>CAMTDV010000002.1:61837959-62450480 GCA_947069175.1 Scalesia atractyloides | reverse complement strand
ATTTTATCCATATCGCGTTGAACGACCCGAACCGTTTGAACCAAAACACTTGTCTCGCGTATCGATTCAACCCACTCGCATAGTTTGAAACTTTTAAGGCCCGAACCATAACATGAATTTTGTAGATGTATATTAGTGGACTAATGGTATATTTATATTTATATTTATATTAGTTGATTCTAATATATATAATAATGGAATATCAAAACAATGAGAATAGCACAGTAACAATTCTGTTGATTCCATTGTTACGGCCCAACCTTTATTTTTTTTCTTGTTAATTGGCCCAACTACAGACTCCTTAAACCGCCAACTTTCTATTCGGTTTACTAGGGTACGTGAATGCATGAATCTTCATAATATCTCCTAAAAGCTACAAACCCTAGGCTGCGATCTTGTGCTCTCCTCTTTCTTTTTTTTTCTGTCGACATTAGCTTGAGGACCAAGGACTTCAAGGTTTCGGCTTCAAGACTAATCTCAACCCCTTCAATCACTAGGTATCGCATCTTGTTATTCTTTGACAGTTTTAGAAGTGTATAGATGTTTTTTTTCTTCTTTCTTGTTAAATTAGGTTAGCATGGCTGTGTTTGGGCATGTCTTTGATGATCTTGATGATTATGATGATAACTCGTAGTCTAGTGCCAATGAAAATCTAGTATGATACTTGGTATTATTGATTTTGGATGTATAGACATATATATATATATATATATATATATATATATATATATATAAGAAATAGGGTTTATATTCTTGATGATATTTATACTTTGGCATGATGAATCTGATATAAAACAACTTATAATCTGTTGTGATTATGTTTATATGTCGTTGGGATCACTAGATAATTGTTTGCGGGATCAGGTTATGAAAACAAGTTCTGTCCGACAGTTACAGCCGACTTTAATCAGCTGTAACCGGGTCATAACTCAACGAAAACCGGATTTTCATGAGTCTATAACGTGCTATTTCGAAATACGCTTCTAATGGCACTGGAGTCATGAGTTTTGGACGTCGTTTGCTATTTTAAATAAATTATTTTGTTTAGCAATTAAAGCTGCGTTTTTTCTGCAGATTTTACGCGTTACGTTTTCAATCATAATTGGGTAAAGATTTAATCATGAAATTTATACTGTAGATAGCCTTAGGTGTCGGTGTGAACCTCCAACTGGAATTACGTCAATCGAATAACCAAGAATTTTTAAATAAATTTTTCCGTGAGCTGCAGTCAGAAAGTGACGAATCTGATTGCTGCTTAGTAAAAGATTTTTTTTATAAATTTTTTGTAAAGATTTAGGCTCTAAAAATTTAGCACAAGGATCACCCATCCGAGGGGCACGTCAAATAAAAATATCATAATTTTTGCAATTTCGTAGGTATGGTAAATGGATACTCAAAGCAGCCTATTTTCAGTGATTTTAACTAGTATGATTATAAGTGTATAATTGTCGAAGCTTGCAACGTTTAATATCCGGCATGCTAAATAATTGCATTAAGGTGTAAATGCAGGTCGTATTATATTGTGAACATGTGCTTAAAAACTACTTGGTAATACGTTGTGACAACTTGTATGCCTGTTAATTGCTAGATACGTGTAGGATTTGCGTGAATTACATAAACAACCCATAATATTCTTGGTAACCATAATACGACATGGTTGACCATACTAGCTCGCATAAATTAATCTGTCAAGCTAATCTAATGTGAGTTTACACCTTTACTAAAAGCATGTATTCCCGGTGGTTGGAAACCTCACTTTCCCGGGTATGGGGTTTCCTAGTATCCTGGGTTGGAATACTGTTAACTTCATTTTCCCTGGTTTGGGATTGCCTAGTATCCTTGGGATACTGTTAAATGCTAAGTTATACTGCATGTCTTTAGCGGACTAAACGAACTCTATCTGAAAGTCCCCACACATTATATCGATTAATCGCTGGGGCCTGATGAACGAGATATTAGTTGATAGTGTTATTAGGTTGACAAACCTCACACTGTACCTGGGAACGTGAACTTTTATGCATTGGCAACTGGTCAATGATGATAGACATTAACCTGGGGCACAAACAACTTGAACAGTCATAGTTTTGGTACCACACAGTTTAGTAGCTTAAATATGGGGTTGCTCCCCATGACATGTTTTATAAATTAAGGAATTTAAGAACCTAGGTTTTTTTTTTTCTTTTTGGAAAACAATACTGAAAAACCGTGAACTTGCCGACTTTATGTTGACAACAATTACATGCTTGCAAGTCGTTAGGTACAGTGTGGAAGCTTGCATTGGAGGAGTGTCATGGCTGCGTTAACTATTTGAATTGGTTTTATTTAAACAATTATGGTTTTTAAACATTGTTTGGATTTTTTAAACTATTTGCTTCCGCTGTTGGTTAAACTATGTTTTTGGACATTTAAACTTTAGATCACTAGCCGTTGATACTTTGATACTTTATGGTTCAACATGATTAGTGGCTTGATCCTGGTCGCACCTCTCGCGGTGAAACTCCGCATGTGAATTTTCAGGGTGTGACAAATTGCATTATATTTTATTCTATTAATATAATACACGGGTTTTCTCAACAGTGCAATGCATATGTTTTTTTAAACATAACTTTTTATTACTAATTGCATAAAATTACATTTATCAACCTGTATAATACATGAGATTATAATCTAAGTATCATTCATCATCATCGATTTAAATATGCTAGTAATTATCAATTTATCAATTTTGATTTTGTAACCGGGGTAGTCAAAAGTTGTCAAAACATTGGGGTATACTTTAACCCTCTTCAACTTTATCTAAGTGTCACATCACCCACTTTTCCTATTTCACTTCACCTCACTATAAGAAAATTGTCTAATCTCGTTAGAGTTAAATACATGGTTGGTCCCTGTGGTTTGCAAATATTGCAGACTTGGTCCCAGTGGTTCACTAATTACACACTTGGTCCTGGTGGTTGTAATTTTTGCACTCGGTGGTCCTTATCACTAACATGTGTTAAATTTATCAGTTAAGTGTGTGCAAAATGACTAAATTAACCCTAAACCCGTTAAAAAAAATAAAAAGATATAAAGATGGGTGAGGCCCCTCATTTCTTCCTCTCTCTCACTCTCTCTCTCTCTAAAAACCACATCCACCTTAAACCAACCACCACTTCCACCTACAGTTCCACCGTCAAGCCCACCACCACTTCCACCTCCACCATCACCTTCAACCCACCACCGCAACCTCTACCAACACCCCCACCATCACCTTCAGCGCACCACCCCAACCTTCACCACCAATACCACCCCAACCACAACTACTCAAACCCAAATCTGGCGTCGGAAAAATGAAAAAGGAATCTGGCCGGCTACAGTTATGAATGAGAGTTTTGCGAGTGGTTAAGTCAGTGGATAATGTAGTTATGGAGAAGCGGAATCTGATTCACGTTCGAGCTCCAAAAGAGCTTTAATGGGGATGAGCAGGAAAATGGTTTGTTATCTAAAGGTTTTTGACATTGGGGTTCTGATGCAGTTCGTGTGAAGCTTGTTTCAGAGCTTCAAGGATTTTGAGAGCTTGTAGTGAGTTGTGTTTAGGGTTCAAGATTAAAGCTTCAGCTTCATCTTCCATGGCGGATGTTTATAATGTTTTTGTTTTTGGTGTTTGATTTGTTATAGTTTCTTAGTGTTATTTGCTACTGAATCTCTTGAAATTGTGATGGATATTGATGTAATTTGTGGTGTGAGATCAGAATTTTGTTGATTTGTTAATGTTTTTAAGAGAGAGAGAGAGAGAGATATGAAGGATGAGGAAGATGATGGTGGGCCCCATCTATCTTTATATTTCTTTTACTTTTTTTTAATTGGTCAATGGCAATCTAGTCATTTCGCACACACTTAACTGAGAAATTTAACACATGTTAGCGATAAGGACCACCCGAGTGCAAAAATTACAACCACCGGGACCAAGTGTGTAATTAGTGAACAACTGGGACCGAGTTTGCAATATTTGCAAACCACAGGGACCAACCAAGCATTTAACTCGATCTCATTAACTCCATCTAACCTTATTTTTACTGATTTTTGGTTTAGAAAGAGAAAAAAATAATTCATTCTCCTAAATCTCGTTAACATGTTAACACTCTTTAACGCCCCTTAATACAAGGAGGGAATGGTATGCAACGTCGGTTAACATGTCATGTCACCCTTAACACCCTAAATGTTAAGATCACCCCAAGGCGTGAGTGTTTAATTGTTTCGATCGATTATATGTTTTGGGTTTCAATAATCCTTTAAATTAATATTTCTTTTCTCTTGAAATTTTAGCTTTGTTGGTGAAGTTAGTTGATCTGCTTGTGTTGTTATTTGTATTCTGCATTTATTTAAAACTTTACAACATTTGTGTTGTGCAACTTATTGAATTACCGTTATGGAAGATCAAAGACTAAACTATAGGAACTTTGCTATTTTGATAATTAAATTTAAGATAGTAGATAAAAGAGAGAAAAGGCTTTATATACATGTTTTCTTTTGTTAAAGAATGAATTGTATAAAAAAAACAAAAACACTTGAATAAATAAAATACGGCTGCTCAAGGAGGAAAAATGAAGTAATTTGGATTATCAACTAGAGGTTGTTTAGTTTTTTCGTTGATGAAGTTAGATTAAAAAGAATTAAATCAAAGTTGTAAATACCAAGAAGTAATTACTTCTCAATAAAAATAATTATAAATTGCAAACCGTACAAAAGTGCAATTATACGGATCATTACTGGGTATTTTTCGTCATCTGACGTCTAAGTCATTATAATCTTTTTAATCACAAACGAGTGTATTACCTAATGCTTACCTATAATGTAACAATATATAAGACTATGTGTTATCATAAAGCCTAGGACTTTGTTGGTTTGCCACGTCGACAAACAAAGCCCAAATACACTATAACACCTTGGAGCAAATTGGGGCTTTGGGCAAATTAGTTGGGGCTAGCCACGGCATTGTATGCTGCAGAAGGTGCTGCAAAGTAAAATAGTTGGTTGTTGGTTGGTTACATAAAGATTCTTTTATGAATCTGACTTTGGAAACCAAAAAATCAAACGGTAACATTCTTATTCATATACTAAAAAATACCCATTAAAAATAAAAATAATTTTTTAATTTTAAACACTTATATAAACCTCATATTTTGTAATGAGTAAACTTCTGCTTTGCTTCTGTGGTCTAATGTTTTGATGGTTTTGTCTAATCTTTAAAAATAGTCATTTTGCTTCAATAGTTTGCTATGTTTTTTTCCATTTTACTCTCCGCCTCTAACTCTATTAAAAATGTGGTATTTTGCAACTTGCCACACGAAAGTAAGGATATTTTGTAATTTACCTAAAAAGATATTTTAATTTATGATATATGCATACAATATATAACACATCACATACATACATACATTCTAATCTCTCTTCTCTCTCTTCTTAATCACCAGCCACCACCATCCCCACCAACTCAACACCGCCAATAAGCACCACTACCACTGCCACTCCATCGACCACTGTCAACAACCCTCACCATTACATCTTCTCTAAAACCATAACCCCCAAATCCATTCCCACCTGCAACTACCACCTGACGACCACCGCCACCAGCTATCCACCACCTGTCGACTACCGCCACCAGCTATCCACCATCAGTCGACCATTTGAACCCACCTCTACACGTCGGCAAACAAAAACAACACCCCAAATCCCATATCGGTACCCAACCCAAATCGAAACCCACCATCTTCATCTTCAACCCTAAACCAACAACCACAAATGCGGCCACCCACCATCATCTTCATCTGCAACCCTATACCTTAAAACCCCCCAAATCCTCCATCATCCATCTTCATCGCACATCTGAGCCCAGAAAAGCGAGTCTTCATCGCTGTCTACGTCGAGTTTCGTTATGAAACCCTAGTCGTTCGCTTCGTCTACACGGATTGGTCTTATTTCTGTTGATGGTGTGGGATTGCTGGTGGTGTTAAGGTCAGCGGCGTTTTGATGGTGGTGGGTGGAGGTCGGCAGTTGGCAGGTAACAGTGGTCAGGGGTGGGGGTCGGCAGGTTGTGGTGGCTGGTGGAGGGTGGTGATGGAAGTAGGTAGAGAGAAGGGGTAGAGAGAGGGAATAGAGAGAGATAAGTAATTGTTTATTTGTATGTGTGTAAATACAAAAATGATTTTAAAAAATTAATACTTACATTTACAAAATTACTGAAATGCCCTTTTAGTTAAAAAAAACAATTTGGATGGAATTAGAAGCGGGGAGCAAAATAAAAATAACATAGTAAACTATTGGAGCAAAATGACTTTTTTAAAGGATTGGGGCAAAACCATTAAAACGACCAAACCATAGGGAGCAAAACGGAAGTTTACTCTTTTGTAATTCAAACCCCACCATCTCTAAAATATTCTTCTCCTCTCAAAACTTTTATATTCTTCAAATTCAAATTTTATAAAAATTATGGATCAAAGAGGTGATTACCGACCCTCGTTTGAGTTCGACTCATACGAACAATACGGGGCCGGCAGTTGGGATTTACCCGATTCACAAACACAATGGGTACCCGAAACACAACCCCCTTACAACAGTCGTTCTTTACATTGACCCTACTCAAACCCCAACCCGAACTCCAACAAAGAAAACACTCACACAATAAAAAACAAGTCGGTGAGTCATCGGTATCCATACGAAGAAGGGCTAGGCATTGGACGGTCGAGGAAGAATGCGCGTTAGCGCGTGCTTGGGTTGACGTCTGGAAGATCAACGTGTTTGTAATTTTTATTTATTTATTCTAACACGTTTGTTAGTTTTTTTACACTAGTTATTTCAAAAAAAAAAAGCCTATACTTCTATATATATTTTTTTGTGTAGGTGTTAACCAAACTAAAACACAATTTTGGGACCGGATTCAAGCTTTGTTTTGGGCTAGTGTGGGGAATAAAACCCGCACCATTGACATGATTTCGGGTCATTGGAACGAAATTAGTCGAAAAGTCGGTTTATTTGGTAATCTTCATTATAAAAATTGGCTTAATCGAAAAAGCGGACAAAGTGACTTTGATGTTTACAACTATAAGTGGACGAGTATTTTCAAGAGATGAACGCCATGTTTTCTCAAAGACCTGTTTGGGAGATTTAAAAAATCTACAAAGTGGCACTTGGCTCCTTTAGTGGTTGATGGTCCATCGTCGAAGCGATCCAAGACTTCTTCGTCTCAAGATGTTAGCCAAGGTAGTTCCAACGCTCGTACAAGAATCGATCTTAACAACCCCAATGACAAATTCGATCCACAGAGTCGGCGTTATAATTCTTAAGAATTGGGCTCGGACTCATAAAGGAGTCAGCTTAGTTATATTTATTTTATTTGTATTTTTGATGTTTTTTGTTTTAAAATTATGGTTTTTTTTCCTTTTTTCTGATTTAGTTGTATTTTTTTATTTAAAATTTAATGAAACTTTTAACTTTTTAAATTATAAATGTATTTAATAATATTAAATTATATTTGTTAATATATAAACTAATGTAAATAAATTATAATAATAATTAAACAATGATTACTTAATCCTCAACCAAGCCCCTACCATTACACCTCCTTTGAGTATTTCTAAGTTAGAAAAAGTGTGCATACATGTCCCTACGTGGCAACACTTTTTTTCTCAACCAAGCCCCATAACATATAACCTAATTAAAACATAAACAAATTCATTAAAATTTGAAAAACCTATATAGAACATTTTGTTTAATTTAAAAAAAATGCATAGTATTTCATCAAAATTATAAAAATAAAATAATAAAAAAAGAATATTTCAGTTGTCATCATGAAGACCATATTGATTCTTGATACGTTTACGCAACTTTAAGGCTAGGTGAGGGCATGAGTATGGGTGTTGTCATACAATCTGGGGGTCCTAGTACCCTGGCCTTGACACTCCGGGTGGAGCCATATTCGTCTCGTCTTCTAATCATATCCACAAAACCTCTCTCCAACTCCTGTACCTTTGTATCTTTTCCTTTCTATCCCCCTTCTTTTATTTATTTTACGAAGTAGGATAACTTCCCCGTTTTAATCGCCAGTTAGATTTCCCTTTTTCAAATACATGCAATCATCTGTTTTATGCCCACATCCTTTGTGGAACTCACACTACTCGTTTGGATAATCTTTTGGTCCTGGTTCAGGGGTGGAGGGTTTGGGAAGGAACTTTTGACCTTATTGGTCGCTAATATTTCACTCGGGGTTTTAGTCAAAGGAGTGAAGCTTTCACAATATGGGGGCTGGTCCCCTCCCCCTGGGTTTGTAGGGGGAGAAACTGGGCCTTGTCTGTCATGATGCATTTTATCATAAGGAAGTTTTTTTGGGTAAAGGTTACCTTTTGCTTGAGATTGGGAATGGAGCTAATCCTTCTGGGGCCAGCGTCCAGCTCCTTGGCCTTGCTTCTTGTATCATTTCCTTGAAAAGGCTCTGACTTTATTCATGAGAGCGTCAAATGTCTCTGGGAATTTCTCTCCAGGTTTCTCGCATAACTTAGTATGTTTCAACAAGCTAATGATCTTCATCACCTCGGGGACTCCCTTTATGTTCATACTTTCCTTGATAAACCTTTCCATATATTGGTCCACCCGTTCATTGTCCCTCTGGAGGATATGCATGATTTCATTGGGGTTCTTGACTATTTTCTTTTGTTGATTAAAGTTCCTTAGGAACTTTTCACATAGATCCTCATAGCTATCTATGCTTCCACCCGGAAGAGCTGTCAAACCAGAGACGGACTCCTTCAGTCAATGTCTACACAAACATATGACACCAAGTAGGCATGGACCATCGGCGACCTTTCCGGCCCCTGAAAGCATGAAGATGATCTTCAGGTCATTGGTTCCATCGTATCTATCCAGGTTACTGGGTGGCTTGAGTTTTGGAGGTAGTGGGGCCTCCACTATTCGTTAGGTAAACTTAGAGACCTCTGCTAGGTCCCTGGGCAGGTATGGGTTATCTAGTATGCCGTCACTCTTTTGCCTTTCCTTTTCTTTGTCATCTCCCTTCTTCCATTACCATGGCCCTTTCCTCAGGAGTCATCTGCTTAGCCCATGAAGGTTGTCAAGGGTCTGTGTGGTGTTCTTGTTTTTAGAAGAAACATTGCCTTCATTCCGGGGTGTCTCAAAATTGAGCCTGGAACGTAGGCTCTCTAGCCTTTCCATCTTATCTAAGTCATTGAGTTGTTTTCGTAATTCGTTCTTATTTTTTGACACAAATCTGGTGTAATCTCGCTCTTCTTAGGAGAAGATTCTCTATCGTTGGTATTATCATGCTCGTCATCGATATTCTTGACGGTAACCTGTTTTTCCAGCATCGATGTGACTTTTGAGATTTGGGAACCGTCAGGAGGTGGTGTCGTCATTCTGTGATATGTTCTTTGTGAGAAAAGAATCTTTCAAATGCTAGTGTTCTTGCTGGGATGTCTCTTATGGCAGAGGTCCTACGGATGGCGCCAATGTCAAATCCCTTAGCTTCGATTGGAACGACCGACGGATTTGTCGGTGTTTGGTTGAGTCTTCTGGATGAGCTACAAAACAATAAACTGTTAGCCTCGTCATGGAGGGCCCCAGTGGGGGATCCGTGACCAAGCTCTGACGTGATAATAAGTAAACGTGCCGGAGAAGATAAATAATTCCGATGGTATATGGTCGTCGGAATGTATGGTGGAACCTCTTAGTGTATTGAATGTGATCCAGAGAATGTCCGGAGTAAATGTGGTGTGTGAGTAAATGTTAGGGACTTTGATGCTTACCTTACGGGAGAATGAGGAGGTCTTGTATAGAATAAGCTGCTTCTCAATCGGGTGTTATTAACGAGACCATCTAACGGTTCCCTGATGAAAAAAGAGGATCTTTGCAGCGTTGGGACACACGGCTAATCCCTGCTAGAGAGATGGTTGTTGCCATTAATGGAATTAGTACCAACCTCGTACTTGTCCGGCGATTTCCTTCTCTCTTCTCTTGCATTGCAGGGAGAAGACAGTGAAGATCTTCTTGTTCCTGCTCATTTAGCAATGTGATTTGTTGAGAGTAAAGAACTGGACCTGCTTAGGAGCCCAACTGAGCGGTCCAAGACGAGGAGCCCGATCCAGGGACCTCTCGTCAACAATCATGTATCAAATTATATAATCACCAACCATGTAATATAACTAAATATTATCTTAAAAGAATAAAAATACTATAGCAATGTTATAATAAAACTGGAGATAATAACTTTTATAGTATAATTTTGAAAAAAAAGTAATAAATCATATAAAATTGTTCGATTTTAAAAGAACTGATGCAACTAGGTTGAAAAAAAATCAACAATTATGATTAGTTCTATTATGTCGTTCCAACAATTGTTGTTATTCGATTTTAAAAGTTCTCTTTGAAGAATAGGAATAGAGAACATTGGAAAAAAGCAAGTTGTGAGTTTGATCTTCTATATTAAAATGGATATGATATGAGAAAATGGTTGTGGGTTTCCCTAAAAGTGGCCCTTATCTATGGAGGAATAGAGGGTTTGATTAGTTGTCATAACGTATTTGACTTATTGGCATTCATTATTATCTTCATCCCTTCATATGCTCCTTTTTTTTAACTAAGGTGCTTTTTGGCAACATTTGCAAGTAAATGCTTAACTAAAAAGAGTTTGATCGAGTAAAAGATTCTAAGCTAGTAATTGTCAAGTGAGTAGTGATGTTTGGTTATCTCTAAATGACTGCATAGGACTACTTTACCTTTTTAAACTATTTTGTATCGAATGAAATATATTATTTGGTCATAGTTATGAATAGCTATATTAAATGGGAATTATTATAAAAGGAAAATTTAAAACGTTATAGAAAATTCAAATTGCACGTAAATCCTTCAAAATATATGAAAACATACTAAAATCCAAATAGAAATTAAATCTTTTACATGCAATTTTAATTTTAGTAATTTGAAATTGCTTTACTAGCTATCTGGTCACACATTCTATAGGTTATAATACTCAATGCCTTGTGAATCATATTCTATGTCGTGAACGAACTGGTCATCAAATTCTCCACATTGTATTTCAGAACACCGTGTTTTCATCGTAGTTCATAAATAATTGATCACGAATATTGCATTCCTTATAAAAACGATGAAACAAACAATCACTATGTCTCATTATATTGAAAAAAAATGGAACATTTGCTTTAGGATTGGGAATCTCACATTTAAAACACTATACGCGCGCTCAATAACATTTCCAAGTTGTGCAAGAGCATGATTGAATCTTTCTTCCTTAGTTAATGCATGTTGTTGATGTCGTGCGAATGAGGTGTATTAACTCAATAATACTGAACACACTTAAGTGCGTTGATTTAACAACTTCAAAACATTACCTAGTTTTAGATTTATAAAAATGATTTTCATTTAAACTAAATACACACAACAGGCAGAGAACCCATTGCGATATAGTATAGATTTAGATAAGAACCAAGTATCGGCCAAAGATACGTTTCCCTAACTCAACCATTTATTATTATTATAACCATTCTTATTTAGTTAGTTTAATCGATTACAATAATAATATAGGACTCTTGAATATGTCTTTTTTAATAAATGTAGTTTATTTTTTTAAATGAGGAAAATGATTAACTCTTCGATTTTATCTTCTATATAAATTAGAAGGGATTCATTGGGTCGGTCGCCCACTTCCTCAATCTTGCCACAATACATCGATAGACCGGTCTGGAAATATGTCCGTAATTAACCTTCCCTAGCCTTTCGACTAGTAAACGATATGCCACAACAAGATTGATTTAAAGCCATCTTGCTTATATTATCTTTTATAACTCATTTAAATAGTGATCTATTTCAAGCTTAACAAATCGGATCATGTTTAGGGATCTTTTAAATTACCGAAGAGATTTAGACCTCAAATTAATTAAATTACCGAATAAGCATAATAGGTCCCATTTCGCTGGTTATCTTCTATTCCACCGAATTGTTTATTCCCCCCATTAATTTATTATCTTAAATTTTACCCCCTAATAGGATGCATTACTAGAAGTCTTCCCAAAAGATCTCGATGTAATATCAGAAGTCTTTTATTACCCCAAGATCTAGTTCGATGACGAAAGCTTCTCATCTAAATCTAGTTCAATACCGGAAGTCTACATAATAATTTTGATAGACCAAGTTGGATTTACCTTATTAGTATATGGGTTGTTACACACTATGAGTGTACTAATAAGGTTCACCTTACAAGTTTATCAAGAACACAGATCTGATTAAGGGTACCAGGAGCCGTATGCAAATCTTAAAATAAAAAATGTACATATCAAAATAAAGAAGTTTATCATTTTTTATAAAATTATGTAATTAAAAATTACAATAAATTTATATTATAAAAAATATAATATACTTAACTAATACTATTTAAAAATCATTCAACAATTTTAAATGAAAAGGGGTTAAGAAAGCGGTATTAGGATCGACAATAAAATATAGTATTCAGTTGATTTTGAAGAATTTCAAAATTATTTTAACCACATTCTTTAAGAAAACCAATGTCATTATATTATTTGAAGAACAGCTGCTAATAGGGTAATGGCTTCAATTTTAACATGTTTAAGTACATAGTTTAAGGTTATAATCATATGAAATCAATTTGCATTGATTTGGTTTGAATGGTAGGTACATTGAGTTTGGTTTGAATGGTAAGAGCTTAATAGATCGGTTTTGGAAGCTAAACGAGGCTTACATGGAAAAACAGGAAGCATACGGCTAGAACGAGGATCGAAATATGAAGAAACCGAAGAAATGTGACCATACGGGGGACCAATATTGCTAGATCAATGAATCGGTATGTATAAGCTCTAACATCCACATCTTCCATGGTTAGATTCCAGAATCTGTCTCAATCTTCTGTTGCTCACTACGGGGACAATATTTCTTAAGAAGCATCTCTTTTAGTTCGCTCCAGGATAGACCTTAAGCGGCGTCTTCACCTAGAGTTTGAACTTGAGCGTTCGACTAGGACAAGCCTTCATCAAGAAATGAACATGAAGCATACTTAACTCTCTGATCAGTTGCACAACCGCTGATCGCCATCACAAACTCCATCTTCTTGATCCATCTAACGATATAAAGGGTCCTTCTCTCACACACGCTCGTAGGCAGAACTGCGAGGTGTGATCTTGATAAGTAATCATTGCATTCAAATAAGTAAACATGCTACATGAATATTATAAGTATGATGTCCATCCATACGATTGATTTAAATGAAATTACAAGTCAAATGTTTTGTTCATGAAAGACAATCCAAAAGTTTTAAGTTCGACAAAAGACATGTTCACAAAATATAGTTTTGACAAATCAAGGCTTTGTAACCCATATTTCACTTGAAGGCGGAATATGTGAACCAAACCCTTCAAAGGATGGCATTGAATTCCCGACTCTTGTTTTTGTCTTGTTTCCATGCAATGTCCACTAATTCCTGTAATACATGTTAAGTAAAAACATCAACAAAAGTTGGTGAATTCATGTGTTTTATTTTGTATCAAATGAATCTTTAAAACATTTGAAATTGTTTGTATGAAATCTGGTATGTAAAGCATCTAGAAATCTGTTGATCATTAATGTTTTGCAATGGTATTAATATGTGTGCAGACATAGGAAGCAACCAACCATCAACGATTTTTGTGTCGAATACCCTCGACATGGGACACAAAAGCACTCTAACAGTCTCATGGGTCAGGCGTGGGGCTCGCTAAAACCCAATAGATCTACCCCTTTTGTTCCTCGGTCTATATGTGTGATTAATGGCTAGTTGTGTTTCTAAGCTATGTGCACATGATCTATGTTTGTTTCATTCCCTAGTTAATCATACCACTTGTAACATGTATCTCCCCCAAAAGTTAAAAACTGAAAAGCGTTTAAAAGAGGGGACATGAACTCACTGATTGCATTCCGTGCTAACTGCTAACAATCTCGGGTTCCGTGTATGTATCACAACCTACAAGTGTCCTAATCTCGTTACACACTTAGGTCTGTGTTTGACCATGTACAAGTCTCTCATTTTGAATGTTTGTTAGGACTTGCATTTGTTTTGTTTGTTTGGAACCTTTGTTTGTTTGTTCACATTGGTAGGTTGATTATTTGTTATGTTGTTAATATATATATATATATTATTATTATTATTAGTATGTGTATGTATGTATGTATGTATGTATGTATGTATGTATGTATGTATGTATATGTATATACTCTTATCATGTATGAATGGGCCTAGCCCCCATCTCTTCGTGTCTCGCACGAGCGTTTTGATGTCATGATCCATATATATTCTCTCAATATATATCCATGTATTTTGATCCTTTTTCCTTTGTGTATGTATTTATTCTCAATATATATATTTATATGTCTTAGTTAGATATATTGTTAAAAATAAATATTTTTAACATCAAACTTGTGTATGTATACATGTATAATGTACTCTTGTATGTGTACATCCACCTTGTGTACTTCTGTAGTTATACGTATATGTATACCTATGCATGCATACTTGCTAGTATACCTTTAAATTAGGTATTGGTGTTGTTTTTGTATATATGTTTATACATGTATATTACTTGCAATTATTTTATTTTACTAAGTGTGTTAAGGTGTACGTATTTATACGTATAAGTATACTAGTTGAAGGGGTATGGTCCCAAAACCCTTGCGCCGCGCAGGAGACCATACCATCAGAATGATTACCAGATCACTTAATAGACCTTGCGCGCCTCGCGCAACGATAAGACAAACCTGAGAGCACATCTCTTATTAACCTCGCGCGAGGACAAATAGCAAAACATCTAAACTTCATTTAACAGCCTTGCGCGGAACCGCGCAAGGGTATAGTTGAGCTTGAAGTGAGAAGAAACTATCAAAACTCTTTGTACAAACATCTTCGCATGCAGGTAACGAAGAGCTGAGCTAGAGGAATCTTTCTGTTATAACCAACTTGACAGGTGGTAGCAGATCAAGGCTCCACATCCTTGGATCTTCTAGAAGCATTAAATGGCAATCGTGTAGGGCTCTATTCGGTAGTAACCGAATATGACGTGGCAGCATCTGGGACGTCTATCCTACATACGATGTCAGCACAATCTTCATGAAGATCCAAAGAAAACCACTTTCCACGTGGCTCTTCTCCAACGGTTGATCATATTCCTATCCGTGTGCATGGATGGAGATGTAACCACTAACGGTGGGAAAGATTCCGTTACAACTCCGTTAACTCTTGACGCCCAAATTTCTGGCTATAAATAGAAGACTTGAGGTACAAGCTATTCATTCACACTCTACTACTTACACTTATACTTCGTCTTCTCCAAGTCAATGTACTTATCCTCACACCGGAGGGTGGTCACGGAGAGAACCCCCATTCTTCCCGTGGCGAGGCTAATGGCGGTTGTCTGTTTGCAGTGATTTCAAGCAAAGTTCATTCCATCGACGATCAAACAGGAGATTAACCCTTGTATGCGGAAACCATGTCCTCAGATCTAGATCTATTCAGACAGTTCTCGGTTTGGTGTTTCTTCATTGGCGCTCACCGATCTTTCTTCTTTTAATCTTCATCTCTTGTTGGTCTTTTACGATTTTTAGTTCATGGCTGATGGTCCTTCGAGTTTACCACAAGGTCCTCGGGCCGAGATCAAGAACACAGTTCATGTTTCTCGGATCGACGGACAAGTGGAGGAAGAATTCTCCGAGGATGCTGATGTTCGTCATGACCCCGGTCGTGTAAACATTCCAGTAACTCCGAGAGTTCAAGCGGAAACTCCTTTTGTTCAAGTCGCTTCAATATTACCTCCTGTTGAGACTCTGATATCCTGGTTCGTCAAATCTCAGATCGCTTTAAATGTTGTTTATGCACAACTCTATTGCCAGACCAACGCATCAGCACCACCGTTGTAATTGATGCAAACTCACGTGCATGCTTCGCCTGCACCTCGAGTGTTGAGTTATGATTCACCGACCAGAGAGCGTGCACCATCGTACGTCTCTGCAAAAGAGATAGAAGAGTATTCTCTGTCCAAGACCAAATATGAGTCAATTATCCAGAAGCAAGCATCGGTCCATTCTCGTTTGGGCCCGCGTCCATCTCAAGGGCGGGACACCCAGCAAGAAGAATATGACAAGACATCTGAATAAGGTGACAGTGTTAGTGTGTTTAACCAACTACGGAAGGATCATGCTGATTATAAACCTATGTCATGCACGGTATACAATCTAGCGGCAGAGCATGAATATAATCTAATCTATAGACTGGCTGAATCAGCAAAACAATCCAAGTTTGTGAAGGAAATTGCGTTGGCTTCGCTTGAGCGCGTAAATTTAACATCCAATGTGGGAAAATTTAACTGTATGTCAGATCCGGATGATCACATGCGCTTGTTTACCAGCACATGGCTCATTGGAGGATGGACGTTGCCTATGTGGTGTTATTTGTTTGTTCAAACCCTCACAGGCACCGCGCGCCTATGGTTTTACAATCTACTAACAGGTAAATTTACTTCCCGGAATGATCTCAAGGATAAGTTCTTAACTCACTTCAGCCAACAGCGGCGATATGTCCGAGACTCCTCAGATGTCATGAACATCTGGCGGAGAGATGATGAAAGTTTGGAAGATTTCATTACTCATTATAACAAGGAGGTCCTTGAGATCGGTGATGTGCATGAAGATTTAATTTGTGCACAATTCAAGTATGTTGTTCGATGTGATAAGATGATAAAAGTTCTGTCGGGAAGTGTGGGTCTCCCGAAAAGTTAGGAAAAACTTATGGCGGCAGCCAAAGTTTATGCTCAAACTGAGCGCAACTTGAGTTCCAATAGACCTCTCATGCCTCAATATCGTTCGCAGAATATGAGCAAAAATACTGGTAAGAAGAACAAGAAAAATTGGAAAAAGTCAAACCAGAACTCTTTTTCTTCTTATTTGCCGATTGATGCTCATGCAACAATCAACAAAATTACTACTCAAAAGGCGATAAAACAAGAAAATCGAGACAGACAGTCAACACCTCTAACAAAGACTCCAGCGGAGGTACTTAGCACTAAGAACCATCAGTTTAAACAACCACAACCAATGAAAAACTAAAAAGGTCAGGATCCAAAGCTTTTCTGTGATTATCATAAGGATACTGGGCATACTACCGACAACTGCATCAGTTCGCGCACCGAAATTGAGAAAGCATTAAAAGAGTGGGAAACTCACTCATCTGCTTCAAAATGTGCGGAAGGAGGTTCGTCAGATCATTCGCGGTGAAGAAGGCCTGAGTAATAAGAAGATGAAGCAATCTTCTGTCCATATGGAGCAAGGTAGCCCATCACGCAAGCGTAGCCATAGGGAAGCTTCTACGACACATTGGCATGAGCAGCAGGTAATTTTTCCCATAGTTCCTGGAGGTCCTCAAGAAGAAAGACCTGTGGTGATAGCTGGCATTTTCAGCCATTATCGCACCGATTATATGTTTATTGATCCAGGTAGTTCTATAGATATCATTTACGAGCAATGTTTTAAGCAGTTAGACCCAGAGGATAAGGCGCGCTTATAATCGGTTGATTTCCCATTAACTGGTTTTTGTAATGAAGCCGGTTTTCCTCTCGGGCAGATCTCTTTCCAGGTCACTCTCTCATATGGGAAACATTCGCGCACGATCCAGGTTAATTTTATGGTTATGCCCGCAACATCTCGCCATGATGTATTGCTGGGTTGTCGTGCACAAAGAAATTTCAATAGGATTACTTCTACTCCACATGCTGCATGTAGTTTCCCAACGGAAACCGGTGTGGCAATTATGTATTCAAGAAAGGAAGTTATGACCATCAATGATGTCACACCCTCAATTTCCACTTGCGGAGTTTTACCGCGAGGCGTGTGAACAAACCAGAATCTGAAACACTAGTACGTCGAACGACTCTATATGATTTGATAATACGTTTTCAAAAATCATTTGTCGTAGATTTTATATTGTCTTGATTAGTTACCAATATTTAGCGGAAGCATCAGTTTTTAAAGTTGAGCGGAAGCATAAATAAGTAGTGAAGCGGGCGCCAACACAAACGCCAAAACAAATGAAAAACCCCAAAACAACATTATAAATAAGACTCGATAAAAGATGTCTTGTTCAATGCATGTGCGTGCACCTAGAGCTCCTAGCGTCCTGAGAAACATGTAAAGAAACAAGTGTCAACATTAAAGATGAGTGAATTCACAGGTTTTCATAAATTCGTTTGTTCGGTTATAGTTTGTTTTCCCCGTTATCCCTAACCCGGGATAACGTGTTAGTTCCATTATTCCAATCCTGGAATAATAAGTTGTTGCTCCCATTATCCTCAACCCAGGATAATATAGTTGTTGTTTCCATTATTCCATCCAGGAATAATAAGTAGTCAGCGAGGAATCATGGCAGCTAGCTCTTCGGGCGTCAAGCCCCCTCCTGCTGACAGAGAATAGGTAGTCAGCGAGGAATCCTACTAGCCTAACTATTAGATTTTCACACGAAAATTTAATAATGGTTACCTGCCGGTTGGTTCTGAACACCCGCTAAAGCTGCGTTCACGTGCTCTTGAATCATGGCAGCTAGCTCTTCGGGCGTTAAGTTAAGGTTTCCGCGTCGTCCAGTTGCCATTTAGATCTTCGAAACACAACACAAACACACCCCGATAAGTCTATATATCCAATATAGTTATCCTACTTCGTACTCTAATAATTATTAAGTTATGTCAACTCAATATGTTAAATAGTCAAAAGAAATACTTGATTAACTGAAATTTCAACGTCTTACAAAAATGCAAATCAAACATATGAATTCACTATAAAGTCTCAAGTTTAAACACAAGTGGGAAAGTAAATAGACTGAAGGAAAATAAATAAAATAAGCGAGACGTGTCAGTCGTCTACGTCTCCATCTCCCAAGTCACTGTCGTTGCCGTCATCCTGCGCGGCATTTCCAGCTTCTACAGCTGGGTCCTCCTCCGGATCCTCCTCTGGATCCTCCTCAGGGTCCTCCTCTGGATCCTCTTCCGGATCCTCCTCTACCGGCACTGGAGGGGCCGGTGCTGGTGCAGGTGCTTGATTTTGCTGTAACTCCTGAATGTTCCAACTATTCTCCAGGACTCTGTCCTCGAGCCAGTCGGCTCTTATCTGCTCAGCACGCAGATCTCTGGCTATGGTGTTACGAGCTATCTTACTCGTATGATGCTCTTCCTCGAGCGAGTCGGTCTTACCTGTAAGTTGTCGGATCATCCATCCTTGTGCTAGGATGGTTTCCTGCATTCTTTCTAACTGTTTTTGTTGTTTATGTATCAGGATTCTAAGTATGTCAATTCCTACTTCTACAGGGTTAACCGGTTCAACCGGTACAGCAATGGTTGGGCGTGACGACGACTCCTTCCCCAGAGCGAGCCTTTTCCTCGCAGCTGAGCGTGTCTCCACGCCATAAGATGGTATGGGTTCCACCATTGGTGCCTTTCCTGGCGCTCTTGGTGGCGTAAGTTTGTCGGATGATGATGATGACGATGAGGATGATGACATTGCCTGTTAGGTCGTGTAGTTAGTTACGAGTTGTTTACATTTCTTATTATGAAGGCATAATCAACATAACACAGTTGTGGTATATTGCATAACAAGATATAATAGTTCGGTGCCAAACTAAGTCTAGTGTCGTGAAATCAGCTATAGTTTAGGTCTACTTCTAATGCAAACCTGGTTCTCTATAGCTAGTGGCTCTGATACCAATCTGTCACACCCTCAATTTCCACTTGCGGAGTTTTACCGCGAGGCGTGTGAACAAACCAGAATCTGAAACACTAGTACGTCGAACGACTCTATATGATTTGATAATACGTTTTCAAAAATCATTTGCCGTAGATTTTATATTGTCTTGATTAGTTACCAATATTTAGCGGAAGCATCAGTTTTTAAAGTTGAGCGGAAGCATAAATAAGTAGTGAAGCGGGCGCCAACACAAACGCCAAAACAAATGAAAAACCCCAAAACAACATTATAAATAAGACTCGATAAAAGATGTCTTGTTCAATGCATGTGCGTGCACCTAGAGCTCCTAGCGTCCTGAGAAACATGTAAATAAACAAGTGTCAACATTAAAGATGAGTGAGTTCACAGGTTTTCATAAATTCGTTTGTTCGGTTATAGTTTGTTTTCCCCGTTATCCCTAACCCGGGATAACGTGTTGGTTCCATTATTCCAATCCCGGAATAATAAGTTGTTGCTTCCATTATCCTCAACCCAGGATAATATAGTTGTTGTTTCCATTATTCCATCCAGGAATAATAAGTTGTTGTTTCCATTATCCTCAACCCGGGATAATATAGTTGTTTCGTAATTAAGTTCAATGTTAACATATATAGGTAGCTAGCCTAAAGTCATGTCACGTAAGAGTTCGCGATCGAAGCTGACTGTTGTGCCTCCGTGTTGCCAGGCCTATCACTGACCATGGCGAAGTTAGGCCAAATTATTCACCCGTTGACCATACCCGGTCGGCTAGCGCGACTAGCTCGGATGGGGCTTGTCGGGCCCAGTAGTACTACTTATAATTCCCCCGCTGTTAAACCCAATACTAACGATCCGAGAGTTTGACGAGGACTTAAGTGATATAGCTGCTTAGTGACCACAACATTACATTAACATTAACTTAGTTACCGAATAGTTATGTGACGTTAAATTCGTATAACGTAAAGAGATTGAGTTTGAAGAGTGTATACATGTTTCTCCCCCTGTTGTTTAAAAACCGGATAAAGTTAGGGGCCGTGAACTCACCTTTTGTTGCTCGGTTAGTGTAGCAAAGAAGTTGTAAAGGATGGGACCGCTAATTGCGTCCTAACAAACCAATTGATTTCAAGTCAGTGTGTGATCACACCAATACAAATTCTACACTTAATTTACGCACAAAGTGATACACACAAACAACATATCTAACACTCAAACACGCATGCAAGTATCCTCATGTGATCATAGTAATCAAACAATTTATCATGAACATAATCCAATCCATGCAATACCTTGGTGCACACAATCACAAGTTATCAAATTTCAGCTTAACACTCATAATTTAGCTGTTTTCTAGGATTTTTATAAAATAGTTCCAACATTCCAAAAATTCCAATATTTTTACAGTAGGTGACATTTATACTATAGAAATTTATATAAATTTTTCAATTCCTAAATCTTTACCAATTAACCATAAATATTAATATACTAGGCTGCAGTCAGATTTGTCGCCTTCTGACTGCAGTCCACGGAAGAATTTATTTAAAAATCACTGATCGTCCAATTAAAAAAATTCCAGTTGGAGTTGCCCGGAAATTTCCATACCTAGTTTCTGTACAAAATTCATGACTCGACTCCCTACTGATTTTAAAATCCAACTCGATACACAACCAACAAAATTTCAGGATTTTCACAGCTTTAGTTACTGAACTTATTTGGCCCTTTAAAAATATCAAACGACTTCACAAAATTATGAATCCAGCGCTCTTAGATTCGTTATTCAAATCTCTACGTTCTAGACATCAGAAAATCCGTTTTTCGACAACTAACAACCGAGTTACAGCCAGATGAAGTCGGCTGTAACTATTACTCAGCAAACTGTTTTCAGCATATCATTATCATGAATTCGCATAACCCGTCCGTATGATTAACCTAGGCGATCTTTAACCGGTTTCCTAGTCATAATCAATACTAATAACATATCCATGCAAACCCTAGTTCATACCTCTAGTTTTTATGAACAAAACACAGCCTATAATATTCAGCTTTCAAACAACATTACTTGCAATCTAGTATTAACAAATCCGCAAACAATCATTCATCTCATTCAATCATGCAAATCCGAGAACAACAAAATCAAAACACATGTATCCGAATATGATCTTGTAACATATGATAAATTCAAATCTTTTAATGATAAGGTAAACGAACCGTGAGTACTATAAGGGATCGGTGATCAAAGATTGCTTGCAACCGAGAAGATCCGTGACCGAGAAAGGAGGTTATTCGCGGCTGAGAAAAAGTAGTAGGCTGTTTTGTGATTGAGGAAGTGAACAAGTGGAAGAGATGGGCTGCTTGCGATTGAAGGGATTAAGGATCGGCTGTTCGCGACCGGGAGATGAAGATGGCGATGGCTGCTGCTGCTGCGACCGAGAGGAAAGCAAGAGTAAGGCAGCCGACGGCTGTTTTGCTTGTTAGGGTTTTGGAGTTGTGAAAAATCATGCATGGGTGTGTGTATATATAGCGCAAGGAGAGATAGGGTTACGGTTTTGGGTTTGAATTCGTGGCCGAGGGACTTGGGTTGGTTTGGTTTGGGTTTGATCTTGCGGCCAATAGTTTTAGTTTAAGGTTTAGGGTTGATCTCGGTTTGGGTTTGCGGTTTGGGTTGCACACGGCCGAGAATGGTTTGAGTTCTAAACTTGGTTAATTCCTAGAGTCACAAGGAATCAAAGTTGGTTCGTGTCGCGGTTCGGTTCGTGCACATATTTATTATATATACATATATTTTGTAACTAAAACAATTCACGTAATCACACATCACGTACTCATTAACTCATACATGTTTAATACATAGCATATAATTCACTCGACAAGTATTGCGTTTAAGTTATCCGAAAAACCGGGATGTCACATTATCCCCATGTTGAAAGAATTTTCGTCCCGAAAATTGAGTAAACGCGGTTTAGAATGTAGCGTATATGTTTAGAGTGCCACGCACAAAGAGTTAGTTCGTTTATGATGGTATGCGAAGTTACAAGAAGTCCCCAAGTGCCATGCACAAAGATTTCCAAGTGCCATGCACAAGGACTTAGTTAACAATAGTACGCAAAAGTATGTGAAATTTCCAGGTTGTCACATCATCCCCATGTTGAAAGAATTTTCGTCCCGAAAATTTAGTTACTGGTATCATTAGTTTGCTGCTCAGTTGCGAAGAGGTGCGGGTATTTGCTTTTCATTTGATCCTCTCTTTCCCACGTGAACTCCGGTCCACGCTTAGAGTCCCAACGAACCTTAACGATCGGAATTTTGCTGTGCCTTCGAGTCTTGATCTCACGATCCATGATCTCGATAGGCTGTTCCACAAAGTGCAGTTGTTCATCCACTTGGATCTCATCCAATGGAATGACTAGAGTTTCATCTGATAGACACTTCTTCAGATTTGACACGTGAAATACGTTGTGAACTCCACTGAGTTCGGCAGGAAGGTCTAATTGATAAGCTACGGGTCCAATACGTTTCAAGATTACAATTGGGCCTACGTACCGTGGGTTAAGTTTGCCCCGTTTTCCAAAGCGGATTACACCCTTCCAGGGTGACACCTTTAGTAGGACGCGATCGCCTACTTGAAATTCGAGCGGTTTGCGTCGTTGATCAGCGTAGCTTTTCTGTCGATCTCGTGCCGCCGCCATGCGGTTTCTGATTTGTACAATCTTTTCAGTAGCCTCAAGTATTAACTCAGGGCCTGTGAGTTGACTATCACCGACTTCTGCCCAGCAGACCGGTGATCTACATTTACGACCGTATAATGCCTCAAACGGTGCTGCCGAAATACTCGTATGATAACTGTTGTTATATGAGAATTCTACTAGAGGCAGGTGGATTTCCCAACTATTTCCGAAGTCTACTACGCATGCCCTAAGCATGTCTTCCAAGGTTTGTATGGTCCTTTCACTTTGACCATCAGTCTGAGGGTGATAGGCTGTGCTCATATCTAAGCGTGTTCCCAACGCTTTCTGGAGTGACTGCCAGAAGTTTGACATGAAGCGAGCATCTCTGTCTGAGATGATGGACGTTGGCACTCCGTGCCGAGAAACTACTTCCTTAATGTAGATGCGAGTCAACTTCTCCATCTTATCTGTTTCTTTAATAGCTAGGAAGTGTGCGGACTTAGTTAAACGATCCACGATCACCCAGATGGTATCGCAACCACCCAAGGTTCGCGGGAGTTTAGTGATGAAATCCATTGAGATCTGATCCCATTTCCACACTGGGATCTCAGGTTGTTGGAGTAGCCCCGATGGCTTTTGATACTCCACCTTGACTTTTGCACAAGTCAAACATTTACTCACGTAGGTGGCTATATCGGCCTTCATGTTGGGCCACCAATACGCAGCTTTAAGGTCTTGATACATCTTATCCGAACCCGGATGGACAGAGTATCGGGATTTGTGAGCTTCATCCATGACTAGCTCTCTGAGGTTTCCGTAGAGAGGTACCCATATGCGATTCATGAAATACCGAGCTCCATTGGGCTTTACTTCCCAATCGCGTTCCATTTTTCCCACCGATTCAGCCTTGATGTTTTCCTCCTTAACTGCTTCTAACTGGGCGTCGCGTATTTGTTCGGGTAGCCCCGAATGAATAGTGAGTTGTAATGCTCGTACGCGACGAGGTTTCAAGTGTTCCTTCCTACTGAGGGCATCAGCTACCACGTTAGCTTTACCCGGGTGATACCGAATGGCACACTCATAATCGTTCAAGAGTTCGACCCAGCGACGCTGTCGCATGTTCAACTCCTTCTGATCGAAGATGTGTTGGAGGCTCTTGTGGTCTGTAAAGATTGTGCATTTCGTTCCATAGAGGTAGTGTCTCCAAATCTTAAGTGCAAACACTACTGCTCCCAATTCCAGGTCATGCGTCGTGTAGTTTTTCTCGTGAACCTTCAGTTGTCGCGACGCATACGCGATGACCTTATCGCGTTGCATGAGTACGCATCCCAATCCCTGAATGGAAGCATCACAATATACTACAAAGTCATCTGTCCCTTCCGGCAAGGACAGAATGGGTGCACTGCAAAGTTTCTGCTTTAGCAATTGAAACGCTGCTTCTTGCTTGTCACCCCAAGCATACTTGATGCCTTTCTGGGTGAGGGTAGTAAGCGGTTGTGCGATCTTTGAAAACCCCTCGATGAAACGTCTGTAGTAACCAGCCAATCCCAAAAATTGGCGGATCTCCGTCGGTGTCTTAGGTGCTTCCCAGTTTTTGATGGCTTCAATCTTGGCAGGGTCCACGTGGATACCCCTTTCATTCACGACATGCCCGAGAAACTGAACTTCCCGAATCCAGAAATCACACTTCGAAAGCTTGGCATATAGTTTTTCCTGTTGAAGTAATCCTAGCAGTAATCGTAGATGTTCAGCATGTTCTTCTTCACTTTTGGAGTAGATGAGTATGTCATCGATGAACACAATGACAAATTTGTCGAGGTATGGTTTACACACGCGGTTCATGAGGTCCATGAACACAGCAGGTGCGTTGGTGAGACCGAAGGGCATGACCAAGAACTCATAATGGCCATACCGAGTGCGAAATGCCGTCTTAGCGATATCCTCCTCCCTGACGCGTAGCTGATGGTAACCAGACCGTAAATCAATCTTGGAGTAGTAGCTTGACCCTTGAAGTTGGTCGAAGAGATCGTCAATGCGAGGTAACGGGTATCGGTTCTTGACAGTGACCTTGTTGAGTTTCCTGTAGTCGATGCACATGCGGAAAGTCCCGTCCTTCTTCTTGACAAAAAGGACTGGAGCTCCCCATGGCGAAACGCTGGGTCGGATAAATCCTTTTTCTAATAGCTCCTGAAGTTGGGTAGACAGCTCCTGCAGCTCGGCTGGAGCTAGGCGGTATGGAGCCTTGGCGATAGGAGTTGCATTGTTCGCCAATTCAATTTCAAACTCCAATTGTCGATGGCGTGGAAGACCAGGTAGTTCTTCTGGGAGTACATCGGAAAAATCACGGACGACAGGGATGTCTTCTATGCTTTTCTCGTCCCTAGGCTGTTCGGTAATCAGTGCGAGTAAAGCGAAGGAGTTCTTCCTCCGAAGATACTTCTGCGCTTGCATGTAAGAGATGATGTTGGTGACGGCGCTTGCCTTATCGCCTTGTACCGTCAGGATTTCGTCATTAGAGAGCGGAATACGGATAGATTTTTCGAAGCAGAGAACTTCAGCCCGGACGTCGGATAGCCAGTCCATTCCGACTACCACGTCAAAACTACCCAGGGTAGTTGTCATCAGATCAATGGTAAAGGTGTGGCCCGCGAGTTTGAGTTGACAGCCGGATACTATTTGGGTCACATCTACAGATTTACCATCGGCTAATTCTATAGCATAAGGGGTCTCTAATGGTTTAAGCGTGAGATTTAGGTTCTTCCTAAAAGACTCAGATATAAAGCTCCTATCCGCACCCGTATCAAAAAGCACAGTAGCAAAATGTTCATTAAGGGGAAACTTACCGGTGACCACGTTCGAGTCGTTTCTGGCCTCTCCGCGGCCCAATGTAAATGCGCGACCTTTGGCACCTCCTGTGCCACCGTTCCCATTATTGTTGTTGTTATTATTGTTGTTGTGGTTATTGTGGTTGTGGTTGTTTCCACCATTATTGTTGTTGTTACGCAACTGTGGGCAGTCTCTTCTGAAGTGTGCAGTACTACCACACTGATAGCATCCCCGGTTAATACCCTGCTGCTGACCCTGGGGTTGATTTTGATTCTGTCGGGACATGATTTCCCCACGACAATCCTTTGCCGCATGTCCCATCTTGCCACATCGTTGGCAGCGATTTCTGGCACAAGGGCCGTTATGACGGAGATTACAGTGGTTGCACTGCGGCTTTCGACCTGCATAGCCGCTTGCGTTCTGGTTGTTGTTGTTGTTGTTGTTGGCAGGTTGATTTTGGTGACCCCGGTGGCTGTTGTAATGATTGAACCGTTTCTGGTTCCCCTGCTGCGGATGAGATGACGAAGACTGTCGAATAGTTGAGTCTTCAAACTTTCTTTTGTTATCCGGGGCAACTTCAGTTGTACCCCGTGCTGGCAGCTTCTTCTGTTCCACCGCCTTATCGGTGAGTTTGTGAGCCAATCGGATTGCTTGATGTTCAGTTATAGGGTTACTAGCCATTACCATACCCTGAATTTCCGGAACCAGACCCCCAAGATAGAACTCGAGTCTTTTCTCCACAGTGTTGGCCAATTCGGGACACAGAAATACCAAGTCATGATGTTTTGCGGTGTAAGCTTCAATTTCAGATCCCACCATCTTGTGGTTCCATAAAGCTTGCTCTAACTGTTGCACTCTGTCCCGTGGGCAGTACTCCTCTTTGATTAGGGCCTTGAACTCGGCCCAGGCCATTGCATTCGCAGCTATAAGTCCACGTGTTTGGACTTGTGCATTCCACCATGTCAGTGCCCCATCTTCCAGTGTTGAGGCTGCGTACTTGACCTTGTTGGCCTCTAGACAGTTGCACATTTCAAAAACGGATTCAGATTTTTCGATCCAGCGGACCAGTCCAATGGGTCCTTCCGCACCCGAGAATTTGCTTGGTTTCGCGTCAAGGAACATCTTGTAGGGGTTAAAGCCCCCTCCTGCTGACAGAGAATAGGTAGTCAGCGAGGAATCCTACTAGCCTAACTATTAGATTTTCACACGAAAATTTAATAATGGTTACCTGCCGGTTGGTTCTGAACACCCGCTAAAGCTGCGTTCACGTGCTCTTGAATCATGGCAGCTAGCTCTTCGGGCGTTAAGTTAAGGTTTCCGCGTCGTCCAGTTGCCATTTAGATCTTCGAAACACAACACAAACACACCCCGATAAGTCTATATATCCAATATAGTTATCCTACTTCGTACTCTAATAATTATTAAGTTATGTCAACTCAATATGTTAAATAGTCAAAAGAAATACTTGATTAACTGAAATTTCAACGTCTTACAAAAATGCAAATCAAACATATGAATTCACTATAAAGTCTCAAGTTTAAACACAAGTGGGAAAGTAAATAGACTGAAGGAAAATAAATAAAATAAGCGAGACGTGTCAGTCGTCTACGTCTCCATCTCCCAAGTCACTGTCGTTGCCGTCATCCTGCGCGGCATTTCCAGCTTCTACAGCTGGGTCCTCCTCCGGATCCTCCTCTGGATCCTCCTCAGGGTCCTCCTCTGGATCCTCTTCCGGATCCTCCTCTACCGGCACTGGAGGGGCCGGTGCTGGTGCAGGTGCTTGATTTTGCTGTAACTCCTGAATGTTCCAACTATTCTCCAGGACTCTGTCCTCGAGCCAGTCGGCTCTTATCTGCTCAGCACGCAGATCTCTGGCTATGGTGTTACGAGCTATCTTACTCGTATGATGCTCTTCCTCGAGCGAGTCGGTCTTACCTGTAAGTTGTCGGATCATCCATCCTTGTGCTAGGATGGTTTCCTGCATTCTTTCTAACTGTTTTTGTTGTTTATGTATCAGGATTCTAAGTATGTCAATTCCTACTTCTACAGGGTTAACCGGTTCAACCGGTACAGCAATGGTTGGGCGTGACGACGACTCCTTCCCCAGAGCGAGCCTTTTCCTCGCAGCTGAGCGTGTCTCCACGCCATAAGATGGTATGGGTTCCACCTTTGGTGCCTTTCCTGGCGCTCTTGGTGGCGTAAGTTTGTCGGATGATGATGATGACGATGAGGATGATGACATTGCCTGTTAGGTCGTGTAGTTAGTTACGAGTTGTTTACATTTCTTATTATGAAGGCATAATCAACATAACACAGTTGTGGTATATTGCATAACAAGATATAATAGTTCGGTGCCAAACTAAGTCTAGTGTCGTGAAATCAGCTATAGTTTAGGTCTACTTCTAATGCAAACCTGGTTCTCTATAGCTAGTGGCTCTGATACCAATCTGTCACACCCTCAATTTCCACTTGCGGAGTTTTACCGCGAGGCGTGTGAACAAACCAGAATCTGAAACACTAGTACGTCGAACGACTCTATATGATTTGATAATACGTTTTCAAAAATCATTTGCCGTAGATTTTATATTGTCTTGATTAGTTACCAATATTTAGCGGAAGCATCAGTTTTTAAAGTTGAGCGGAAGCATAAATAAGTAGTGAAGCGGGCGCCAACACAAACGCCAAAACAAATGAAAAACCCCAAAACAACATTATAAATAAGACTCGATAAAAGATGTCTTGTTCAATGCATGTGCGTGCACCTAGAGCTCCTAGCGTCCTGAGAAACATGTAAAGAAACAAGTGTCAACATTAAAGATGAGTGAGTTCACAGGTTTTCATAAATTCGTTTGTTCGGTTATAGTTTGTTTTCCCCGTTATCCCTAACCCGGGATAACGTGTTGGTTCCATTATTCCAATCCCGGAATAATAAGTTGTTGCTTCCATTATCCTCAACCCAGGATAATATAGTTGTTGTTTCCATTATTCCATCCAGGAATAATAAGTTGTTGTTTCCATTATCCTCAACCCGGGATAATATAGTTGTTTCGTAATTAAGTTCAATGTTAACATATATAGGTAGCTAGCCTAAAGTCATGTCACGTAAGAGTTCGCGATCGAAGCTGACTGTTGTGCCTCCGTGTTGCCAGGCCTATCACTGACCATGGCGAAGTTAGGCCAAATTATTCACCCGTTGACCATACCCGGTCGGCTAGCGCGACTAGCTCGGATGGGGCTTGTCGGGCCCAGTAGTACTACTTATAATTCCCCCGCTGTTAAACCCAATACTAACGATCCGAGAGTTTGACGAGGACTTAAGTGATATAGCTGCTTAGTGACCACAACATTACATTAACATTAACTTAGTTACCGAATAGTTATGTGACGTTAAATTCGTATAACGTAAAGAGATTGAGTTTGAAGAGTGTATACATGTTTCTCCCCCTGTTGTTTAAAAACCGGATAAAGTTAGGGGCCGTGAACTCACCTTTTGTTGCTCGGTTAGTGTAGCAAAGAAGTTGTAAAGGATGGGACCGCTAATTGCGTCCTAACAAACCAATTGATTTCAAGTCAGTGTGTGATCACACCAATACAAATTCTACACTTAATTTACGCACAAAGTGATACACACAAACAACATATCTAACACTCAAACACGCATGCAAGTATCCTCATGTGATCATAGTAATCAAACAATTTATCATGAACATAATCCAATCCATGCAATACCTTGGTGCACACAATCACAAGTTATCAAATTTCAGCTTAACACTCATAATTTAGCTGTTTTCTAGGATTTTTATAAAATAGTTCCAACATTCCAAAAATTCCAATATTTTTACAGTAGGTGACATTTATACTATAGAAATTTATATAAATTTTTCAATTCCTAAATCTTTACCAATTAACCATAAATATTAATATACTAGGCTGCAGTCAGATTTGTCGCCTTCTGACTGCAGTCCACGGAAGAATTTATTTAAAAATCACTGATCGTCCAATTAAAAAAATTCCAGTTGGAGTTGCCCGGAAATTTCCATACCTAGTTTCTGTACAAAATTCATGACTCGACTCCCTACTGATTTTAAAATCCAACTCGATACACAACCAACAAAATTTCAGGATTTTCACAGCTTTAGTTACTGAACTTATTTGGCCCTTTAAAAATATCAAACGACTTCACAAAATTATGAATCCAGCGCTCTTAGATTCGTTATTCAAATCTCTACGTTCTAGACATCAGAAAATCCGTTTTTCGACAACTAACAACCGAGTTACAGCCAGATGAAGTCGGCTGTAACTATTACTCAGCAAACTGTTTTCAGCATATCATTATCATGAATTCGCATAACCCGTCCGTATGATTAACCTAGGCGATCTTTAACCGGTTTCCTAGTCATAATCAATACTAATAACATATCCATGCAAACCCTAGTTCATACCTCTAGTTTTTATGAACAAAACACAGCCTATAATATTCAGCTTTCAAACAACATTACTTGCAATCTAGTATTAACAAATCCGCAAACAATCATTCATCTCATTCAATCATGCAAATCCGAGAACAACAAAATCAAAACACATGTATCCGAATATGATCTTGTAACATATGATAAATTCAAATCTTTTAATGATAAGGTAAACGAACCGTGAGTACTATAAGGGATCGGTGATCAAAGATTGCTTGCAACCGAGAAGATCCGTGACCGAGAAAGGAGGTTATTCGCGGCTGAGAAAAAGTAGTAGGCTGTTTTGTGATTGAGGAAGTGAACAAGTGGAAGAGATGGGCTGCTTGCGATTGAAGGGATTAAGGATCGGCTGTTCGCGACCGGGAGATGAAGATGGCGATGGCTGCTGCTGCTGCGACCGAGAGGAAAGCAAGAGTAAGGCAGCCGACGGCTGTTTTGCTTGTTAGGGTTTTGGAGTTGTGAAAAATCATGCATGGGTGTGTGTATATATAGCGCAAGGAGAGATAGGGTTACGGTTTTGGGTTTGAATTCGTGGCCGAGGGACTTGGGTTGGTTTGGTTTGGGTTTGATCTTGCGGCCAATAGTTTTAGTTTAAGGTTTAGGGTTGATCTCGGTTTGGGTTTGCGGTTTGGGTTGCACACGGCCGAGAATGGTTTGAGTTCTAAACTTGGTTAATTCCTAGAGTCACAAGGAATCAAAGTTGGTTCGTGTCGCGGTTCGGTTCGTGCACATATTTATTATATATACATATATTTTGTAACTAAAACAATTCACGTAATCACACATCACGTACTCATTAACTCATACATGTTTAATACATAGCATATAATTCACTCGACAAGTATTGCGTTTAAGTTATCCGAAAAACCGGGATGTCACATTATCCCCATGTTGAAAGAATTTTCGTCCCGAAAATTGAGTAAACGCGGTTTAGAATGTAGCGTATATGTTTAGAGTGCCACGCACAAAGAGTTAGTTCGTTTATGATGGTATGCGAAGTTACAAGAAGTCCCCAAGTGCCATGCACAAAGATTTCCAAGTGCCATGCACAAGGACTTAGTTAACAATAGTACGCAAAAGTATGTGAAATTTCCAGGTTGTCACATCATCCCCATGTTGAAAGAATTTTCGTCCCGAAAATTTAGTTACTGGTATCATTAGTTTGCTGCTCAGTTGCGAAGAGGTGCGGGTATTTGCTTTTCATTTGATCCTCTCTTTCCCACGTGAACTCCGGTCCACGCTTAGAGTCCCAACGAACCTTAACGATCGGAATTTTGCTGTGCCTTCGAGTCTTGATCTCACGATCCATGATCTCGATAGGCTGTTCCACAAAGTGCAGTTGTTCATCCACTTGGATCTCATCCAATGGAATGACTAGAGTTTCATCTGATAGACACTTCTTCAGATTTGACACGTGAAATACGTTGTGAACTCCACTGAGTTCGGCAGGAAGGTCTAATTGATAAGCTACGGGTCCAATACGTTTCAAGATTACAATTGGGCCTACGTACCGTGGGTTAAGTTTGCCCCGTTTTCCAAAGCGGATTACACCCTTCCAGGGTGACACCTTTAGTAGGACGCGATCGCCTACTTGAAATTCGAGCGGTTTGCGTCGTTGATCAGCGTAGCTTTTCTGTCGATCTCGTGCCGCCGCCATGCGGTTTCTGATTTGTACAATCTTTTCAGTAGCCTCAAGTATTAACTCAGGGCCTGTGAGTTGACTGTCACCGACTTCTGCCCAGCAGACCGGTGATCTACATTTACGACCGTATAATGCCTCAAACGGTGCTGCCGAAATACTCGTATGATAACTGTTGTTATATGAGAATTCTACTAGAGGCAGGTGGATTTCCCAACTATTTCCGAAGTCTACTACGCATGCCCTAAGCATGTCTTCCAAGGTTTGTATGGTCCTTTCACTTTGACCATCAGTCTGAGGGTGATAGGCTGTGCTCATATCTAAGCGTGTTCCCAACGCTTTCTGGAGTGACTGCCAGAAGTTTGACATGAAGCGAGCATCTCTGTCTGAGATGATGGACGTTGGCACTCCGTGCCGAGAAACTACTTCCTTAATGTAGATGCGAGTCAACTTCTCCATCTTATCTGTTTCTTTAATAGCTAGGAAGTGTGCGGACTTAGTTAAACGATCCACGATCACCCAGATGGTATCGCAACCACCCAAGGTTCGCGGGAGTTTAGTGATGAAATCCATTGAGATCTGATCCCATTTCCACACTGGGATCTCAGGTTGTTGGAGTAGCCCCGATGGCTTTTGATACTCCACCTTGACTTTTGCACAAGTCAAACATTTACTCACGTAGGTGGCTATATCGGCCTTCATGTTGGGCCACCAATACGCAGCTTTAAGGTCTTGATACATCTTATCCGAACCCGGATGGACAGAGTATCGGGATTTGTGAGCTTCATCCATGACTAGCTCTCTGAGGTTTCCGTAGAGAGGTACCCATATGCGATTCATGAAATACCGAGCTCCATTGGGCTTTACTTCCCAATCGCGTTCCATTTTTCCCACCGATTCAGCCTTGATGTTTTCCTCCTTAACTGCTTCTAACTGGGCGTCGCGTATTTGTTCGGGTAGCCCCGAATGAATAGTGAGTTGTAATGCTCGTACGCGACGAGGTTTCAAGTGTTCCTTCCTACTGAGGGCATCAGCTACCACGTTAGCTTTACCCGGGTGATACCGAATGGCACACTCATAATCGTTCAAGAGTTCGACCCAGCGACGCTGTCGCATGTTCAACTCCTTCTGATCGAAGATGTGTTGGAGGCTCTTGTGGTCTGTAAAGATTGTGCATTTCGTTCCATAGAGGTAGTGTCTCCAAATCTTAAGTGCAAACACTACTGCTCCCAATTCCAGGTCATGCGTCGTGTAGTTTTTCTCGTGAACCTTCAGTTGTCGCGACGCATACGCGATGACCTTATCGCGTTGCATGAGTACGCATCCCAATCCCTGAATGGAAGCATCACAATATACTACAAAGTCATCTGTCCCTTCCGGCAAGGACAGAATGGGTGCACTGCAAAGTTTCTGCTTTAGCAATTGAAACGCTGCTTCTTGCTTGTCACCCCAAGCATACTTGATGCCTTTCTGGGTGAGGGTAGTAAGCGGTTGTGCGATCTTTGAAAACCCCTCGATGAAACGTCTGTAGTAACCAGCCAATCCCAAAAATTGGCGGATCTCCGTCGGTGTCTTAGGTGCTTCCCAGTTTTTGATGGCTTCAATCTTGGCAGGGTCCACGTGGATACCCCTTTCATTCACGACATGCCCGAGAAACTGAACTTCCCGAATCCAGAAATCACACTTCGAAAGCTTGGCATATAGTTTTTCCTGTTGAAGTAATCCTAGCAGTAATCGTAGATGTTCAGCATGTTCTTCTTCACTTTTGGAGTAGATGAGTATGTCATCGATGAACACAATGACAAATTTGTCGAGGTATGGTTTACACACGCGGTTCATGAGGTCCATGAACACAGCAGGTGCGTTGGTGAGACCGAAGGGCATGACCAAGAACTCATAATGGCCATACCGAGTGCGAAATGCCGTCTTAGCGATATCCTCCTCCCTGACGCGTAGCTGATGGTAACCAGACCGTAAATCAATCTTGGAGTAGTAGCTTGACCCTTGAAGTTGGTCGAAGAGATCGTCAATGCGAGGTAACGGGTATCGGTTCTTGACAGTGACCTTGTTGAGTTCCCTGTAGTCGATGCACATGCGGAAAGTCCCGTCCTTCTTCTTGACAAAAAGGACTGGAGCTCCCCATGGCGAAACGCTGGGTCGGATAAATCCTTTTTCTAATAGCTCCTGAAGTTGGGTAGACAGCTCCTGCAGCTCGGCTGGAGCTAGGCGGTATGGAGCCTTGGCGATAGGAGTTGCATTGTTCGCCAATTCAATTTCAAACTCCAATTGTCGATGGCGTGGAAGACCAGGTAGTTCTTCTGGGAGTACATCGGAAAAATCACGGACGACAGGGATGTCTTCTATGCGTTTCTCGTCCCTAGGCTGTTCGGTAATCAGTGCGAGTAAAGCGAAGGAGTTCTTCCTCCGAAGATACTTCTGCGCTTGCATGTAAGAGATGATGTTGGTGACGGCGCTTGCCTTATCGCCTTGTACCGTCAGGATTTCGTCATTAGAGAGCGGAATACGGATAGATTTTTCGAAGCAGAGAACTTCAGCCCGGACGTCGGATAGCCAGTCCATTCCGACTACCACGTCAAAACTACCCAGGGTAGTTGTCATCAGATCAATGGTAAAGGTGTGGCCCGCGAGTTTGAGTTGACAGCCGGATACTATTTGGGTCACATCTACAGATTTACCATCGGCTAATTCTATAGCATAAGGGGTCTCTAATGGTTTAAGCGTGAGATTTAGGTTCTTCCTAAAAGACTCAGATATAAAGCTCCTATCCGCACCCGTATCAAAAAGCACAGTAGCAAAATGTTCATTAAGGGGAAACTTACCGGTGACCACGTTCGAGTCGTTTCTGGCCTCTCCGCGGCCCAATGTAAATGCGCGACCTTTGGCACCTCCTGTGCCACCGTTCCCATTATTGTTGTTGTTGTTATTGTTGTTGTGGTTATTGTGGTTGTGGTTGTTTCCACCATTATTGTTGTTGTTACGCAACTGTGGGCAGTCTCTTCTGAAGTGTGCAGTACTACCACACTGATAGCATCCCCGGTTAATACCCTGCTGCTGACCCTGGGGTTGATTTTGATTCTGTCGGGACATGATTTCCCCACGACAATCCTTTGCCGCATGTCCCATCTTGCCACATCGTTGGCAGCGATTTCCGGCACAAGGGCCGTTATGATGGAGATTACAGTGGTTGCACTGCGGCTTTCGACCTGCATAGCCGCTTGCGTTCTGGTTGTTGTTGTTGTTGTTGTTGGCGGGTTGATTTTGGTGACCCCGGTGGCTGTTGTAATGATTGAACCGTTTCTGGTTCCCCTGCTGCGGATGAGATGACGAAGACTGTCGAATAGTTGAGTCTTCAAACTTTCTTTTGTTATCCGGGGCAACTTCAGTTGTACCCCGTGCTGGCAGCTTCTTCTGTTCCACCGCCTTATCGGTGAGTTTGTGAGCCAATCGGATTGCTTGATGTTCAGTTATAGGGTTACTAGCCATTACCATACCCTGAATTTCCGGAACCAGACCCCCAAGATAGAACTCGAGTCTTTTCTCCACAGTGTTGGCCAATTCGGGACACATAAATACCAAGTCATGATGTTTTGCGGTGTAAGCTTCAATTTCAGATCCCACCATCTTGTGGTTCCATAAAGCTTGCTCTAACTGTTGCACTCTGTCCCGTGGGCAGTACTCCTCTTTGATTAGGGCCTTGAACTCGGCCCAGGCCATTGCATTCGCAGCTATAAGTCCACGTGTTTGGACTTGTGCATTCCACCATGTCAGTGCCCCATCTTCCAGTGTTGAGGCTGCGTACTTGACCTTGTTGGCCTCTAGACAGTTGCACATTTCAAAAACGGATTCAGAATTTTCGATCCAGCGGACCAGTCCAATGGGTCCTTCCGCACCCGAGAATTTGCTTGGTTTCGCGTCAAGGAACATCTTGTAGGGGTTAAAGCCCCCTCCTGCTGACAGAGAATAGGTAGTCAGCGAGGAATCCTACTAGCCTAACTATTAGATTTTCACACGAAAATTTAATAATGGTTACCTGCCGGTTGGTTCTGAACACCCGCTAAAGCTGCGTTCACGTGCTCTTGAATCATGGCAGCTAGCTCTTCGGGCGTTAAGTTAAGGTTTCCGCGTCGTCCAGTTGCCATTTAGATCTTCGAAACACAACACAAACACACCCCGATAAGTCTATATATCCAATATAGTTATCCTACTTCGTACTCTAATAATTATTAAGTTATGTCAACTCAATATGTTAAATAGTCAAAAGAAATACTTGATTAACTGAAATTTCAACGTCTTACAAAAGTGCAAATCAAACATATGAATTCACTATAAAGTCTCAAGTTTAAACACAAGTGGGAAAGTAAATAGACTGAAGGAAAATAAATAAAATAAGCGAGACGTGTCAGTCGTCTACGTCTCCATCTCCCAAGTCACTGTCGTTGCCGTCATCCTGCGCGGCATTTCCAGCTTCTACAGCTGGGTCCTCCTCCGGATCCTCCTCTGGATCCTCCTCAGGGTCCTCCTCTGGATCCTCTTCCGGATCCTCCTCTACCGGCACTGGAGGGGCCGGTGCTGGTGCAGGTGCTTGATTTTGCTGTAACTCCTGAATGTTCCAACTATTCTCCAGGACTCTGTCCTCGAGCCAGTCGGCTCTTATCTGCTCAGCACGCAGATCTCTGGCTATGGTGTTACGAGCTATCTTACTCGTATGATGCTCTTCCTCGAGCGAGTCGGTCTTACCTGTAAGTTGTCGGATCATCCATCCTTGTGCTAGGATGGTTTCCTGCATTCTTTCTAACTGTTTTTGTTGTTTATGTATCAGGATTCTAAGTATGTCAATTCCTACTTCTACAGGGTTAACCGGTTCAACCGGTACAGCAATGGTTGGGCGTGACGACGACTCCTTCCCCAGAGCGAGCCTTTTCCTCGCAGCTGAGCGTGTCTCCACGCCATAAGATGGTATGGGTTCCACCATTGGTGCCTTTCCTGGCGCTCTTGGTGGCGTAAGTTTGTCGGATGATGATGATGACGATGAGGATGATGACATTGCCTGTTAGGTCGTGTAGTTAGTTACGAGTTGTTTACATTTCTTATTATGAAGGCATAATCAACATAACACAGTTGTGGTATATTGCATAACAAGATATAATAGTTCGGTGCCAAACTAAGTCTAGTGTCGTGAAATCAGCTATAGTTTAGGTCTACTTCTAATGCAAACCTGGTTCTCTATAGCTAGTGGCTCTGATACCAATCTGTCACACCCTCAATTTCCACTTGCGGAGTTTTACCGCGAGGCGTGTGAACAAACCAGAATCTGAAACACTAGTACGTCGAACGACTCTATATGATTTGATAATACGTTTTCAAAAATCATTTGCCGTAGATTTTATATTGTCTTGATTAGTTACCAATATTTAGCGGAAGCATCAGTTTTTAAAGTTGAGCGGAAGCATAAATAAGTAGTGAAGCGGGCGCCAACACAAACGCCAAAACAAATGAAAAACCCCAAAACAACATTATAAATAAGACTCGATAAAAGATGTCTTGTTCAATGCATGTGCGTGCACCTAGAGCTCCTAGCGTCCTGAGAAACATGTAAAGAAACAAGTGTCAACATTAAAGATGAGTGAGTTCACAGGTTTTCATAAATTCGTTTGTTCGGTTATAGTTTGTTTTCCCCGTTATCCCTAACCCGGGATAACGTGTTGGTTCCATTATTCCAATCCCGGAATAATAAGTTGTTGCTTCCATTATCCTCAACCCAGGATAATATAGTTGTTGTTTCCATTATTCCATCCAGGAATAATAAGTTGTTGTTTCCATTATCCTCAACCCGGGATAATATAGTTGTTTCGTAATTAAGTTCAATGTTAACATATATAGGTAGCTAGCCTAAAGTCATGTCACGTAAGAGTTCGCGATCGAAGCTGACTGTTGTGCCTCCGTGTTGCCAGGCCTATCACTGACCATGGCGAAGTTAGGCCAAATTATTCACCCGTTGACCATACCCGGTCGGCTAGCGCGACTAGCTCGGATGGGGCTTGTCGGGCCCAGTAGTACTACTTATAATTCCCCCGCTGTTAAACCCAATACTAACGATCCGAGAGTTTGACGAGGACTTAAGTGATATAGCTGCTTAGTGACCACAACATTACATTAACATTAACTTAGTTACCGAATAGTTATGTGACGTTAAATTCGTATAACGTAAAGAGATTGAGTTTGAAGAGTGTATACATGTTTCTCCCCCTGTTGTTTAAAAACCGGATAAAGTTAGGGGCCGTGAACTCACCTTTTGTTGCTCGGTTAGTGTAGCAAAGAAGTTGTAAAGGATGGGACCGCTAATTGCGTCCTAACAAACCAATTGATTTCAAGTCAGTGTGTGATCACACCAATACAAATTCTACACTTAATTTACGCACAAAGTGATACACACAAACAACATATCTAACACTCAAACACGCATGCAAGTATCCTCATGTGATCATAGTAATCAAACAATTTATCATGAACATAATCCAATCCATGCAATACCTTGGTGCACACAATCACAAGTTATCAAATTTCAGCTTAACACTCATAATTTAGCTGTTTTCTAGGATTTTTATAAAATAGTTCCAACATTCCAAAAATTCCAATTTTTTTTACAGTAGGTGACATTTATACTATAGAAATTTATATAAATTTTCCAAGTCCTAAATCTTTACCAATTAACCATAAATATTAATATACTAGGCTGCAGTCAGATTTGTCGCCTTCTGACTGCAGTCCACGGAAGAATTTATTTAAAAATCACTGATCGTCCAATTAAAAAAATTCCAGTTGGAGTTGCCCGGAAATTTCCATACCTAGTTGCTGTACAAAATTCATGACTCGACTCCCTACTGATTTTAAAATCCAACTCGATAAACAACCAACAAAATTTCAGGATTTTCACAGCTTTAGTTACTGAACTTATTTGGCCCTTTAAAAATATCAAACGACTTCACAAAATTATGAATCCAGCGCCCTTAGATTCGTTATTCAAATCTCTACGTTCTAGACATCAGAGAATCCGTTTTTCGACAACTAACAACCGAGTTACAGCCAGATGAAGTCGGCTGTAACTATTACTCAGCAAACTGTTTTCAGCATATCATTATCATGAATTCGCATAACCCGTCCGTATGATTAACCTAGGCGATCTTTAACCGGTTTCCTAGTCATAATCAATACTAATAACATATCCATGCAAACCCTAGTTCATACCTCTAGTTTTTATGAACAAAACACAGCCTATAATATTCAGCTTTCAAACAACATTACTTGCAATCTAGTATTAACAAATCCGCAAACAATCATTCATCTCATTCAATCATGCAAATCCGAGAACAACAAAATCAAAACACATGTATCCGAATATGATCTTGTAACATATGATAAATTCAAATCTTTTAATGATAAGGTAAACGAACCGTGAGTACTATAAGGGATCGGTGATCAAAGATTGCTTGCAACCGAGAAGATCCGTGATCGAGAAAGGAGGTTATTCGCGGCTGAGAAAAAGTAGTAGGCTGTTTTGTGATTGAGGAAGTGAACAAGTGGAAGAGATGGGCTGCTTGCGATTGAAGGGATTAAGGATCGGCTGTTCGCGACCGGGAGATGAAGATGGCGATGGCTGCTGCTACTGCGACCGAGAGGAAAGCAAGAGTAAGGCAGCCGACGGCTGTTTTGCTTGTTAGGGTTTTGGAGTTGTGAAAAAGCATGCATGGGTGTGTGTATATATAGCGCAAGGAGAGATAGGGTTACGGTTTTGGGTTTGAATTCGTGGCCGAGGGACTTGGGTTGGTTTGGTTTGGGTTTGATCTTGCGGCCAATAGTTTTAGTTTAAGGTTTAGGTTTGATCTCGGTTTGGGTTTGCGGTTTGGGTTGCACACGGCCGAGAATGGTTTGAGTTCTAAACTTGGTTAATTCCTAGAGTCACAAGGAATCAAAGTTGGTTCGTGTCGCGGTTCGGTTCGTGCACATATTTATTATATATACATATATTTTGTAACTAAAACAATTCACGTAATCACACATCACGTATTCATTAACTCATACATGTTTAATACATAGCATATAATTCACTCGACAAGTATTGCGTTTAAGTTATCCGAAAAACCGGGATGTCACATTATCCCCATGTTGAAAGAATTTTCGTCCCGAAAATTGAGTAAACGCGGTTTAGAATGTAGCGTATATGTTTAGAGTGCCACGCACAAAGAGTTAGTTCGTTTATGATGGTATGCGAAGTTACAAGAAGTCCCCAAGTGCCATGCACAAAGATTTCCAAGTGCCATGCACAAGGACTTAGTTAACAATAGTACGCAAAAGTATGTGAAATTTCCAGGTTGTCACATCATCCCCATGTTGAAAGAATTTTTGTCCCGAAAATTTAGTTACTGGTATCATTAGTTTGCTGCTCAGTTGCGAAGAGGTGCGGGTATTTGCTTTTCCTTTGATCCTCTCTTTCCCACGTGAACTCCGGTCCACGCTTAGAGTCCCAACGAACCTTAACGATCGGAATTTTGCTGTGCCTTCGAGTCTTGATCTCACGATCCATGATCTCGATAGGCTGTTCCACAAAGTGCAGTTGTTCATCCACTTGGATCTCATCCAATGGAATGACTAGAGTTTCATCTGATAGACACTTCTTCAGATTTGACACGTGAAATACGTTGTGAACTCCACTGAGTTCGGCAGGAAGGTCTAATTGATAAGCTACGGGTCCAATACGTTTCAAGATTACAATTGGGCCTACGTACCGTGGGTTAAGTTTGCCCCGTTTTCCAAAGCGGATTACACCCTTCCAGGGTGACACCTTTAGTAGGACGCGATCGCCTACTTGAAATTCGAGCGGTTTGCGTCGTTGATCAGCGTAGCTTTTCTGTCGATCTCGTGCCGCCGCCATGCGGTTTCTGATTTGTACAATCTTTTCAGTAGCCTCAAGTATTAACTCAGGGCCTGTGAGTTGACTGTCACCGACTTCTGCCCAGCAGACCGGTGATCTACATTTACGACCGTATAATGCCTCAAACGGTGCTGCCGAAATACTCGTATGATAACTGTTGTTATATGAGAATTCTACTAGAGGCAGGTGGATTTCCCAACTATTTCCGAAGTCTACTACGCATGCCCTAAGCATGTCTTCCAAGGTTTGTATGGTCCTTTCACTTTGACCATCAGTCTGAGGGTGATAGGCTGTGCTCATATCTAAGCGTGTTCCCAACGCTTTCTGGAGTGACTGCCAGAAGTTTGACATGAAGCGAGCATCTCTGTCTGAGATGATGGACGTTGGCACTCCGTGCCGAGAAACTACTTCCTTAATGTAGATGCGAGTCAACTTCTCCATCTTATCTGTTTCTTTAATAGCTAGGAAGTGTGCGGACTTAGTTAAACGATCCACGATCACCCAGATGGTATCGCAACCACCCAAGGTTCGCGGGAGTTTAGTGATGAAATCCATTGAGATCTGATCCCATTTCCACACTGGGATCTCAGGTTGTTGGAGTAGCCCCGATGGCTTTTGATACTCCACCTTGACTTTTGCACAAGTCAAACATTTACTCACGTAGGTGGCTATATCGGCCTTCATGTTGGGCCACCAATACGCAGCTTTAAGGTCTTGATACATCTTATCCGAACCCGGATGGACAGAGTATCGGGATTTGTGAGCTTCATCCATGACTAGCTCTCTGAGGTTTCCGTAGAGAGGTACCCATATGCGATTCATGAAATACCGAGCTCCATTGGGCTTTACTTCCCAATCGCGTTCCATTTTTCCCACCGATTCAGCCTTGATGTTTTCCTCCTTAACTGCTTCTAACTGGGCGTCGCGTATTTGTTCGGGTAGCCCCGAATGAATAGTGAGTTGTAATGCTCGTACGCGACGAGGTTTCAAGTGTTCCTTCCTACTGAGGGCATCAGCTACCACGTTAGCTTTACCCGGGTGATACCGAATGGCACACTCATAATCGTTCAAGAGTTCGACCCAGCGACGCTGTCGCATGTTCAACTCCTTCTGATCGAAGATGTGTTGGAGGCTCTTGTGGTCTGTAAAGATTGTGCATTTCGTTCCATAGAGGTAGTGTCTCCAAATCTTAAGTGCAAACACTACTGCTCCCAATTCCAGGTCATGCGTCGTGTAGTTTTTCTCGTGAACCTTCAGTTGTCGCGACGCATACGCGATGACCTTATCGCGTTGCATGAGTACGCATCCCAATCCCTGAATGGAAGCATCACAATATACTACAAAGTCATCTGTCCCTTCCGGCAAGGACAGAATGGGTGCACTGCAAAGTTTCTGCTTTAGCAATTGAAACGCTGCTTCTTGCTTGTCACCCCAAGCATACTTGATGCCTTTCTGGGTGAGGGTAGTAAGCGGTTGTGTGATCTTTGAAAACCCCTCGATGAAACGTCTGTAGTAACCAGCCAATCCCAAAAATTGGCGGATCTCCGTCGGTGTCTTAGGTGCTTCCCAGTTTTTGATGGCTTCAATCTTGGCAGGGTCCACGTGGATACCCCTTTCATTCACGACATGCCCGAGAAACTGAACTTCCCGAATCCAGAAATCACACTTCGAAAGCTTGGCATATAGTTTTTCCTGTTGAAGTAATCCTAGCAGTAATCGTAGATGTTCAGCATGTTCTTCTTCACTTTTGGAGTAGATGAGTATGTCATCGATGAACACAATGACAAATTTGTCGAGGTATGGTTTACACACGCGGTTCATGAGGTCCATGAACACAGCAGGTGCGTTGGTGAGACCGAAGGGCATGACCAAGAACTCATAATGGCCATACCGAGTGCGAAATGCCGTCTTAGCGATATCCTCCTCCCTGACGCGTAGCTGATGGTAACCAGACCGTAAATCAATCTTGGAGTAGTAGCTTGACCCTTGAAGTTGGTCGAAGAGATCGTCAATGCGAGGTAACGGGTATCGGTTCTTGACAGTGACCTTGTTGAGTTCCCTGTAGTCGATGCACATGCGGAAAGTCCCGTCCTTCTTCTTGACAAAAAGGACTGGAGCTCCCCATGGCGAAACGCTGGGTCGGATAAATCCTTTTTCTAATAGCTCCTGAAGTTGGGTAGACAGCTCCTGCAGCTCGGCTGGAGCTAGGCGGTATGGAGCCTTGGCGATAGGAGTTGCATTGTTCGCCAATTCAATTTCAAACTCCAATTGTCGATGGCGTGGAAGACCAGGTAGTTCTTCTAGGAGTACATCGGAAAAATCACGGACGACAGGGATGTCTTCTATGCGTTTCTCGTCCCTAGGCTGTTCGGTAATTAGTGCGAGTAAAGCGAAGGAGTTCTTCCTCCGAAGATACTTCTGCGCTTGCATGTAAGAGATGATGTTGGTGACGGCGCTTGCCTTATCGCCTTGTACCGTCAGGATTTCGTCATTAGAGAGCGGAATACGGATAGATTTTTCTGGGTTTTATGGAAGAAGAGAAATTCCTGGGTTTTATTGTTACGCGAGACGGTTTTAAGGTCAACCTAGAGGAAGTAGAGGCAATCCAATGCATGCCATCACCGTCAACCATTAAAGAAATGCAACGGTTGGCTGATCGACTGGATGCGCTAAATCGGTTCTTGGCAAATCACACAACAAAATCCTTTCCACTCATCAGCACATTACGAAACTGTGTAAAGCAGAATCAGTTTCAGTGGACTCCAAAAGCAGGGAAAGCTTTTCAGCAAATGAAAGAATGTTTGATTCAATTTCCCACTCTTACCTGTTTTTATTTCCAAATGCCTTACATGTTCCAAAGTAAAAGCTGAACATCAAAGACCTTCAGGACTTCTAGTCCAACCCGAAATACCTGTATGGAAGTGGGAAAACATAACTATGGATTTCATTACCGGGTTACCTCGCACCTGTCACACCCCGATCCGCAGCGGAATAAGAGTCGGGGCATAATTGGGTTATCACCAAAGCTCATGATATTTACTAATATGATTCATATTTATTAAAGTCAAAATTACATCCTCAATAATCTAAACATGTTCATACAAATACAAAGAAAGATAATCAACTAAACAATCCAAAGTCTAAACCAGTTTATTCTTCTAAGCCATCCTATGTGTTTCTTGCTGCAGCTGGATCACCTGTATCATGTGTAAAAATGGGGGTTTTTGGGTCAACATAAGTTGGCGAGTGAAACTTGTTAGAAAGACATTTATTATTGATCTCTTGTTATCTTTATCATGAAAAATTGTGCAATAATCATATGTAAGCAAACGTAATTAAATTCTACAATAACAATAACAACAACAAACAATAACATACAATAACAAACCAACTTGCATGAATATATAACATGAATGAAACTGTATATGTTGGCAACGTCACGTTCACGCTCATAATGTAATGGGGAACGGACGGCCTATGATAAATGTCTGTGCGATCAAGGCTCAATCAAACGGAGCCGATCGTATGTTGGCAACGCCTGGTTCACGCTCATAATGTAATGGGGAACAGTTCAACGCTCATAATGTAATGGGGAGCGGCGGCCTATGATAATGTATGTACTGAAAATGATAAACTTGATCTAAACAATAACCACACAAACAGTTGATAAATGTTGAACACACATTTGTTCATAGATATGATAGATGCACAATAATTTAAATATAATAAATAATAAAATACATGATACACCCCAAAACGTGATTAAAACGGGGAATTTGTAAAGATTCACTCACATTGGGTGCGTTCAGTTGAAGATAATGAAATGCGCACGAGTTTAGAGGATTGATCGACGAGAATTTTACTAACCTAAATAATAACGAAAGGTATGGTAAATGAGTGGATTTTATTAATAATTTTAATAGGATTTTTAGATGTATTTTTGTGAGTTTAAGGCTATTTTCTTCTATCTTTAAAAACATTATTTTTAAGTATTTTTAATTGATTTTTAAATTAAATAAATAAATAAAAATAAAAAAAATGTTGACTTTTGTGTTGACCATTGACCGTTGACCGTGACTGTTGACTGTTTGACCGGTTCATGTGTGCGCCGGGTAAGGCTCGAACCCGAGACTTCCCGTACGCGTGCACGCAGCTCTACCAACTGAGCTACGTGTCTAACCCGAAATAATTCTGTTTTTAATTATATTTATATACTATTTTAGTTTATTCTAAATTCTTTTATTTTTCAAAAAGGATTTTAATCATCGAACCGGCATGTGTAACAGGTCTCGAACCCGGGACCTGTGGGTTAGTGTTGCACATAGTCCACCGCTGGACTGTGTGTTTAACCTGGTTAATATACCGATTTTTATTATACTTAACATCTTCCTTGACTTAATCTGGTTCAGTTAAAAAGGAAAACATCTTTATTACAGAGCATACAATTGTGTCAAGGATCGAACTCGCGGCGTGTGATATATGTGCGCACACAGTCCACCGCTGGACTGTGTGTCTTCTTCGTTAAATATCACAGACAACGATTATCCTACTGATTCTGTTTAATTCGATTGACAATCTTTTAAGTGATTAAAACGAAATGGACAGGAACGATTTTGGGAGTAGACATACCGTATAAATGGTCTTTCTCAGAATTCCGGCGAAGTCGTCGGCTCTGTTTTTATGGGCTTTGTCTGAACGGACCAATTAACAGTTTGATTAGCTAGATGTAGAATTGAAGTACTGAACAAGAGTTACCAGAAGGTTTAAAAGGCTATACCGTTTCACAGCGAAAATTGGGAATTTTCAGAAGTTTTCCGGCGAGAGTTAATTATCCGATATCGTCGTCTGAAACTGATTCTGATTGAAAGGTTTGAGTTAGCAAAAGCTTAACAACTGATAGAAGATGGAAGAATCGAGAAACTTACTGTTTTGATGGAAGACACGGTTTTCCGGCGAAAGTCCGGCGAGTTCAAAAAGCTTTTCCGACGAACTGAAAGTAGAGCGAAAGTGAGATTGGAGGTTCTGTGGGTGATTTTGAGTCGCGAGAGGATGATATTGTTGGAGTAATTCAGGAAATGAAGATTTTCGGTTATTAAAACCGATCATCATATAAATTCAAGTCCATTCAAGACTGAATTGATTGAAAGTGTCGGTTTATCGTTATAAACATAATTCCGCGATCACTCAAACGTCTTGGACGTTTGCGAGCCGATTACGGTTTCAGTTGGCGTAAACAGGTTGATTCCTGAGTGAGGTTATGTTTTATTTGCTTCCTACATTTCACAAAAGCAACTAGTGGCGGAGTGGTTATAATTGCGCGAGTTAAGTTGTTGACTCACCCGGCTGACCCGGGTTCGAATCCCGGCAGCCGGTTTTCTTTTTTATTTATTTTATTTTCACTTTTTATTAATTGAAGTTTTTAAATTCTAATTTGTTTATAAATTTTGCATCGTTTAAAATTAAAATAACCATAAATACGCAACGAAACATTTATAACTTGATATTCGATTGCAAACGAAGCGGGTTTGGAAAACCCGTTTTTGACAAATGTTACATATCCCCTACTTTTGGAAATTTCATCCCGAAATTTAAGTAGTAGTAGTAGTAGTAGGAAAAAGATGCGGGTATTTTTCGCGCATTGAGTCTTCACGTTCCCAAGTAAACTCAGGTCCCCGTTTCGACTCCCAGCGTACCCTAACAATTGGAATAGACTCCGTCTTAAACGTTTTTCTCCGAAGTCCATGATCTCTACTGGTCTTTCAATAAAATGCATAGATTCATCAATCTGAATATCTTCCAGAGGAATATGGAGGTTCTCATCAGCGAGGCACTTCTTCAAGTTTGATACGTGGAATGTGGGGTGAATTCTGTTGAGTTCTTCTGGTAGATCAAGCTTGTATGCTACAGGTCCTACTCTTTCGAGTATCTTGAAAGGTCCTACGTAGCGTGGTGCTAGCTTGCCTTTCTGGCAAAAACGAACTACTCCCTTCCACGGTGATACTTTTAAAAGTACATAATCACCAATGTTAAACTCCAAAGGCTTTCGTCGTTTATCTGCATAACTCTTTTGACGACTTTGAGCCGCTAGAAGATTGTTTCGAATTTGATGGATCTTGTCTGTGGTTTCTTGAATCAATTCTGGACCGGTGATTTGAGCTTCCCCAATTTCGTGCCAACATACTGGAGATCGGCACTTACGACCATATAAAGCTTCAAAAGGTGCCATGCCGATACTTGAATGATAGCTGTTGTTGTACGAAAATTCAACTAATGGTAGATGAGCGTCCCAATTTCCCTTGAAGTCTATGACACATGCTCGAAGCATATCTTCAAGAGTTTGAATGGTGCGTTCAGATTGTCCATCAGTTTGAGGATGATAAGCGGTACTGAGGTCTAATCGTGTACCCAAAGCGGCTTGTACGGCCTGCCATGTTCGTGAAGTGAAATGACCATCACGATCTGAAATAATGCTTAACGGTACACCATGTCGGCTCACGATTTCGCTGATGTAGATACGAGCTAGCTTCTCGTTATTGAAATCTTCGCGGATTGGGATAAAGTGAGCTGATTTTGTAAGACGATCAATGATTACCCATATAGTGTCATACCCACCAGAAGTGCGAGGTAACCCGGTAATGAAGTCCATGGTTATGTTTTCCCACTTCCATACAGTATTTCAGGTTGGACCAGAAGTCCTGAGGGTCTTTGATGTTCAGCTTTCACCTTGGAACATGTAAGGCACTTGGAAACAAAAACAGCAATATCCTTTTTCATTCCAGGCCACCAGTAGGTGTATCGAAGGTCTTTATACATCTTGTCGGCTCCTGGGTGTATAGAGTATCGTGTTTTGTGTGCCTCATTCATAAGGAATTCACGAAGGTTGTTGTGGTCAGGAATCCATATGCGATCTAGATAGTATAGAATACCGTCATATTTAGTTTCAATTTTAAGTTCAGCTCCACAGGACAGCTCCTTTCGTACGTCGTCTTCCGTTACTGAAACATGTTGGGCTTCTCGAATTTGATATTTGATGTTGGTTATGATTTGCGAACATAGAAGACGAATGGAGTTCGCATAACCCTTTCGACTGAGTGCATCGGCCACCACATTTGCCTTGCCAGGGTGATACCGAATTTCACAGTCGTAGTCATTAAGAAGTTCTACCCATCTTCGTTGCCTCATGTTTAACTCCTTTTGGTTGAAGATATGTTGAAGACTCTTGTGGTCAGTGTATATTTCACACTTAGTACCATAGAGATAATGTCTCCATATCTTAAGAGCGAACACAACGGCTCCAAGTTCTAGGTCGTGGGTGGTGTAGTTCTTCTCATGAGTTTTGAGTTGTCTAGAAGCATAAGCTATCACCTTTCCTCTTTGCATTAGAACACAGCCTAGTGCTTGCCCTGACGCGTCGCAATAAACCACGAAGTCATCACAACCTTCAGGAAGAGTGAGGATAGGTGCATCACAGAGTTTTTGTTTAAGGGTCTGGAAGGCTTCTTCTTGTTTGGGTCCCCAAATGTAGGGTTTCCCTTAATGAGTTAAAGCCGTGAGTGGTACAGCAATGCGGGAGAAATTTGAAATGAAACGGCGATAATAACCAGCCAAACCAAGGAATGATCTTACTTCGGTTGGTGTACGTGGCGCTTGCCATTCTTGTACTGCTTTGATCTTTGAGGGGTCGACATGTATTCCCTTGTCATTGACGACATGTCCAAGGAATTGTACCTCTTTTAACCAGAATTCGCATTCGGAGAATTTGGCGTAGAGCTTTTCATTCTCTAAGAGTGTAAGGATGAGTCGAAGGTGCCGTTCATGATCAGACTTAGACTTTGAGTAAATGAGGATGTCGTCGATGAAGACTATAACAAAGCAATCGAGATAGGGTTTGCAGACTCTGTTCATTAGATCCATGAAGACAGCTGGAGCGTTGGTTAAACCAAATGGCATGACCATGAATTCATAATGACCATAACGAGTTCGGAAGGCGGTCTTTGGGACGTCTTCTTCATGTACTCTGAGTTGATGATAGCCAGAACGAAGGTCGATTTTTGAAAAACAGCTGGCACCTTGAAGTTGGTCAAGCAGATCATCAATGCATGGTAATGGATAGCGGTTCTTGACCGTTAACTTGTTGAGTTCTTTGTAGTCGATGCACATGCGAAACGTTCCATCTTTCTTCTTCACAAAAAGGACAGGTGCACCCCAAGGCGAGGAGCTAGGACGTATGAATCCTTTGTCAGTCAACTCTTGCAATTGACTGGCTAGCTCTTGCATTTCGGAGGGGGCTAACCTATAAGGAGACTTTGCAACTGGTGTAGCACCAGGTATAAGATCAATGCAGAATTCGACTTCTCTCAAGGGAGGAAGTCCTGAAATGTCGTCAGGAAAAACTTGCGGGAAATCTTTTACTACTGGGATGTCTTCAAGTTTCTTCTCCATGGTTCCCTTTTTGACGACATGAGTTAAAAATGCGACATAATTCTTGCGGAGATATTTTCGAGCTTGAAGACAGGACATTAATCTGAGCCCTTTCGATGGGGTTTCTCCAAAGATTCGTAGAGTCTGACCGTTTGTAAGAGGAATGCGTATAAACTTTTCGCGGCATACAACTTCAGCCTGATGTTGGCTGAGCCAGTACATACCAATTATAATGTCAAAGCTTCCCAACTTCATAGGAATGAGGTCAACTGGAAAATCGTGATCGTTTAAAGTGAGAGTACAATTGCGTATAATAGAGTTTAATGAGACTGGTTTTCCGTCAGCAACTTCTACTGTTATGGATTCCATGAGCTTATCACGAATTTGGTTGAGGATGGGTTCAAACTTTAAGGACACAAAACTTTTATCCGCACCAGTATCAAACAACATGGATGCATAACTACCATTGATAAGAAACGTACCATTAACCACATTGCTGTCAGCTCTAGCCTGATTAGCGTTGATGTTGAAAGCTCTTCCTCTTGCAGGTGGAGGAGCTTGGTTAGCCTGATTCACCGGATTTGCTTGGGCTTGAGCATGTATAATGTTCACCAAGCGTGGACAAGTGTTTCTAAAGTGGCTTGGGTCTCCACAATTGTAGCAAGCCCGCATAGGTTGCACCATGGGATAGTTGGGTTGGTAGTAGGATTGGGCTAAATGTTGGGTAGGTGGTAGTAATAGAGGTTGTTGGGCTTGACCCATTATTTGATGGTGGGTTTGGGTTGAGGGCTGGTAGCGGTTCGTCCACTGAGGTATGCGACAGGTTTGAACGGTGTGACCTGTGCGACCACAGCCGGTGCAACGTTGGCAGGGATGATCAGGAAAGTGATGGTATAGGCAACAGTTGCATTTTGGGAATGGGCCAGAGTATGGCCTTTTATATGGTGCAGGTGAGGGGGCAACTTGGGTAATGGGTGCAGCAGGGATACGGAAATTTGTTTGTGTGACAGCAAAGTTTCTGGTGTTACGTTTCCTCTTGTTAGCAAACTTAGAGGAGGAGGTGGAATGGTTTGAAGTTTGGCCCTCAACGGGGGCTTTCTTTTTCTCCTCTTTAAATTTACCGTTGCGAATTCGATTCTTGGTAAGCTCAGTAGCTAGTTCCATAGCAGCTTCAAGTGTTGCTGGCGAAGTGCTGAGAACTGAATCTTGAATTTTCGAGGGAAGACCTCGAATATAGTGTTCGACTAAGCGGTAAACTGGGGTGAACAAGTTAGGGACCATTTGGTTCAACTCTAAGAATCTCTTGTTGTAGGAAGTATGATCTCCCTCCTTTTGCTTCAACAAATGAAATTCATCCTCTAACTTTTTAATCTTACTTCTAGGACAGAAACGTCTCGTCATGATTTCCCTTAACTCCTCCCACGTTAAGGCCATTGCATCTTCGATTCCTCTCTTACCCTTTTCAGTATTCCACCAGGTAAGAGCTACCCTAAATAGTCTCCCGGTTGCGTATCGTACCTTGCGATCCTCGGGACAATCGCAGTTGAGGAAGGTGTTTTCCATTTCCTCAAACCAGTGGAGGAGAGCAGTGACACCTTCGGTCCCTTCAAATTTCGGAGGATCGCAAGACTTGAAATGTTTATATGAGCACTTTTTGGTAGGAAGGTTGCCTATGTTCTGGTCTTCTTGCTGGGGAGGATTGGTGGGATTCGTGGCGAGAGCTTGTTGTACTTGAACCACAATGTCAGGAAGTACCGCGTCCATTTGTTTTGCGATTTGAGTGGCCAAGCGTTCGTGTGACCTTCCTGATCTTTTACCCCCTCGTTGTTGCCTAGCCGACATCTACAGGAACATACATAAGAAGATGTGAGTTTATGGAGTCTTTTTAGGTGTCATGTGTCTTAAAGAAAATAAAAATAACATAAATATCAATAATGCAACTACATCCATAGGATGTCTTGGGTTTGCTCATGTTGGGTCTCAAATGTCCCCCTACCTTCACCTGTATAGTCATGTGGGCCCCCATGACTATTGGCTTAGTAGGATTCACATTGGTATTGGCGGTTTAACACTCGCATCACCCGAATGAAAACCATGAACTATGTTTACGAGATGTATGGTCGGAAGGTGTCCAGGTGTAGACACAATGACAACTCAAAGTGGGGTTAGCTCACACGACGTTTGGTATAGCATGCTTTGGCCTAATAGGTACTTCGTACTCTCATCGTTAGTCCCCAGGTAGGCAAACTGGTCCTTTATTTTGGATTTATACGAATGCCAAGCCTAGACAGGACGTTCCGACTACCGGTACTTGTACCCTTCCAGTTACTACATACCCGTCATGAGAACTCACTTTGATGTGATTTGAAAATACAAAAATCATTGCAAAAACAATCATGGAAATGATGTGGTGTGTGCTCTCATGGATATGATATGTTATAAGAATATGATTCATGATAGGCATTATATAATAATATGTACTTATGAACATGCTTGCATAACATTGAATGTAACATTAAACATAAAACATATAAAAATCATGAATTTTGCATGTAACACACAAAAAAAAATTTAAAAATTCTAATCAACTATAGTATAGGCTCTAAGGGTCTAATAACCTATCCATATATCCCTATAGTCATGGCTCTGATACCAATCCGTCACACCCCGACCCGCAGCGGAATAAGAGTCGGGGCATAATTGGGTTATCACCAAAGCTCATGATATTTACTAATATGTTTCATATTTATTAAAGTCAAAATTACATCCTCAATATTCCAAACATGTTCATACAAATACAAAGAAAGATAATCAACTAAACAATCCAAAGTCTAAACCAGTTTATTCTTCTAAGCCATCCTATGTGTTTCTTGCTGCAGCTGGATCACCTGTATCATGTGTAAAAATGGGGGTTTTTTGGTCAACATAAGTTGGCGAGTGAACCTTGTTAGAAAAACATTTATTATTGATCTCTTGTATCTTTATCATGAAAAATTGTGCAATAATCATATGTAAGTAAACGTAATTAAATTCTACAATAACAATAACAACAACAAACAATAACATACAATAACAAACCAACTTGCATGAATATATAACATGAATGAAACTGTATATGTTGGCAACTCACGTTCACGCTCATAATGTAATGGGGAACGGACGACCTATGATAAATGTCTGTGCGATCAAGGCTCAATCAAACGGAGCCGATCGTATGTTGGCAACGCCTGGTTCACGCTCATAATGTAATGGGGAACAGCTCAACGCTCATAATGTAATGGGGAGCGGCGGCCTATGATAATGTATGTACTGAAAATGATAAATTTGATCTAAACAATAACCACACAAACAGTTGATAAATGTTGAACACACATTTGTTCATGGATATGATAGATGCACAATAATTTAAATATAATAAATAATAAAACACATGATACACCCCAAAACGTGATTAAAACGGGGAATTTGTAGAGATTCACTCACATTGGGTGCGTTCGATTGAAGATGATGAAATGCGCACGGGTTTAGAGGATTGATCGACGAGAATTTTACTAACCTAAATAATAACGAAAGGTATGGTAAATGAGTGGATTTAATTAATAATTTTAATAGGATTTTTAGATGTATTTTTGTGAGTTTAAGGCTATTTTCTATCTTTAAAAACATTATTTTTAAGTATTTTTAATTGATTTTTAAATTAAATAAATAAATAAATAAATAAAATGTTGACTTTTGCATTGACCATTGACCGTTGACCGTAACTGTTGACTGTTTGACCGGTTCATGTGTGCGCCGGGTAAGGCTCGAACCCGAGACCTCCCGTACGCGTGCACGCAGCTCTACCAACTGAGCTACGTGTCTAACCCGAAATAATTCTGTTTTTAATTATATTTATATACTGTTTTAGTTTATTCTAAATTCTTTTATTTTTCAAAAAGGATTTTAATCATCGAACCGGCGTGTGTAACAGGTCTCGAACCCGGGACCTGTGGGTTAGTGTTGCACACAGTCCACCGCTGGACTGTGTGTCTAACCTGGTTAATATACCGATTTTTATTATACTTAACATCTTCCTTGACTTAATCCGGTTCAGTTAAAAAGGAAAATATCTTTATTACATAGCATACAATTGTGTCAAGGATCGAACTCGCGGCGTGTGATATATGTGCGCACACAGTCCACCGCTGGACTGTGTGTCTAACCCGAGATAATATCCAATTTATATTAAACTTATATACAAACTAACTTCATCTTCTTCGTTACAATATCACAGACAACGATTATCCTAATACTTGAAACCCAAACATCTATAACACGTATTCGAGTATAAGACTAAGTATGAGATTGGTAAAAGAAAGTAGCTGGTTAGGGTACGCATGATACCAGTCACTTGAAACTATGTACATGTTTATCCAAACCATATACCTGGAAAAAAAATATTTCATTATCCGTTGATCTTTGTCTAGTAATGTTTCAATTATGTGGCTTAATTTATATGTTTCAATTATGTGGCTTATATTATCTGAAAAATGAAGCGATTTATATTTATATAATGTTAATTTACAAGATTTATATACATTGATTCTGTTTAATTCGATTGACAATCTTTTAAGTGATTAAAACGAAATGGACAGGAAAGATTTTGGGAGTAGACATACCGTATAAATGGTCTTTCTCAGAATTCCGGCGAAGTCGTCGGCTCTGTTTTTATGGGCTTTGTCTGAACGGACCAATTAACAGTTTTGATTAGCTAGATGTAGAATTGAAGTACTGAACAAGAGTTACCAGAAGGTTTAAAAGGCTATACCGTTTCACAGCGAAAATTGGGAATTTTCAGAAGTTTTCCGGCGAGAGTTAAGTATCCGATATCGTCGTCTGAAACTGATTCTGATTGAAAGGTTTGAGTTAGCAAAAGCTTAACAACTGATAGAAGATGGAAGAATCGAGAAACTTACTGTTTTGATGGAAGACACGGTTTTCCGGCGAAAGTCCGGCGAGTTCAAAAAGCTTTTCCGACGAACTGAAAGTAGAGCGAAAGTGAGATTGGAGGTTCTGTGGGTGATTTTGAGTCGCGAGAGGATGATATTGTTGGAGTAATTCAGGAAATGAAGATTTTCGGTTTTAAAACTGATCATCACATAAATTCAAGTCCATTCAAGACTGAATTGATTGAAAGTGTCGGTTTATCGGTTATAAACAAAATTCCACGATCACTCAAACGTCTTGGACGTTTGGGAGCCGATTACGGTTTCAGTTGGCGTAAACAGGTTGATTCCTGAGTGAAGTTATGTTTTATTTGCTTCCTACATTTCACAAAAGCAACTAGTGGCGGAGTGGTTATAATTGCGCGAGTTAAGTTGTTGACTCACCCGGCTGACCCGGGTTCGAATCCCGGCAGCCGGTTTTCTTTTTTATTTATTTTATTTTCACTTTTTATTAATTGAAGTTTTTAAATTCTAATTTGTTTATAAATTTTGCATCATTTAAAATTATAATAACCATAAATACGCAACGAAACATTTATAACTTGATATTCGATTACAAACGAAGCGGGTTTGGAAAACCCGTTTTTGATAAATGTTACATCACCGCTCTAAGAAAAGAAGAACCAATGATCTTGTATCTTTCCGCCTCAGACTCGCTGTTGGCGCAGTCTTACTAGTGGAGCGTGCAGGGGTCCAAACCCCAATCTATTACGTCAGCAAAATATTAACCAATCCGGAAACACGATACTCAATGATTGAAAAACTTGTATTAGCATTGGTTCATGCATCGGATTGATTGCGTAGGTATTTCTTCGGACATGTGATTACAGTTCTTACAAATTACTATCTGGGTCAAGTCTTATCCACATTCCAAGTAACAAGGTCCAAGAGTGCGAAGGTATTCAAAATCCAGTACCTATCATGGACGATAGCGTATGGACCTTACACACTGATGGCGCGTCTAATGATCATGGCACAGGGGCTGGTCTTTGTTTAATCAGTCCCGATAATCATGAATTTACTTACGCCATCAGGTTGGATTTCAAAAGCATTAATAACGAAGCAGAGTACAAGGCGTTTCTCGCGGGCCTTCGTTTAGCAATCATAATGGGCGCGAAAAATCTGAGGCGCACGTAGATTCTCTTTTAGTAGCCCGGAAAATCAACAGCCTTTATGCTGCGAAAGGCGAGACAATGGCCTTATATCTTGAACAGGAGAAGTCTTTGATTAGCAATTTTCAAACCTTTAAAGTCATTCACATCAATTGCAGTGAGAACAAACACCCAGATATGCTTAGCAAGCTGGTAGCTACCAGTTTCAAACACCTTGTAAAAGAAGTGCGTATGGAAGTACTTAAAAACCCCTCTTTTCTGTTACGTCAAGTTAATGTGGTGGAAATGGGAAATCCTTCCTAGATGTCTCCAATCATCATGTTCTTACAGTCTGGCGTTCTCCCAGAAAGCAAAGCAGAGGCTAGGAAATCCAAAACAAAGCGCTAGATTATGAAATGGCAAATGTGATACTTTTTCAAAAGTCATATCTTGGACCACTCCTTCGTTGTGTTGACCCACAAGACACTCAGTACTTGATCCGCGAAATTCATGACAGGTTATGTGGGAATCATGTCGGTCCTTGCATGGTAGTAGCGAAAGTCATGAATGCCGGGTATTATTGGTCGGGCATGCATTTAGACGCAGTCGAGACATTGAGGAAGTGTGCGTCATGCCAACGACATGCTCCTAACACACTGTGTCCCAAAAATCCTTTAATTCCAGTAACAACAGCTTGGCCTTTTCAGCAATGAGCAATTGACATGGTGGGACCATTTCTAAATGCCCCCGGAGCTGTAAAGTTCATAATTGTGGCAGTTGATTATTTCACCAAGTGGATGGAGGCCAAGCCACTTGCTTCAACCACTGCAATGGTCATTCGTAAATTCATCTGGCAACACATTATTTGCCGTTTTGATCTACCACTGCGCATAGTCAGCGATAATGGTCCCAACTTTGCTTCAGAAGATTTACAAAAATGGATGACGGAAATGCACATTGAGCATGTTTTTACTTCGGTTGCGCATCCTCAAAGAAACGGCCAAGTCGAGAGTATCAACAAGAATATCATTGAAGGAATCAAAGCGAGATTGGGAATAACGCGAAGAGGCTGGGTTGATAAGTTACCAAGTATCCTTTGTGCTCTTTGAACTATACCAAAACCTAGCAGGCGAAACAACTTTCAGTCTTGTTTATGGAACCGAGGCGGTGATCCTAGCTGAAATTGATCTTCCTTCACCGCGCATGCTTGCAATGGAAACACAGAACAATGAGGAGCCACGCAGGCTTGATTTGGACCTCCTTGAGGAAAGACGAGAAAACACCGCAATCAATGAGGCCAAATATAAATCGAAGCTTGAAAAGTATTATAATGCGCGAGTCCGCCTATGCACCTTTCTTCCAGGAGATTTTGTTTTAAGAGACAATGAAGCATCAAACGCTGAGCGCCCAGGGAAGCTTACGCCCAAATGGGAAGGTCCGTATGTGATCCATGAAGTCTTGGGTAAAAGCGCATCTACCCTCAAACGATTGGATGGCATGGGCGTTCCCAGAACTTGGAATGCACAGCAATTGCAACGATGCTATATGTAATCTTAGCATCTTTATACGCACCAGCCTCGCGCCTTATCAGTTTTGGTGCAAAAGATCACTACTTACAGATATCTCATGATCTTTAGGTTATGTAATCTTACCGACTTTGTATTGCATGGCCTCTGCGCCTTATCTTCTTTAATACAAAAGTTGTTACTTACATTACGCTATTAATTATTTGCGCCTTGTTACAAATGCGTGGAACCACTTTGGGTATACACGAAAACATTATGGTATGATACATGTCTCATGAACATTATCTACCCCTAAGGTTAGTCGTAAACCATTGAGCGCAGGCGGAGTTGTGACTAGTTCATACATGAGCTTTATACCAACTTTATTTGTTTTATCTATACAAAGTCGCTATTTTCACGCAGATATTGTAACTAAAACATGCACAAATGGTTATTATTTACTACGCACCTGTATCAGGTCAAAAAGTACATAACGCGACCATCCTAACAAATACATAAAACCTACGCGATTTACATACTTTCCGCTGCTTCTGAATCCGAAGCGTGTTGTTTGTTAACGGCTCAACCATACTTTCCGCCATAACACGCGATGCTTCTGAATCCTCGAGCTTTTTCTCTGCAAGCTCAGCACGTTTCTTGTTCGCGCCAATTTCCACCTCATAGAGTTTGATTTTTTTCTTGAATCTCTATGTGTCGGCAGTGCAGCTCAGCTTTTTCAACATTGGCAGCTTGAAGATCTTTCTTCGCTACTTCAAGCGCAGCCTTGGTCTCCTCCTGATCAAGCAACAATGATGACAATTCTGCAATCTCCTTATTTCGTAAGACTAGAGTCGCATAAGTTTCTACCTCCTTTTGTTCGCTGCGTTCTCGGTGGGATTTCGCCACATCCGCAGCAGCCATGGCTTCTTCGCTTTCTTTCATCAAGCGCTCTATCTCTGAGCGTAGGTTCACAACTTCATTCCTTAGGGATATTTTCTTATTATTATCCCTTTCACAAGCTTCCTTCCACAACTTGTGCTCCTTCGCAAGTTTGGCAGCTGCAGCTTCAGCTTTCTTCTTCCATCCCATCGCAGACCATGCTTCCGTTTTCTACGCATCTTCAAACTTAGCCTTTTCGGCTTCAAACTCTTTTCTCAGCATGGCCGTCTGCGCCCGCTCAGCAACCATTTCTTACTTTGAGACCTCAAAATTTTCACACTCCTTGTGCATGTTGCGCCATTCACATATTATTTTATGGGTGTTGGACGCAGAACTGGCTGACAGCTGCAAGTAGGTGCGATATGTTTGTTCGCAGCTTTGTTCTCCTCGTGCCTTCACCTCCGTCAGAGGGAATGCACCCTTAAACCATTCAAGACACACTTACCAATGGCTAAATTTCTCGCCTTGCTTTAATTTCCAAACTGGCACGTGAATGTCAGCAGCGCGTTTCTCTGAATAAGATCATTAATAATAATCACCCGGGGTTTCGTCTGGACGAATTGGGGATTCCTCCTCTATGTTTCATGTCGCAGATACATCCTCATCATGAGGTACTTTCCCAGTTTCTTCAACATCGCCCTCTGGCCCTTGTTCAACCGTCTGAACTTCCGGAGGAGAGGTATGTTTAGGCTGCTCGCCACCAGTCGTTTTCAAGAGCTCTTCTTCGACAACCACATAAGATTCCTTCTGGCGTAACAACCTTCTTAACACCCACCCTTCCTCCACATCCTTTACCCATGAATCACCACCCCTTGAACCTGTTGGGCAGTGTCATAAGGGGGTGATGGCATCCGTAAAGACTATGTGGGGAAGGTAGGAGGTTCCGCTGTAAAGATTGAGGCTTCTAATTTCCCTGTGTAACAAATACGCAGAAGTAACTATACAACCCTCGCAAAATATTTAAGTGAAATGTCAAGGCTTTACCTGGAGAAAACTTTACTGCAAGAGCATCCAGATTACCGCGCTTCCCTGTAGTTTTCTTTCTGGAAACTTTCTTGGGAGGTTGCACAACAGTGCCATCCCTTGGGAGAGTTCTTTTTTTAGACTTCCTCTTCAGGTTCTGAACTTGAATCCAATTGAATTGGTTCCTCAGGGTTAATAGTTGGTATATCTACAGTATCTTGGGGCTTGGGCTTGGGTTTCGTTAAGCCTATAGGCGCAAGGCCTTCTAAGGAATCAGACACCACTACATAGTCAAGCCAAGCATCAGGCACATAGCACGTACCTTTTTGAGGCTCTGCGTTGGCTGTAGCAGGTTTCTTGGTTGCACCAGTAATAGGCCCTGTGCGCCGTTTCTTTTTGGAATCCAGGCCGATGCCCAAATTCAGCAACTCACCTACATCATTGCGCAACATATTTTAAACAAATAAAGGGTGCGCAACATATTTTAAACAAATAAAGGGTACGCGTACTACAGACATACATCACTTACCGCTTCCAGACATATAGGAACTGCAAAATTTTCATCTTTGGGCAACTCAAAATTCCCAAGTATCTGGGAATACCAAGTTGGCTCCTCTGGCTTTAGCGGAACGTTTTTCATCCGCCCATTGTCTCTCTGATACGCCGCAATATACAGCGCAACTCCTACATAAAAGCGCATGGTTAGGCAACAATTGGCAAGAAGGAAAATAATATCAACACCACAATATGACATACTCCTCTCTCCTTCCATGTACACCAGCTTCTCACGCCGATCGATTTTCCATAACAAACTCATCCCTACAACAACCAAGGCTCTCTCTTGTAATTGAACGGCCAGGATCTCCTTGATGTCTTGGCACCAAGATTCTCGATCGGGAACAGAAATGGTCTCCACCTGAATATCCTCTTCACCACGAAAGTGCATCTTCATGGGGATAAATCCGGCTTTGATATAAAAATTTTTTGCTTCCAGTCATGATAGATTTGGGCGGCGTATGTAAGATCTTCTTGGCTTGAATACGATGTTGGAATGAATAAAACCCTAGCGCACAATGGAGTTTATAGAACACCCGGAACCGATTTATAGTCGAAATGTTTTTTCCTCACCATTCCCGTAGGATTCAACTGGGAAATATAGAATTTGTAATAATCAAGGATGTCTAAGAGGAATTTGGTCACCGTTAACCTAAAGTTCCCGTCGGCAAAATAATCGAAGAACAAGGTTATATAACCTGGTGGGGCATTCACCGTAGTTTCACCCTCAGCAGGGTATCGGGCATCCAATTTCTCTGGAAACGGAACCCTGTAACAAGTTTCTTAAAGTTGTTCTGTGACCATTTCAACATCGGCGGCAGGCTCATCGTCTCCTCTTCGGTGGCAGCTTCAGGCCTGACTTCAGTCATCACTTTATATTAATATGTGATAAAGGGATGAATAAGAGGTTTGAAAAGAAAGAATTTGGAAGAGATACAATAAGATGGTAAATGTTGAAGTTCTGGTGGCCAATTCAAGTATTTATACCCATCGCATTTAATGCGATGGGGAAACATGAAGCCCCTAAAAACCCGGAAACGAAGCTACAAGTGACACGTGGAAGGCAAGTGGGAGTCTGACAGGTGCTGCGCGTGCGTGGCCGTTATGTTTCTGCAATTCAATAATTAAAAAGCATCTGACACTGTTGACAACCTGTCACACAGCCATCCGTTGTCACTTTCATCCCGATTTCCCTCAACAACTTGCATGCCAATGCGTCAGCTTTATGAAATCCAAATTTCAAAACCTTATCCTGAGCAGTGGCTTTTCTTCCCCTAGAAGCTTTCTCCTATTTCTCCGCATAGAGATCCTTATCGAACGATTCACAACCATTGTAAACAAAGTGCACACTCGAATTTTACAATAATCCAGTGCTCCACCTACTTACCAGTTGCGCGTAGGAGCAACACTGGACTGGGGGACTTGAAGGAGTATAGTCCTAGAAGCCCTGCGCCGGTGCAGGAGACCATACCATCAGAATAATTACTAGATCACTTAATAGACCTTGCGCCGCTCAACGCTAAGACAGACCTGAGAGCACAGCTCTTGTTAACCTCGCGCGAGGACAAAGAGCAAAACATTGCGCGGAACCGCGCAAGGGTACAATTAAGCTTTAAGTAAGAAGAAACTATAAAAACTCTTAAGTATTGTACAGACATCTTCATTCGCAGGTAACGAAGAGCTGAGCTAGAGGAATCTTTTCTGATATAACCAATTGGACAGGTGGCGTGCAGATCAACGCTCCACAGCCTTGGATCTTCTAGAAGCATTAAATGGCAATCGTGCAGGCCTCTATTCGGTTGTAACCGAATATGACGTGGCAACATCTAGGACGTCTATCCTACATATGATGTCAGCACAATCTTCATGAAGATCCAAAGAAAACCACTTTCCACGTGGCTCTTCGCCAACGGTTGATCATCTTCCTATCCGTGTGCATGGATGGAGATGTGACCACTAACGGTGGGAAAGATTCCGTTACAACTCCGTTAACTCTTGACGCCCAAATTTCTGGCTATAAATAGAAGACTTGAGGTACAAGCTATTCATTCACACTCTACTACTTACACTTATACTTCGTCTTCTCCGAATCACTGTACGTATCCTCACACCGGAGGGTGGTCACGGAGAGAACCCCCATTCTCCCCGTGGCGAGACTAACGGCGGTTGTCTGTTTGCAGTGATTTCAAGCGAAGTTCATTCCATCGACGATCAAACAGAGATTAACCCTTGTATGCGGAAACCCTAGATGTAGTGTCTCGATTTGGTGTTTCTTCACTAGTACACTTTTATTTCTACACTTATTTATTTATATTTTTCCGGATTTATTACCTTGTAAAAGATATATAATAATATTATAAAATATATATATTATATATATATATATATTCTTGCTTGGGTTTCTTAAAATATCTATTTTTAAGGCGTGTCGGAAAATATATATATTGTTTGGTCGTTAAAAATATTCTATTTTTAAGACTTGTTGGTAAGTTAATATATATATATATATTACATATATATATATTACTTGTTGTTAAAATATATATGGTTACTTGTCCAATTTTAGTATATTTTACCAAGTCGGTTTAGTATATATATTATTCACTTCAATATATATGTGTGTGTATGTCCATATGTGTGTTTTGTATGATCGTCCAATATATATGTCAAGGATATAATAAGTATATATATTTTCCTTGTATATTTGTCCATGTACCATGTATGGGTAAGTGCATATATGTATAAGTACTGTGTATTTTTGTAGGAGTATTTTGTGGGTATTTAGACAAATATAATTTCCTATATTTACACTAAATATATAACATATGAATATACACATAATCACATGTTTGTGTTGTTGCTAAATATATATATATATTTTTTTTCTAAAATAGATATGTATAATCATCCAATTTAAATTTATGAAAATTCCTAGTTTTCAAGACTTACATTTTTAACCCAAAACTTTGTAAATTTATGTTTAGTGTTTTAAATCATTTTAACTTGTAAAATACTTGTTTAAAACACACTTAAAATTTATAAAAATTTTGTCATTGTTTCCCCTACTTTTTCATGTTTTCAAACATATTGAAACTTCATTCGAAACTCAACATAAACTTTCAATAAACAACTACAATAAGTAATAATCACCAACAACTTGAAATTTCATATTTTCCAACAAAGATAATGAACATAAGCTTCTATAAAAGTAGAGTTTTTTAAAATCACCATTTAACGAGTTCATGTATTTTAGAGATCTATTTATTACCATATTTTTATACACACTTTTAAGAACCATTTTATGAACTTAAATTTTTGTATCTTAAAATTGTAATAGAAATTTTTTATGAATCTTCAACAACTTTTTAAAAGAAGACATTTCATGTTCATCATACTTGTGCTTATGTATTTTATGTATTTGTTAGATCTACATGTACACTTGCTAGATCAACATTTTTAACAACTTCTAGCAAGCGTACATGTTATATTTTTCATGTATAACATAATATTTATAACTAACAACTTCAAATCCACAACAAGAACATGTATTTTAGTAGTTTATGTTTGTTATGTTTTAGGGTTTTCCATGTATTTTTAAGTGAGCTTCAAGATGATTTACTTGTACTTCCATGTTTAACATATAACAAGAAGCTTAAAAAACAAGTAGAAGAGCTTACTGCTAGCACAAAGGCTAGGGAAGAACACACGATGAAGTGAAGAAGAAGATGAAGTGGATCAAAGCTTCCTAGATGGTCCTTGAACTTGTAGTCACCTTGAATGTTCTTGAAACCCCTTGATGTACACTTGGAGTAGTCCTGAAAATGAAGGTGATATGAAGGTGGTTCTTGGGGGAAGAAGATGAGAGGATTTGTATGTGTTTAGTTGGTGTAAGAGATAGTGATGATAAGGTTTATGGACTTATGGTCCCTTGTAATCTACCTTCCACCTTCATTAACCAAATGATCAAGAAAAGAGCATCTTTGACCCATCTTCACTTAAGTTAATATGAAGGGCCATGTGAGGCCCCTTTCTCCATATACTATATAATAAAATAAATCAATGTATGACACGTATCATTTGTTGGAGGCATCTACTTTTTTTTATTTTCCCGTCTCTCTTCCATAATTATCTTATATTAACTTTAACTAAATAGATAATAAATTAATATTAAATCATATCCCTCTTTGAATTTCGAATAGAATCCTTCTATTTTTCTAATAAAATATTATCCTCAAATTTAAATTGTTAATTTAAAATATTTTTAAACAAACAAATTATTTATCACGAAAACCAAACTTTGTAATAATACATTATTTATTTTTATTTCATTATCAAAAAAATCATTATATCGATTTTATTACATAATTTATAAATCAAAATGTCAGAATTGATACCAACATTTTTATCACTCAAATGGTTGCTGACGTGTGCATATATATACATAATTTTACAATGATTTTACACACGAACTCGGTTTTAATATTTATAAAAATGATTTATACCATAACGTTAAAACACGCATAAAAGGACAAGTATATCCTATCATATATTTAGTAAAGTATAGGTAAGAACCAGATGTCGATCCATAGACGCGGGCGGATGCATGAGTACTAAACCGTTGTCACTGGTCTACTGGCATAAAGATAGGTGAACGGAGTTTTTAACTAAACTAATCTGAAACTACATTTAAAACATAAAAACTCCAAATACAAAAATATATATTATCTTGTTTTACAAGCAACCTAAGCAATGTTAACTGAGTCAAAAATGCCACAAAGGCACTTGATCAATCTTCCGATTATATAGACAATTAGTATCCCTTTCGAGAATCCTAACATGGCAATCCTATGGAAAGCTAACGCCATAGACACACTTTAGCCACCTAAAATTGTTCATTAGCATGTTATTGATATATTTTCATGTATATCCTCTAAAGATAAGTTAGTTATCGGTTAAGAGTTTTCTGACCTCACTTAATCAAGGAAAGTAATATCGATAACACAATACAACCACTGAGACAAGCATAAAGTAGATCATATCACAAACTACTCCATTTTACAAATCTTGAACACAAATCTACCAAGATAGTAATTTCAACCAAAACCACTAAACAAAGATCATAAACCGTGTCAAGAACTTGTAACAATACCATCTAAACCGTTAGGGTCCTTACGTGCAAGAAAGTACTCTTGATTAACATTTGATTTACCTTTTACTAAATCAATACCCATTTCTAGTTTCATGATGTAAACATATTAACAAGTTAGTAACTTACTAATAAGTGCTTAATCAAGGGTTTGTCAACATATCTCAACTAAACATTCATTAATCATCTAAGATAACCAAATATAATCAAGAATCCAACATCAATGAAACATGTTTACCATATGATCATCAAGACTTAAACATGAAATGTACCAAAGTTTCATATAAAGAAGATTAGCATACTAATGTTTGTTCATAAAACAAGTAAACTAGTGTTTTTGCCCTAAGGCTACAATAATATAGAATACATCAAACCAATGCTTGAAATACAACCAAAATCATGGAAAGAACAAGGATTCAAAGCATAATCAAGCAAGGATTAGATGGATTGGATGATAAATATGCTTCTTTGCAACTAGGAGGCTTGAATCCGAATAAGCAGGCTGTTTCCGTAGACCCAAAATCGCCAAAAAGCTTGCAAAAATATCCAATCATTGATCAGAATGTGTCTGCTCTATTTTATACAACTTTTCAAAAGTGCACAGCTGTGCGTTGAAAGTGCACGCCCGTGCACTGTACAAATCTAATCATGGCGCCAGCTGCATGGTATGGGTTAAGCAAGTGGGTGATTTAGCGGCAAAGTGAGCGCACGACCGTGCACTTTGTGGGTGATTTAGCGGCAAAGTGAGCGCACGGTCGTGCACAAAAGTGCACGGTCATGCACGTCCAAGAAAATGGATGCACGGTTGGTTGCACGAGGTGTGCTTCCGAGGATCAGAGGGCGCACAGGTGTGCAACCGATACGCACGGCCGTGCATGTCCGAGAAATTAGTTGGATTGCCTTGGTCGCGAGTCTGCACGGTCGTGCACATGGAAAGCATGGTCGTACATGACCTGTCTTCGGCGGATTGTGCAGTTTTCATCCAAAATGCCCGGAAACTCCTCTTTTTCTCCAACTTTGTCTTTGGCACTCCGTTTATGACCTGAAAATCCAAAAAGTACCTGATTAAGTACCTAAACATTGAAGTTTTAGTCAAAATCGTGTAGAATGAGAGTAAAATGGGGGACTAAAACATGTACAATTTAGTGTTATATCAGTTGCTGATTTGCTTCTTGAATAACGTATCATATTTTCAAGAACCATCTACACAATCACCCTATCCATCGCGTATCGAGTTTATCCATTAGTATTTTTAAAGATATAACTTTTTTATTATTTGGTATATAAAATTAGATTTATTCAAGCTGTGCAATACCACGGGGGTTTTAAGATATAACTTTGATATTATATGGTATAAAATTAGATTTATTCAATCCGTACAATACACTTGTTTTTTAAAGATATGACTTTTATTGTTTAGTATACAAAATTACATTTATTCAACTCGTGTAATACAAAATGTTTTTAAAGATATAACTTTTTTATTATTTAGCATATAAAATTACATTTATTCAACCCGTGTGATACATGTGGTTCTTACAGAATTAACTTCTTTTTATTATTTGGTATATAAAATTACATTTATTCAGCACGGGTAATAAAAGAGGTTTTTAAAGATACATTATTTTATTACTTAGTATATCATATTACATTTATTCAACACGTGTAATACATAATAGGTTTAATTCCTAGAAAAAAATTATTTATATAGAAAAGAGGAAAGCCATAAAATACGACATATATACTTTAAACAAGAAGTATAATTGTTCTTATATATAATTACATACTAGGTTATCTAATCGTGTGACATTTGTTATGTAATTACTTATCACATATACATAATCATGTACCATAATTTATGGGCACAAAACATTCATGTATCATCGCATGCTAATTTTTATATTCAAGAACCTGATTGTGTATCCGCAATGTAATATATTTAAGTATTATCATACAATAGTTACAAACTATTTCAATACTATATTCGAATTAAATATAACAATATTATCTATTTTATGGTGTAATTTTTTTTAAATAATAATAAAACAAATAAAAATATTTGACTTATGTAAAATTATATTAAACTCCAAAGAAAGTAAACAATTGTGATTATTATCTTTTTTCTATTTTATGGTTTTTTAAAGTGGTTGTAAGCATGGTTGTAAAATAAGGTTTTCAAGTGTAATATTCTAACCTATTTTTGTATTATTTTAATCAAATACGGATAATTAGGTCTCAATTTTTTAATTAACGTACGAGTCTGGATTAACGAATAACCCAGACAAACTAACTTAATGGGTAATTACACAAATAAGTTACCGTCGAAAACAATAAGGTTTTAATAAATAAAACTTGTCATGCGTGATCACGCTTAAACTTTCCCGAATAATGCTCCGCGGAAATGGCGGTTTAAGAGTGTTCGGTTCTTGGCATGCTTGGTCGTCTGTCCGTCCAGTTCCCACCTTAGTGAAAGTCTGTCATAAACACTAAAGACGATTAGTGTTTAAGTTCTACGGTCAAACGATTAATAATCGAAACATTTGAACGAAAACATTAAGCACAAAATATCTCTTTTTTAGCCCCTTTAGCCGGCCAGGTCAGGTTTCCACTCGGCCGTGTCAACTGAAACATGTCTTTTCTCAGCACCTTTATCCGGCTGGGTCAGATTTCCACCCGACCGTGTCCCTAACAATTTTGACTCGTTACAAAATTATCAAACATTTTGATGTCAACCACTATTTTATGACAAAATGACGGCATAAATCGCACCGAACTGTTTCATAAAAAAATCTATAAAAATGACCCAAGATCATTTATGTTGTTAACCAACTTCTGATCAAAAATCCTGCACTTGTAAAATCGTTAAGATCTTGAAACAATTTTTTTCTCAAGTAGCGGACTTGCTTGCTGTCAACAACTAATTTATTGACAAAACAGCCGTGAAAACCCTGTCAAACAACTTTACAAAAACCCATAAAAATTACCAAACACCCTTTATGTTGTCAAACAACTTCTGACCAAATATCGTGTCAAAACTCAATAGTTAAGACCTAGAAACAATTTCTGCAGGTAGCGGACCTATTACTGTCAACAACTATTGTCTTGACAAAACAGCCGCGAAAACCTTGTCAAACAACTTTAGAAACATCTATAAAAATTACCAAACATCCTTTAAGTTGTGAAACATCTTCTGACCAAATATCGTGTCAAAACTCAATAGTTAAGATCTCGAAACAATTTCTATAAGTAGCGAACCTATTGTTGTCCACAACTATTTTATTGACAAAACAGCCGCGAAAACCCTGTCAAACAACTTTAGAAACATCTATAAAAATTACCAAACGTCCTTTACATTGTGAAACAACTTCTGACCAAATATCATGTCAAAACTCAATAGTTAAGACATCAAAACAATTTATGCAAGTAGAGGACCTCTTGTCACAAACAACTAATTTATTGACAAAACACGATAAGTGGTTATGAACCATTTTACTCGTTTGACCCATTATGGTTGACACCATAGGGTCACATTTTAACATTTTGTCACTAATCACCATAATACTTTCCATCAATAAGTTGTAATTCTAATCTAGGAGTTGTAAGGTTTACTTACCATGCGTCCGATCTTGTTTTCTTGCGTCTATGACCCACTTGAACCATTCTTTCCAAGCTCCCACCTAGCTTGTCAAGAGTCAAACTATCACATAACATCCACAAGATGGTTAGATTAGTCATCCTACATCATGACCATCACACTGTATGGACCTTTTTACCACATTTCTCATTCGATTATATTATAGGTCAGTTTGACTTTTAAAACGGCAAACTGCCAATTGACACACATATTTGCACTAACACGATCAATAAACTCATTTAGGCACTTTATCAAATACTTGGTAGGCATCACTTTTAAACCAACAATTTGTCCTACCAAAGTCACCATGTATCAACAACTCAACAAGTTCATACATTTCTCAATATTTAACTAACCTAACTTCTTCATTTGTTCAAGCATGATATCAATTTAATCATACAAGGATTTGGGTTTCATGCCTAGGTCAAAACCCCTTCATTGTATGTATGAACCAAATCTCTAAGACGTTTAAGTAAATCACACATACGAACAAGTATGATGATAAACACTAGTATAACATCAATTCCATCATACCATCTAAACCCAATTAACATCAAGACTCATCACTAAACGATTAGAGATGACCAAATAGCACAAATAATTGCACTAAACCATTCATGCAACACAATTAAGTTCTGAATTTTAGCACAGACAATCTATTACAAAATGATAAGTGCCAAACCCATAGTTATAGACTTCTGATCTAAATTTCTCTTGTGGGATTTGAAAGACATATCCCAGAAAGATTTTGTCCAAATTTCAGCCCGATCCAACGGTCGGATCTCCGGGAAAATCGATTGTAAGGGGTTGTGTTTTTATAAAAATGCAAATACGAGCTGCTATGAAAACAAAGTTTAAATCTCGTCTTAAAGCTCATTTTACATTTCCACCGTTCAAAGTGATCATATATATGTCATAAGCCTTATATACAAAAATCAAGATGATCCAACAGTCAGATTTTTATGATCGGTCTATTCTCTACAACCATGCATAAGTTAAACAATCTGGACAGATTTGTTTTCAACTCCATTAACGACTAAAATCAAATATTTAGGCAAATCGAATCTTAACATTGCGTTTTTAGCGTCACAAAATGGTTCCGGTTGAAACCCACAAGTTCGGTTGCCTCCGGACACCATCGACCACTACAAAACATCACCAAGGGCAACCCTTGTCTCTCTAGTTCCTTTTCTCTCTCTTATTTCTCTCTCTAACTCTAGAGAGATCTGAAACAAATGAGCATAATGCTCTTTTATACATAGAACTTTTGGCTAAGTGCATAATACACCCCTCATGGTTGGTGTTTACAACATTGGCCCTTCAAGTTCTACTAAGTTACAATATTAGGTAGCGTTATTACCTTGAAGCAAATTTAACATATTTCTTGATGTATTTATATATATTACTAAAAAATATCCGATAAAATACATTGCTATCCATCAAGTTCTTTTTCCTCATAAATAACTTCTAGCGACTAATAAATATCATTTTATAAGTACACTGGAAATAGGAATTCACATTTCGCTCATGGCCCCTTTTAGCCCCTATAGTTAGGTTGTATTCGGTTTGTTTATAACTCGCCTTTACAACTTAACTAGGCTTATATTTCTAGTATGCACCTTATGTCAATTATAAAACGAACATGATAATTTTATTTATTAAGTTCGGGATGCCACTATCCGACTTAAGTTATGTCCCGATAGCCGGACCTTTTATAAACTTTATTTTTCTAAAAGGCATCCATCCACCTTTTATTTAACATTAGGTTTATTTATTTTAATCCTAATGTTTACCGATTTAACTTTATACCACTAATGTTATTTTACCCGCTTAACCTCGGTTAATTTGGTTTAATTTCCAAATCCATTTTGGGATGTTACACCAAGTCCAAGTACTCTTTGAGTAATTGCTCCAAGGTAGGCTGTCGAGGCAACTTTCTTCAACTCCGCCTAATTACTCGAAATCAGTCAAACAAGGTCAACCTTGGCCAAAATCGGATCTAGTAGGTCAACTTAGGCCGAGTTTGACTTTAAAAAAGAATAAAACATAATTTCTATGCCTATCATATTAAAAAATGAATATCATTTTCACGCATTTTGTTATAATTATTATTAAATTTATGTTATTTGACAGATATTTAATTTCCGAAAACTAATTTCTTTATAATTTAGCATGTCCGAGTACTCCCCGAGTACTCTCCGCCTAGGTCGAGTACTGTCTACTCCCTGCTCGACCGATTAGGGAGCGCCTAGCGACTTTTGCAACTATGATTGTGAGTGGAAGAGAAAGAAAAGATAATCATAAATGTATATAAAATATTATTTAATTAAAACGAGAGATAAAATATAGTTGTGTTTAGTATAGTTATAAGATAGAAATAGCATATAGGATCAAAATGCTCTTAGGTAGCTATTAAGTAAGATCCTGTAATAGTCCAATTTTTTTTCTGCATTTCTCAAAAAAAACAGAAAAAGAACTTTTTATATGACACGACCATATAAAAATAATCTAAAACTAGGGTATAAAAAATATTTTTTGATAGTTACTGTTGTTTTCTTTTTTTATAAAATTACAAAACTAAAATTATAATAAATCGATGGCTATAATGATTTATTTTGAATTTATTGAAAAAAATTAATAGTATGTCAAAAATTATAAAGTGATATATACTTAACTAATTCATAATTTGTAATATATGCATCATATAAACTATCAATTAACCTGGTCAATTATTTGTTAATAAGATACACATATCAATTAATAATTATTTTAGAAATTTTTAATGTGTATCAATGAAAAAGATTAATATATGCATATAAGTAAGTAATCAAATCGCTCAAGTAATCAAAGAAATGATGTCCATAATATTATAAGTGAAGAAATCCTTGATGAAGAAGTTAAGGGGATTAAATATACGAAAAGTATTTCAAGCAAATACCACATGAGACCTCTAGAAATCTACAATCATTTAAATTATTCACCAATAAACGAATAAAAAAGTCTAATCCAAAGTTTAAACCTCTTTCTTTCTACTGTGAGATTTTGATTTCAAACAAGAGGGAAGTGATTTGGGGTGAAAGCAAAACAATTGTTTGATCTAAATTTGGAGTTGTGCACGGATACTCGGAAGCTAGCAATAAGTCTATAGCCGATAACTCGTGGTAAAGAACATGAATACGAGTGAAAACTTGAAATCTAAGGGTATTTAGGATGGGCATTCAGGTATGGACCCACTACTGTATTAGTTTAAAAAATATTGTGGGGTTAGAGACCAGGTATGATATTAGTGTAAAATATGCTAAATAGTATGATCTTAAAATTTTAAAAACCTGCAATTACTAAAATTGTAGAATTTTAGGAGTGTGATTTAGTATTCGATACTTCAAGTCGATTTTGAGGTGAGTATAAGATCAAGTTCTAGGTAATGGGCATTTTTTCACCACATAAGATCATAAACAAGTATGCCAGATACCGACGAACCCAATTAGTAATAAAACATATGTACCCAAAGGCATGAACATACAATTACTAACAACCATCAAATTGCAATCCCTACATCAAAGTCTTTACATTGAGATAAAGTTATACAACCATTTGTGGTTATGGTGTTTTGGTTGTATCATTTGGATCCATTTGAGGTTTTACATAAGTTCATAGTATTGAATAAAACGGACACACCTACAAGTTGCCAAAAGGAAAACAAGTCCATTGAGGAGCTTGTCGTGCAAATGATAAGCATATGATAATGCAATGTACCTTAAGACATAAATGCATTTTGAGGTGGTACATGACTTTTGTTAAATGTATTAAAAAAGTGTGGACTGATTTGTTTTGACATCTCCATTAACATTAATAACTATCCATCGTTGCTTTTTTTGTTCCCTCCATAATTATCATCTCCTCCATGGTCGCACTATGTAGACCCCTTACATAATGCGTGTATTGACTTATCAGCGACTTACAATTTTTATTTTTTTAACAGAAAATTTTATTTTTTTACTCTATGTAGGACTTGAGCATAGGACCTCCCCAATTTAGGTATTTCTCGAAGCTTTGCTTCTCCCACTGAGCCACCAACCACAATATCAGCGACTCACAAATGATGTTGTTTGCTTGATGAAGAAGACTTAAAGTGGATGGATCCACGGTTCTTCCTATATATGTTTTGCATCTAGAAGATTTACATAGTCAAACCTTGTGATATTGCTATTTTGCTAAAGTCAAGACATACCATTATGGTTTTGAAGGTATATTAAAGTATCGTGCGCAAAAGATAACTCAGTTAAGAGAAGATCATAGTATACGTATATCTAGATGTGTTTAATATGCTAGATGATTAATGTTGGATCGGTTACACTTGCTTCTACAATTGTTTGTGTGCTTTGTACATGGTCGTTTTAGAGGGTGTGTCACCGAACATGGCTCAAAAATTTTGAGGGCCCAAAAGAATTATCTTTCTTTATATTTATATGAAAAATATTTACAGTCCCTAATGAAACATTATCATAGCTGTAACTCTAATGGTTTTGCGCTTGTCAATACACGGGTCTTGGGTTAAAGACTGGCAACATCCTGTTTTCTTCAAAAAAAAAAACAAAATATTTTTATTTGTTCAATCTTGTAATCCAAACGCCCTAACATAAAGAAAAGGAAAAGGTTATTGAGCTTGTAGCCAGGTACATGTAGTATTCATATGTAAGTTTCTGTTTTGTTTAATTTCTTTTTATTACTTTTAATTGTTTTATTTATATTAAAATGTTTATTTAAGTTAACACATAAATACTTAAAAATACTAGGACCCATTTTTTTATTCGCACAGGCTCCTTGAGAGGCCCTTGAGCTCTCGTGGATGAACCTAGCTTTACATGGTTACGGGACTAAAAGTGAATATGAAAAAGAATTGTCTATATGGGGTTCGGATTAGTGATGAAAGAATTGAGATTATGGCTGCAAAAATCAGGTGTAATGTTGGTTCTTTCATGTTAAATTTTCTTGGTCTTTCAATAGGAACAAACTTGAAGCGTATAGCTCATTGGCAAGTGATTGGGGACGGGTTTAATTCTAAATTCTCTTCTTGCGAGGCTCGAAATTTGTCTATGACGGGATGAGTTAGCCTATCTAAGACGATTCTAGGTAGTCTTCCAATTTCCTTTATGCCTCTTTGAGTAAATTGCACAAAACGTCCTTTAAGTTTCACCAATCTTGCAGGTTTCAGCATTAAACTTCAAAAGTTGCTAAAACCAGCCTTTAAGATTAAATTAGTTACGGATTTCATCCTTTATCACTAACTCCGTTATTAAATCATGTTAAATGGCCTCACATGCAAGGCATGTGAGGGTAAAACCGTCTTTTTCATGTTAGATTCATGTCCATAACCGAAAAAACCTTTGTTCATCTTCAAACATCAACCAAAACATTCACCAAAAATCTCTCTTATCACACACTCATTACCTTTTCAAATTTAACCCAAAATTCGCATTATTGTTTCCCCATTTTTCTCCACACTTGCAGGTATTTCACTTGCATGTTTTGCTTTTATAGTATTTTGATTTTGTTAACTTGATTGTTTAATGTTTGAAAATGATTTGATCATGGAAGAAAGAAAGCTTGTAATCTGCTGTAAAGAAAGCTATAAGCCATTCTTATTCAAAGAAAGAAAAGGTTTCTAATTGTTTCATCTTTTTGAAATTCTTTTCTTTGCACACAAATTGTTTGATGAAATGCCAATGTGGGCTTTAACTTTTAACTTTTAAATTTTAATGTTTTTATAAAACAGAAATCTTGTAAAAAGAGTTCAAAGAAATATTGGTTTGGAAACAGAAAGAGTAGTAGGAGTGTGGTCAATCAGTTAAATGTATGCAAACGTTGGCTCGTCTACAGTCTCAGATTCGGTCAAGGCGTGTGCGCATGTCTGAGGAGAACAAAGTTGTCCAGCAACTTCTTTTGAAGCGTGAGAAATAACTCAATAGTATTAGATCTTCTGTAAGTAATAAATATGAGTAAATTGCACAAAACGTCCTTTAAGTATGAAATAGACGATTTTACCCTCACATGGCTTGCATGTGATGCCATTTAACATGATTTAATAATTGGGTTAGTGATAAAGGATGAAACCCGTAACTAATTTAATCTTAAAGGCTGGTTTTGGCAACTTTTAAAGTTTAAGGCTGAAACCTGCAAGATTGGTGAAACTTAAAGGACGTTTTGTGCAATTTACTCTGCCTCTTTTTAAAATCCCAAAAAAGGTGTAGGATACTTTGGAAGGAATAAGAAGGAAATTCATTTGGGGCAGTAAGGGAGGGATAAATAAAATTAAATGGGTGTCTTGGAAATGCATTACTAAACCGAAAGATGGTGGGGGACTTGGGTTAGGGGATTTGCATAGTTTCAAATGAAAATTAATTGCTAAATGGTTTTGGAGGTTCCAGTGTAATCAAGATGTGTTATGGTATCTTCAGTTCATGGTATGGTATGGTCGCAGGCTCAGAGTTGGTTCCAATTAATAGTCAAGTAAGAGGCATTTGGTAAAACATAGCATTTATAAATAAAGAGTTTGTTTCAATGGGGTTGGATCTAAAAAGGTTTTTTAATTTTAAAGAAAACAAGTGACTTTGGGAAAGGAAACAAAGTTGGAGAATTTTTAGTGGCTAATCTTAGGAGGCAAATTATGAAGAAACAAATTGAGGATTTGGTTGGTGTGTCCTTCAGGTGGAATAAGTGGATCCATCTGAAGGTTAGCTTATTTCTGTTGGAAAGCTTTTATGGGTAAAATTTATGTTTAAAACGGGTTTTTCAGATTGAAGATTTTTTATGTAGTAGTAGTTGTGGTTTGGAAGAGGAAGATCCGAATCATATCTTATTTTCTTGTCTTTGGGCTATGGCAACTTGGTAGAGGTGCACAAACCGGGTATTTTTAATAACTGGTTTGCTTCTGGTTATTTAACCAAAAACCATACCCTATGTGACCTATTCCAGTTCTTAAGATACCGGGCATTTAAATACCCTATTTTCGGGTTTCTCTACACCCTATTTTCGAGTTTTTAGTACCCTATTTTCCGGTTTTTTAATACTCTATTGCTTTTTTTTACCATATTTTCTCGTCTTTTTGTTTATTATTATTAAATACGCATTGTATAATGTAAAAAAAAATAAAATAAATGCATTAACATAAATTTAAAAGATAGATATTAAAATCATTTATCGGGTATAGCTAAGTATAATCGGTTTCAGTTCCGTTCTTGTCTGGTTTCGGGCATTAATCGGGTATGATCGATTCCGGTTTCGAGTATTGAGATCAAAATACATAACCTATTTATACTCTACGCGTAAGGTCAATTCTGGTTTCAAGTAAGAATACCGGGTATTATAAAAAAATCAGTTCCAAGTTGTTATACTGGGTCTGGTTCTAGGTATGTTTTATTGTGCACCTCTATAATTTGGTGGAACATTTGGGCTTGGTTGAAACTGTCTGGCCCAGATTCTTCTTCTAGAGGGATTGATGCCATAAATAAGATTAGAATCTTAAACGGCTTTAATGATTGGAAACAACTATTTGAGGCCGTGTTATTTTCTACGATCCGGAAAATTTGGAAGTTGTAGAAATGGGAAGATTTCTGAAGACAAATGTGAGTCGGTTCCTAAGATGGTTGAAGGAATTAAAGAGTAGTCGTTTCTATGGATAAATATAGATCTAAGCTTGGGAAGATTAATTGGATTAGGTGATGTGATTTTAACATAAGAAATGTAATAACTAATGTTTCTCGTTTTTTGTTTCACTGTTTGTTGGGGACTTCTAGCACTTCTTCAATGAAATTTTGTGGTTGGTTGTTGAAAGTGTTGTTTGTCAATGACATGGAAGTAATAAATCAAAATAAGCAATCATATATTACGATTTACGAACTTGGTCAAAGAAAAGTAAGAACAATTTCCAGAAATCATAATTCTCCATCGATTAGTATTTCAATGTTAACTACAATTCCCTAAGTTATATTTATAATTATCTCAATAGAGTGGGATTCCGTGAGTGAACACTATTGTATTTGTGAACCGAGTGAACAAATCATGACCATTGATCTACATCATCAAATCATAAAATACACTAGTTTATTTTCATTATCAAATCATGGCCATTGATTTACACTTGTGTATTGCTAATCAAGGGCTAGGATTAGTTTTACAATCAAGCAAGTGGGTTGTTCACAAATGAACCTAACGCTATCTCAATAACTAAACTAATATATTTCCTTTATTTTAGGAACTAAATAATACTAGTGAATTATAATGGAACTTTATCCTAGGAACTAAACAATACTACTGAATTATAATGGAAAATTACACTGAAAGATAATCTTTAAGCCTTAATAGCCTCTTTATCTTTCAAGATATCTTCAAGTGTGACACCTATTGACTGTTGTGCTCGGTAGGAATGTCCTTTAGCCACAACACATAGCAATCTTGTTCGTCTGCCTCTCGATAGTAACCGTTTGGTGTAGGAATTGTTTTTCATTAGCAAGTGGCTCGTCTTTTGTAGGTTTTGTACCATCAACAGGTTACTAACAATCTCCCTTAGCCTAGTGATATCAAACTTGATTCTTCTTGGTTAAGTAGCTAGTTATAGGACTTGAGCTTTGATTCCATTAAAGGTGGTCACAATTCTATTTGCCCTTGTGATAGAGAATGCTTTGAATTCTCATCATAAGCCCAAACCTTTATAGTTGTCTAGTTTGGGTGGTGGAGCCAGAACCATGTGTTGCCGTTTTGAGTTTAGATCGAAGATCTAATTACGTCCTTTTGATTTGCCTTTGGTTTCTTAGGACCTCGATCTAAGAGCTTGTGTTTTCCTCCTCTTCTGCGTTGGAGGTGGACTTGATCGGTGTTAGATGCTTGCTTGCTTGCCTTGGCTCATCATCAAGAAATAAGGTGTTAGTAGAATGAGATTTACCGGAATCAAGTGAGCCGAGAGTATCTTCTAATTCTTCAAGTGACTGATGTATTTATGTGACTTGAGTGATTGTCTGGGTTAGGATGACAATCTTGGGAGATTGGGCTTTTTTTAGTATCCTCAAGTTTTGTGGATTATAATTGATAATATTTTAGAGACTATTTATTAACTTATTACACTCGATAAAAATAACAACTCTTATAAAATGGAAGCATAAAACAAAAATTGTATTCTTTACCATTCTTAGGAAGAAGCTTGTAAATGTAAGTAATACAATGATTAGTGAGAAGTGAAGATGTAATCACTAAGTTGATGTAATCACCAAAACAAACTTGTAACTCTTACTAGCTATCAATAATATCAGTATGTATGCTAATACTTTTGAGTGTTCTTTCTTATAGTTGAGGTCAACATTAACATCAAAGGGAAAATAAAAAACAATCTATAGAATCAAATCAATACATACGAAATTCAAGTATAAAAGGATACGAGTTCTATCTCTTAACCAGGAATCAAACAAAGGACAACCTGGAAAATCTAATATGGTATCAATACCAAGAACCAATAACCAACACAAACAATATATCATCAATACGTGATAATCCCACATCAAAAAATATGAAAAGTCAATCTCTAGTTACAGAATTAGTTCCCAAGTTTAGAACCGAAAGATATCATAATCGGCACTGAACACGTCTTTTAAATAACCCGTCCAAAGTTAGCAAGTCCGTAACAAAGTACAAATACTCGTTTACTACAAGGCCAAGTGAATTTCCATATAAATTTCCAAACCAATTATAAAAAATAAAATAGAAGATAAGAAGTTGACTTGCAACTACTATGTTAACATGTTCTCAAGTACTTTCCCAACACAAGTTTTTGCTCAAAATTAGACAGGCCAGAAAATATCCCCATTTGCCAAACAATCAAGTTTCCGCCATTTACTCGACAAATCTGTGATTTAACTAACCTGGCTTGATGGAACCGTGTGTAGAATCAAAGATCGGGCAATAGGGTCTGGTAGGCGCGACCCGTGATCACGGTTTATGGAGCTTGAAACCAAATACTCTTGGGACGTAATTTTGAGTTGCTTTTTGTGGCTTCAGGTGGCCATAAGTCATCAAGAACAAGTGAGGGAAAGTGGTGCCAAAATAAGCACCATCAATATCTATGGCCGGTTAAGAAAAACAACATTCGCATTTGCATCAAATTTTATTAGCATAGAATAACAAACAAAAAATAATTAAAGCTGTATTTTTTGGTCGTGACTGAAATATATAATAAATGATATGCTCATATATTATATGGGACTGGATCATTAGAAAACTATTTCTTCGTGAGAAACTAGAAAACTCAATATCGGACACGTGTAATATATACTACATACATGTGTATTATATATTGCATACATGTAGTACTACATATATTGCGTATTTGTATACGATTACTGTGCAGTACTACATATATGCAATATATAGGCATATATGTAGCACTACATATACGCAGTATATCCAACATATGGGTAGTACTGTGCAGTATAAAGTATAATGCATATATGCAATATTTGTAATACTACATATATACAGCGTATACTACACGTGCATGCAGTATATATTACACATGCCAGTATTGAGTTTCGAGTTTTCTCACAAAGAAGAGTTTCTAATGATAATATATGGACAATTTGCATATAATAATGCCAACTCTCTGGAATACACGCATGTGTCAAATTAGAGCTCAGGACCTCCTAGGATCTTATCAACAAGTCCCAGCCAGTTGAGCATTTATAAAAAAATAACTTATAAACAACAAAATACTACATAAGGTTATAAAATGAAAATCAAGATCAAGTACAATGCTCACAAAAATTGCATGTTTTGCAAATGTAAGGTTCTTTTAAAGATGTTTTAAGGTAACATGGTTCATATGATAAAGAGTGTCAAGTTCAATGACTAAAAACGTAATTGTTCCAAAAAGTTAGTAGTCTAGCTTTGTACAAACCAATATAAACTTTACCAAAAAAAAGCAATTTTATTCACGTGATATATATATATGTGTGTGTGTGTGTAATGTAATGTGTGGATACTGCCTTGGTATTTAGATCGAGGGTAGTAGATGTCTTCACACTTGGGACAATAAATTTTCACAGTACTTGAACGGGGTATGTCCGCTTGACCAACAGGAAGGCAAGGTTGACCACAGCAATAAACTCTTGGACACCGTCCAAAGTCATGGTTTTTGTATTTCTCCAACTGCAGAATTTCAAAATATCCATATACATTAAACTATTTAATCATAAAATAAGAACAAAAGTGCAAGCACGTTATTATACCATCGCAGAAAGTCCCTTGGTAGTTAATATGTACCGCACATGTATCAAGCCGTACAACATCTCTGCTGCTGATTCAACAAGTTCGTTCTGCTCCTCAGTGAACATATCTCCTTTCCATAAACAGTCAACGAGTGTTAGCATGAGGGAGAAACAAAGATGGGTTCAAGAAGTGGGACTTGAGACAAGTGTGTAGCATGTGAGTCTTGGTTTTAAAAGGCACAGGTACTCCATAATGTTTAGGTCCCAAAAGCCGAGGTGCGAGCTTCACGTACGTGAGGTGTCAGTATTTATAAACTAATTACAGATAATATTTACAAATGCCTGAATCCTTGAACACTAAATGACTGATTAAAAAAAACTTTAATGTACAAGCTAAAAAGCTTTATGTGAACCGAAAAGGCTTTATGTACAACACTACAAACCTAATAACCACAAATACAGGTACATCTTAAGAGTACAACCTAAGAAGATGTTTCTTAATCCCATACCCAGCGGCCATTTTCTTAATTGCAATTCAATTTTTAGTTTTCATGTCCATTTTGAAGATCAAAGTTCAATTTCAGTTCAATAGACATTATCAGGGGATCATTTGTTTCTTAATAAACAAACTAAGTGGTCGATTGTTCCGTCAATTTCAGTGAATTTGTGGTCGATTTCAGTGAGAATAGGTTGCCAATTTCAGAAGAAGCCAGAAATTATGTTTCATGCAAAGCGGGCCGCCTCAGCACCGCTTCATGGGATAACTGAAGCATCACCCTCCCTAAGGTGTTTTCCCCATCTCATTGGTCGCCCCACACATCAGGCACGCCTTTTTAAACCCAAGGTGTTCGTTTATCGTTAAAAAAAGAGTTGTTTGTATGAGAAAGAATTGAAGATGAATTCTATTTGGTACAAAGATTCATTGATATACTGCTTTAAGTATCAACCATCTTGGCTACAAGTTGAGGAGACCATAGTTGTTAATAGTGAATAGCGGACGATAACAACAAGCTACCTATACGCTACGTAGCGATAGCGATGAAATAGCAGGCGCTATTTTATGTTTAGCGACACACTAAAAGAAAATTTTAGAAACATTTTTAGTGTATTTTATATTTTATCAAAATACACTATTTACATATGCATATTTTAAAAAAACAAATATTCTGCTATTTTACAGGCATCTGTTATCGCTATTTATACTAAAACAAAAAAAAAACATAAAAACCTATAATCACGCTACGTTCACACTATGGAGGCATCAAAATCAGATTGCGACCTATAGACGTAACACCATGCTAAACGCTATAGCGAGCGCTATGCTCGCTATTAACAACACCAGAGGAGTCATTCAAATTATAAGGCTAGTTGTGTTGATTTGCAAACAAAAACAAGTTAGAAACCTCATCAACCTGTTACTAGAACCTGGTAGTTTTCAACAGTGTAAAACGCCATGAGCAAAAATCCCCAACCCAACAGATAAAAATAATTACAGCAACATGAAATATTAAAGAATGATAAAGAGTGAATTGCACTTTCCATCCTGTGGGTATACATCAAGTTTCAGGGTTTGTCCTTAAACTAACGTATTTACCATAGATGTCCTTTATTTTACATTTTTATGCACTTTTACCCTTTAGACCAAACTCAGTTAGTTTTAGAGTTAAATCCATCCATGTGCACTCACGTGAGGGCATAATAGTCAGTTTATTTCCAACCCTACCTCATCCCCTATCTTGTGCATCCCTCTAAAAAGTCACTCGCTGGCCACCATCACCATCCACCACACCGAAGACATTCCGGCAAACAAAAAGAGGTACTCCCAGCAACTTTCCAACCACCATCACCGTCCACCACAAAGGATATTGCAGCTGCTTGCTGCCGAGGAGACGGATAAGGGGCAACGATGGTTAAATGCATAAAAAGTACCTTGAATCAATGAAGATGATAAAGATAAAAAAGAGAAGAAAACAAAAGTTAAAGAAGAACCTCAAACCACCTTCTTTGGCTGATGAAACCATAACTAATTAAGTTTATGGAAGCAAAATCCACACATGCGTTTGAAGAACCAAAAATCTAACCCAAGTAGGTTATTCTTCCTTAAAATATTCTGAGCCAAGCTTTACGATCAAACAAAAAAAATACGCAAAAAAAGGGACTGGCCTGATTAGGAGGGTTCATGAAGACGAGAGATGGCAGATGATGAGGGTAAGTTTCCAGGACTTCCTTTATGAAGGTAATTCAGTATTTTCTTTTTCTTTTTTTTCCTTTCTGTTTTAAAAGCATGGGCCTTCAATTAAGGCTTTCAGTTTGCGTATGAGAAATTAGAGAACATTGCAGACTGTAGGTTTCTTCATCAGTGGGCAGATTAGGTCGGTGAAGTGGAAATCAATTGCTGGTAACGATGGGTGGGGGGATATGGGGTGCGAAGAATCAACATTAGGTGGTCGGATGTGTATTTGTGTATGGTTTTCTGGCCGAAAAAGATAGCCGGAGGTTGCAGGAGGGTCACTAAAAAAGATGGGAGTGGTGGCGGGTAACGGGTATGTGTTGGTGAGAGTCCCGTAATTTATTTATTTTTTGTTCTAGTATTTTGATTATGATAGATAACAAGAACACTGTGAATGTAAGAAGATCATTATGCCATCACGTGAGGGGCACATTTGTTGTAAATACATTAGTTTAAAACATAACTTGAAATTTGTCGTATACTTAAAAGGCGGAAAGTGCAATACACGAAAGAATGATATCACTAACTTGTGCACATAACTTACCATGAGAAGACTCCACATCGAGAATTAAATCAAGGGCATAATCAAAGTAAGGAACTTGACTGCTTAATCCACACAGATTAAAATCATCTTGAATGTAATCATCATCAACTTCACAGAAAAATTCATTTCCACGTAAGTTGCAAAACCAAGAAATCCAAGAAGTATCCTCTTCGTCGGAACCACTAACATCAGATCCCTCGCTGTCTGTTTCAGATTCCTCTGCAAATCAAAATAGAGGTCATATCGCTAACGATGCCTACTAATGAAAAATCACAACTTTGAACCAAGCAGACATATTCTGGTAATTAACCTAATTCATAGCAACATCATTACAATAATAAATCGGTGCCTAGCATCACCAATATTGTCTGCTTTGCACACAAGAGACTCATAGATTTGTTTTGGTTGCGCGAGTGGAAACTTCCCACAAAATCATGATACCATTGATGAAACTCCCACTCGATCACGTTGAACTATAGAGTTCTCCTACATGTTAGTGATATTTGAAAGGGGGGCATGCCTTAGATTACAGTGCCTGTGCCTCTCATGTCAACAAACGGAACGATGTGGGATTGGCCTAAAGTATTACAATTCCGCTCCTTCCTACAAATCACTCATATTGAGAAATCAACAATGACTAGTAGAGAACCTATTTGCAAAATGAAATACTACCACATCGTCTGTCTACCCAATACCCCACAAATTTGTTTTTAAGAAAAATGTTTTACGACAATAAAGAGCCCGAGCTGTGATACCATAACTGTAACACCCCGCCCAATCAAAAGCTTGTATTTGAACCACAATGCCACATTGTAACTTGACTATTATAACGAACAAAAAAAATCTACAAGTAAATATATAGACAACCCTACTTCAGCTAAAAACCAATAACAACAAGGAGTCAACACCATAGCAGAAACAAGAAACAGCTTTGTAGGAAACAAACATGATATGAAAGAAAAACAAACCATCTGAGGCCTTGGTTTTGGCGGAGGATGAAGGGTTAGCAGCAGCTGCAGAAGTTGAAGGTACGGACAATTTGTCTTTGTCCTTATTGAAAACCCTAGAAGTTGAAGGAGATGAAGTGGTCTTCTCTAAGTGCTTGTCTAGCGCATCGTTGATTCGTTTACGATCCAACGATGAGCCTCTTCCCACCATATATACAAATATATGTGTGTGTGTGTGTGAAGTTGGATATTGAGAAGAAGGGATGAAATGAAGAGGAGAGACAAGATTATGTATGTGATAATGAACGAAAGAAAGAAGGGGAAATTGACGAAGAAAATTAGGGTTGATATTTTTATTTATTTTTCCGATAATTTCTTTTTCTTCTAGTTTCTTTTAACGACGAGCATAAGTATTTTTTCCACATCTTCCAGGAGCTTATTAGGGGTTGGGGTCCCAATCGTCCAAATTTTTGAAATAACAAGTATGTTTTAAGATATGACATATGGTTGATTATTTTGGTTTATTTTTGAAATGTAAATTTGTTTGTTGAAGAAGCTATATGTTGTATAAGTTCATAGAACAAATGTTAAACTTTATGATTGGTTGTTAAATGTGGAATTGGAATAGATTCCACCAGACTTACACATGATTGGTTGTTAAGTGGTGCAACCCTACGGCTGGCTATTTATGCTTTCCGCTTGAGAGATTTGCCATGTTTACTCATGGCTTAAGAAGAAGAAGAAAACATTCCATGTTATCATTTTAAGTGTATATGGAAAATGCGAAAAGATATGTGTTTAACCAGAAGGCGGATTCAGTTTCACAGGTTGTCGAAGAAGTTAAGTGTTGGGATTTTTATGGATAAAAAACTGGTTGAATAAGTCCCCCTTACATGGAGTCAATGGTGGGTTAAGGTGTTTTTGATGTTTGATCATTGTTTGTTTTTTTTAGGTGTCTTACTTCTAGTGTTGTTATGTTTTTCTTTTTGGTGGATGTACTTTTAGGTGTCTAGCAGATTGATAGTCGCCTTCGTTCAATAAGATCTTGTTGGTCGTTCAAAAATAGGTAGGTTGCACTGAAACACGTATTATTATACAAATTCAAAAACACTATTGTGTGCAATAACAAAAAGGTACGTATATTTGATTATAAAGGGCAATTGTTTGTGAATTGTATTTAGTTGTGTATGTAATTTAATATAAATTACCCTTTACAATGATTCACAAGTTTGTTTTCCTAATCATCAATTTCATTTCTGGTGTCAATGAGTTTGGATTACATGTGAGTACAAAAATGCATATAATAACTCACTTATGTTGCTTCATGAATACTATAAGAAAATTGAATTTTTCTTTTGTAAGAAATTGGATTCAATGATACCAAACACTACATTTTTGTCGAATAATATTTCCTAGGGTCCTCTTTAATAATCTGTCAATATTTATCACTGCATAATGAACAATAGGAATATCATTGGTTATAATTCTACATAAAGAGTGCAACAACTGCATTATCACGGTCGAAGTACTATGACCTATGGAATGAGTTGTTATTATCTTCTAAAAGACAAGAATGTCTAGAAATACAACGATTTCCCCTTCATTGAGGTTTCTTCCACGCTAGACCTTTATTATATGTTGAAAACCCTAATAGTTGGAAGTAATTCCTTTTAACAGCAAAACTCATACACACCAATTTATACCTATGTTCAAGACTAAACTTCAACCTTCAACGTATCATTTAAGAAGGGACGCCTTAAATACACCCATAAGTGTAACACCTGACCACGTGAAATCCGCGGCGGAAACATCGGGAAGTCACGTTACAAGATTGTTCATAACACGTGGCCCTAATTTAAAATTTAAATATTGAAATTACATTGTTCTCAAAGTGTCACATAATATTTGTTTTATATTTAAGTAGACTAAGGCAATGTCCATTTCCTATATGAAGCATACTTGAATAGTATCATCAAATACTAGTACTGAAATAAATGCGAAAAATAAAGTGTCAACTAAAAAGTTGGTGAGTTACATAGGTTTTGCGGACAATTATATGGCAAAAAGTTTGGTATTGCAATATGTTGGCCAACTACAAGAGTTAGAAAAGTAAAAATAGGTTTTTTGTAGCCAAATGCATGGCAAAATATTTAGTATTGCAATACGGTGTTTTGATTATTAAAAGTTTTGTGATGGTAATATATGATAACTAAAGCAATTTGCATTTAACCATGTATGATAAGTAAGATGGGCGCATTCAAGCCTAACGTCGACATATAAGAACAAATTCTATCATCTCACAAGTTACATCTCATGTACCATGAGTATCCCATGCATAGGGGATGGGTCGTCAAACCTATAGCGCTATTATATACAATCGGCCAGCTTGATCAAAGTTAATGAATGCAACTCGAGGAGTTATCCAAACAATTTCACACAAAGGCATCTAGGAACATATAGCCATAAAAATGATGTTTATAAGTAAGCATATGTTTCACCCCAAAAATTTTAAAGACAAAAAGAGGGGCTATGTACTCATCATGATGTCCTGCCGATAAGTTTGTGTTTTCTCGAGGTTTTACAAAATCACGAGTATTTCCTAATAATGAGGATTGTTCGTTAAGGTTTTGTTGCAATGATGTTTGTGGAAAGTATTGGTTTAAAGGACAACTGATAAAAAAAATGTTTAGATTTTTAAGAAATATAAATTTTGACAACATTCTGTGTTGTATTCGTAGTAAACGATGTCAAAAAAATTTCAGTTAACTATATTAGTGTGTGTTATTTAGAAAGTTTTTCTGTTTGGAACTCGAAAAATGATCAAGACCATTGATCTTTACAAATCGTTCAGTTTTGGCTTTAGTTTGGTTTTAAATGTTTGAGGGTCCAAACATAAGTGTTTTTAAGTGTATTATACATTTTTGCAACCATATCTCAGAGTACTTAATCATGAAATAAGAGTTTACTTCAATTGGTTAAGTTTTGACAAAGTTATGGTCGTTCAAAGTGACAACACTAAATCTGTCCAAAATAGGAAAAACACTTATGTTTCCCGTTGGCAATTTTATTATGCCTAAAAATATTAGTTCAAATGGAAATAAGCTACAAAACTAATTGCTATTGAAAAAATTAATGAAAATAAACTTACTAACTTTAGGAGACTTCTCCAAAATACTAGAAGAAAAAACTCAAAAATAAGAAGGAAGAAACTCTTATAAGACTTTTAAGTGAAGTGTTTGCATTTTAAGTTGGTATGAAGAAAATGGTGATCAAATGGTGCTATTTATAGTGAAGGGAGGTTAAGGATATTGAGACAAGTGTCTATCGAGGCATAAGAATGTGATTGGTGTCCATTGAGGTGTCAACGCTAGAAGAAGTGTGGCAAAGGAGAAGATGGGTGGCAAAACATAGGCATGACAAGTGTTCATAGGTGTCTTAGGAGATGATTAGTGTCCTATGATGTGTTTATAGCTTGAAGATGGTTAAGACAAGTGTTCATGAGTGTTTTAGGAAGTGATTAATGTCTTGCTAGGTGGCATAACATGGTAACTTAAGGTTTTTGGTATTTTTACTCCCTAGACTTTGAGTTTTGGTGTTTTGACGATTTAGCCCCTCAATTGAATTTAGAAAGGTTTTAAGGTATGTAATACCTAGATTTGTTCTGGTAATTACGCTAAATTAAAATTATAATGTTCGTATTAACGAATATTTAGTACGAAAATTAAAGGCTCGAAATTTTTGTGGCCGTTACAATAAGTGACCTTCTAGTGTTATCATTAAGACCATGGAAGCCCTAAGAGTGTATCGGGTGGCGACTGCACATAACCTAAATTTTAGTAGCCACTAAGTTTCCTTGTTTTTTATATATATAAAGAAATTTAATTATTATATTCAAATTTTAAACCCATAAGCAGTGACACAAACGATAGCAAGACCCTTTCTGTGTCACATACAAAGTCGTTGGTTTAAGGCTTGGCGGTTTTACTTTCTTTTTCTCGCTTATTTTTCTTCCACTTTGTTCCATTTGTGATTTACCCATCGCACATCGCTCAAATGATAAAACAAACCAAGGCGAGTTGACTCAGTTTATAAATAAGCCAAGCATAGGCTTAACTTTCAGCGCAGTTTAAAATCTAACCCAAGCCGAGCTAGTTTGATTAGACTTTTAACGAGCCCGAGCTAGCCTTAGCTCGGTTCGGTTCAACTCATAAACAACCCTATTTAAAACAATTATCAAGTTTTTGTTTTAAAGGTTATTTTTAATAGTCGCACAAGACATCTAAAATCTAATGACGGCCTTAGTTACGATATTTTGATGCTCCCAACTATTTTCTTCATCTTAAACAAATACAATAAGTACCACAAGTCAAGCCATCTTAGATCTTTTTCAATCTATTACTTGTAGCAAATTATACATATATACAATTTACAATTGAAAGTTTGGTGAACACTGAGGTTTTTTTTCTTTGTTTTGTTTCTTTGTGTATTTTTATAATTTTAACCTTTAATTTTCAGTATTGACTCTTATAACCCCTTAGCTTTCTAAATACTTTTTAATTGAGTTTTACGTGTCCATATAAATTTAAGTTTACTTACATTTTGATATAATTTTTTTTTATATTTTCTCAACTTTTGAGCATTGACACTTACAACCCTTTAACTTTCTAAATACTTTTGTAATCGAGTTTTACGTGTTTAGCTTTACTTACATGTGGTATAAATGGAAGTTAAGTTTTGATGGAAATTTTATTTTTTCCCGGAAATGAGTTAGGTTAGATACATTAAGTTTTCAGTTGGTCTACCTTTTGAAGTAAATTTTGTTCGAAAACGAGTCGGGTCTAATTTAATACATTTTCATTAGATGGTATAAATCCGAGCCACTTTACGTTTCGGCATCGCCGCAACGTGCAATACCATTCTTTAACTTAAAAAACACAATTTTCTTACGTGCTTATTTTTATGTACATGTCAGTATAAATTCAAGTTGTTTATGTTTGGGCGTAAATTTTATTCGAAAATATGTCAAATCAAATATAATACGTTTTCGTTCTTATTTTTAGGTACATTTTCAATTGGTTTACGTTTTGCCATAATTTTTTTCCCGGAAACCATTCGTGTCAAATTAAATTACAAATGATTTCCTTTGAATTTATTTTTGGGTATTCTATACATACACTTTAGAACGACATACATTTTTGTGGTTTTCAAATATATAGTTGTTAAGTGCGTTTTTTCTACGTTTAAATTAATAAACAACCAGCCGTAACGCACAACTTAAAAAAACGTTATCCCGTCGCGAATCGCGGGTATAAATTCTAGTTAATGTTCAAATACAAGTTAACATGTGTATTTTTTTACTTTTGACAATAACAATCACATACAAGAAAAACCAAGTTGCTGATGTTTATCGAGACCATTATGGTGGAGTGGTTGGTTGACATATATAGAAATTCTATTAGGAAGATTACGTTAAAGCAATAAATTGCAAGTGGTGGGAAAGCAAATTTACGTTTTAGTGAATCTCTACATTTTAGGTTTAGAGTTTTTTTGAAGTTTTTTCAAAAGTCTCTTTTAATACAACTTGTAGTGTTTTAATAGAATTAAGATGTTGACATAAAGTGCCTTTTAAGTTGTCTTTGTTTACAACGTAGATTAAGAAATACTTTATACTTTAATTGTTGGTAATTGTTTTCAAAAGTCTTGCATATGTTATACTAAGCCCTAAAATTAGGGTTATTCTTGACATGCTTAGATAGCGTGCTAACCTTTAATTTTTTACTTTTTTTAAAGTATGGCAAAAAGTAAACTCTTTCTAGATGCAAAACTGTAAAATCACATTTGTGAATTCCAATTCTAGCGTATATCTTTCTTGTATTTGAAAAGAGATTTTCATCACAATGTTTTGTATGTCATTAATTGATGGTTGAAAGGGATGATTGTCATTTAAATAATAAGAATTGCAATAGGAATGTGATTGGTACCGTATCCATACATATACTCGTACCGGTATCAGAAATAACGGTACTGAATTTGAATAAAACTGGATACCAAATACCGTACCAAATATATAGGTACGGTACGGGTACGGGTATTTCGGTGCAGTACCCGCTTTGGTATCATTTTGTTTTTATATAGTTTTTGAGCACTCGTACGGGTACAAAATAGGTAAAATTGACATCAGTACCAATATAGTACGAGTACAAAATATGTAAAATTGGTACGAGTACCAATATGATACAGGTACTGTATAGGTATTTGGGGAAAAAAAGCTCATCCCTAAAATGCAACATTTGAATATTATAACGTCCGTAAATCATAAACATGTAAATAGTGAATAGTGCCTTCACCCTCATAAATCATGAAGATTGTGGATATCTCTACGAGGCTCACGACTGTTTCTTTCCCGCTCTTTCTCATTCATGAAGCATGAACCTCATCCCCCTTTGATGAAGATGAAGGGGAAAGTGGTGACATGGAAGTCATGAAGCATCGACAACACTGTATAGCCTTGAACAGTTAATAGCTGTTCAGTGTTATGTGATCATCGTATTGATGACTTGAGTTTGTATGTTGTGCTTGTTCTTGTTTGGATTCTTTGTGTAAAGATTGTGTAATAAATGCTTTGGTTTGGGTATTATGTGTCTTGATCTACCATTTGTGACTATGCTTAAAGGACGCTTCACCATCATGAAGAGCAAAGGGAATTTTGAGTAAAATACAAAAGAGGACAAGAACTCTAGATCAATCAATTTACAGTTTGATATATAATACATAATAATATATTATTTTTATATGCAGTCAATCTTAAGTTATGTTAACTAAATGTTTAATCTTCTATTTAATATAACAATAGATTACATATAATACAAATTCAACAGCTAGTTGCGCAAAAGTAGTTTACATTAATAATTAATAATATATAGGAAGTTTGGTCATGAATATAAGACCATCTCGATATCATAGGGCTTGTCGTTGTCATGACATCATTGTTACCATTGTTATTAGGTGATACCAATAGCAATATGGTAAAGAAAGAAAGCGACAATGATGAAGACGACTATTATGAGAGGGTAGTTAGGGAAGATGGAGAATTTAGGACGAAACTTAATCGTAACTGAAGAGAAAATCTTAGGAAAAGTTACAATCGAAAGATATAAGTATTAATCTTCTTTATGTGTTTTGTATTTCTTGTGATATATATTTTTTTCTTATTTTCGCGTGATGATATGAATTTTTCATGGATCCAATACTCGTTCTTCCCAACTATTAAATTTGGTTTTAATTTTTGGGATTAAAGTTTGTATATTCATTTATAGCTTTATAGAAATAAACGTTTAGCTATGTTTAAAATATATATTAGTTGTAAGTAGGGGTGTGAATTTCTGACACGACCCGGAAACCTGACACGAACCTAACACGAAATTCGCGGGTTCAGGTTTCGTCTAAACGGGTTCGGGTCAGTTTCGGGTTGAACACGCGAACCCGTTTAGGTTTACGGGTCAGGTTCGGGTCAACCTGGTCGGGTTCGCGGGTTGACCCGTTTAACACATTTATACTATATTATATTTTTTACAATATATTTTATATCATAAATTAAATGGGGCGTGTATTTTATGCCATGATTATAATTTAAAAGGAGAAATTAACATAGATTTTATAATTTAAATATGATATTATTATATACATTTGTGTTTTTTAAGTAATTTTTAATTTTAATATATTAGTTTTAGAAAAAAAATTAAAAAATTCGGGTTAAACGGGTCGTGTTCGGGTCAACCCACAAAACTTCGGGTCGCGTTCGGGTTCATATATATGACACGATTTTCGGGTTCGGGTCGGGTTCGGGTTCGTGTAAAATTTTCGGGTTCGGGTTGGGTTGAACCCGCCAACCCGCGAACACGACCCGTTTAACACCCCTAGTTGTAAGACGTAGGAAACGATCGCACATACCAACTCCTTGAAGGTACACCACGGCGGCCACACTATAATGTTATTTACCACGGTCATGTATTTAAAAAAATGACACAAATAGATAGGGTAGTGGCATTTTCGTAATAAAAAACACAAACAAACGAAAACGTAAATGAAATGCATTGCAAACTTGGTGGACCTAGATTTTGTATTTTTCGTTTAGAATTTTAGTTATTTCAATAATATGATAGTAACAACATTTCATGTTATTTTATTTATTTTTTTATGGTATTGTTTCAAACATATTTTGTTTTTTATCTATATATTAAAGTTCATGGCCATGAATAGTAACAAAATTTCATGGTAGTTTATTTATTTATTTTTAATATTTTAAAAGTACTTTGTTTTTTTTCACTTTTAAAATACAATGTTCGATTATTTTATTTTGAACTGTGGGCGAAAACGTAATTTAAAATAGGGATAAAATCGTAATTTTGAACCGAGGTCAAAATCGTAATTTTGAGCAAGGGGCAAAAGCATAATTTTGTTTTGAACTGGGGTTAAATACGTATTTTTGAGCTGAGGGTGAAACTTTAAATTTAAACTGAGTAGAAAATTATAAATAGTTTGGTCCAATAGGAAAGAAGCATCACAGTATTTGTTTCTAAAAGTGGAAGTTTTTGTTATTAATCTACTCTAAAGTATCTATTTCTTATCAAATTTATATATTTTTTTTAATAGTTTAGAAACTCGTATATTAGATGGTTGAATAGATTCAACATGTTAATCGTTGTTTTCCATTGAAGATTTCGCTTGTTGAATGTTATCTAACATTTGTGAAATAAAAATTAATAAAATTTTAGTAATTATAAATAACAAATAATGAAGATTTAAGAACTTAATAATGTGATATAACTGAAATGTTACGTCCAGTAAGTTTTAATACATTATTAAACTACGAAGATTTGTATCTTAGATGTAAAATTTAGTTTTTTAAAGCACAATCATTAATTGGGTGAGAGCCTAACAATGTGACACATCGCAACATAATAAAAAAAGAAAACCCCCAAAACACCCTCTAACGCAGTGTGTGAACATGATGTGTTTCATAATTTCAATGCCGCTACAATAATAGTGTTAAGCTCTCCTTCCACTTTTTAACAATCTATTTGGCATGCTTCTTCACATCCCACTCTTGATCTTCCTAAAACAAGTAAGATCGTCAGTGATATCAGATTCTACATTATCACATGACAAATTTAAGTCAAATCATTCATGCACACATTTACAGTCCGACAGAAAACCTTATGCATCCAACACAAAATATTTGTGGGACTATTCACTTGAAGAAGGCTAGCGATATTTGACCCACAAAATTTGATCCCATTGTTCTGCTAGATCCAACCCCAAAATGCTAATGAATCCATCATCAACCTTAAGATTATCTTAACCATTATATCATAATTGCTAGTCCAGACCATTACATTGCTTACATGGCAAGTGGAGAGACTCAAACTCTAACCACAAAGGTTTACATTGTAGTTTCACCTTCGAGAAACACAATATGCTTTTTGTTTTTTAATCCATTTGAATGCTTTTATTATATAAACCAGAAAACTTGCTAACTTACATCAAAATAGAAGGTAGACACGGGCAACAAGCTGCGGCGCCAACCCTATCTAAATTGCAAACCCTAACCTTCCAAATACAAACCCTTGCCTCCCTTGGGTTGAACAATTGCTGTGGATGACCCGTTGGGCCCTTGTCAAGAAGTTGATAGCTTCTAGCGTTAGGGAGCCAAATATATTAAAGGCAAAAAGGACAAAGACATGCTGGTTCTTTGCGCAAGCTTTAGCGTGCTTATCTACTTTCTTTGGTTCTGTCTTTCTTGCTGCTTGTCCAGCTACAAACCCGTTTTCCCTTAAACCAACCAAAGGGGAAACCCCCATGAGGTCCACACAAGCATGTTTCCCCTAGCCCAGCCAAAGACGAGCGGATCCGCTGGTCGGAGAGTAGATCTTCCTTCCATAGGATCCGTAAGGAAATTCACAAGGGCCTCTTTTTTAGCAGAATTCCCAACTCTTCTTAGGATGTCCCACAAAACATCCTGAACCCAGTCATGCCGATATTTGAACACAAGGAGCTCTTTACAATGAACTGCTTGCTCCCCGTATTTGTCCATACAAGCATTACAGCATATCAGACAGGTTTCATCTTCCGGGTACATAGGGATAATCAACCGGTATTTGAGAATGACTCTATATTCTACTGCAGAAGACGGTTTAGATTGAATTTTAAATACTCTATTACTTTCCTTGATCACATCTCCTAGGAGAGGTTTCGCCTAATTGAAATAAAATGATTAAAAGAATTTTAAACACCAATTCAATTGGTCATGTGTGATGCATGTCATCAAAGCTAGACAACCGAGTTAGCTCACAAGGATCTTGGATTAAAATCAAATCGAACGCATAAACAATCAAGACACAAAGCAGAAAAATAAAACTATATTTTTAGCTGGATCAATAACTCACACTTTCTATACGTTTTTTCTTTGTATTTTTCTAAAAAAAAAGTAAAAGAATCATTTCACCTCATGTATCATTCATTTCAACCTAACATTAACCACTAAAACTACCAAAAAAAATCAAAAATCAAAGCATTACTGCTAAATGTATAATCTCTAATGCTCCACAAAATCCAAAATTTTATCATACCCATGGACCCATTCAGCCATCTTACTAAAAAAAGAAATGAAATAATAAGAAGGCCAATGAGATATATCCTATACATTGGTTGCTAGCCAATCTCCCCTAAGAAACAATAACAAAACCAAAATCAAATCAAAATCCCCAAGAAACACTTCACTCTGCTTCTCAAATTCCACAAAATCCCACCAATTTCTCCACAAAAGAAAACCCCATTTCTCTTCCAATCTTGTTCCCCAAGAAACCATCTTCAGTTCCTCAACATTCAACACCAATTTCATACAGATTTTTAGGGTTAATTGTTCGTGATTTCACTTATGTAATGCATCAGAAGAAATCAGAAGTTCAGATCGGAACAGATAGCACCGGTGTCTCTTCCGATTTCAACCCTAATCCCATTATTTCATCCCCAAACCCTAACCCTAACCCTAATGTTACAATCACTCATCAGTATCAGATTCTGATTGATGATGTTGAAATTGATCCGTTTGCTTCATTCACTCCCAAATCCACACCTCACAAACGCCCTCAATTTTCGCAAATAACATCTGTTTCATCCTCTTCAAGTTCCTTCACAAAATCCCCAATTTTGTCCAATCGGTTTCCGTCGAAAATTCGGTTTTGCAACACGAAAGCTGCCGTTTTTTCGGGTTCTTTACCGCATCCGGAGGCTCCGAACCCACCTCCGGCTGATCTTGTTGCTCTCATTGCCTTTTTTTTACTTCTTGGTTTCGCACCCGAGCCAGTCATTTCTGCTCGATTTCTTATCCGCTTTCGCCTTTTCGACTGCGTTGTTGTTTTCGCTGAATCTTGCTCTGCCGAGATTGCCGTCGATTCGGTTGTTTCTTGCAAGGTCTTTCCCAATTAAGTCGAATTCGTTGAGACCGCATTTGCCGGTGTTTTGGTCGATTGGATGTAGGAATAGAGGGGATAAGAGGGGTGGTTCGGGGTGTTGGGTGCAGGCGTATAACAACGGGGATGTGTACGAGGGTGAGTTTCATAACGGGAAGTGTTCGGGTTGTGGGGTGTATTATTACTATATGAGTGGGAGGTATGAGGGGGATTGGGTTGATGGGAAATACGACGGGTATGGGCTGGAAACATGGGCTAGGGGTAGTCGTTATAGGGGGCAGTATCGGCAGGGTTTGAGGCATGGGTTTGGGGTGTATACGTTTTATACGGGTGATGTTTACGCGGGTGAATGGTCGAATGGGCAGAGTCATGGGTGTGGTGTTCATACTTGTGAGGATGGTAGCCGTTACGTAGGGGAGTTTAAGTGGGGTGTTAAACATGGTCTTGGTCACTACCATTTTAGGTAATCATTTAGTTCATTCCATCGATGTTGATGATTGCTTTGTTGTGTGATCGGCTTTTATTGTATTTATAATGCGTAGTAGTTGTGTTTGAGGGATAATATACACTGCATCTAGTTACTTATAGTATACTCATTTTGGGATATTGGATTTATTGAATTTAGTGCATATATCTCTATTGTACTATAGTGAAGTTCAATAAGATGTTAGATTAAGTTAGTTAAATCAAGCAAGTTTAGTATAGTAATCTGTGTTCTGTTTAGTATACGAACCGATACCTTTAATGCACTCAGCCTATTTCTTACAGGCATATATACCAACCAAATAAATAAATTAATTATTAATAAATATACATAATCAATCGTTCCGTTTTGTAGGAATGGCGATACGTACGCTGGAGAATACTTTGCAGACAAGATGCATGGTTTTGGAGTGTATACTTTTGCAAACGGTCATAGATACGAAGGATCATGGCATGAAGGAAAACGACAAGGACTCGGTATGTACACTTTTCGAAACGGAGAGACTCAATCCGGGCATTGGCAAAACGGTGTTCTCGATGTTCCTAGCTCACAAACTACAATGCACCCTGTATCCCCTGTTGCCGTTTATCATTCCAAAGTTCTTAATGCAATTCAGGTATATTTATCCTCTTCTGTCATATATTATTATATGTGATTTATAATTTTGATTAGGGCTACAAACGAACCGAACGAACACGAACAAGCCCTTGTTCGTGTACGTTTGTTAAGGAAATAATGGTGTTCACGAATTGTTCATGAACACTTACCAGACGAGATTTTCTTTTTGTGTTTGTTCATTAAGAAAATGAATGTGTTCGTGTACGTTCGTTAATTTTAGGTAACGAACACACACAAATGTTATGAACGAAACCGAACACAAACAGACGTTCATGCACACAAATAAACGTTCATGAACACAAACAGGCATATTTAAAAGGTATGTAATATGTAATACACTAACATTTATTAATTATTTTATTAGTGGGAATTTTGAAGTATTTAAATAATATATAAATTTTAGAAACCCTAATGAACTATCGAACACAAACAAACATAAATGAACATGTTACCGAACGTTCATGAACATATATGAACGAACGAGGCCTCTATATGTGTGTGTTCATTCAACTAAATGAACAGAATTTCTAGTTTGTGTTCGTTCATTTACTTAATGAATGAACACAAACGAACATCCTGCAGAACGGTTCACGAACTGTTCGCTGAAAGTTCGGTTCGTTTGCAGCCCCAATTTTGAGGATGCTATATTTCTTCGTGCACGTGATTTGTAATTTGATGATGGGATCTTTCTTTGTGTGTACATAATCAGGAAGCTCGAAGAGCTGCAGAGAAAGCGTACGATGTAGCGAAAGTTGATGAAAGGGTGAATCGGGCGGTAGCAGCGGCCAATAGAGCAGCTAATGCCGCTAGAGTGGCGGCCATAAAGGCGGTTCAGAAACAGATGCACCACAGGCCTAACAGTGACGGGCTTCCTATCCCAATGGTTCAAAACTTTCATCGTCTATCAACCCAGTTGCCAGTATGAGTTTATCCCAACGGCCTAGTTTTGTTTTGACGTCTGGTTTAGTTTTCATAGAGAGAGAGACACGAAGAGGGTTGTTTGGTTGTTTGTGTTTCTACTTGTAAAGTTTAGAGTCAGATTTGAGTTGTCGTGCCGATGGGAAGTTCAAAACTCATTACGGCATTCTATGTGTATTAACAAACAAATAACAACTACCACTGATGTTATAAGTTCAAATATGATGTTCGTTTCTTAATTGTAAATTTTTTTCTAAATCAAGAAAACAAAGTTCTTAGCTTTACAAACTGTATTTTGTGGGATTTTAGTAAAATGACTTCACACTTATATACATATATATTGGTTGTACACTAATAAGAGAATGTTATAGTGTGTTTGGTTATGTAAGTATACCACTGTATACACATATACTGGTTGTATATAAGACTCGTATACATGTATACTGGTCATATATGTTTATGGGTTGTATATAAGGCTCGTATACATGTATGTTGGTCGTATACTTGCACAACCAAACATACTGTTGTTTTCTTACTACTATACGACTTGTATAAACTTATACGAGTCGTATACATGATTAGGTGTGAATAAGATATTAGGGTGTGCCAATAGTGGAGGCCTTTTTATAAAAAATAATTAGCACCAGTGGCGGATCTAAAAAATATTCGTAGGGGTAACGTTTTATAAAAAAAAAGGGGTAACGAAATCGAAAAAACATCAAAAAAGATTCAAAATTTTCCAAAATTTACACTACCGCCGGAGCGCCAAGGGTAGCGGAGGCTACCCATTCTTCTAAGGTAGGTCCGCCCCTGATTAGCACTAGAATAAAAAGGGTGGTGCGAGAATGAGTCGCGTGGATGATGCATTTATGGATGCATTAAGTTCGAACGGAAAAGGTTGATACGACACTAGGTGTAATGTACATTGTTTAGGTGCCACATACATTGATTTGGAATGATTAAATATGGCATTGAATATGAAAATGAGCAGTACTTCACAATCACTCTGACAAATCTTTTTAACGCATGTAATAAAGATTGGCTGAAGCTTTTGGTCCCAAGGGTCTGAAATGGATGTTTTTTTTATTATTTTTTTTTACAAATTTGACATATTTACCATTTCAACCACAAAGCATAAACGACTTAACACAGTTGGTTAATATGAGCGGTTTAGGATTATGAGCCGTTCTAAAAAACAGTTAATCCAAAGCTGGCTCGGTTTATAAGAATTTTAAAAAAATAAAACTAGAGCAAAACACGTAATATCGCCAAGTATTTAAGAGCATCCGCATTGGTGTCTTTATCTTCATCTCCAAATTTTAGAGATGTCTCCTAATCTTCTTCTCCATCTGAATCTCTGTCTCCAAAATATAAAGATTTTGCAATAGTGAACCCTTTGTATAAAATTCACAATTCACGTCTCCAAATTTTAAGGATTGTGCTTCAAGGATATCTGGTTTGCAGGGGCGGCCCTGGGGTGGGTGGGGAGGACCACCGCCAGGGCCATGTTTCCGAGGGACACGTCTGATATATATGTGTTATATATATATATATATTTAAATTAGTATACTTATACAAACACCAAGATTAGCCCATTCATAGAAGAAGAGAAGGGTGCAGTTTGAAGGACTGGAATTTTTTGGTCAAAGCCTAGTTCTGCCATCGGTCAAAGCCGACTTCGGCCGATAACAGTGGTTGCTCTGTTGTGGAAGAAGAAACAAAAACATGGAACAACTGCTAATTAGTGGTGCTAAAATCGGGTTTTTTGAATACCCGGTTCCGGGTATGAAACCGGGTTCTACAAAATCGGGTGTTGACAATACCCGGGTCGGGTCCGGATTTTATACAAAAATGTATACCCTATATACGCAGGTTCGGGTAGGTCCTGGTTGGGTTTTCTAATACCCGGGTATTATAATACCCTATTTCCGAGTTCGTGTAGGGTTAGGTATGGATCGGGTTGGGTTTGGGTATGGCTCGAGTATGGATCGGGTATGCTTCGGGTATTCATTTTTTTTTTGCATAAAACATAGAAATATAAATGTAAAACCTTTTTATTTCATAAAACATAGAAATACATGACACCTAAATAATCATAGAACCTGGTCGAATAAGATGATGAACATATATTACTTCGAATAACTTGATCGTCTTCGTTTATTGTTTGTCTCGAGGATAACACTTGCGGTTAAAGCAAATATCAAAGACCCTTTTATAGGGTATAGAGATACAATGTAAACAAAAAAAATGGTCAAAATGCACTTTCGAACGGCTATATAGCCGTTACCAAAGTACAAAACTCGAAAAAACACAAAAAAACCGAAAAAACCTGAACATGGTATTAGAAAACCCAGACTGGGTATTGAAAAAACCCGGTTTCGGGTTCGGGTTGAAACCGGGTACTCGTAAAAACCGGGTTGATAACGGGTATAAAAAACCGGTTTTGGGTTCAGGTTTTATAACAGAAATGCATACAGTCGGGTTCGGATATTAAAAACACGGGTTTTATAATATCCGGTTCGGGTTTTTTGGGTCCAGGTTCGGGTTTGAATTTTTTATGCACACTACTGCTAGTTGTTAAGTGTTAACCTAATATTAATGTTATTTGGTATGGGCCTTTGAAATGAATAGGCCACATTTTTTTAATAGCCCAATGTCTCATTAAATGCGCCTTTGAAAGGAAAAAAAATGAAAAAATCGTGAGCAGGGGAATAAGGACTTTCATTTGTGAAAGAAAAAATTAGGAATATCAACAAACTTAAAAAAACTACAACTTAATAAATTACTCATTTATTTGATGGCTAGTTTTATTGTATTAATGTATTTGATTAGGGAATATGGACTAAGGTGTAAAAGGTTACAACTTTACAAATTATAAGTTAGGAATTTTATATTTAAAACTCTTTGTATGTATAGACGAGTAGTTAATATGGATTAAAATATTGAATGATTTATATTAATAAATTTTGATTATTGATTATTAACTTGAATGAGAACAACTTTAGGTATATTAGATTTTAAATTTTCATCATCCGTTTGTAATGACGTTTGGCGTACATTTGTTGAAAATATAAAATAGTTTGATTATCTTTTTCATATGACCTGACTCGATTCGACCTGAACTGAACTAAAAAAATTTATTATATGACGATGGACAAACGACCCCTAGAGATTCTTGCCCCCCATGAAAAAAATGACCTGGTCTACCGTTGTTATTTAGGCGTTAATTGTTAGAAACTTTGTAGACTATTTAGGCGTTAATTTTCGTTAAGGCATAAGACCACATTTTTTTCAAGCTCGAACAAGATACATAAATTCTCATGGCCGGCCGTTTGTACCTCAAGCGTTTCGGTTTATACTCAAGCATGGTAGAAACTAGAAAGATAAATAAATAATTGGTTGCTGGAGAAAAAAAATAATGTTCTGTTTGATAGGAATTCCGTTACTAACTACCCATAACAACCATTTGTCGTGTGAAATATTCTGATCAACTTTTATGAATATTCATTTCACTAATCTCCGAATCCATATCATAGCTTAAGTAAGTTTAAATCTAACGTGACAATAACCATGTCGACATAACTTTACTATCGTGACGGTGTCACTCATTGTTTTAACGGGACGACTTTATTATAAAAAACAAACTTACAAAAGTTAAAATTTATTATTATATATATAACAAATCAGGCCGCTTGGCTAAAGTAACTATAAAACACCTTAACACTAGCGATAGGCCTTTGGTATCAGGTACCGAACTGGTATCGTACCGGTACTTATTTTTTTCATTTTTTTGTATCGATATTTTGGTTAATTTACTGGTAAATACCGGTACCAGTTATATTTGATACCATACTCATTTTCTCCGTTATGCTCATCCCTACTTTAATGCTCATCCCTACTTTAACACCCATTCTACCTTTTAATTTTACTCACATCACCTCCTTAATTTTCAACATGATACATGTACCTTTTCAACTTTCTAAAAATTCAGTAAAATATTATTTTGACCCCCTTAGAGTGTATAAAGTTTTACGTTTACCATTCATCAACTTAAAAACACAATTTTCTTACATACTTACGTTTCGACATAAAAAATAGTTAGGTCAAATATAATACGTTTTCGTACTTTTTTATATGTACGTTTTCAGTTGGTCTATGTTTTCATGTAAATTTTATTCTGAAATGAATCGGGTAAAATATAATACGTTTCCACTGAACGGTATAAACTCACGTTACTTTACGTTTCGATGTTGTCGCGATGCGTATTACTAGTTATTAAATTAGTCCTATTTAATTATTCATTTATTTAAATCGGTAGAAACGGAAAAAATGAACATATGTAATAATCAGAAGAAAGATAAAATTATAGTAAAGTTATAGTTTCATTGTGAAAGAGTGATAACAAATATTACTACAGCACATTGGTAGTCAGTTCATTCCTCACTTGGAATAGTCCAGTGGTTTTGATGAATTAGATAGAGTTTAGATTAAAAGGAGGTAAGAATTCAATCCTTATAACGTACAAGTTTAACTATAAAAAAAAGATTCATTATAAAGTAACAAAAAGGAGAAAAAAACATAGTTTTTACTTTTTGGTATTCCTTAGATAGCTAAGGGCTCCTTCAGTGAATATGTGCGAGGTGTGTCGTCCCCGCACGGGCACACCACCGCCATCACCTAATGTATGCGGTAAACTAAAAAAAAGAGAGAGATCGGGAGTAGTCACCGAGTGGAGTGAGAGGAGAGAAAGGGGGTTAATGGTACGTCCCTCTCTCTTCATCACACTTTATTTTTATTTATTTTTTAAAGAAAAAAGTATTTGAGTAAAGCATCCCTTATGTTTGAGTGTCAAAATAGAGAGTGAAAAGAGTAGTTAAGATGACATGAATTGATTGGCTAGGTAAAGAATTTACCACTTCCTATATAGGAGCACCCCTTCCACCATTATTCTAAAATGAGAGTTTATTTATGTATACATAAAAGTTGAAGATACAGATTTTCTATTTACTCTTCTAATTTGTATACAATAATAATAATAATATAATAATAATAATATAATAATAATAATAATATATAATAATTCATGCACATACTTTTCCTTTGAGTGAAAGATCCCGCAGGAATCTAAGAAATAATTAGATTTCTTGATCTCAATATTATCTCTCTTATTTCTACAATACAAGGCTTAATTCATGTCTGTCCTCTTAATTTCTATATATCTAAAGGAAATCCATTTAAGCATCTCATTGCTTTAGTTGAAATAATCCATTTGAATTGAAATCTAGTCAGTTGAATTGCATTTTCCTTTCCTTTATTCTTCTCAAGTCCGGAAGGCGGCGGTTCCAGTCAGTATATTTCCTTGGCTTAGAGTTCAAACCAACATTGGTACAACTAAAACCGTCATCCCTACCAACCATCAACTTTGTAATGGTCAAGACGAAGCAGTTAACAACATTCGTTAGGGCTATAATTCTTATTTCATCATAAAGAACATCCATAAACAAGAAAATAAAGGGGAAAGTTGCCCATATGAGTCTAAAACAAAGAAAAGTATACTGTTGCTTCAAAAAGCATATGTTACACAAAGGTTCCCCAAAATCATAAATTATAAAATTATTAACCAACTTCTGTGAAGAAAGCAAGAACTTTCTCCTAAGCCAGTGAACTGTACACTAGTCAAACAAACGGTGTCATACATCATAAGGAAAACGGTTTTGCATACACGTCAAAATGCTGGCATGACGTCAACTGAGGCACCTGTCACAAATTGAACATAGAACATGAGTCTTTTAATCAATACATGTCAATTTTGACTTGTTTACTTATGTGTGGGCCGATACAAGTTAAATTATGAGTCAAAACAGTTAAAATCAAAAACAGCTAACAAAGAAACGGGTCAAATAGGTAAAACAAGTCGAAAGTCACCCAACGTGTATACCTGGCTTAGCCCTCCTGATAGTCCACCAGTAAGACTGCCACCAGTCAGTAACATAGTGAGGAGAGAATTGACAACTGCACCACCACCACTACCACCACTGCCGCCTCTTGCACTACGAATAGCATTACGCATGGAGCTTAATAAGCTCCCGTAAGTAGATGCGTTTCCATGCTCTATAGCTTCAATAAAACAGAAAGTCATGGCCCCTGTCGATGTGATCTTCGATAGAGCCTGTTCCCACATATAATTCATCACTTTAAACACTTTTCTACATCTGAGTTATACGACAATGTTATCAAGGGTATGTATAGTTGTAACTTACAGACGTATCAGCAGATGTTTGATCATCATCACAACCACTTATGGAAATAACTTCACCACCATTGCTGCCTTTCCATATACCAGACCTAGGACGATGATCTTTCCATTCGTACTGCCCACTCCTATCACAAACCAACCAAAACACAACAATTACCAATAAGAAAACATATGTTGTGTATCACATGAGGAAACGAAACATAAACATAAACACACCTCTTCATTCTGCACAGAAATGGAAGATCTAATACGGTGCCACTATGACAAGCATCAATAATGGCATGAAGTTTAACCCCAACAGAAAGAGGTTTAACAATAGTCGCATTAATCTCGTCATCAACGATCATACCCTGTGTCTCAAAATCCAAGGGACATAATGTTTCATCGTACCCGTCAACCTCATCACCGTTATAGTTTCTCTGCCGTGAACCATGTCCAGAATAGTGAAATACAAGTGAATCTCCAGGCTGACAACCTTGGACCAACCAAAACATTGCCATTCTCATGTTCTGTTTGGTTGGAATCTTATAAGGATCTCTTTCTTCCTCTGCAATTGTAAGGATCAATTTCAAAATCCAAAATCATTTACAATCCGCAGAATAAATGGATTTACAAAGTATAAGCTTAATCCTACAGTTTTGGTTTTAAAAAGCATGTGCCGCTCAAATGCCTTTTGATCCAAAAGCTGATGAGTGATGCAAGCATCACGTAGGCATTCGGGTTAGAGAAAATTACTAAAAAGTTCTTTCGTAGATAATATTCTAGCTTATTCAGGAAAAAAAAAGAATATAAAATATTCTCATCATCTCTAGTCATATTAAACAGATTTGTTCAATCGATGATCAGATTTGTTAAATCAGATCCTAATAAACTCAGACCTATTGCAGCGGTCGTACTTGTTCAAATACTGCTTAACTGCGTAAGATACCGCATCATGCCTCACCACATGCACATCATGTGATCTGATGCGCGCATCAACTTGCGCGTTATACGCTCCTGATACGCGCATCAACTTTCGCATTATGCGAGCATCAACATACGCATCACGCGCGAATCAATGCGCACAATTTATAACCAAACCTACATTAATTTCCACAAATTTACAAAAACAGCAAGCAATTATTACAAAATCTAACAAACTAGGGTTCCTACCGGTGAGCATAATAATAGACGCTTCAGGAAACTGAAACTTATTAATCAAAAGATATTTCATGCACTTAGCATCATTAATACATCCTTTAAGTTCATGTCTCGAAAACTTGTACGATATGCCAACAATCACCGCCTTTTTCCGGCCGTAAGCAGACGGAGGCGGTCCCGGCGGCGCGTGGTTGTACGGAGACGGTTGAGGACGGTATGAAGATTGAGCCGGTGAAGGAAGACCGCCGGAATGAGGTGGTTGCGGCGGCGCGTGGCGTGGATCGCCGAGGTGCGTGATGGCTTGACAAATTGCGCATCGTATCGAGGTAGCTCCCGGTGGTAGCTGCAACGGCGTGTGGCAACTCGAGCAGTTTACCAGCATCATCATTGTTGGATGAATTTGAGATGAATTTGGGGGAAATTTGGGGGTTTTGTGAGATTGATGAGAGAGAACGAGATCAACGCGGAGGAGGGTTGGGTGGGATATTATTTTTGTTAGGTCCTTGTAGTTTGGAAGGTGTTGGGTTTACCCCCTTGGTGGTTGTGTTTGTCTATATCTTGATGGATTAACATGGTTAAAGTTAATGGTTTTGTTGGATTTAAATTTTAAAGTTAGAATTAGTTTTGATATTTAAAATGGATTAGGATCAAATTTAAAATAAAAATAAATAAGAAGGGTAAAAAGGAACTTGATTATTCATCTAAGATTTGGAGTGTTGATATTATTTTAAAGAAAAGATGATAATAGAAGGATATAAAAGGAATGCTACATTTACTTATTTTCTCTCTTCACATGTAAAGATATATGTCAGTTCCCCATCAATTTAAAACGTCCATAACTTTTTTATATGATATTTTTTTTTAAAAATTCACCATATTAACAAGCATTTTTTATCTTTAAAATGAGTATGATATTGCTATATAAAAATAAAATAAAAGATTTCATTTTTACTGGGTTTCTTTGCATTGTGTTAAATGTTCAAATCATTATGTTTATTAACTGGGTTTTGGTCATTACGTTTTTACTAGGCTTCTATACATTGTATTATTATCAAAACTTATAACAAAAAAATAATTTGGGTTCAAGCCACTGCGTTTTTATCAAAACTTATAACACAATTTATGACACAATAAAGATGGTGTTATATTTAAGTTTTCTATACATTGTGTTATTGGTTATGATTATTGTGTTTTAATATGTTGTCTACTGTGTTTTTGCTTTTGTTAATTTTGTTTTAATTTGTTGTTCATTGTGTTGTAATATGTTATTTATTGTGTTTTTTAGTTGTTGTCCATTTTATTTTAGTCTGATGCCCATTGTGTCTTTTATCTGTTGTCTATTATGTCTTTTATCTGCTATTATCAATTATGTTTCTAGTCTACTTGCCATTGTTTCTTAGTTTGATACTCATTGTGTTTTACATTATTCCATTGTGTTTTATTCTATTGTCCAATGTGTCTTTTATTTGTTGTCAATGATTTTGTTGTTTATTTACTTTCCATTGTGTTTTTAGTATAATTGTAATTGTGTTTTACGTTTTGTCCATTGTGTAATACGCGACTGAGTTTTCAATTTTTTTTGAAAACTATAACAATAGGGTACTCATATTAAAGATAAAAAGATGCTCGATTTTATGGTATAATTGTCACACACCGGTAATTTTGAACCAAATGTCACACCCCGACCCGCAGCGGAAAAGGTGACCGGGGCATGATTGGGTTATCATCAAAGCTCATGACATTTATTATAACGTTTCATATTCATTAATACAACTTAATGGGAAATTACAATCAATATTACATCATGCCCTAAATAGCAATCTAGGCTTCATTGTTTTCTTCTAAGGCATTTCCTATGTTTTCCTTGCTTCATCCTGTTCACCTGTATCATGTGTAAAAAGGGTTTTTGGATCAACAAAAAGTTGGCGAGTGAATCCTATGGAAAACATTTGAACAAGTTTATTTAATTGATTATAAAATGAGTGCACAACCACACATGAGTAAAAATAGATGTAAACTTATTCAACAATCATTAGATATTAAATAAAGCACACATGAACAATAATGGAACGTTTAGAGGCACGCGTTGCTCAACTCGTCTCTCACGAGGAACTGATGGGCTTAATGAATGAATTGCATAAACTTGACAATATGAAATACATACTACAAACAATATAAACTCAATAATACACACATGAACAATAATGGATTTGTTTTGAGGCACGCGTTGCTCAACTCGTCTCCCACGAGGAACTAATGGGCTTAATGAATGACTTTCATATAAGTTGACAAAATGAAAAACATAACCACAACAATATAAACAATCTAAGTTTAGATCACAATATGGTATGGCACAAGTTTAAATAAACGAGTTAATTATTTTGTGACACATGACACACCCCAAAACGTGTAATTAAAAAGGGGAGTTGTAAGATTCACTCACATTGGGTGCGTTCGGTTGATGATGTTGAATACGCACGAAGTTGGATTTAACCACGAGTGAAACTAACCTAGATAATAACATAATGGTTTGGTAAATAATGGGATTTTATTAATCAATTTTAGTAGGATGATTGGATATATTTTTATGAGTTTAAGGCTATTTACTAACCTTAAAAATGTTATTTTTAAGTATTTTTAATTGATTTTTAAATAAAATAAATAAATAAAAATAATAAAAAAAATTGATTTTTTTGCTACAGTTGACCGCTGACCGTTGACTTTGACTTTGACGGGTTCGCTTGTATAATTGTGTGCACTGGGTGAGGCTCGAACCCGAGACCTCCCGTACGCGTGCACGCAGCTCTACCAACTGAGCTACGTGTCTAACCCGAAATATATCTGTTTTTAATTATATTTATATACTAATTAGATTAAACCGAAAATCATTTATTTTTAAAAACGATTTAATGCAAGGATTCGATGCGCTCCACAGGTCTCGAACCCGGGACCTGTGGATTGAGTTAACACACAGTCCACCGCTGGACTGTGTGTTTAACTTGTTATATAATCTAATTTATATTATACTTATATACAAACTAAACATTTTCATTTATGCCTTATTTAAAAAGTTTGAATAATTGTCCGGACCGGTGTGTTAGCCCGGACTCGAACTCGTGTCCTGCGATTAAACATACACACAGTCCACCGCTGGACTGTGTGTCTATCTTGGTTATTATTCTGGTTTTTATTAAACTTAACATATAACAGCGGTGACTCCGGTTCGGTTAACAAAAAAGACATTTTTATTAAAGCAAGCATGCGTGGGACAAGATTCGAACTCGAGAAGTTTACGTGTTTATTGTGCACACAGTCCACCACTGGACTGTGTGTCTAACCCGAGTTATTTCATGATTTAAATTAAATTTATATGTTACCGAAACTTCGTCTTCTTCGTCAGTCTTAACCAGAAACGATGACTGACTGGTTCGAAGTTTAAATCATGTTCGTTAGTGTCTGGTGGTTAATTAAATGTGAGATTAAATAAAAAGAATGAAGGATTTAAGCGTAAAGTATACCGAATGGACTCCTCTGTTTCTCCGGTGAAACTCCGGCGACAGTAAAAGATTCCGGCGTCGTGTGTCTTGCAGCAGAGAGTCTTCAGAAAGCTTGAAAAGGATGTGGGTGACTTCGGTATAAGCTCAGGGGGTTCAGTAAGGCTTAGAAGTGAAGGGATCGGTTTTCCGGCGAGATACAGAAGTTTTCCGGCGAATGGGTTTACGTCGGGTAAAGGTGGGGTTTTGAGCGAAAAAGCTTGCAGAGGTTCGAGGAGGTATTTATAAGGCAGGTTATCGATGAATTTGGTCCAAATTCTGACTTGATTCGTCGGTTAGAAAATCTCCGGCGGTTATAACTTGTGTCGCGGGTTCAGGCGTCGGTTATAACCGATGTGTGTTTAAAGTATACGTTATAACTGAAGAAATCGTAAATTCTCGGCGAGTTAGTCGGGATTTCCGACGACTGAAATTTGGGCGCCGGTTTTTGAATTTGAGAATTATAATATGTATTAATTGTTTCCATTAATTAACAAGGAATACAAGTGGCGCAGTGGTTGAGTGTGTGTGTGTTAAGTCTGTTGTTGACCGGCTGACTGACCCGGGTTCGAAACCCGGCAGTGCCAAATTATTTTTATTTTCTTATTTTTGACAGTTTTTCAAAAACAAACTATATATTCCAATATAATAATTAATTATGTATCGTTTAAAATTAATTTGGGCATTAAATACGCCACGAAATTTTAAACTGATTGTTCGGTTAATAAACGGAGCGGGTTTGGTAAAATCCGTTTTTGACGGATGTTACAGTATCCCCTGCTTTTTAGAAATTTCGTCCCGAAATTTAAATAGTGATATATTTGACTAAAAGAATGATGGTGTTTAGTTTGACAGTTACATGCTTAGAAAAAGTAAGGGTTTAAGTTTTTTGTTTGAGGCGGTAACGTTCCTTGTAAGGGTTAAGTACCCTATTACAGGAATCGCTTTTTGTTGCCTACTGTAAAAGTATTGATAAGTAGAATTGATTCCTTAAATATGATATCATGCATAAGAGTTTGGATATGTTTGGAAGGATATGGTTATATCCTAAGGCAAAACTTCTAATACTACAGCCTACATGGAACTTCTCATAACCATCTAACAATACCTCTGATCCTTTGACAAGAATACTTATATATAGGAAGTACCAGCGGCGTATCCACCATATTCTTGTCAAATTTTCATTGGTTTTATCAGTAAGTTATGATTGGTTCTATGACTATAGAACATAAATAAACACAACAGCTAATATTTGAATCCACATTCTGATAGCATATATGTTTGAATGGTGACAGTTCCTCTCTCGTTTGTTATGATGGAGATGTTAGTTTATGTAGAAATGGAACACAATCCAATTTCTTTAAATAGCGAGATGATATAAATGTAACACAAATTTTAACCCAGGGCAATACTAAATCCTACATGGAACTTCTCATAACCGCCTGATAATGCCTCTGATCCTTTGGCAAGAATACTTATGTATAGGAAGTACCAGCGGCGTATCCACCATATTCTTGCCAAATTTTCATTGGTTTTATCCACCAGTTATGATTAGTTACCAAGAAACTACTAAATCCTACATAGAACTTCTCATAACCGTCTGACAATGCCTCTGATCCTTTGACAAGAATACTTATATATAGGAAGTACCAGCGGCGTATCCACCATATTCTCGTCAAATTTTCATTGGTTTTATCAGTGAATTATGATTAGTCCTATGTGACTCTACAACCAATACATCAAACACAAAATACTGAAAATGAAAAAAAATGTCTGTGCGATCAAGGCTCAATCAAACGGAGCCGATCGTATTGCATGTACTGAAAATGAAAATGTCTGTGCGATCAAGGCTCAATCAAGCGGAGCCGATCGTATTGCATGTACTGAAAATAATAAATTTAATCTAAACAACAATCACACAAACAACCTATACATGGAACCTCTCATAACCGCCTGATAATGCCTCCGATCATTTGACAAGAATACTTATATATAGGAAGTACCAGCGGCGTATCCACCATATTCTTGTCAAATTTTCATTGACTTTATCCACAAGTTATGATTAGTTCTATGTGACTCTGCTACAAACACAACAACCACAAAATACTGATAATGAAAATGTCTGTGCGATCAAGGCTCAATCAAACGGAGCCGATCGTATTGCATGTACTGAGAATGAAAATGTCTGTGCGATCAAGGCTCAATGAAACGGAGCCGATCGTATTGCATGTACTGAAAATAATAAACTTAATCTAAACAACAATCACACAAACAGCCTATACATGGAACCTCTCATAACCGCCTGATAATGCCTCCAATCCTTTGACAAGAATACTTATATATAGGAAGTACCAGCGACGTATCCACCATATTATCGTCAAATTCTCATTGACTTTATCCGCAAGTTATGATTAGTTCTATGTGACTCTACAACAAACACTACAACCACAAGATACTGATAATGAAAATGTTTGTGCGATCAAGGCTCAATCAAACAGAGCCGATCGTATTGCATGTACTGAAAATGAAAAATGTCGGTGCGATCAAGGCTCAATCAAACGGAGCCGATCGTATGTGGGCACGCCAGGTTCAACCTCATAATGAAATGGGGAACATGCTCAACGCTCATAATGTAATGGGGAGCGGCGGCCTATGAAATTGCATGTACTGAAAATAATAAACAATAATTACTCAAACAGTTTACGCATGGAACCTCTCATAACCGCCAGATAATGCTTCTGATCCTTTGACAAGAATACTTATATATAGGAAGTACCAGCGGCGTATCCACCATATTCTTGTCAAAGTTTCATTGGCTTTATCCTTAAGTTATGATTGGTTCTATGTGATTCTAAAACATAAAGAAAAACATAAAACTAAACGATAGGAGTTGAATCTGGATTTTTGGTGAAGAGGACTAGTTGGGTATCTTCGTACATTATCTTCGACAGGATTGGCGTTGATGTTGAAAACTCTTCCTCTTGCTGGTGGCCTAGTGGTTGGGTTTTCTTGATTTACTTGGTTAACTGGGTTTGATTGAGCTTGAGCGTTTATGATGTTAACCAATCGAGGGCACGTGTTTCTAAAGTGGGTAGGGTCGCCACAATTGAAACAAGCTTGAACATATGGGAACATGGGGTATTGGGGTTGTTGATAGGTTTGGACCATGTTTTGAGTAGGGGGGAGAGTTGGTTTTGAAAGGTGTGGCAAACCTTGCTCAAATGACCATAGCGTCCACAAGTTGCACATAGTCGACAAGGTAAGGTAAGGGAATGGTGATAAAAACAGTTGTTGCATCGAGGGTGAGGTCCAAGATATGGTTTCTTATTTGGGTAAGTTGAGTTGGGTGCCACTTGAGTGATTGGGATAACTTGGATGGGTATGGCGTGTGAAATTGTTTGATTTCGTTGGATAGTAGCGAAAAGTTGCCCGTCTCTTTTTCTCTTAAAAGTGGGTGGAGAAAGGGATTCGGTTTGGGTGGAGTTTGAAGTTTCAGTCGAGGCTTTATCCTTCTTCTTCTCCTCCTTGAAGTCTTTGTTCCGGATTCGGTTCTCGGTGAGCTCTATTGCTAGCTCCATTGCTGCTTCCAAAGTTGTAGGCGAGGTACTTATTACAGTCTTGAATCTTTGACGGAAGACCATGAATGTAGTGCTCGATCAAACGTAGAGGGGAGTGAACATGTTGGGAATCATCTGATGTAACTCGAGAATCTTTTGTTGTATGTGGTGTGGTCTCCTTCCTTTTGCTTCAACGAATAAAATTCATCTTCTAATTTCTTGATTTCGCTCCTTGGGCAAAATCGTCTGGTCATGATTTCCTTCAATTCATTCCAAGTTAAAGTCATAGCATCTTCAACACCTCGTTTGGCCTTCTCTGTATTCCACCAGGTAAGTGTTATTCCATATAAACGACCGGTAGCATATCGCACTTTGCGACCATCAGGGCAATCGCAATTTAGAAAAGTGTTCTCCATTTCTTCAAACCAATGGAGGAGAGCGGTGACACCTTCAGTCCCTTCGTATTTCGGAGGGTCGCATGATTTGAAATGCTTGTAGGTGCATTTAGTGGTAGTTGGGGGAGGGTTGATAACGTTTTGGTTTTCTTGATTGACAGGATTAGCAGTAAGTGCTTGTTGGACTTGGATTACAATGTTGGGTATTACGGCAGCCATTTGTTGAGCGATTAGGGCAGCCATGCGCTCGCGGGCTTTTCCTGCTCTCATCTTCCTACGGGCGAGGTTAGAAGACATCTACAAGGAATACATGTCAAGAGTATGAGTTGGATGTTTTTGGGTTCATGGGTCGCACTAGGAATGAACATTCATAAAATAATTATAGAAAAATAAATCTACTACATCCATAGGATGTCTTGGGCTTTGCTCGCCATTAGGCCTACATGCCGCCATACTTCACCTTCGTAATCATGTGGGCCCCCATGAATACCGGGTTTTTCATATGGTTCGCATGTGTTAGCCTGGTTGCGTACACTAAAACCCGGAGTAAATCGAGAAATATGTATACAACGTGTGATATTCGGAATGTGTCCAAGTGTAGACACGGTGACACCTCAAAGTGGGTTAGTTCGAACGACGTTTGGTGTGACATGCTTTGGCCTAATAGGTCCTTCGTACTCTCATCGTTAGTCCCCAGGTAGGCAAACTGGTCCGTTATATTGGATTTATACGAATGCCAACCTAGACAGGACGTTCCGACTACCGGTACTTGTACCCTTCCAGTTACTACATGCCCGTCGCAGAACTTACTTTGATGAGATTTGAAAATTGCAACAAAATCTTTGAATAATGAGAGTATGAAAATGAATTGAATATATGAACATTGATATATGTATAATGAATATGTATATAAGTATGTATGTTTGACTGTAAGTATAAACAAATATGAAACAAATAAATATCACAAGTTTGTATGTAACCACCTAATCAATTAAAATTTAGGCAGACTATAGTATAGGCTCTAAGGGTCTAATAACCTATCCTATATCCCTATATTCATGGCTCTGATACCAATCTGTCACACCCCGACCCGCAGCGGAAAAGGTGACCAGGGCATGATTGGGTTATCATCAAAGCTCATGACATTTATTATAACGTTTCATATTCATTAATACAACTTAATGGGAAATTACAATCAATATTACATCATGCCCTAAATATCAATCTAGGCTTCATTGTTTTCTTCTAAGGCATTTCCTATGTTTTCCTTGCTTCATCCTGTTCACCTGTATCATGTGTAAAAAGGGTTTTTGGATCAACAAAAAGTTGGCGAGTGAATCCTATGGAAAACATTTGAACAAGTTTATTTAATTGATTATAAAATGAGTGCACAACCACACATGAGTAAAAATAGATGTAAACTTATTCAACAATCATTAGATATTAAATAAAGCACACATGAACAATAATGGAACGTTTAGAGGCACGCGTTGCTCAACTCCTCTCTCACGAGGAACTGATGGGCCTAATGAATGAATTGCATAAACTTGACAATATGAAATACATACTACAAACAATATAAACTCAATAATACACACATGAACAATAATGGATTTGTTTTGAGGCACGCGTTGCTCAACTCGTCTCCCACGAGGAACTAATGGGCTTAATGAATGACTTTCATATAAGTTGACAAAATGAAAAACATAACCACAACAATATAAACAATCTAAGTTTAGATCATAATATGGTATGGCACAAGTTTAAATAAACGAGTTAATTATTTTGTGACACATGACACACCCCAAAACGTGTAACTAAAAAGGGGAGTTGTAAGATTCACTCACATTGGGTGCGTTCGGTTGATGATGTTGAATACGCACGAAGTTGGATTTAACCACGAGTGAAACTAACCTAGATAATAACATAATGGTTTGGTAAATAATGGGATTTTATTAATCAATTTTAGTAGGATGATTGGATATATTTTTGTGAGTTTAAGGCTATTTACTAACCTTAAAAATGTTATTTTTAAGTATTTTTAATTGATTTTTAAATAAAATGAATAAATAAAAATAATAAATAAAAATTGATTTTTTTTGCTACAGTTGACCGCTGACCGTTGACTTTGACTTTGACTTTGACCGGTTCGCTTGTATAATTGTGTGCACTGGGTGAGGCTCGAACCCGAGACCTCCCGTACGCGTGCACGCAGCTCTACCAACTGAGCTACGTGTCTAACCCGAAATATATCTGTTTTTAATTATATTTATATACTAATTAGATTAAACCGAAAATCATTTATTTTTAAAAACGATTTAATGCAAGGATTCGATGCGCTCCACAGGTCTCGAACCCGGGACCTGTGGATTGAGTTAACACACAGTCCACCGCTGGACTGTGTGTTTAACTTGTTATATAATCTAATTTATATTATACTTATATACAAACTAAACATTTTCATTTATGCCTTATTTAAAAAGTTTGAATAATTGTCCGGACCGGTGTGTTAGCCCGGACTCGAACTCGTGTCCTGCGATTAAACATACACACAGTCCACCGCTGGACTGTGTGTCTATCTTGGTTATTATTCTGGTTTTTATTAAACTTAACATATAACAGCGGTGACTCCGGTTCGGTTAACAAAAAAGACATTTTTATTAAAGCAAGCATGCGTGGGACAAGATTCGAACTCGAGAAGTTTACGTGTTTATTGTGCACACAGTCCACCACTGGACTGTGTGTCTAACCCGAGTTATTTCATGATTTAAATTAAATTTATATGTTACCGAAACTTCGTCTTCTTCGTCAGTCTTAACCAGAAACGATGACTGACTGGTTCGAAGTTTAAATCATGTTCGTTAGTGTCTGGTGGTTAATTAAATGTGAGATTAAATAAAAAGAATGAAGGATTTAAGCGTAAAGTATACCGAATGGACTCCTCTGTTTCTCCGGTGAAACTCCGGCGACAGTAAAAGATTCCGGCGTCGTGTGTCTTGCAGCAGAGAGTCTTCAGAAAGCTTGAAAAGGATGTGGGTGACTTCGGTATAAGCTCAGGGGGTTCAGTAAGGCTTAGAAGTGAAGGGATCGGTTTTCCGGCGAGATACAGAAGTTTTCCGGCGAATGGGTTTACGTCGGGTAAAGTGGGGTTTTGAGCGAAAAAGCTTGCAGAGGTTCGAGGAGGTATTTATAAGGCAGGTTATCGATGAATTTGGTCCAAATTCTGACTTGATTCGTCGGTTAGAAAATCTCCGGCGGTTATAACTTGTGTCGCGGGTTCAGGCGTCGGTTATAACCGATGTGTGTTTAAAGTATACGTTATAACTGAAGAAATCGTAAATTCTCGGCGAGTTAGTCGGGATTTCCGACGACTGAAATTTGGGCGCCGGTTTTTGAATTTGAGAATTATAATATGTATTAATTGTTTCCATTAATTAACAAGGAATACAAGTGGCGCAGTGGTTGAGTGTGTGTGTGTTAAGTCTGTTGTTGACCGGCTGACTGACCCGGGTTCGAAACCCGGCAGTGCCAAATTATTTTTATTTTCTTATTTTTGACAGTTTTTCAAAAACAAACTATATATTCCAATATAATAATTAATTATGTATCGTTTAAAATTAATTTGGGCATTAAATACGCCACGAAATTTTAAACTGATTGTTCGGTTAATAAACGGAGCGGGTTTGGTAAAATCCGTTTTTGACGGATGTTACAGTATCCCCTGCTTTTTAGAAATTTCGTCCCGAAATTTAAATAGTGATATATTTGACTAAAAGAATGATGGTGTTTAGTTTGACAGTTACATGCTTAGAAAAAGTAAGGGTTTAAGTTTTTTGTTTGAGGCGGTAACGTTCCTTGTAAGGGTTAAGTACCCTATTACAGGAATCGCTTTTTGTTGCCTACTGTAAAAGTATTGATAAGTAGAATTGATTCCTTAAATATGATATCATGCATAAGAGTTTGGATATGTTTGGAAGGATATGGTTATATCCTAAGGCAAAACTTCTAATACTACAGCCTACATGGAACTTCTCATAACCATCTAACAATACCTCTGATCCTTTGACAAGAATACTTATATATAGGAAGTACCAGCGGCGTATCCACCATATTCTTGTCAAATTTTCATTGGTTTTATCAGTAAGTTATGATTGGTTCTATGACTATAGAACATAAATAAACACAACAGCTAATATTTGAATCCACATTCTGATAGCATATATGTTTGAATGGTGACAGTTCCTCTCTCGTTTGTTATGATGGAGATGTTAGTTTATGTAGAAATGGAACACAATCCAATTTCTTTAAATAGCGAGATGATATAAATGTAACACAAATTTTAACCCAGGGCAATACTAAATCCTACATGGAACTTCTCATAACCGCCTGATAATGCCTCTGATCCTTTGGCAAGAATACTTATGTATAGGAAGTACCAGCGGCGTATCCACCATATTCTTGCCAAATTTTCATTGGTTTTATCCACCAGTTATGATTAGTTACCAAGAAACTACTAAATCCTACATAGAACTTCTCATAACCGTCTGACAATGCCTCTGATCCTTTGACAAGAATACTTATATATAGGAAGTACCAGCGGCGTATCCACCATATTCTCGTCAAATTTTCATTGGTTTTATCAGTGAATTATGATTAGTCCTATGTGACTCTACAACCAATACATCAAACACAAAATACTGAAAATGAAAAAAATGTCTGTGCGATCAAGGCTCAATCAAACGGAGCCGATCGTATTGCATGTACTGAAAATGAAAATGTCTGTGCGATCAAGGCTCAATCAAGCGGAGCCGATCGTATTGCATGTACTGAAAATAATAAATTTAATCTAAACAACAATCACACAAACAACCTATACATGGAACCTCTCATAACCGCCTGATAATGCCTCCGATCATTTGACAAGAATACTTATATATAGGAAGTACCAGCGGCGTATCCACCATATTCTTGTCAAATTTTCATTGACTTTATCCACAAGTTATGATTAGTTCTATGTGACTCTGCTACAAACACAACAACCACAAAATACTGATAATGAAAATGTCTGTGCGATCAAGGCTCAATCAAACGGAGCCGATCGTATTGCATGTACTGAGAATGAAAATGTCTGTGCGATCAAGGCTCAATGAAACGGAGCCGATCGTATTGCATGTACTGAAAATAATAAACTTAATCTAAACAACAATCACACAAACAGCCTATACATGGAACCTCTCATAACCGCCTGATAATGCCTCCAATCCTTTGACAAGAATACTTATATATAGGAAGTACCAGCGACGTATCCACCATATTATCGTCAAATTCTCATTGACTTTATCCGCAAGTTATGATTAGTTCTATGTGACTCTACAACAAACACTACAACCACAAGATACTGATAATGAAAATGTTTGTGCGATCAAGGCTCAATCAAACAGAGCCGATCGTATTGCATGTACTGAAAATGAAAAATGTCGGTGCGATCAAGGCTCAATCAAACGGAGCCGATCGTATGTGGGCACGCCAGGTTCAACCTCATAATGAAATGGGGAACATGCTCAACGCTCATAATGTAATGGGGAGCGGCGGCCTATGAAATTGCATGTACTGAAAATAATAAACAATAATTACTCAAACAGTTTACGCATGGAACCTCTCATAACCGCCAGATAATGCTTCTGATCCTTTGACAAGAATACTTATATATAGGAAGTACCAGCGGCGTATCCACCATATTCTTGTCAAAGTTTCATTGGCTTTATCCTTAAGTTATGATTGGTTCTATGTGATTCTAAAACATAAAGAAAAACATAAAACTAAACGATAGGAGTTGAATCTGGATTTTTGGTGAAGAGGACTAGTTGGGTATCTTCGTACATTATCTTCGACAGGATTGGCGTTGATGTTGAAAACTCTTCCTCTTGCTGGTGGCCTAGTGGTTGGGTTTTCTTGATTTACTTGGTTAACTGGGTTTGATTGAGCTTGAGCGTTTATGATGTTAACCAATCGAGGGCACGTGTTTCTAAAGTGGGTAGGGTCGCCACAATTGAAACAAGCTTGAACATATGGGAACATGGGGTATTGGGGTTGTTGATAGGTTTGGACCATGTTTTGAGTAGGGGGGAGAGTTGGTTTTGAAAGGTGTGGCAAACCTTGCTCAAATGACCATAGCGTCCACAAGTTGCACATAGTCGACAAGGTAAGGTAAGGGAATGGTGATAAAAACAGTTGTTGCATCGAGGGTGAGGTCCAAGATATGGTTTCTTATTTGGGTAAGTTGAGTTGGGTGCCACTTGAGTGATTGGGATAACTTGGATGGGTATGGCGTGTGAAATTGTTTGATTTCGTTGGATAGTAGCGAAAAGTTGCCCGTCTCTTTTTCTCTTAAAAGTGGGTGGAGAAAGGGATTCGGTTTGGGTGGAGTTTGAAGTTTCAGTCGAGGCTTTATCCTTCTTCTTCTCCTCCTTGAAGTCTTTGTTCCGGATTCGGTTCTCGGTGAGCTCTATTGCTAGCTCCATTGCTGCTTCCAAAGTTGTAGGCGAGGTACTTATTACAGTCTTGAATCTTTGACGGAAGACCATGAATGTAGTGCTCGATCAAACGTAGAGGGGAGTGAACATGTTGGGAATCATCTGATGTAACTCGAGAATCTTTTGTTGTATGTGGTGTGGTCTCCTTCCTTTTGCTTCAACGAATAAAATTCATCTTCTAATTTCTTGATTTCGCTCCTTGGGCAAAATCGTCTGGTCATGATTTCCTTCAATTCATTCCAAGTTAAAGTCATAGCATCTTCAACACCTCGTTTGGCCTTCTCTGTATTCCACCAGGTAAGTGTTATTCCATATAAACGACCGGTAGCATATCGCACTTTGCGACCATCAGGGCAATCGCAATTTAGAAAAGTGTTCTCCATTTCTTCAAACCAATGGAGGAGAGCGGTGACACCTTCAGTCCCTTCGTATTTCGGAGGGTCGCATGATTTGAAATGCTTGTAGGTGCATTTAGTGGTAGTTGGGGGAGGGTTGATAACGTTTTGGTTTTCTTGATTGACAGGATTAGCAGTAAGTGCTTGTTGGACTTGGATTACAATGTTGGGTATTACGGCAGCCATTTGTTGAGCGATTAGGGCAGCCATGCGCTCGCGGGCTTTTCCTGCTCTCATCTTCCTACGGGCGAGGTTAGAAGACATCTACAAGGAATACATGTCAAGAGTATGAGTTGGATGTTTTTGGGTTCATGGGTCGCACTAGGAATGAACATTCATAAAATAATTATAGAAAAATAAATCTACTACATCCATAGGATGTCTTGGGCTTTGCTCGCCATTAGGCCTACATGCCGCCATACTTCACCTTCGTAATCATGTGGGCCCCCATGAATACCGGGTTTTTCATATGGTTCGCATGTGTTAGCCTGGTTGCGTACACTAAAACCCGGAGTAAATCGAGAAATATGTATACAACGTGTGATATTCGGAATGTGTCCAAGTGTAGACACGGTGACACCTCAAAGTGGGTTAGTTCGAACGACGTTTGGTGTGACATGCTTTGGCCTAATAGGTCCTTCGTACTCTCATCGTTAGTCCCCAGGTAGGCAAACTGGTCCGTTATATTGGATTTATACGAATGCCAACCTAGACAGGACGTTCCGACTACCGGTACTTGTACCCTTCCAGTTACTACATGCCCGTCGCAGAACTTACTTTGATGAGATTTGAAAATTGCAACAAAATCTTTGAATAATGAGAGTATGAAAATGAATTGAATATATGAACATTGATATATGTATAATGAATATGTATATAAGTATGTATGTTTGACTGTAAGTATAAACAAATATGAAACAAATAAATATCACAAGTTTGTATGTAACCACCTAATCAATTAAAATTTAGGCAGACTATAGTATAGGCTCTAAGGGTCTAATAACCTATCCTATATCCCTATATTCATGGCTCTGATACCAATCTGTCACACCCCGACCCGCAGCGGAAAAGGTGACCAGGGCATGATTGGGTTATCATCAAAGCTCATGACATTTATTATAACGTTTCATATTCATTAATACAACTTAATGGGAAATTACAATCAATATTACATCATGCCCTAAATATCAATCTAGGCTTCATTGTTTTCTTCTAAGGCATTTCCTATGTTTTCCTTGCTTCATCCTGTTCACCTGTATCATGTGTAAAAAGGGTTTTTGGATCAACAAAAAGTTGGCGAGTGAATCCTATGGAAAACATTTGAACAAGTTTATTTAATTGATTATAAAATGAGTGCACAACCACACATGAGTAAAAATAGATGTAAACTTATTCAACAATCATTAGATATTAAATAAAGCACACATGAACATAATGGAACGTTTAGAGGCACGCGTTGCTCAACTCCTCTCTCACGAGGAACTGATGGGCCTAATGAATGAATTGCATAAACTTGACAATATGAAATACATACTACAAACAATATAAACTCAATAATACACACATGAACAATAATGGATTTGTTTTGAGGCACGCGTTGCTCAACTCGTCTCCCACGAGGAACTAATGGGCTTAATGAATGACTTTCATATAAGTTGACAAAATGAAAAACATAACCACAACAATATAAACAATCTAAGTTTAGATCATAATATGGTATGGCACAAGTTTAAATAAACGAGTTAATTATTTTGTGACACATGACACACCCCAAAACGTGTAACTAAAAAGGGGAGTTGTAAGATTCACTCACATTGGGTGCGTTCGGTTGATGATGTTGAATACGCACGAAGTTGGATTTAACCACGAGTGAAACTAACCTAGATAATAACATAATGGTTTGGTAAATAATGGGATTTTATTAATCAATTTTAGTAGGATGATTGGATATATTTTTGTGAGTTTAAGGCTATTTACTAACCTTAAAAATGTTATTTTTAAGTATTTTTAATTGATTTTTAAATAAAATGAATAAATAAAAATAATAAATAAAAATTGATTTTTTTTGCTACAGTTGACCGCTGACCGTTGACTTTGACTTTGACTTTGACCGGTTCGCTTGTATAATTGTGTGCTCTGGGTGAGGCTCGAACCCGAGACCTCCCGTACGCGTGCACGCAGCTCTACCAACTGAGCTACGTGTCTAACCCAAAATATATCTGTTTTTAATTATATTTATATACTAATTAGATTAAACTGAAAATCATTTATTTTTAAAAACGATTTAATGCAAGGATTCGATGCGCTCCACAGGTCTCGAACCCGGGACCTGTGGGTTGAGTTAACACACAGTCCACCGCTGGACTGTGTGTTTAACTTGTTATATAATCTAATTTATATCATACTTATATACAAACTAAATATTTTCATTTATGCCTTATTTAAAAAGTTTGAATAATTGTCCGGACCGGTGTGTTAGCCCAGACTCGAACTCGTGTCCTGCGATTAAACATACACACAGTCCACCGCTGGACTGTGTGTCTATCTTGGTTATTATTCTGGTTTTTATTAAACTTAACATATAACAGCGGTGACTCCGGTTCGGTTAACAAAAAAGACATTTTTATTAAAGCAAGCATGCGTGGGACAAGATTCGAACTCGAGACGTTTACGTGTTTATTGTGCACACAGTCCACCACTGGACTGTGTGTCTAACCCGAGTTATTTCATGATTTAAATTAAACTTATATGTTACCGAAACTTCGTCTTCTTCGTCAGTCTTAACCAGAAACGATGACTGACTGGTTCGAAGTTTAAATCATGTTCGTTAGTGTCTGGTGGTTAATTAAATGTGAGATTAAATAAAAAGAATGAAGGATTTAAGCGTAAAGTATACCGACTGGACTCCTCTGTTTCTCCGGTGAAACTCCGGCGACAGTAAAAGATTCCGGCGTCGTGTGTCTTGCAGCAGAGAGTCTTCAGAAAGCTTGAAAAGGATGTGGGTGACTTCGGTATAAGCTCAGGGGGTTCAGTAAGGCTCAGAAGTGAAGGGCTCGGTTTTCCGGCGAGATACAGAAGTTTTCCGGCGAATGGGTTTACGTCGGGTAAAGGTGGGGTTTTGAGCGAAAAAGCTTGCAGAGGTTCGAGGAGGTATTTATAAGGCAGGTTATCGATGAATTTGGTCCAAATTCCGACTTGATTCGTCGGTTAGAAAATCTCCGGCGGTTATAACTTGTGTCGCGGGTTCAGGCGTCGGTTATAACCGATGTGTGTTTAAAGTTTACGTTATAACTGAAGAAATCGTAAATTCTCGGCGAGTTAGTCGGGATTTCCGACGACTGAAATTTGGGCGCCGGTTTTTGAATTTGAGAATTATAATATGTATTAATTATTTCCATTAATTAACAAGGAATACAAGTGGCGCAGTGGTTGAGTGTGTGTGTGTTAAGTCTGTTGTTGACCGGCTGACTGACCCGGGTTCGAAACCCGGCAGTGCCAAATTATTTTTATTTTCTTATTTTTGACAGTTTTTCAAAAACAAATTATATATTCCAATATAATAATTAATTATGTATCGTTTAAAATTAATTTGGGCATTAAATACGCCACGAAATTTTAAACTGATTTTTCGGTTAATAAACGGAGCGGGTTTGGTAAAATCCATTTTTTACGGATGTTACACCAAACACCGGTGGGCCCGGGTGGGGAATATCGTGACGTAAGTTGATATCATCATAATCAATTAAACACAACACAACGAAAGTCTTGGAGTTTAAATTACTATTACAAACAAAATGTTCAAAGTACCAAAATAATATACAGACGGTTCGTAATAAAAGATCCACAGGCGGATCATAGTTGTACAAAAGAAAGAATGTAAAACAGACTTTGGGCAGATCTAAGGATTTGCACGATCCTCTTATATCACTACCAAGCAGCTTCCAGCCTATTTCGTATTGTATCTACAGCTTAGTCTTTTGAAAATAAGTCAGCTTTCGCTGGTAAATACACCCAACTGACTCATTTTGAAATAGTTTGAAAATGATTTTAAGTACACAAAGGAACAAAATCTTTTATAACTTGGGAAAGTTGAGCTTGCAACCTTGTTAACAGATTCATGTGTTTGTCCATACATACAGGGCCCAGTACAAAAACCGAAACATGATTAACTTACACACCACTTATGAACTCACGAAGGAGTTATCCCCAACAAGTGTGTGTAAATACATTTGAGCGTCTGTTAGGTGTATGCCTACACCCCACGCTAAGGTCGTGGCCATTATCTAATGTAATGAGCCAAGGATATCCAGGACATGGTGTTAACCCCCGATGTTTAAGTTATCAAACAAAACTGATTAAAACGGAATATACGGATTTACTAGCCATTATCCGACATTCGATTGATCACATTTCCGACCAAGCGGTAATAATTTACTGTATTCCATGCCCGTATAGGAAAAATAAGTTGAGAGTATTAATCTGAGTTAGTCTTGATTTAAAAATTGCTAGATTTAATATCTCAGTCGTATCCAAAATGAGCTAAGTGCAGATAGCATTTACCGGCAAGTCTCCAGTCTGGATTATGCATAAGCTAACCAATTAAATACTAACGGTCTTATTTAAGTCATAGACTTAGACCGAGTAGTGTACAGGATCAAAAAGTATAACGCTTAATTAAACGATGATCAGATAGAATGTAGTTTAAACCCGACAAGTACTTTGACTTGCATATTATGGGTAAGCTATAAACATTCTGGATTTTGAAGCTTAAATGACAAGGTTAGACCCGTTTCGGTTAATTTTTGTAAACTAGTTACATATGCTTTACCGTACGCATATTAGCGATATCGGGTAACCGGATAAGTCATAGACAAGTTCTATATGCCATTATATTTTAAATAAGTTGTAATATCAGTAGGATATCAGCTTATATGCCCCTTAAGGTTTTAAAATGAAACTATGCCTCATAAGGGCATTTTGGAAATTTCATATTTTATAAAAGAAACTTGAATATAATTTATTGTTATAACCATAAGTATTCTGGAAAAATAACTAATTTATGATATAATATCAGTAGGATATTAATTACATGTGTAATTTATCTTTATGACCAAACTATGTACCGAATGGGCATTTTGGTCATTTACACATAGTTTATAAATTATTTGGGATTCTGAGTTTATATCATGTGCCTACTGTAAAAATATTTAAAATAAGTTTTAAAGTCAGTAGGTAACAAGTATTGGTTGGTAAATATGGTTTAAAACCATACTATGCGCCGAAACGGTGCTTGTCGTAAAATGACGATTTGTGCGATGTATATAGAAAACTGATGTTTAGGTCGGATTAATATGTCTTAGATATGTTATTTAATATAACATACCAGTAGATAAAAGATTTACTTTGAAAAGATGTGATTAAAACCATTTTATAAGCCACAAGGGCCTTATCGTCATTTATCGACATAATACAAGGACTTGTTCATAAAATCAGTTTATAATCTGGTTTGACATCCCAAATAATCCTACTTATAATATTAAATCAGTAGAAAACTCATTTTCAAGTTCATTATCATTAAAACCTCTTTTTATGCAAAAATGGCATTTTAGTCAAAATGACATAATTACGGAACTTGTGCATAAACTCAGATTCTGATTATGATAATGTAATATAACCTCAGAGGGTTATACTACATTATATTACGATCATAATGCAACTTTAGATCAGTAGCTAATTAATCTATATCGGGTCAGAATCGAAAGTCAAAGCAGAAGTCAAACTTCACGACTTTCTGTTGCGAACCGACCATAGAACTGAAAATGACGAGCCGAACATGTTCTTATATGTCCTAATAATTATTACCAACCTGTTTAAGTGTCAAAACAGGTTTCATAACATATATAAGATCAAATTATAACATTTCTGAAAAATGGTCTGTTTGACTTTTTAATATAATAACTTTGACCCGTCAATTGGTCTAGCAAAGGTGATCTTCAGGAGTGCCCTTTATAGGGACTTACACCTACCTTATTACGATCACTTAGCCATGTTCGTTACGAACAATGGCTGCACCATAATGGTCTTAACCGAAAGTCAAGGCGTTTTCCGTAAAACGCTTGACTTTTGGCTATAAAATCCTATAAACAAAAATGCAAGAGGAAGGAACACTTACAAGTGGTTCCTAGGATGCAATAGAACTAAATTGGATGCTCCTTTCAGTTAGGAACTTCCAGAGGAGGGAGATAGAGTTGTGAATAAGAAAGGTGCAAGTTCAAATTGTGAACCTTGACACCTATTTATAGTTGGAGAGCTTGAAGGCGGTGATGCCAGGTGCTAAGGGGTGTAAGAGGAAGCTTACAAGTGTCCTAAAATCTGGCATAGCAGTTTGGAAAGCCATGGTTTCGAATCAAATGGTTTTTGGCAATTTGTGTGGAGGCTAAGGCAACTTTCTACAGACACAGGTCTCTCGTGCCCCGCGAGAGACCCATGCCTGGTCTCTCGCGCCCCGCGAGCGCCTCATCGCCAGAATTAAACTTTGACACTTTTAGCCCCTTGACTTATAAAACCTCCTAAAACACCTTTTTAGCATATTTAACCCTCCGTAACCAATATTTGGCGTTCCAGGGAGTATGCCCGACATTGCCGGACATTGTCGAGCTCTCGGTTCGTTAAAAGGTCACTCAGAGGTATAAATTAACATGTTAACACTTTTAACCCCTCCATTATCCAACTTTCAATTAATTACGGATTTAATCCTTCTCGTCCAACAAATGGAATGTATGAGAGTCAAGACTTCGTAAAGGATCACTCAGAGGCTCATTATAAGCAGGTTGACTTCAATGTCACTCAGAGGTTGGGCATGTTGACACAACGGTCACTCAGAGGCCAAGTTTTAGCATGTTGACACCAATGGTCACTCAGAGGCTATGTTTTATGCATGTTGACATCAGAAGATCACTCAGAGACTTAGTTTGAGCATGTTGACGCTTGTCACTCTTTGGTGGCTTCTTACCGTTCTTATTTTTAATCCTTTGTATTATAACTCAAACCATTTAAATAGGGTTGAGTTATAGTACAAAGAATTTATATAAGGGTGTGGTCATGACCCTCCACGTCAGCGTTATGTCACTCACCTCTAATCCACCATCCAAAACCACTACCCTAAGGGTGTGGTCATGACCCAAACCACTATCTCCTTATTTATTATAATTTATTTTTGTCTAAAGAAAAATTGGAAAGGAAATCTTGGAAAATGGAAAAGAGGACCATAGTTGCCATGCTTTAATCTATGAGAACCATGATGGGTCATGCAAGGGATGGTGTAGCCTTCCGTTAATGTTCCTATGTGGCTAATCATGTCCCAACCTGACCCCCACACCCTTCAGCCTTATAGAGTGACAAGTGTCCAAGAAGAAATCAACTGAAAGGGTAATTTTGTCAAATAGAATAAAAATATTATGCACATGCAACTAGCATGCTATCCCCTCCATTTTTTAAACGCCATAACTTTTTTATACGTCATTTGTTTTTTTTTTTAAAAAATTATACCATAAAATTAAACGTTTTTTTTCTATCTTTAATATGAGTACCCTATCGTTATACTTAAAAAATCGAAAATCTAGTTGCGTATTACACAATGGACATGACGTAAAATACAATGAGTATCAAACTAAAAACACAAGGTAATTATACCAAAAACACAATGGATGACATCAAATAAAAGATACAATTGACAACAGACTAAACACAATGGACATAACGTAAAACACAATGAGTATCAAACTAAAAATGCAATGGAAAGTAGACTAAAAACACAATTGATGACAGCTGATAAAAGACACAATGGACAACAGACTAAAACACAATGGACAACAGACTAAAAACACAATGAACAACATATTAAAACACAATGGACAACAATATAAAAAAACAATGGACAACAAACTAAAACACAATGAACAACACATTAAAATATAATGGACAACAAAACAAAAACACAATGTACAACATATTAAAACACAGTCGATAGCTGAATAAACACAATAACCAGAACCTATAACACAATGTACAGAAAACCCAAATATAACATCTTCTTTGTTGTGTCATACATTGTGTTATAGGTTTTGATAAAAACGTAATAAACATAACATAAATTAACATTGTGTTATAAGTTTTGATAATAACACAATGTATAGAAACCTTAGTAAAAAACGTAAGGACTAAAATCCAGTTGAAAGACACTATGACTAGAACCTTAGATTGCTCGAAACTTAATAACGCTAATTTGTGACAAATAATTAACGACGAATTTCATTTTATTTCTAGCATTTCAAGTACAAGGTTTTGAAACAAATACAACATCGATTTCAAGTACAAATACAACAAAAAATACAACATTTCAATTAAAACACGATCCTACATAAATCTAATTTAAGATGAGTTTCTAAGTCCATCATACTAGATTCCATGGATCGTCATCATCATCAACCTGCAATACATATAAAGTATAGTTCAACACACAAGACATTGGCGAGTATATAAGTTTGACTAATAGCATAACATAAACGTTTAACAAATCCTCATGCATAAATATTAACTTGAAACTAACATGGCAAAACTATCATGCAATTATATGTGTCAACCCAAAGTTTACCGCTAGCGTAATCTAATCTAGCAATGACTAGACCGTTTTGTTTACTTAAGATGACCTCACGAATATGGGCGGTGCGTTAAACCTATAACGCTATACATGTTAAGGGAGGCTTGATCGAAATTAATGACAAGGCATAAGCATAGTAAGTATAAGCATGTATGGATCTAAGTTTATCATAATAAGCATGTATAAAGGATTGTTTTGTGATTTAACCCTAAGGATGTTTGTGTGATTTTGATAAAGTACATGTATTGCACCTAAAGTGTTAAAAGTAAAACGGGGTCGAGTATACTCACAATTTTGCAAGCTTCTTACAAATTCATGAGTTGTTGAGTTGGAGTGTTGAGGTAATGGGTAAATAGAGGCGCGTGAATAGACTGTATTTGGCGAAAGATTCATATCCGGAGTCGAATAATACGGAAGGAAAACGTAGAAAACACCACTTCGTGCGAAGTGATAGTTCTGCCATGATTGCTTGTCTAACACCCGTGTCGACACTTATTTATGTGAATGAGGAGTTTGGGAACGAGGTAGAAGAGTCCAATTTCATAATAGTTAACTATAATTCAGTTGATATCGTGAACCGGTCAGAATGGTAAATACGTATATATGTATAGATTATTTAGTCCTTTAAGTTTGTCATAGAAGTCAAGCATGAGGGGTGTGACCACCTCATTATATGATTCACCAAAGCACAAGGATGTAACAACCCGGTTGGTCATGAATAACAGAATGTAAATTTTCTACAAGTGGCCAAGTAAGATTAACCTGAGCCATTCCCGACATGGAAAGAGTTAACTAAATGTCGGAGGCTAGAAGGGGTTAGGTTACTTTGATGCTAGCAAACCACTTGAATGACATGCAATGTACAAACAGGGTGGTGGAACTAATTCGGAGCCAAGGCTTCTAGTGTTCACACTACTACCAACACAAGCTTAATCATATAGAGGATGATGAGCTTGGTGGCATTCAACATTTGAAGATGCATGCATTAGAAAGAGTAGGAGAAAAATCATTAAAATTAAGTAGAGAAAATGAGTTGGAAGGTGTAGAAACCTTCTATTACGGATCTGAAATGTAGAGAGAAAATCAGTAGCTTGAGAGTAATTTCCGGAGTGAGCAAAGGATTTAGGAGTGGAGTGGAGTGCGTATTTATAGGGAACAGGTGCAGTTCATACGAGTTGGGCATCTCTTCGTACGAGGTGGCTTTACCTCGTACGAAGTGACCTCACTTCGTGCGAATTGAAGTGCACTTCGTGTAGAGCTGAGTTGTTCGGGTCGTTTTTCGCGTGCTTTAGCCGGTTTTAAGTACTTTAAGCATACGAGAGTTGTATAAGTATAATGCACATAAAATTGAGTATTCGAGTATTCCAAGTATAATTTTCTTGCATATAATCACGTATTCAAGATTGTAACGTATATTTTAAGTACGTAACATGTGCAAGTATCAAATAAATTTTCAATCATGATCATAATCTCAGAGTACTAGGGTTAAAATGAAAGATACGTTTACGATACAAGTTTCCAAAAATAGAAATATGATAATACTTTCTAATTAAGGGAAGTCTAGAAATGTGGAGCGTTAAAATTAGATAATATATTAGCGTCATATGGAATGATGGAAACCGCACATGAATTCATACGAATGAAACTATGTGATGTGGGCTTGGAATGAGCGATTTTAAAGGGGTATTAAGATGGAAAAGTGTTGTCATGTTCACAAGCTTTTTTTCTACCCATTGGGGATTTAAAGGGTGTTGTGGACTTTTATGTGAAATGTGGTATTAGGGTTGAGATTGCTAGATATTATTGTTGTGGGGCTTTTTTTCTACCCCAAGTGTCACACCCCGACCCGCACGGAATAAAAGTCGGGGCATATTTGGGTTATCACCAAAGCTCATGATGTTTACTAAAATGTTTCATATTTATTATATTCAAATTACAACTTAAATATTCAAAACAAAATTCATAAATTACAAGAAAATGAAACTACATAATTATTCCAATACTTAAACTTGTTTATTCTTCTAGGCCTTCCTATGTGTTTCTTGTCTCAGCTGGATCACCTGTATCATGTGTAAAACGGGGGATATTTTGGGTCAACAAAAGTTGGCGAGTGAACCTTGATAAAACATTATTACTAATTTCTTGTTTTATTTAATAAGGAAAATTTGTGCAATAATCACATGTGAGCAAACATATATAAATAAACAAACACAAACCACTTTGAATGAGTGTATGATATGAATGATGATGAATGTGAGATCAAGGCTCAATCAAACGGAGCCGATCTTATGAGGCACCTGATGCTCAACCCGTCTCCCACGGGGAACTGATGGGCCTAATGAAATGCGTGCACTGAAAATGATAAATCCAATCTACATGTAATCGACACAACAATTGATACACATTTGATACACATTTGATCACGGATATGATGAATGCACAAGTGTTTATATATATATAATAAAAGAATTATACGACACATGATACACCCCAAAATATGATTAAAACGGGGAATTGATAGAGATTCACTCACATTGGGTACGTTCTTTGATGACGTTGGATGCGCACGAATTTTAGGATTTGATCGACGAGGGAAAAACTAACCTAAAATAATAACGAAATGATTCGGTAAATAAATGGATTTTATTTGAGATTAATATTTTTAATTAGTACTCTTAATGGGATTTTTAGATTTATTTTTGTGAGTTTAAGGAAATTTTCTAACTTTAAAAATCTTATTTTTAAGTATTTTTAAATGATTTTTCAATTAAATAAATAAAAAAGAAAATAAAAAAAGTTGACTTTTGACCGTTGACCGTTGACCGGTCAGACTGTGTTTTTATATGCGCTGAGTGAGGTTCGAACTCGGGACCTCTCGTATACGTGCACGCAGCTCTACCAACTGAGCTACGTGTCTAACCCGAAATAAACTCAGATTTAATTATATTTATATACTAACTAGAATATTTTAGAAATTAGTTATTTTAAAAGGTTTTAAAATCTGCAGAACCGGTGCGTATAACCCGCATCGAACCCGTGACCATTGGTTTGATTTGCACCCAGCCCAACCAACTGGGCTGGGTGTCTAACCCATTTAAATTAAGATTTATATTAAACTTAAGTACTATCTGAGGGGTGTTCTGTTAAACTTAAAAGAAAATTGTTTTGTTATTGCGGGAACCGGATACGTACACGAATCGAACTCGGGACTTGAATGTTATAATTGCACACAGTCCACCACTGGACTGTGTGTCTAACCCGTTTAATTATCTGGTTTTAATTATATTTATACACTTACTACACCTTTTCATATACTGATTAAATAAAAAGGTTTGATTATTGCAGGGGCTATGGCATGGAACCGATTCGAACTCCTGACCTTTGCTTCGCGTGTGTGCACAGCCCGACCAATTGGGCTGTGTGTCTAACTCGTTGGATATACAATTTTTAATTAACTTTATATATTTACTGCCGTGATTCATAATTTAGTTTTATAAAAAAAAGTTTGAACATTGAAGCGAATCAGAACATGAACGTGGTTCGAACCCGGGACCTTGGACTTTATATGCACACAATACAACCAACTGGACTGTGTGTCTAACCCGGTTTGTATCGGTTTTTAAATTCTTTTAACCGATGACTCTAGTTCATCTTCTTTATTGAAAAGATCAGGATTGTTGAACCTGGTTTTGGTTGATTTGTTTTAGCATTTCATTCATAAATTTCCAACTAATTACACATGATCTAAATAATAATGAAAAGGGTTAGTGAAGGATATTCCGAGCAGAGGTTTCTGATTTTTCCGGCGAGAATTCCGACGGATAGCAAGTGTTTTCCGACGAGGTTTCTGATGAATAAAGATTGCAAGCAGTTTTAGGAGTGTGTAAGCCTTCTAATGATTTCAGAACTCTCTATTTATAGTGAAAGGAGGTTGCTTGAATTGTGCTTCGGTTTTTGGTCAAAAGCAGTTATGGTAAATTGACTTGTATTCACGATTTGAATATGGTTTGACTCGTAATTGAGTCTAGGTCCATGATTAGAGTCAATTTCGTGCTCAATTGAAGAGGAACGGAAATCTTGGTGATTTCCGGTTGACTGGGTGCCGTTACATTGGGCGGCATTTTGAACCTGTCCAAGATATACGAGAGTATAAAAGGTTATTTGATTTGGTTGTATCAGATGTTGAGTATGTGGTGTAGCGGTGTGTTGTGTGTTTGGGTTTGCGGGTGCCCCGGGTTCGAAACCCGGCGTCTCCCTTATTTTTTTTATTCACTATTTACTATTAGTTATAAATTATGGTTTTTAAATTCTAATATATTTATTAATTATGTATTGTATAAAATTAATATGAACCATAAATACGCAACGGAATTTATAACTGGATATTTGATTGATAAAAGAAGCGGGTTTTGAAACCCGTTTTTCGACGAATGGAATACGACTTCGTCTTAAACGATGTGGGTATCCCCTACTTTTAGAAATTTATTACAGTATCCCCTACTTTTAGAAATTTCGTCCCGAAATTTAAGTAGTATTGGTAACAGGAAAAAGATGTGGGTATTTCTCGCGCATTGAGTCTTCACGTTCCCAAGTAAACTCGGGTCCTCGTTTTGACTCCCAATGTACCCTGACAATTGGAATACGACTTCGTCTTAAACGCTTCTCTCCGAAGTCCATGATTTCTACTGGTCTTTCAATGAAGTGCATAGATTCATCGATCTGAATGTCTTCTAGAGGAATATGGAGGTTTTCATCAGCGAGACACTTTTTCAAGTTTGATACGTGAAATGTGGGATGAATTCTGTTGAGCCCTTCTGGTAGGTCAAGCTTGTATGCTACAGGTCCTACTCTTTCGAGTATCTGGAAAAGTCCTACGTAACGTGGTGCTAGCTTGCCCTTCTAGCCAAAATGAACCACTCCCTTCCACGGTGATACTTTTAAAAGTACTTGATCACCAATGTCAAACTCCAAGGGCTTTCGTCGTTTGTCTGCATAACTCTTTTGACGACTTTGAGCCGCTAGAAGATTGTTTCGAATTTGAGTGATCTTGTCGGTTGTTTCTTGAATTAATTCTGGTCCGGTGATTTGCGCTTCCCCAATTTCGTGCCAACATACTGGAGATCGGCACTTACGACCATATAAAGCTTCGAAAGGAGCCATGCCGATACTTGAATGATAGCTATTGTTGTACAAAAATTCAACTAATGGTAGATGAGCGTCCCAGTTCCCTTTGAAGTCTATGACACATGCTCGCAGCATGTCTTCCAGGGTTTGGATGGTGCGTTCAGATTGACCATCAGTTTGAGGATGAAAAGCAGTACTGAGGTCTAATCGTGTACCCAAGGCGGTTTGTACGGCTCGCCATGTTCGTGAAGTGAAACGACCATCACGGTCTGAAATGATGCTTAAAGGTACACCATGACGGCTTACGATCTCGTTGATGTAGATACGAGTTAACTTCTCGTTCTTGAAGTCCTCGCGAATCGGAATGAAATGAGATGACTTTGTAAGACGATCGATAATTACCCATATGGTGTCTTACCCACTGGAGGTGCGAGGTAACCCGGTAATGAAATCCATGGTTATGTTTTCCCACTTCCATACAGGTATTTCGGGTTAGACTAGAAGTCCTGAAGGTCTTTGATGTTCAGCTTTTACTTTGGACAGGTAAGGCACTTGGAAACAAAAACAACGATATCCTTTTTCATGCCAGGCCACCAGTAGGTGTATCATAGGTCTTGATACATCTTGTCGGCTCCTGGGTGTATAGAGTACCGTGTTTTGTGCGCCTCATTCATGAGGAAATCACGAAGGTTATCGCGATCTGGAATGCATATGCGATTTAAATAGTATAGAATACCGTCGGATTTAGTTTCGATTTTGGTTCAGCTCCACATGACAGCTCATCGCATATGTCATTTTCTGTTACAGAAACATGTTGAGCTGCTCGGATTCGATCTTTGATGTCGGTTATGATTTGCGAAAGACGAATGGAGTTCGCATAACCTTTTCGACTGAGCGCATCGGCCACTACGTTTGCCTTGATTCTTTGTGTAATCAATGAATCAAATAAACCTTAAGTTTCACCCGTGAATCTATCTGTTTGCGCCAAGAACTGAAACCGATAATCGGCTTTCAACTATCCAGAGACTTTTGAGTGATCGTGAGTTACTGAATATAACCGATAAATCCATTACAACCCACGTCCTAATCAATTCAGTCTTCAATTGCCTCGATTCATATGATTTTCGGGAGTTAAAACCGAAATGAAATTTAACTTCAATATACACTAACAATACCATCGCCTCACATCACGGATACACTCGCAGCACCTTCAATTTCATTTTCACTCTAACTTCTATTCGTCGGAATCGTTATCTGCTATCGCCGGACTTTCGCCTAAAAACCAGGACATACATCAAATCGGTAAATTTCTCGATTCTTTCATTTTCAATCCATTGTTAGACTTTCACTAACTTAAATCCTTTAACCAGAATCGATCCCAGACGACGTTACCGGATATTCTACGCTCGCCGGAAAATCTCTGGACATTTCCGAAAACACGCTGTGAATCGGTAGAAACATCTAAACCCTCTGATAATCTTTGTTTAGTAACTCAATTTCACAATTAGTTGATCAAAACTGTTAATAGATCCGCTCAGACGGAATTCATAAAACAGAGCCGACGACCATTGCCGGAGTTCTGAGAAAAACATCTTTTCCGGTACATTCATTTCCAAAACCTTCTTTATCCATTACGTTTCAATCATTTATATGTCCGACGAATGATTTAAACAAGAACTGTCGAATATCGGTTGTCTGTGTCTTTGAACGAAGAAGATGAAGTCGAACATTAGGTATAAGTTTAATTAAAACAAGATATTAAACCGGGTTAGACACACAGTCCAGCGGTGGACTGTGTGCAAACACACAGCGCACATCACAAGTTCGAATCTTACAAACGCACCGGCTTTCCGAATTAAAACCAATTTTTTTTAAATTGAATCAGAGTAGGTCTCAGGATGTTTTTAAGATTTATATAAACTGTAAGTTTAACAGATAAGACACACAGCCCAACTGGTTGGGCTGTGCGCTTACAAACCAGAGGACCCGAGTTCGATCCGGTTTCCCTGCAACCGGTTCAACCATTTAAATTCTTCTAATATAAAACCAAATAAATTAAACATTTAATTAGTATATATATATAATTAAAACATAGAATATTTCGGGTTAGACACGTAGCTCAGTTGGTAGAGCTGCGTGCACGCGTACGAGAGGTCTCGGGTTCGAGCCTCACCCAGCGCACACATAAGTCACTGTCCGACCGGTCAACGGTCCGGTCAACGGACCGGTCAACGGTCAACAAAAAGTCAACATTTTTTTATATTTTTATTTATTTATTTAATTTAAAAATCAATTAAAAATACTTAAAAATAATATTTTTAAAGTTAGAAAATGACCTTAAACCCACAAAAATAAATCTAAAAATCCTATTAAAATTGTTAATAAAATCCACTTATTTACCGTACCTTTTCGTTATTATTTTAGGATAGTCTTTTCCTCGTCGATCAAATCCCAAAACTCGTGCGCATTCATCATCATCAAACGAACACACCCAATGTGAGTGAATCTCTACCAATTCCCCGTTTTAATCACATTTTGGTGAATGTGAGTGTTAAACCGCCAACACCAATGTGAATCCTACTAAGCCAATAGTCACGGGGGCCCACATGACTATACAGGTGATGGTATGGGGGACATTGGAGGCCCAAACATGAGCAAACCCAAGACGGATGTAGTTGCATTATTGATAATTATGTTATTTTTTTTATTCATTTGACGACACATGACACCTAAAAGACTCCTTAAACTCACAATCTTCTTATGTATGTTTCTGTAGATGTCGGCTAGGCAGCAACGTGGGGGTAGAAGGTCAGGAAGGTCAAACGAACGCTTGGCCACCCAAATCGCAAAACAAATGGCCGCGGTGCTTCCTGACATCGTAATTCAAGTCCAACAAGCTCTCTCCGCAAATCCATTCAACCCTCCCAATCAAGACGACCAGAACGTCGACAACCCTCCCTCCAAAAAGTGCTCTTACAAACACTTCAAGTCTTGCGATCCCCCGAAATATGAAGGGACCAAAGGTGTCGCTGCTCTCATCCACTGGTTTGAGGAAATGGAAAACACCTTCCTCAATTGCGATTGTCCCGAGGATCGCAAGGTACGTTACGCAACCGGGAGACTATTTGGAGTAGCTCTTAACTGGTGGAATACAGAAAAAGGTAAGAGAGGAATCGAAGATGCAATGGCCTTAACATGGGAGGAGTTAAGGGAAATCATGACGAGACGTTTCTGTCCAAGAAGCGAGATCAAAAAGTTAGAGGATGAATTCCACTCGTTAAAGCAAAAAGAAGGAGATCATACTTCCTACAACAAAAGGTTTCTAGAGTTAAACCAAATGATCCCCAACTTGTTCACCCCAGTATACCGCTTAGTCGAACACTATATTCGAGGTCTTCCCTCGAAAATTCAAGACTCAGTTCTAAGCACTTCGCCTGCAACACTTGAAGCCGCTATGGAACTAGCTACCGAGCTTACCGAGAATCGCATCCGAAACGGCAAATTTAAGGATGAGAAAAAGAAAGCCCCCATTGAGGGCCAAACTTCAAACCATTCCACCTCCTCTTCAAAGTTTGCTAGTAAGAGGAAACGAAACACCAGAAACTGTGCTGTCACTCAAACAAACTTCTATATCCCTGCTGCACCCATCACTCAAGTTGCCCCCTCATCTGCACCATATAAAAGGCCATACTCCGGCCCATACCCAAATAGCAACCGTTACCAATACCATCACTCTACGAATCTTTGGAGAAACCCCTTCGAAAGGACTCAAATTAATGTCCTGTCTTCAAGCCCGAAAATATCTCCGCAAGAATTATGTCGCATTCCTAACTCATGTCGTCAAAAAGGGAACCAAGGAGAAGAAACTCGAAGACATCCCAGTAGTAAAAGAATTTCCGCAAGTTTTTCCTGACGACATTTCAGGACTTCCTCCCGTGAGCGAAGTCGAATTCCGCATTGATCTTATACCTGGAGCTACACCAGTTGCAAAATCTCCTTATAGGTTAGCCCCATCCGAAATGCAAGAGCTGGCCAGTCAACTGCAAGAGCTGACTGACAAAGGATTCATACGTCCTAGCTCATCGCCTTGGGGTGCACCTGTCCTTTTTGTGAAGAAGAAAGATGGAACGTTTCGCATGTGTATCGACTACAGAGAACTCAACAAGTTAACGGTCAAGAACCGCTACCCATTACCTCGCATCGATGATCTTCTAGACCAACTTCAAGGCGCCACCTGTTTTTCAAAAATCGACCTACGTTCTGGTTATCATCAACTCAGAGTACATGAAGAAGACGTCCCAAAGACCGCCTTCCGAACTCGTTATGGTCATTACGAATTCATGGTCATGCCATTTGGTTTAACCAACGCCCCAGCTGTCTTCATGGATCTAATGAACAGAGTCTGCAAACCCTATCTCGACCGTTTTGTCATAGTCTTCATCGACGACATCCTCATCTACTCAAAGTCTAAGTCTGATCATGAACGGCACCTTCGACTCATCCTTACACTCTTAAGGACAGAAAAGCTGTACGCTAAGTTTTCGAAATGTGAATTCTGGTTAAGGGAAGTACAATTCCTTGGACACGTCGTCAATGACAAGGGAATTCATGTTGACCCCTCAAAGATCAAGGCAGTACAGGAATGGCAAGCGCCACGAACCCCTACCGAAGTAAGATCATTTCTTGGTTTGGCCGGTTACTATCGCCGTTTCATTGCAAATTTCTCCCGTATTGCTGTACCACTCACGGCTTTGACTCATAAAGGAAAGCCCTTCATATGGGGACCCAAATAAGAAGAAGCCTTCCAAACTCTAAAGCAAAAACTCTGTGATGCACCTATCCTCACACTTCCTGAAGGTTGTGATGACTTCGTGGTTTATTGCGACGCGTCAGGGCAGGGACTAGGCTGTGTACTGATGCAAAGAGGAAAAGTGATAGCTTATGCTTCTAGACAACTCAAAATTCATGAGAAGAATTACACCACCCACGACCTGGAACTTGGAGCCGTTGTGTTCGCTCTTAAGATATGGAGACATTACCTCTACGGTACCAAGTGTGAAATATACACTATTCACAAGAGCCTCCAACATATCTTTAACCAAAAGGAGTTGAACATGAGGCAACGAAGATGGGTCGAACTTCTTAATGACTACGACTGTGAAATTCGGTATCATCCTGGCAAGGCAAACGTGGTGGCCGATGCGCTCAGTCGAAAGGGTTATGCGAACTCCATTCGTCTTCTATGTTCGCAAATCATAACCGACATCAAAGATCAAATCCGAGAAGCCCAACATGTTTCTGTAACAGAAAACGACGTACGCAGTTAGCTGTCTTGTGGAGCAGAACTTAAAATCGAAACCAAATCCGACGGTATTCTGTACTATCTAGATCGCATATGGATTCCCGATCACAATAACCTTCGTGATTTCCTTATGAATGAGGCGCACAAAACACGGTACTCTGTACACCCAGGAGCCGACAAGATGTATCAAGACCTTCGGTACACCTACTGGTGGCCTGGCATGAAGAAGGATATCGCTGTTTTTGTTTCCAAGTGCCTTACATGTTCCAAAGTAAAAGCTGAACATCAAAGACCCTCAGGACTTCTAGTCCAACCCGAAATACCTGTATGGAAGTGGGAAAACATAACTATGGACTTCATTACCGGGTTACCTCACACTTCCAGTGGGTATGACACTATATGGGTAATCATTGATCGTCTTACAAAATCAGCTCACTTCATCCCGATTCGCGAGGACTTCAAGAACGAGAAGTTAGCTCGTATCTACATCAGCGAGATCGTAAGCCGTCATGGTGTACCTTTAAGCATTATTTCAGACCGTGATGGTCGTTTCACTTCACGAACATGGCAAGCCGTACAAGCCGCTTTGGGTACACGATTAGATCTCAGTACCGCTTATCATCCTCAAACTGATGGACAATCTGAAAGCACCATCCAAACTCTTGAAGATATGCTTCGAGCATGTGTCATAGACTTCAAAGGGAATTGGGACGCTCATCTACCATTAGTTGAATTTTCGTACAACAATAGTTACCACTCAAATATCGGCATGGCTCCTTTCGAAGCGTTATATGGTCGTAAGTGCCGATCTCCAGTATGTTGGAACGAAATTGGGGAAGCTCAAATCACCGGTCCAGAATTGATTCAAGAAACAACAGACAAGATCCATCAAATTCGAAACAATCTTCTAGCGGCACAAAGTCGTCAAAAGAGTTATGCAGACAAACGACGAAAGCCCTTGGAGTTTAACATTGGTGATCAAGTACTTTTAAAAGTATCACCGTGGAAGGGAGTAGTTCGTTTTGGCCAGAAGGGCAAGCTAGCACCACGCTACGTAGGACCTTTCAAGATACTCGAAAGAGTAGGACCTGTAGCATACAAGCTTGACTTACCAGAAGAACTCAACAGAATTCACCCCACGTTCCACGTATCAAACTTAAAGAAGTGTCTCGCCGATGAAAACCTCCATATTCCCCTAGAAGATATTCAGATCGATGAATCTATGCACTTCATTGAAAGACCAGTAGAGATCATGGACTTCAGAGAAAAACGTTTAAGACGGAGTCGTATTCCAATTGTTAGGTACGCTGGGAGTCGAAACGAGGACCTGAGTTTACTTGGGAACGTGAAGACTCAATGCGCGAAAAATACCCGCATCTTTTTCCTGTTACCACTACTACTTAAATTTCGGGACGAAATTTCTAAAAGTATGGGATACTGTAACATCCGTCGAAAAACGGGTTTTCAAAACCCGCTTCGTTTATTAATCGAATAGTCAGTTTCAAATTTTCGTTGCTTATTTAATGCTCTTTTTAATTTTAAACAATACATAACTAATAAATAATTAGAATTTATAAACTATAGTTAATAAACAATAAAAACGGTTGAAGAAAAAAAAATGTCGCTGCCGGGTTTCTAACCCAGGTCAGCCGGCTCATTTAACACACAAACAATTACCACTCCGCCACTTGATTCTTTTGTGTAATCAATGAAACAAATAAACCTTAAGTTTCACCCGTGAATCTATCTGTTTGCGCCAAGAACTGAAACCGATAATCGGCTTTCAACTATCCAGAGACTTTTGAGTGATCGTGAGTTACTGAATATAACCGATAAATCCATTACAACCCACGTCCTAATCAATTCAATCTTCAATTGCCTCGATTCATATGATTTTCGGGAATTAAAACCGAAATGAAATTTAATTTCAATATACACTAACAATACCATCGCCTCACATCACGGATACACTCGCAGCACCTTCAATTTCATTTTCACTCTAACTTCTGTTCGTCGGAATCGTTATCTCTATCGCCGGACTTTCGCCGAAAAACCGGGACATACATCAAATCGGTAAATTTCTCGATTCTTTCATTTTCAATCCATTGTTAGACTTTCACTAACTTAAATCCTTCAACCAGAATCGGTCCCAGACGATGTTACCGGATATTCACGCTCGCCGGAAAATCTCTGGACATTTCCGAAAACACGCTGTGAATCGGTACAAACATCTAAACCCTCTGATAATCTTTGTTTAGTAACTCAATTTCACAATTAGTTGATCAAAACTGTTAATTGATCCGCTCAGACGGAATTCATAAAACAGAGCCGACGACCTTTGCTGGAGTTCTGAGAAAAACATCTTTTCCGGTACATTCATTTCCAAAACCTTCTTTATCCATTAATTTCAAGCACTTATATGTCCGACGAATGATTTAAACAAGAACTGTCGAATATTCGGTTGTCTGTGTCTTTGAACGAAGAAGATGAAGTCGAACATTAGGTATAAGTTTAATTAAAACAAGATATTAAACCGGGTTAGACACACAGTCCAGCGGTGGACTGTGTGCAAACACACAGCGCACGTCACGATTTCGAATCTTACAAACGCACCCGCTTTCGAATTAAAACCAATTTTTTTTAAATTGAATCAGAGTAGGTCCTAGGATGTTTTTAAGATTAATATAAACTGTAAGTTTAACAGATAAGACACACAGCCCAATGGTTGGGCTGTGCGCTTACAAACCAGAGGACCCGAGTTCGATCCGGTTTCCCTGCAACCGGTTCAACCATTTAAATTCTTCTAATATAAAACCAAATAAATTAAACATTTAATTAGTATATATAAAATAATTAAAACATAGAATATTTCGGTTAGACACGTAGCTCAGTTGGTAGAGCTGCGTGCACGCGTACGAGAGGTCTCGGGTTCGAGCCTCACCCAGCGCACACATAAGTCAATGTCCCTGGTCACGTGGTCACGGACCGGTCAACGGTCAACAAAAAGTCAACATTTTTTTATATTTTTATTTATTTATTTAATTTAAAAATCAATTAAAAATACTTAAAAATAATATTTTTAAAGTTAGAAAATGACCTTAAACCCACAAAAATAAATCTAAAATCCTATTAAAATTGTTAATAAAATTCACTTATTTACCGTACCTTTTCGTTATTATTTTAGGATAGTCTTTTCCTCGTCGATCAAATTCCAAAACTCGTGCGCATTCATCATCATCAAAAGAACGCACCCAATGTGAGTGAATCTCTACCAATTCCCCGTTTTAATCACATTTTGGGGTGTATCATTGTCGCTTATTATTTATTACATTTAAACACTTGTACATCCATCATATCCATGATCAAACGTGTATCCAATATGTATCAATTGTTTGTGTGGTTAATGTTTAGATTAAATTTATCATTTTCAGTACATACATCATCATAGGCTCGTCTGTTCCCCATTACCTATGAGCGGAACTGTTCCCCATTACCTATGAGCGGAACGTGGCGTTGCTAACATACGATCGGCTCCGTTTGATTAAGCCTTGATCGCACATACATCATCATAGGCCGTCCGTTCCCCATTACCTATGAGCGGAACGTGACGTTGCCAACATATACATTATCATTCATGTCATATATTCATGCAAGGTGGTTTGTTATTGTATGTTTATTTACGTTTGCTCACATATGATTATTGCACAATTTTCCATATTAAATACAACAAGAAATCAATAACAAATGTTTTCTAACAAGGTTCACTCGCCAATTTTGTTGTCCCAAAAACCCCCATTTTTACACATGATACAGGTGATCCAGTTGCAGCAAGAAACATATAGGACGGCCTAGAAGAATAAATCAGTTTAGGCTTTGGATTGTTTATTTAGTTACCTTTTTTTTCCTTGTAATTGTATGGACTTGTTTGGAATATTGAAGTTGTAATTTGAATTTAATAAATATGAAACATTTTAGTAAACATCATGAGCTTTGGTGATAACCCAATTATGCCCCGACTCTTATTCCGCTGTGTGTCGGGGTGTGACAGTAATGTTCAACCAAGCGGTATACGGGGGTTGAACAAATTTGGGATCATCTGGTTCAGCTCGAGAAATCTCTTGTTATAGGAAGTGTGATCTCCTTCCTTTTGTTTTAGTGAGTGGAATTCGTCTTCCAGCTTTTTGATTTCGCTTCTTGGACAGAAGCGTCTTGTCATGAGTTCCCTTAACTCTTCCCATGTTAAGGCCATGGCATCTTCAACTCCTCGTTTACCCTTTTCCGTGTTCCACCAGGTAAGGGCTACCCCGAACAGTCTTCCAGTTGCATAACGTGCCTTGCGATCCTCGGGACAATCGCAATTGAGGAAAGTGTTTTCCATTTCTTCAAACCAGTGAAGGAGGGCGGTAACACCTTCGGTCCCTTCAAACTTTGGGGGATCGCAAGATTTGAAGTGTTTGTAGGAGCACTTTTTAGAAGGAGGGTTGGCGACGCTCTGTCTTCTTGATTGGGAGGGTTGATGGGATTTGCGGTGAGAGCTTGTTGAACTTGAATTACGATGTCAGGAAGCACTGCGGCCATTTGTTTAGCAATTTGTGTGGCCAAGCGTTCATTTGATCTTCCTGACTTTCTACCTCCACGTAGTTGCCTAGCCGACATCTACAGGAGCATACATAGGAAGATTGTGAGTTTAAGAAGTTTCTAGGTGTCATGTGTCGTAAAAAGAATGAAAAATAACATAACTGGCAATAATTCAACTACATCCATAGGATGTCTTGGGTTTGCTCATGTTTGGGCCACCAATGTCCCCCATACCATCGCCTGTGTAGTCATGTGGGCCCCCATGACTATTGGGCTTGGTAGGATTCACATTGGTGTTGGCGGATTAACACTCGCACCACCCGAATGAAAACCGTAAAATATGATTGCGAGATGTATGGTAGGAGGGTGTCCAGGTGTAGACACAATGACAACTCAAAGTGGGGTTAGCTCACACGACGTTTGGTATAGCATGCTTTGGCCTAATAGGTCCTTCGTACTCTCATCGTTAGTCCCCAGGTAGGCAAACTGGTCCTTTATTTTGGATTTATACGAATGCCAAGCCTAGACAGGATGTTCCGACTACCGGTACTCGTACCCTTCCAGTTACTACATGCCCGTCATGAGAACTCACTTTGATGTGATTTGAAAAATACAAAAATCATTGCAAAAATCATGGGAATCATGAGGTGTGTGCTCTCATGGATATGATATGCTATGAGGATATGATTAATGATGAGCATTGTATAATAACATGTATTTGTGAGCATGCTTGCATAACATTGAGTGTAAAAATAAACATAAAGTATATAAACATCATGAATTTTGTATGTAACGCATAAACAATTTAAAATTTTAATCAACTATAGTATAGGCTCTAAGGGTCTAATAACCTATCCTATATCCCTATAGTCATGGCTCTGATACCAATCTGTCACACCCCGACCCGCAGCGGAATAAAAGTCGGGGCATAATTGGGTTATCATCAAAGCTCATGATGTTTACTAAAATGTTTCATATTTATTATATTCAAATTACAACTTAAATATTCAAAACAAAATTCATACAATTACAAGAAAATAAAACTACATAATTATTCCAATACTTAAACTTGTTTGTTCTTCTAGGCCTTCCTATGTGTTTCTTGTCTCAGCTGGATCACCTGTATCATGTGTAAAACGGGGGATATTTTGGGTCAACAAAAGTTGGCGAGTGAACCTTGATAAAACATTATTACTAATTTCTTGTTTTATTTAATAAGGAAAATTTGTGCAATAATCACATGTGAGCAAACATATATAGATAAACAAACACAAACCACTTTGAATGAGTATATGATATGAATGATGATGAATGTGAGATCAAGGCTCAATCAAACGGAGCCGATCTTATGAGGCACCCTGATGCTCAACCCGTCTCCCACGGGGAATTGATGGGCCTAAAGAAATGCGTGCACTGAAAATGATAAATCCAATCTACATGTAATCCACACAACAATTGATACACATTTAATACACATTTGATCACGGATATGATGAATGCACAAGTTTTTATATATATAATAAAAGAATTATACGACACATGATACACCTCAAAATATGATTAAAACGGGGAATTGATAGAGATTCACTCACATTGGGTGCGTTCTTTGATGACGTTGGATGCGCACGAATTTTAGGATTTGATCGACGAGGGAAAAACTAACCTAAAATAATAACGAAATGATTCGGTAAATAAATGGATTTTATTTGAGATTAAATTTTTAATTAGTACTCTTAATGGGATTTTTAGATTTATTTTTGTGAGTTTAAGGAAATTTTCTAACTTTAAAAATCTTATTTTTAAGTATTTTTAAATGATTTTTCAATTAAATAAATAAAAAAGAAAATAAAAAAAGTTGACTTTTGACCGTTGACCGTGACGTTGACCGGTCAGATGTGTTTTTATATGCGCTGAGTGAGGTTCGAACTCGGGACCTCTGTATACGTGCACGCAGCTCTACCAACTGAGCTACGTGTCTAACCCGAAATAAACTCAGATTTAATTATATTTATATACTAACTAGAATATTTCAGAAATTAGTTATTTTAAAAAGGTTTTAAAATCTACAGAACCGGTGCGTATAACCCGCATCGAACCCGTGACCATTGTTTGATTTGCACCAGCCCAACCAACTGGGCTGGGTGTCTAACCCATTTAAATTAAGATTTATATTAAACTTAAGTACTATCTGAGGGGTGTTCTGTTAAACTTAAAAGAAAAATGTTTTGTTATTACGGGAACCGGATACGTACACGAATCGAACTCGGGACTTAATGTTATAATTGCACACAGTCCACCGCTGGACTGTGTGTCTAACCCGTTTAATTATCTGGTTTTAATTATATTTATACACTTACTACACCTTTTCATATACTGATTAAATAAAAAGGTTTGATTATTGCAGGGGCTATGGCATGGAACCGATTCGAACTCCTGACCTTTGCTTCGCGTGTGTGCACAGCTCGACCAATTGGGCTGTGTGTCTAACTCGTTGGATATACAATTTTTAATTAACTTTATATACTTACTGTCGTGATTCATAATTTAGTTTTATAAAAAAAAGTTTGAACATTGAAGCGAATCAGAACATGAACGTGGTTCGAACCCGGGACCTTGGACTTTATATGCACACAGTACAACCAACTGGACTGTGTGTTCTAACCCGTTTTGTATCGGTTTTTAAATTCTTTTAACCGATGACTCCAGTTCATCTTCTTTATTGAAAAGATCAGGATTGTTGAACCTGGTTTTGGTTATTTGTTTTAGCATTTCATTCATAAATTTCCAACTCATTACACATGATCTAAATAATAATGAAAAGGGTTAGTGAAGGATATACTGAACAAAGGTTTCTGATTTTTCCGGCGAGAATTCCGACGGATAGCAAGTGTTTTCTGACGAGGTTTCTGACGAATAAAGATTGCAAGCAGTTTTAGGAGTGTGTAAGCCTTCTAATGATTTCAGAACTCTCTATTTATAGTGAAAGGAGGTTGCTTGAATTGTGCTTCGGTTTTTGGTCAAAAGCGGTTATGGTAAATTGACTTGTATTCACGATTTGAATATGGTTTGACTCGTAATTGAGTCTAGGTCCATGATTAGAGTCAATTTCGTGCTCAATTGAAGAGGAACGGAAATCTTGGTGATTTCCGGTTGACTGGGTGCCGTTACATTGGGCGGCATTTTGAACCTGTCCAAGATATACGAGAGTATAAAAGGTTATTTGATTTGGTTGTATCAGATGTTGAGTATGTGGTGTAGCGGTGTGTTGTGGTTTGGGTTTGCGGGTGCCCCGGGTTCGAAACCCGGCGTCTCCCTTATTTTTTTTATTCACTATTTATTATTGATTATAAATTATGGTTTTTAAATTCTAATATATTTATTAATTATGTATTGTTTAAAATTAATATGAACCATAAATACGCAATGAAATTTATAACTGGATATTTGATTGATAAACGAAGCGGGTTTTGAAACCCGTTTTTCGACGAATGTTACACCAAGTCTCTAGTTCTTCCCATACCCAAAGAGCTAAAGCCCTTGTGATATGGTGTTGGGGGCTATAAAGGTTGCTCATGTGGCAAGGGATGCCAACCCCTCCAAATCCACAACAGATTGTCTGATGTTATCATGAGTTTAGATCATTCTGTAATAATTATCTAGTTATTTTTTAAATATACAAATATATTTCTTGTAATTTGTTTGGATTAGGACATGAGCACTTAGAACAAGTTCTTATGGATGTGGCGACACTTTCAATCACCACATGTGCCACAACCCTTGGGCTGAGTTGACATTCCTCCACATCCAAACCAAGTTCCATAAGATGTTCTTATATAAAATTTATTTGTTTTAATTGTAAGAAACTTGTTAACCAGCCGTATGGTTTATCTTGCATCGCATACAACACATGTAAATAAGAGTCATCACATAACAAAAGGAAAAAAACTAAAAAGCATAAATTGATTGTAAAATAGTAGCATAGCTTTACCAAATTTAATTTGACTTTTATGAGCAGACACAAAAAGTCAAAGGGTAAAACTATAGGGGATAACATGACACGAGGATGGATTTGATGATGCTTTGATCTTGTGCTTTTAGGGTCTCACTTCCTTCAACATTTCATATTTAACTTTCACGGCACCATGATGTCTTGATCTTTAAGACTCAACATGTTTTGAAGACTAAACCTGCTAACTAGAGCGTTCGAAATCATGCATGTCAGAGCAACTGAATCAGACCTGTTGTTAATTCTGTTTTATGCATTGGACCGGTGTTATAATTTGAGACATTAGACATGGATAGTTGGACATTGAGAAAACACCAAATAAACTCTGATGTGCTTGGTATGGTCTACTAAAAATTAATAGTCCCTATAATTTGAGACTTCGATAGAGTTATAACGTGCGAAATATGGTATACTGAAAACCAGCTAAAATCTAACCTGGACACTCTAGTTAAACTTTTGGAAAATCCCTAAACTAAATCACAATGACAGGAAAGTGTACCTATTGAATGTAGTAAAGACTAATAGAAGTCTGGGTATCGAACCCACAAGACACTAACAATAACTAAATTAGACTTTGAAAACTAACTATACGAGTTTTAAAAGATTTGATATGGATTTTTTAAAAGAGGGTTTTGATTGATTTAAACTAAGGAAAACGAAAGTAAAGAGTACTAAAACTACCAACTATCAAATTGATCACTCAGAGAACTCAGGATTGGGGAAAGGCACTACCTAGGTCAGGAATCCTAATTGTAAATCTTGAATTTCTTTCGGGCGTTTGAAACTCACCGGTTGGTCGGTTACCTCTCAGGTTTTCCAATAACACTAATGTACCCGAAAGATAGATTACCTCTTAGTTTCACTATCTCAATACACCCAAAGATGCAAGGGGTAACCTAAGAGTAATCGATAAAACATGAAATAACAAGGATATTAGGAAATCTAGGGGAACATCCTCTCAAAGCTTTGCACCTAAACACCTAATAAGAGAGACTACTCGACTATCTATCACCTCTCAGCTATATAGATAGGTAGAATACAAAGTTCCAACAAACCCTCAATCAATGTTCATATGGACTACTACGTCTATTAAAACCATAAACTAATCACAAACACATAGTGAATGACCTAAATATGCAACTATAACTAAAAGAAAGTCAACAAGAAGCATACGAAACATAAACCAATGACAAATCATATCTAAATATGCACACACGTTAGATCAATGTAAATAAGTTCTTTACATTCACGTTAATCCATCAATAATAACCATAAAACCGAGAAATCACCAAAATTCAACAATTATTCATCTAAAACCTAGGTAGCTACAGAAGTTTAGCCAACAATCATAGTTAAAAACAATAAACGAGTCATAAAATCCATGAACATCACGTATGAAAATCTGATTAAACTAAAAGAATCACAAAACATAATCTGAATAAGAATGACCAACCTGCTTTGTGACTCTTTGCTTCACGTTTTGATTCAATCCGGCTTCTCCAGTCCAAAATCACCCTAAAGCTCTCAACTTTACATCTGGAAGTAGTTATCTTGAATAGATTGGCCAAAAGTTGTTTAAATACAACGAACTAGGGTTTACGGATTTTCAGGTTGTTCGCATGTCGCTAGGGCTTTAACAATGTTCTTTGCGTGGCGCTAAAAACAAAATAGACGCGACCCATTTTCCCCAGTTTTGAGATTCTTAGCGTGTCGTGAAGATTGGTGACTCGGGTCTTAGCGTGTAACACCCCAAAATCTTATTATATGTAAACATAAATATTGTTTAAATGAGGACTAGAATTATAATCCTAGTTAAGTTATAAGTAAAGTTTTAACTTAAAGGGGTAGGTTTGGCCATAATAATATAAACATCAAACTAGAGGGGCCAATGAAGATGAATGGAAAGATGAAATTATAAAATAACAAATCTAAAACACACACACACACACATACACACCTGAAGTGTGTATGTGTCGCCTGGAGATAAAGAAAAGAAGGGGGAAACCCCTTTTCATCACAAAATCAAAAATTGAAAGGGGAATTGAAGATCTAATTTATGCATGGACCAATTTTTGTGATAATCTAAGTGTCCTTATCATCAAATAAGTTAAATTTCATGACTTAGTGATTTTTATGAAATGGGTCACGTGTAATCCATGAATGTTTGATGAAATAAACATGAATGTTAGTTAATACTTTTGAAAATTTGGTGAATGGATATTTAATATATTTATAATTTAATGAAATTATAATATTAATTGAATCGTCATGTGGTGAATAAAAGAGAAACTCTTGAGTAGAGCTTCTTATGATATTTAATTAGTTTTATTAGAGTTTTTAAGTCTCTAATTAAGTGAGTAATTAAGTGAAATTTTTCACTAATCCTTAACTCTTATACAATTAGTAGGCTATGTGCTTATTTTTGTGAATATAAGAATATGGTATTGCTTGATACAAAAAGAATACTAGAAGGAGGATGAACATTTGAAGACCAACTAGAGAGAGGAGTACTCTCTACTTGTTTTCCACCGCCATCACATCCTTATTTGTTCCATAAGTCAAACACTACAATTACCCGGTGTAACCTCGGGCGCGTAAGCCATCTTCAGCAGTACATACTGCTTCGGCTGTTGTACCCTGGGAAACAGTTGCGTCATCTTTAGTAGAGGCGTGAAATCTGTTTTAATGGAACCGTGTTGAACCCGTGCCTCAACCAAAATCGTCAATGTTTTAGTGTGCTCTTTGTTGCTGTCAAGGAGTATTTTCAAGACTCAAGATGATGAATACTGAGTCTAGAATGCTATCAAGTGCGCGTGAAGAACCCACCAGAGATGCAGCTTGAATCAAGATTGGTCTATATAATTATATTTTATATTCTTTTTTTAGTTATTGCAACTGGTATTGTACTATGATATTTCCTAAGAATAATGAGAGTCTCGTTATTATATATTTTATAATTATATTTATAAAAAAATGAACCTAGTTCCTACAATACAACATGTAAGATGATGAACTATGTCTAATTTTGGTTATTTTGATGATTTGAAGTGGAACCCATTTGATGTAGTATTATGATGAAACATGATGATCAATAAGGTGCAAATTTGTTTAAGGATTGATGTATAAATTGTGTAGTAGAGTAATTGTTGGAAGGGATTGATATTGAATGAATGAATGATTTAAAACTAATTGATTTGATGAATTTTAATGTGAATTAGTAGGTTATGCATAGAACACTTGTACATGGTGTTTAAAGTGTTGTACGCACACCAAGTGTTCGACAAAATGCCTAAGAGACGAATTATATAGATTTGTATGAATTGAGAGTTTATTCGTATAAAGATGATATGGAAATTGAACTTGAAATGAAATATGTTGTAAAAAGCAAGTTATGAGTGAATGTGATTGCATATAAGCGAACAAAGTAATCTAAGTATGAATGGATTATGTGTAGGATTGAAGGAAGAAGGGACAAGCTCAGAAAAGCACCAAAAGGCTCAAGATCGAGGTACGTTGTTGACTTACTTGAGGTTAATATGTAGTTGTAGTTGGACTTCGTTATAACTATGTGAAAGATTATAACTTTTTGATGTCATGATCACTAGTTGGTTAAAATTTGTAAGACTAGTTCGAAGTAAAAAGAATGGTTTCGTGTTGACTCGTTGAGAACAGATCAATTGGATAAGAATGAGAAAGTAAAAAAATGGTTTCGTGTTGACTCGTTGAGAACGGTTAAGAATGAGAAAGTAAAAAGGATGGTTTTGTGTTGACTTGTTGAGAACAGGTCAACCGGATAAGAATGAGAAAGTAAAAAGAATGTATTTGTGTTGAACCAATATGTCGAGTCAACAAATTAATGTTGTTTTAGTCTAGCAAGATTAAGGTTAAAGAATGGGATGATAGAATGATTATACTATTGTTACTAGCTAGTATTTTGAATATTACATGAAATGTTAACCGAACTTGTTGTGGTGTTTAGGTAAAGCTTCTACTTAATTGGTCGCGCCTCGCTTGGAACGAACATACCGTATCGCCCTTTACACACTTCCGGTTCAAGTTTGTTGTTAGTGGGTCAAAACAAGTACTTTTGGGATGTAAACTTCGTTTCCTTTTAACACTTATATCTTTCATGTGTAACCTTAAAGTTTGTATTTTGGTACGGTTGTCTAGATGAATGTTCCTTTATAAATTAATGTTTATGTTTGCTTTGTATAATTACAAGGGACATTTTGGTCAAAATTTTATATTACGGTACGAAAGTATAAGTTACATAAAACTTTAACCTTTTGACGAAATGGACGTTACATAGCGACACTCCAAGATTGTTTTTTCCTGATTTTCTGTTGTTTTTCTTCTATGTCATTTTTCATGTACTCATGCCTTCAAGGTCTAGCCTCAATTTCCGATCTTTTTGCATATGAACACCTGTAAAACATCACAACTAAGTACAAATTAAAAACAACTATTTACATGCATAAAAACATACTAAAAAAGTAAGGAAAAACAAATGTGTTTTGCAACACATCAAGTTCAATTATTAAAACGGAAGGATTAGATGGTGATGATGTGAAATCATCTTTTGAATGGTGGTGTATCACCTACAGGTGATGTTATTTTTCAAGGTATAAAAACATTTGAAGATGAAAGCACTAAATTGCCTCTGACGTGAGAGCCACGTGTGACTCGGTTAACAAGAAAGTTAATTGTCATCAATATCTGAGACGAATGATGTTAAAAAATGGAAGGTTGGATACCCAGAGTGTTAAAGGTTTCATTTTGTATGAAAATTGATTTTAGAACCAAACCAAAGGATGAAAATTAAAGTTTGTACTATGTTTAAATACGAGTTAACGCTAACTTGTACGTTGCGGTGGGACAACTAAGCCGACGATGGTGCCAACTAAGTTGATGACAATGCCACTGATGTAACCGGTCAATGCTTTCTCTCCGCCACTCTCACTATCTCTCTCACCCCATCGTCAATGATGAGCATTGCTTTCTCTCTATTTTTCTATCTTTTTCAACGAAAGTGGGTTGTACGTTTCTCAATCCTTGTACTCGAGGCTAGATGCTTGCATACAACCCATAAATGGTGATAATTTAAAAGGCTAACACTACTTTCACTGGGCTGGAGTCGTTGTGGCATGTTAAACCGTGAGAAAAATTTAGCGAAAAAAAATAAATATTTTGTGATGACATCTAAAACTTAAAAAACAAATACTTTGTTAAATAAAAAATATCATATCTCGTAATATATAAACACCAAAAATGTTATCAGTATAATTTTACGTCAAATATTTGTTAAAATAAAATATCATTTTTCACCTTTTATATGTTAAGATTGACAAATTATTATTTTTTTTAATAAAAAAATAAAATATATATGGGTTGGCCTATTTTACGAAGGTAGGCAAATTATAAATTTAATCAGAAACTTCCTTATCCAAATGCATCCAATTTACTAACCACCACAAACGTTGTGCTTTTTAACACCGTCGCGCTTCCTTCTTCGTCGTTTGGATTTGGAACATTTGAACCGGATGCAGTCGATTCGTTGGATCTGAGTATCCGGATCATCCGTCATCGTATATGGTCATCACCTGGACCACGGGAGACCGTGGCAATCGCCAACCTTACAAACGGCGATTATAGTATTTAATTAGTTAATAGGGGGTGTATATGTAAGTTATTTAGAGTAGAAAATGAGGAAAGGTTAATTTCAAACGCTGGATAATGGAAACATTATTGTCAAAATAATCTTTTTTATATTGCCAACCTTGCAAACGGCCTTGGAATGAATTTGGTGGCTTGTGATGAAGTGATGCGATGGTTGTTTAAAGTCACCTTAAACTACTAATTGTATAAGAGTATAATTTTCTAAGATTCTATTCTCGCTTTGTTAGAGAGTATTTTCCTTAAGATTTATTCTCGCTTTGTTAAGAGTTTGTGACCCATGTAGATTACTCGGTTTCTTGTTCTTTCATTCGATATTAGCTTTATTAACATTTACTAGAAAAGAAAATTTTTCCAAATATAGCTTTATAGTTATAATCTAAAAGACAAAACATACAACCCCGAATTGCAAATGAGTTGCCCTTCATCAATGCTACAACCATTGTTTAAAAACAACCAATCACATCAATCATCACCAGTATTTTGAGACCGGACCGGCCGAACCACATCTTCGGCCTGGGTCAGTGGGGTTAAACTGATGTTATATATTTTTCAAAGCTTTCTTATCCGTCATAATTTAAACCCAAGACATCTCATATAAATGAGATAGTTGTATATGGCAACTCTCTAGACAGATATCGATGTTCAATTTCATTTAATCTCTTTTATATTTATAAAGTTTCTTCGTTAATTCACTTTTTCGCTTTCAAAACCATATGCCCTTTTTATATTGTTAAGAAATATAACAACATACTCATATTAACCATTTAATTTAATATAGTGTATATATATACATTTACAATATTAATATATTTTCAAACTTTTTAACCCGCTTCGATCAATCTGACAAGTAAAACATTAAGACTATCGATTCATCAACCAATCCGATTGTATAAACATTGCTAATCACAATATCCCAATGGTTACTTTTGGATACGCTATTATTATACACCAATAAGCATACCACAGCATAATCTTTAACATTAAAAAGAAAAGGCTAAAAGCTTAATTTAACCACTTTGAATGGATTTCCAAGCCTACACTTACAACATGCTATTAGAACGTGGGGTGTGGACTTGGGTTGGGTTAGGGGCATAGCTAATCAAGCAATGTCGCTTTAGCCACACCGGTCAGCGTGGGTAGTGTCGCTGCCCCGCTGACGTGGCTAGGGAGCCTGGCGTGGGGCGAGTTGGGGCAATGAGGTGGATGGCTACGATTGGTTGGGTTCATGGACCGTTGGGCTAGCCGTTTAAGCTAGTCGTTGGCCAACGGATATTTAAAAAGAACAATTTTTTTAACTATATAAATCAAACAATTCAAACTAAATTCAACTATCCAAATATTCAAAAACCACCTCCTATCATTCAATGAGTTCTTCAAGTTCAAGCGAATCGTCATCCTCATCGGACGACGAGGCGGAACTATTATTATCAACAGTGGCGACGGTCCTGAAAGCTCTCGTTGAAAATTCAGATGAAGGGACTTCACAACCCCAACCCAAACGGAGGAAGTATATCGTGCGTGAACGCAAAACCGCTAACGGTTTGTTGATAAGTGATTATTTGTCACCTGAACCAACTTATGATGAAAGAATGTTTAGGCATTGTTTTCGAATGAGTAAAAATTTATTTTTAAGAATATCAAGTATTTAGAGGATAATTACGAATTTTTTCGACAAAGACCTGATGCACGTGGTAATTTAGGATTTACCACGTGGCAAAAGGTTACGACTGCTCTAAAACAATTGGCTTACGGGAATAGTTCCGACATAATGGACGACTATTTAAAAATGTCGGCACGAGTGGCTAGGGAAAGGCTTTACAATTTTTGTGCGTACATCATTGAACTATATATGAAAAAAAATACTTGAGAAAACCAATGTTTGGTGATATGCAACAAAGTATAGAACATCATGCTGAATATCATGGTCTCCCCAAGATGATAGGTAGTTTAGATTGTATGAAATAGGAGTGAGAACTTTGTCCAACTATATGGCAAGGCTCTCACACAAGCGGATATCATGGAATGCTGGCTATGATGCTTGAAGCTGTTGCATCACAAGGTCTTTGGATGTGGCATGCATTATTTGTTATGCCAGGTTCACACAACGATATAAACAATATTCATCACTCGCCCTTTTTCGATGATCTACTAAATGGTGTTGGATCTAGAGGAACATTTTTTGTGAATGATGTTGAATACCAGCATGGGTACTATCTTGTAGATGAAATTTACCCTAAGTGGGCTGGTTTTGTGAAATCTTTTTCAAGAGGTGGGACCCTAGATCCTAAAAGAGTAAAGTTTAACAAAGTTCAGATGGCGGCACGCAAAGACATCGAGCTGGTGTTTTGAAGAAAAGGTGGAGAATTTTGAGCATGCCTTGTCGATCGTATGAAAAATATCAAATAAGAAACGTGATGTACGCGTGCATCATTCTACACAACATGATTTTAGAGGATGAAGACCAGACAATAGTTGAATATTTTCCCGAGTAGACCGAATCAAATAACCAAGACATTAGTAACGAACAGAGAACGCAAGACCAACAACTAATCGAGTCACGACAAATATTTTCAAATCTTTGAGCTGATTTGGTAGAACATGTTTCAACACTTTCTATATTTGACAACATCAAAGACGAAGATGAAGATGATTCATTTTTTTGTGATGTAATGTATTTTTTGTAGTTATTTAATATAATAAATTCTATATTTAAAAAAAATAGGTGTCAAATGATACTCCACGCCGCCTAGCCACGCCCCTACCACACCTCACTTTTTTTAGGTGGCCTGATGAAATTCACCTCCACCACATGTCATGCAAAGCTCCCAACGCAAGACCCCCACACCCCATATTCTTACAAAAGTTAAAATGGTTTTTTAATCCAACCAAACCATATATTTAACAAAGGCGCTATTTTCAAAGCATCACTTAGTGATCTCGATTCTTGAATAGTATATTAGGGCAGGTGGTATAAGATAAAGTATATGGTGTTTTATTGTGTCATGTCCATTTTAAAAAAATTGGCTTGCAATGGGATAAAAGTCATGTCATTATTAATCATTTTTTATATTTAAATTTATTTTTGAATTAATAAATATTATATGTGTCACACCCTAACCGATGGCGGAAACATCAGGGTTGGACGAAAACAAGATTGTAAAAGACTTCATAACACTATTTGTGACAATATTTAAATAATTCGATTTCAATGATACCAAAAGGACAATACATAGTTTCAGAAATGAAAATACAACAAGTTTCGAATGACATAACAACACGAATTGAAATACATAAATTTAAGTTTAGGTGTGTATCTAATCCACTCTAAATAAGTTTCTTCATCGGCAACAACTAGTTTCCTGCAACATGTATTAAAATAATGATCAACAAAATTTGGCGAGCATACAAGTTTATTTACATAGCATAATAGTGAAAAAGTTGACTCATATCCAACATGGTAAATTGCATATTATGTTACAAACATAGTAACATGTGATAACTATATGTCAATCCAAAATTTAACGCAATCGTGATTACCATTATCACCGAAACAACAACGTATAAAATAGTTTACTTAACAATACCACAAGAATACGGGTGGTGCGTTAATCCTATAGCGCTATAATTGTTAAGGGAGGCTAGCAAGGTTAATGAGCATCTAGACACAAGTATACATAGCATGCGATAACAAGAATCATACAAGTTTCATGTTTATAAAGGATAGAGTGTGATTATAACAAGTTTTAAATATGAATCGTGATTTGTATAATTGCACATGTTGCACCCAAAGTGTGTAAACGGAAAAATGGGTTCGAGTATACTCACGGTTTGCGTTAAGCCTTCCGAAACCGTGAAACTTGGGTGATGGAATGGGTGGACCGGGAGTCGAAGTTACTCCATAAATGGGAACAAAGGCGAGTAAGTTTCCGGGTTAACATGACTAGTAAAGAAGGTAAATTTGACAATTACATTAGGTTATAGTCAAGTATTCCTTTAAGGGGTCATGGAGATTCAACTAGGAGGTAGGATGATATGTATCCATTTAAACCTCGTCATAAGAATTCACCAAAGCACAACCCGAAGGTCAGTTGGTAATGAATGTAAATAAAGGAAAATACAAAAAGTAAAAAGGAAAATCATACAAGTGTGGTGTAGGACAAGTTTAAATAACCAAGGCTTTCATGGTCCATACACTAATTCAACACAGAAGCCTAGGCTTGGTTGATGTGCACACTTGAAGGTTTCTCATGAACCTCAATCAAAACAGAAAGTTTGGGTCTTCATAGTCTCTAATATCCATAGACTACAACTACAACATGTACACAAGTTTGTAGGCTTGTCCAAACACATGTTGGATAGGACATGATGGCTATGCCAAACATGTTGAAACCTACGAAACCGAAGGTTTCTAAGCATCTTGGACCTTCAAAAAAGAGTGTTACACCTCTGATAAATCTTGGGTAACATCCTTATTTGAGGTTCAAGATGATAGAAAGCAAGAACAAGAGAAGAAGACAGGTGAAAGGTGAGTTCTTGCACTCACTTTTGAACTTGGAAGAATTCTGCCATAACTTGAGTTTTTAGCAGATTATAGAGCTTAGAATGAGAGTTTAGGAAGGTGTAAAGAAGAAATGAGGGTTAGGCGTCTTGTATTTATAGCGAGTGAGGTTAGGTGAGTGTTTAATGAGGTTTAGAAGCCCATTGGTGGAGAATGAAGGTGGAGGTTGGAGCCATAAATACAAGATTCAAAATTTATATTTTAGGGTGTAGGTTGGAGCCAAAAATGCAGATTCAAAACGTGGGTTTTAGGGGGGGGGGTTTGGCGTTTTTGTCACAAATGGTCCCTCAAGTTTGATAAGTATGCAATTAGGGCCCCAAAGTTAGGTTTTAGGGTGTTTTCGAGCGCTTTTTGTGTAGTTTCAAGCGTGTAACAAGCATGCAAGTATCGTAAACTTAAAAGTGATGTCAAGTATGTCCATGTATGTGAAATTATGTAAAAAAAGTATCGGTAGTGCCGATCGTGACACATAGTTGTCGGTTATCGCACGAAATACAAGTATAGGCGGTTTATGATCTATAACACATAATTGCAAGTATAATTAACATATCGAAGGTGTTTACAAGTATAATATGATGTATTATGATGTATAATAAGTATCAGAATCATTAATTGTTGGTTAATCACAAGTATTGCACGTAAACGCGTTGAAAGTCGGTTATTTGCACGTATCGTCACATAGTTTCGAATTAGGGTTTATTGCATGCGATTACAAGTATAAATTGAATATAACAAGTATAAATGGAACATAATTGATATAAATATGACTTTCATTATGTTCGGTGTCTCAGACTACAAGTTGAAAATACGATAAAAGTATAAGTTTCCGAAAATAGAAAGTTTTCAAAAAAGGAAAATACAACAAGACTTGATAAATATGGAAAACATGGAAACGCGTAGCGTTACAATATGAAAAATAAGTATCAAAACAATATTAAACTAGAATAAAAAAGATTGCAACCAATGTTTTAAAAACCGGTTCAAACCGGCCGGTTGTACCGGTTGAGCAGGTTTGTTTAAACCACCCAATACATATGGTTAAACCGTTTCTGAGCAAAATCAGGTATGGTATCAAAACCGGATTTCAAAATATTGATTACAACCCAACTTAATTAAAAACAATAGATTAAAAGTTGATTAAAATAAACAGCTTAATTGTTAAAATGTGCAAGCAAAATTCTCCAAGCCGCAAGATGACGGACGCTTTTGTGCTGACGTAGTTGGTACTCGGCTCAGGCCGCCTCAATCACTTGATCTTTAGTTATGCCCTCTTCGCGGTTCAAAGGCATTGATAAAGAGCCTCTAAAAAGCCAACAAGTTGCTCGCATCGTAACAACCTTCCAGTAATGTGATTCAAATTACGATTGTTTGATCCACTTGTTGACGAAAATGCGTCAAAATCACGTTCCAACTAGTAGTATGATCTGGAGGGTGCCCTTCCTCCGTAACATGCACCCAACTTGTAGCCAAAGCGATGTCCTCTTCATCGGTCCATCGGTACACCATAAAAATGGTTAAAAATATGATAAAGATGGTTGAAATTGTACTGTGAATGGTGGTGAGTTGTGGTATAAAATGGTAAAATTGGAGATTTATATAGAGGATAGTAGGAATTAAATTGGAAAAAAGTTTATTTTTAAATGATCCTTGCCAACGTCAACACATTCAACTCATCGTTTCAAGCTTTGGCGCTCACTAAGCACACAACAAAACCTCGATGGCGCCCCTTTTTAACAACATGGAATTGGAGTCGGGGGCGCCATCGTGGCTAGGTGGTACGGACGATACCCCACACAGGGTAGTGTTAGTATTATTTATAGGATTATTATTGATAATATACAGGGATATTTGATTTAAATAACCCTAATTTTCACCAATTGCCCGATAACACTCCCAACTTTTGATTTGTACACCAGCACTCCCCTTTCAACTTGTTGGCCGATAACACATTCTAACTAACTGAACCCTAACCCAGTTAGTTTTTGCTGATGTGACATATGTTGTGGCCCATTTTGCTGACGTGGCATATGATGTGGCATTTTTATGACGTGGCAGCTGCTGTGGCATTTTTGATGACGTGGCAGCTGATGTGGCTTTTTTATAATGTGGCAGCTGACATCAGCTAACTGGGTTAGGTTCAGTTAGTTAAGGAGTGTTATCGGCCAATAAATTGAAAGTTGGGAGTGCTGGTGTACAAATCGAAAGTTGTAAGTGTTATCGGCCAATTGGTGAAAGTTAGGGTTATTTAAATCCAATATCTCTATATAAATGCTACGATTCAATTAAGAACCATCACGAGTTATAAGAATCATGAGAACTCCTACCTTATATGCGAGTTGGGCCACAATTTTTTGCACAAGCGTTGATGAAAATATTATAAACACATTTGTAAATAATGCAAAAAAAATTGTCGAGTCAGTAGTTTTGTCTAATATAAGTTTTGTTTACGCACTGATGTTTACGACGATGATTTTTTACACCTCAACAAAACCATATATTCTTACCTACACATAGGCTATATGCATGTTGGTAATTTAACCTACACATATTATGTGTAGGTTATACAAAAAGTGGAAATTTTCCACATTTTGTTTTGAATTCTAGTGTAAGAAATAATAAATTTTACATTTATAACATTCTCATTTACTTTTTAGATTTTTAGGATTGAAAAAATGGATGATTAATTGTAACGCGTCAATGACGAGCCCGAGCAAGCTTGACTACGTAGGTTTTTAGGATTGAAATAATTATTAACAATAAATATGACGAGCCGAGCATGCTCAAGCTTTAAAATGAATTTTGTAACGCGTCAAGGTCGATTACACCCTCAAAAATAGATAGATTTAATTACATAAATTATCCATATGATTTGGCTATAAACATGTTGTCGTAAATCACAGGAACAAATCACAAAAATGAATGGCCGTGAAATACCATGCGGCATTGACAACTAAATACGCCTAGTTGTTCAATAAAATTGACCAAACAACATAAATGATACAATGGGGTGATCAAAATTCTCTCTTTCAACAAACAAATATATAACCTAGCTTATTTGATAAATGCATATTTATCTTAGAGTAAAGATCTCAAGTTTATATCCAAACAATGGAGTGGTTTAAAATTATTAATTCAAAATAGAGTATGAATAACATTTATTTGTAAAAAATATATTAAACACATAAATACACTCATGTCATTAAACATTTCAAATAACAAAAGAAAACCTTATACCCAATTGGTTAATTGTTATTCAGCCTCTCAGAAAGAGATTGACAAATTATTATAATATATTGTGAGATTGGCAAATATATATATATATATGTTATAGTAATTTGCCAACCTCTGTGTGAAAGGAATTGAATGAACATACCAACAGCATAATGTTGTGGTAAAGTGTTTGCTCAGAAGCTGGGAAGCACAGTTTGGATCCCCCACTTCCCATCCGGTTTTCAACTTTTTAGTTTTATTTTTTAATTTAACTAAAAAACAGTTATGTGACTCAAATTAAGTAATTAGAAAACAAATACAAATTTTGTGAAATATATTTTAAACTAACTAAAATTCTTTTCATATGTAACTTGTGTTATCAAATAATATTCTTACGGCTTTATTTTTTGAGTTTACTATTTTGGTTACGATATAGTGACAACTATTAATTTTTTAAAAGCTCTTTTCCTTTCACTAACTAACTGAGAATCTTTTATTAGTTAACTTAAAGTTCTTTTTACTTCTATAAAAAAAAGCAATGAACTGAAGAGGCTATACTTTTTTGGTATGGCAGTCATCGTAGCGTGCGGGTTTCCTAGTGACTAGTTATATTGTATTTTTAAGTTTTATAGAAACATAACAATAACAATTCAAATATTCAATTATAAAAATGATTATTCCTGTTTGTGCGCCAAAGCCGGCAAGGGAGGCTTCTGATCTCCACTCTACAATCTAAATCATAGCAAATTTCTATGTGTGGGCCTCTCGTTTTTCTTTTGGGCTGCCTTATGAGCCCACTTAAAAAGCAATGATGAAGAGTAATTAACCCATATCAATTCATTTCATTTTATCACATTTTTTAAAATCAATGATGAAGAGTAATTAACCCATATCAATTCATTTAGTTTTATCCCCCTACTTGTGCTCTAGTAGTAGAACGATTGAGTTTTTCAATGGAGACTCAAGTTCAATTCCCATTTGTTTAATATTAGGATGAATGTAGGCAATGAATGATTTGGACTAGGCCTTGTGTGAGGTTGTCAGTTCGATTCCCGAGCCCAACTGGGTTTTCGTCCCACCGTGTGTTACGTCAGAGATTTTTGCTCTTGTGGTGGCACAACGACTGTCAAGTGGCAGCCGGTGTATGGTTTCCTGGGGGAAAACCCAAAAAAGCCAAACTTTGAAACCAGCGTGTGCCCGGTTAAGACGACATAGTCTGGCCAAAGTGAGACAATACGGGGCTCTCCAATTTGAAAATTATGGTAACCTTATATATGAAGTTAACCGTTCAAAAAAATTCATTTAGTTTTATCACATTTACTTTTAAATTTGCTGGGTCATTTTTCTCATTTCCATTAATCGTTTTGAGTTTGGTTTATTGTATATTGATCCCTACAATTTACAGAGACGATAAAACAATATATTTTAGGCATTATCAATGTATTTTATGAAATAGTTAATATGCAATAAAGCATATGTAAAATGCAGCGATCATTGTTACATAGGATAGAGGCTTCGTCAAATAGAGTGGCCATTTAGGTTTCATTTCATACTATTCAAGTGTCAAATCAAGTGGGTTGCTTGGGTGTGATGACTTCAATGGTTGATTGGTTTTCTCATTAGTGGTGATGGGTGTAACGACGTCCCTAAGGCTACTCGGTGTAGGTGACGGGTCTCTCTAGAGCACGTCCCGTCACGCTAGCGCCACGTCAGAGTCCTTAAAGGACGCCCCTCTAACGATGGAACAAGGAAATGGGTGACGACCCGATCCACCTAGTTAATTTATTTTCTTTAATTCACCTCCTCACCGCCGACACCACCACCACCACCTCTTCTGTCAAGTTCATCACACCACCGCCACCACCACCACCTTTTTCTGTCAAGTTCATCACACCACCGCCATCACCACCACCACCTCTTCAGTTTCCGGCAGCCACACCTCTTCTCCCCTACAAAAACCGCCACACTTCTCTTTCCACCTACCCAAACACCACCGCCACCTACTTTTTTTCTCCCCAGTCGGCCCGTTTCCAACGGCTCCTAGAAGACTTCCGCGACGCGACGACGCCGGACCACCCAGGGCGGTGTTGGGGGGCGTCGCCGGGCTGGACGACCCCCCACACCGAGTGACCTAAGAATTCTAAATAATCTTTAAACTCTGGACAGCTAGTGGAAATGAAACCTTAAAATATATTAAAAAATCTTAAAAGATATAATAAAAAATATATATATATATAATATATCATTTTTTAAATTTCTAGCCCCCAAAGATTTGGGTCTCAGACGGACGGTCGCCCTACCCCTCAGCCATTTAAGTCGGCCTTGGTGGGGTGGCTGTATGTTCCTTCCCTCATTAACTCTAGATCTACTCTCACGAAAGCACCTTTCTTCTCTTCTCGTCATCTTTAGTAAAGGTGCATCAATTGGGTTTTTGATTACCGGTTTTGGTTTCTCATTCTAAAGGTTGGAATCGGTTATTGGTATAGCAAGTTCAGTTTCAGTTCATGTTATTTGATAAAAAAGCAATACCCTACGTGCCTGATTCCGGGTAGGGTTCAGCTCTGATTCTTAGAAACTGGGTATTAAAATACCCTATTTAAGGGTTTTCCTATACCCTATTCCCAAGGTTTTTAGTATCATATTTTCAGGTTTTTAATGCTCTATTTTGTTTTTATTGCTCTATTTCTTTTTTTTTGTTTATTATTATTAAATATGCATTGTATAATGTAAAAAATAAATAAATAATTGCACTAACATAAATTTAAAAGATAGATATTAGAATCATGTATCATGTATAGCCAGGTATAATCGATTCCGATTCTGGTTCTTGTTCGGTTTTGGATATTAATTGGGTATGATCGATTCCAGTTCCAGGTTTTGAGATCAAAATACATACTCTATCTATACCATACGGGCATGATCGGTTTTAGTTTCGAGTATAGAATAGTCTGCTGTTAAAAAGTGGTTCCAGGTATTTCTACCGGGTACGGGTTTTTGTGGACCTCTAATCTTTAGTGAATCATGGTGCTCTTCCCATTTTCTTCACCAAATTTATGCTTCAACGATCAAGAGCAGGTTCCTGGCTCCCTAATAGGAATTGACTTTTAAACGACCGGCGATGGTTATTTGAGAATTGATCGCAAAACAAGGCTGTTTTTTGGGGGACCAAATTGAAATCACACAACGTAAATTTATAATTTTTAAAACTTAGATCCCAAACGGTGGAAATTTACTATTTGTGTAATTAACTAAAATAAATATTGTAAGTTTTGATCATGTAATAGGGGCAAAATCGATTTTGTTCCCAATATCTAGATCAATTTTAATAAATCAAGAAAGAATTATATAGTGCTTTTACATGTGCAAAATATGCAACTAGGAGAGGCCAAGAACGTTAGCACGGTCGATATCACCATCGTATCTTTACCAACCTCACAAAATCTTCTAAAATTGTTTTATTAAACACAAAATTTACTAAATTTGTTTTATGCAAATCAAATAAATAATGATAGGTCTGAACTTTGAATTGATCATATAATGCCGGCTAACATGAAAGAACACATCCCATATTATTCTATTCTTTAAATAAATTGTAAGTTATTCATTAAAAAGTTTTCACTTTTTAGTATCTAGTCCAGTGTAAAGAGCTTCCTGGGTTCAAATACTGGTATGACTGATGTGGTATGTTTTGTGGGACATCCTGAAAGAGTTGAGATTTCTGCTAAGAAAGTAGGCCCTTTAGAATTTCCTTACGGACCCTATGGAAGGAAATCAACCCTGCGATAAAGGACCTGCTTATCTTCGGTTGGGCTAGGGAGAATCATACTTGTGTGGATCTCACGGGGGTTTACCCTTTGGTTGGTTTAAGGGAAAACAGGTTTGTAGCTGAACAAGTAGCAAGAAAGGCAGAATAAAAGAAAGTGGATAAGCACGCTAAGACTTGCGTAGAGAACCAACATGTCTTTGTCCCTTTTGCTTTGATACATTTGGCTCCCTAGCCACTTTTTGACCAGGGTCCAAAGGGTCATCTACATTAATTGTTCAACCCCAAGGGACATATGGTTTGTATTTGAAAGGTTAGGGTTTACAATTCAGAAAAAAATGACGGCGCATCTTGTTGTCCGTTTACCTTCTGATTTGATATAACTTGACAAAGTTGTTATATTTTAATATTGCAACTCGAAATATGTGACGAAAAAAAAAAATTATGAATTGTAATAAGATTTCAATCATTTCAACACTCAAAATTGTTCTCAAAGTTAACCCTTTCTCCTCCACAATCACCACCACCACAAGTCAAACCCAATGTCTCAACAACCCCTCCATCATATATTTTGATTTCAGGGTTTTTAATTTAATTTAATTACATAATAATATTTTTTTTATAATTCCTTGCTAAGCTACAACAACAGCTCCTGTCCGTACATTATTTTTTTGGTTTTTTCATTTGATTTCTTAGTAACTTTCCATCTCCTCTCTCTTGCCTCATCAATCTCTATTTGTTCTTGCCTACACTCTTGGCTACAAAATGGATTATTTCCCATTTCTAGAATATTTTGTAAATTATACATTAAATTTTTTATTTAATATGTAAAAACCATTAATATTATAATAAAATAAATATGTAAAAAATCAGTATGTAAACAGACAAATGTCAAACTTTTAATTCAAATTTAGAAAAACAATTAAGTAAACAACAACAGCCACGTCGCAACTTCTTTTGATTGAAGCTTTGATTTTAGAAGAAAAAAAAACATGTGCACAACGGTACAACTTTTTATATGGTTTTTGAGCAAAATAATAATAAAGTATATAAGCCTTCTACTTTTAAATTTGGGTTTTTGATACAAAATATTGAATCTTTTTTATTGGTTTTGGTAAGTAAAGTAAAATTTGCAAGGTACAATAAAAAAGCATATGATCCAAGTCTTTAATGCATAATACCTGTACATGTATATATCAGTGTTGTGACCAAGTGATTTTGAGCACAGGGTACAAGCTTCAAGGAAGTGGGAGTTTACGCCACCAGCGTACGTTAGCATGGTGCTAAAATAAGCCAAGGGCGTATGTTAGAGTGGGTAAGTGAGAGAGGAGGAATTAGTGGTGTGGAAATGTGATCATTTATAGAGGCTCATGTTAGGGAAGTAAAGATCTAGTGTGGCGATATACAGGTGCACCGGTGCACCTTTATTTGAACTAATAGATTTTTAACACGTGCAGCAATTCCATTGTTATAGTGAGAGACCGCGATGCACCTGATTATGAACTCCTTGTTACAAAAAGGCTATACCTAAATCCATGATTTTTAATGGTTTGTTTTTTTAGCGGTAAATTTGGATTAATGACCTAATATCATTGTGTTATTAGCGGAACTAATCGATTATATTTATCTTTATTAGTGTATAGTGTTTATATATTAATTTAGGAGAAAACTCAATAAATATAAGAAAACCTCCTTGTGAGAATCAAATGCAGGACCTATTGGTCTCAAAGTCTTATCTCACCTTAAAATGTCACTAGACTATAAAGCCATTAGCTTTAATGACTCTTATTTATATCTCCTTAAATGTTATTCATATATTATTTTCTCTCTCTTGACTCTCTATACAAAGTGAAAGGATGTATCAAATATTAATATCAAATGACCCTTAATCTGATAATAGAGCAATGGAAATGGAATGAATAGTGCTATCCAAGTTTGGCACGTCTTCATTGGACCACAGGTGAGCAGATTGGTGGCATGTGAAGGTTATGGATGAAACTATAAACCTGTAAATTAGAAATATTGTTCAACCTCTTAGTAAGAATAAATGAAACTATAAAATTTGTAAACTACAAATCTAAAAGCCGGATTAGAACTAGAAAATCTAATATGGTAACGAATTTATGGATGTAATTTAGATTTTGGCTCAAAACTTGTAACTTAAAAACTTAAATGTGCATTTGTGTTTTAATCAACTAGAAACTTAACCTAGTTAGAATATATTTAAAATCTTAGTCAAAGAATGAACAATACCTAAATAAAAACAAATATATAAGTGGGAGGACCAAATATGGACAATGAGAAAGTAAGTTTATTAAAAACAAATTTAACACACAAACACACACATTTTGTGTGTGTTAGGTCGACCAAAGCAAGAGAAGAAGGGGGAAAACCCCTTTTGATCTAAAATCAAGAAATTGGAAGGATAATCAAGGCCAAACTAATCCATGAACCCTAATTCTTAATCATCTTAGCTTGTTTATCAAAGTGGTAAGTCGAATTTCTCAATTTGATGACTTGTAGAAAGTGGGTTTCAACCCATTCATGAATTCATGTGAAAATTTGGGTAAATGTGAGTTAGAATGATACTATGGAACAAGAATTATGCTTAGTTCTGGTTATTTGAATGATTTGGGGTGAAAACCCACTTAATTTAGTACTAAGACGAATATGATGATCATGTAGATGCAAATGGGTGTAATCTTGATGTATGATCTTGTATATAATAGAGAATTCTAGATAAATTGATGTAGAATGTAGAATATATGAATTTGGTTGATTATGATGATCCATGATATGAACTAGTAACAATATGGTTAGAATACTTGTACTTTATGCCTTATTGGTGATATGCACACCAAGTGTTTGATGAAATGCTTTAGTTAAAAATCCTGCAATTTTGACTTCAGACTATACATAATGAGCATGATTTGAGTATGTAAATGAAGTACATGTTAAGTTTTTAAGATGTCTAATCAAAGAATGTATGTAAAGTAGGCATAAGATATGCAGACTAAGTATAAATGGTTATGTATAGGTATAAAGGAAGAAGGTTCGAGTCACTCACAACAAGGAAATCAAGACCAATGTACCTTACTTGTTTATTTCAAGTTTTGCTAGTTGAAATGTTTATAGTCATATTTGCAATAATGATCATATTATCGACTCGTCGCGAACGGGTCAAACGAATTGGATGTCAAGATAGAGAATGAACATCGGTTATGTTAACGACTCGTTTTAAACGGTCAAACAAGTTAGAATGTCAAATTTGGGAATGTTTATGCATTGACTCATTACAAACGGGTTAAAAAGTACTAGAATGTCAAGTTGGAGAAAGTTTATACCATTAACCGTCGTAAATGGGTCAACCAAATAGAATGTCAAGAATTTAGAAAGATCATGCTGATGTATCATTATGAACGGGTTAAACAAATTTGAATGCTATGCAAAAAGAATGGTCATGTAATTGACCCGTTACCAACGGTTGCACGAACAAGAATGGTCAAATAATTAAGGATGGTGAAAGTACATGGTATGCAAATTATGTTAAGTGAATGATTTCCATGTTGTCGGAAATTAGTCGGATGTAACTAAATGTATTTGATATTACTTCTTGTTGTTATGTATAGGTAAAGCTCAACTTTAGGCGCATTGCGATGCTTGGAACAAACACACTAGTTCTTCTCGTCCATGGCACGCTTCCGATCTACTGGTAGTAAATAGGCCAAAATTTTGTTGATTTTTAGTGTGGTTGTTAGAATAGTTAGTTTAAAACATATGTTTTAAATCTTTTAAAAATATTGAACATTATGCATCTAGTTAAAATGGTCAACTCTATAAGTATGACCAAGTTTTCTTAGAAATAAATAAAGTTCAGATTTGCTCGTATTTTTTGTCTGATAAGTTCTTAGTTTGGCCATTGTTATGAATTAGGCGTTTTAAGTTAGTATCAGAGCCTAGTTTTGAGATATCCGAACACGTTAGAGTGCTCGGACTCAAACAGAAAGCTCGCAAGAAAGTGTGTGTTCGCTCCAAGACGCAAGAAGAGGTAAGCGTTTAAGAATTTTTTTTTATAAATCATGATACAAATGGATGACGTGATGGAAAGGCTTGTATAAAATGGAAAATATATAATTACATAGAAATGGTGTTTTCGGAAGTTTCAGAGCAAACTGAATCAAAGCGAAACTCGAAATCGGTTAAAACTAGGCTGCAGACATGTAGTAACAGTTAGCCGTAAGTTATGGCTTCGGGCCGTAAATTACGGTAGAAGGGTTCTGCTTCAGATTGTCTCTACCATATGCTACGGTAGACATGTCGTAGCTTACGCCAAGTTTAAAACAGCAAGAGGAAGGTTACCGTAGGCTATAGCAGAGGGCGGTAACCTACGGTCTGCACATGCTGAAACTGGGAGGTGATAACCATCGTAAGCTACGGTGGATAAACCGTAGCTTATGGCGGGTTTGGTGTTGCGCGTTATTGATAGCCGTAAGTTATGGCTGTTGGTCGTAGCTTAGAGCATGATGTTTCTGTTTCTGCATAAAGCCCCCACTGTAAGTTACGGTAAGATGACCGTAGCTTACGAAGGGTTTTGACAATAAACAAAATTCTTGATTTTGGTACTTAATTGCGTTCTGAACCTCTACATTCCCTAAGGCTTATTCAAGGGCCCCGATTAACTTCCGGAAAGTAGCATGACGATGATAACGAATAAGAAATAAAAGTTAGGGATTTTAATCCTTATGATTAGAAGTCATGTATTGAATGGTTCTTAGTGATCTATGACGATGATAATGAATAAGAAATAAAAGTAATTAAGATGTAATAATGATAGCTTGATATGACATGTGATGAAGTAAGTGTGAAAATTAACGAATACGATAAATGTTTATGTAGCTAGCGAATGAAGTAAATATAAACAATGATGAAGTAGCACGACAAGAAGCAATGAACGAGAAAATCTTGGAAAAAGTAGGGAAGGCCATCCAATCCGTAGAAAGCCGTGTTTTAGAAGCGGTTGAAGCTATGATGGTGAGTAAGAGAGAAGAATTGAAGGATATGATTGGTGAATACCAAAACAAGAAGAGAACTCGTAGGTGTACGTATAGGGACTTTATGGCGTACAACTGTCACACCCCAACCGATGGCGGAACATCGGAGTGAGAGGAACGAGATTGCTCGAGACTTCATAACACTATTGTGGCAATATTTAATTCAACCCGATTTCATTCATAAATAGAATTGTCAAGTACATCACAAGAATTCAAAGTATAACAATTGGAAACCTCAAAGTATAACAAAACTCGATAATAATACAGTGATAAAATCTAGTAATTCTAAATGCGTTTCTAAGTCATCCCTAGTAGATTTCATCAATATCAACATCATCAACCTGCAACATATTTAAAAGTATAGTTCAACACACAAGGCATTGGCGAGTACACAAGTTTAATATATCATAAGTATGAAAAAGGTGTAAACGAATCCACATGGCAAAAATAGTTAACTAGATTAATGTATCAAGGCATGCAATTTTACAAGTCAACCCTCTGATTACCGCAAGAATTAAAGACTTAACATGACCACAAGACTACGGGCGGTGCGTTACTCCTATAAAGCTATACATGTTAAGGGGAGGCTCGTACGAAGTTAATGACAAGCAAATTACATAAGAATGTTCCAAGAATACAAATCAAGTATCATGTATTTAAGCATGTATAATGGATTGTTTGTGTTTGCATATTAACATGCATTTTGATAGGTTAAAAACATTGCAGCCAAAAGTGTAAAGCGAAAAAGGGGCTTTCAAGTGAACTCACGGTTTTGCAAAGCTTCCTTTGGTAATCCCATAAAGAGTTGGAGAGTTTGAAGGATGGAACACTGAGTTATCCTAAATGAGGAAATGTATGTGTGTAAGTATTTGGATAATAACAGAGGTTTCGGATTCGGAACTAAAGTATGTAACAGTATGTATTCAAGAAAATAACCATCTAGCCTTAAAACACTCGTTTTTGACACTATATATCCCATTTGGGTTGTGATTTCATGGGTTAAGTGCCCATTAAAATCGTAAAGAGAGGTTCAAGTCTTGGATAATATAACCTATTACCATGTCAATTATCCTCAAGGGTTTGGTTATGTGTATATATACATAGATGTTATATAGTTTATATAATAAATTTTAAGCTAAGTTTGTCAAGGATATCATAGATTGTCATATAAGTCATGCATGGAGGTAGGATGATGATAGTCCATTAAAACCTCGTTATATGATTCACCAATACACAAACCGTCACATATAAGGTGTATATTTGTTGTATATTTAGGTGTTACATGTTATTTAATATATGACCAACATGTAAAAAGGCCTAATATGCAAAGGGAACATGAAAACATGTGTAAAAAAAGTATGTAAACATAGGTTTTGTGTTGTAATAATAAAAGAAGTATTGTAAGGATTAAACAAGTATGTGTAATGTATAATGAAGTGTCAATTATGCATAAGTCTCGTAATCAAATAATAAAGTGTTGAATGTACGGAATGCTTATGAATTACGAATTCACAATGTTGTTTACAAGTTAATCTTATGCTTATGGCAATCACGTATGTATCAAAGTTTTTCTTTTGGCATCATCTGTTCTAGAGGGAGATTGTTGGAATTGAACCCTACAAAAGAACAGATGATAGAAAGCCAACATATACTACAACCTCTGATCCTAATGATAATGTAACATCTGCCCAAGTAAAACTCTGCTGAAGATCAAAGCTAAAGGTCTGTCAAGGCAAAGCTCTGCTGAAGACCAACATATGATGTATCATCAGTGTTTTCTATCAGTCCTTGTAATGTTTAGCGTATAGCAGTGGTTAGCTTAGCAGTGGTTATCATCAGTGTTTTCTATTGGTTCCTAACAATAAACAAAGCATAAACGATGTGTATTTATAAAGATTCATTTCATTATGATCGAAGTCTCGTATGCAATGGTTTGAACGAAATACAATTACAAGGAAACGAATTTCCGAAAATAGAAATACGATACAATCTTTCTAAAAACGGAAAGCTGCAAAAAACATGGCCTTCGAGTCTCCCTTCTTTTAGGAAATTTCGTCCCGAAATTTAGGAAGGTGTAACTAACAGATGCGAAGACTTAGTCTTCATATCGCTTTTGAGTTCCCAAGTAAACTCAGTGCCACGTTTTCCTTCCCCTCGAACCTTCACGATAGGAATGCTACTACGCCTTAATTGCTTGGTCCCTCGATCCATGATCTCAACAGGTTTCTCCACAAAGTGCAAGGTTTCGTTGATTTGAAAGTCTTTGAGTGGGACTTGGAGTCCTTCTTGAGCTAGACATTTCTTCAAGTTCGAGAAGTGAAATGTAGGATGGACATTATTGAGCTCTTGAGGTAGGTCCAGTCGATACACTACCTTACCAATCCATTCGAGAATCTTAAAAGGACCTACATACCGAGGAACGAGTTTTTCCATTTTACCAAAACGGACTACTCTCTTCCACGGGGATACCTTGAGGAGTATAAAGTCACCAACATTGAATTCCAGTAATAAAAAGAAAGACCTGCCCTTTCGGTGAAGTTGCTTTCTTCTCTTATGATATTTCTAGTTGGATTCAAAGAGATTTGCGTCGCTTATCCGCGTAACCCTTTTGTCGACTCCTGGCTTTGAGCAAGTTGTCTTGAATCTGCAAGATCTTGCTCGTCGTCTCTTGTATAAATTCAGCACCGGTGATTTGAGCTTTCTCGATCTCGTGCCAACAAATAGGCGATCAGCACTTCCGACCATACAATGCCTCGAAAGGTGCCATTTGAATACTCGCGTGATAATTTTTGTTGTACGAGAATTCGATCAAAGGCAAGTGCATATCCCAGTTGCACCCAAATTGATTACGTAATAACGAAGCATATCCTCTAGAGTTTGGATAGTACGCTCGGTTTGACCGTCAGACTAAGGATGGAAAACAGTACTAAGATTGAGGTGAGTACCAAGAGCGGATTGAAACGTTTGCCAAAGACGGGAGGTGAATTGACCATCATGATCTAAGATGATGTCAATGGGGATACCATGATGACAAATGACTTCATCTGTGTAGATACGAGCCAATTTCTTGACATTGTAGTCTTCATGTATGTGGAGGAAGTGAGCAGATTTGGTCAAACGGTCAATGATTACCTAAATACAATAATGACCAGATGAAGTACGAGGGAGTTTAGTGATGAAATCCATAAATATGCTCTCCCATTTCCAGACAGGGATTTCTGGTTGTTCGAGTAAGCCAGATATCGTTGATGTTCGGCCTTTACCTTGGAACAAGTAAGGCATTTCAAAACATAGGAGGTGATATCTTTCTTCATACCAGGCAACCACTAAGACGTACGAAGGTCTTGGTACATCTTATCAACGCCAGGATGAATAGAATATCGGGATTTATGAGCTTCTCACATCAAAAAGTCACGAAGGTTATCACGGTTCGGAATCCAGACACGATCGAGATAGTAAAGGATGCCCATCGGGTTTGGATACGAGTTGATTTTCAGCACCACACTTCATCTCGTTGTACATGGTATTCTTGTTAACAGACGAGTACTGAGCATCACGAATGCGTTCGTGAAGGTTATTCAAAGCTTGAAAACAACGAATACCCTTCACATGAGTTTTACGACTAAGAGCATCGGCCACAACGTTCGCCTTACCAGGATGGTAGCGAATCTCGCTGTCATAGTCGTTTAACAACTCCACCCAACGAAGTTGACGCATGTTGAGTTCCTTTTGATTGAAGATGTGCTGAAGGCTCTTACGGTCGGTGAAGACCACACACTTAGTACTATAAAGGTAGTGTCGCCATATCTTCAATGCAAAAACAACTGCACCAAGTTCAAAATCATGCGTAGTGTAGTTCTTCTTATGAATCTTGAGTTGTCTCGACGCGTAAGCGATAACCTTGTCCCGTTTCATGAGAACACAACCAAGACCTAGTTTGAAGCATCTAATACACGACGAAATCGTTGTTACCATCGGGAAGAGCTAAGATAGGAGCATGGCAGAGCATGTACTTGAGTGTTTGGAAAGACTCCTCTTGTTTGGAACCTCAAACAAAAGGTTTATCTTTTTGAGTCAAGTAAGTGAGAGGAACGGCGATCTTGGAAAAGTTTGAAATGAAGCAACGATAGTAACCCGCTTAGGAACGAACAGATTTCAGATGGAGACTTTGGTGTAATCCAGTTCTTGACAACTTCGATTTTGGTAGGATCCACATTTATGCCTTTCTCAGTCACAACGTGCCCGAGAAATTGAACTTCTTTTAACCAAAATTCACACTTGGAGAATTTGGCGTAAAGACCCTCTGTACGTAAGATTTGGAGGATAAGATGCAGGTGTCGCTCGTGCTCTTCTTGTGTCTTGGAGTAGATGAGGATATAGTCGATGAAGACGATCACGAAACGATCGAGATAAGGCTTGCAAATGCGGTTCATCAAGTCCATGAACACCGCAGGTGCGTTGGTCAAATCAAAAGGCATGACCACAAAATCGTAGTGTCCATAACGTGTACGGAATGCGGTTTTGGGTATATCTTCTTCGAGGAATCGAAGTTGGTGATAACTAGAACGAGGATCGATCTTTGAAAAACACGTCACGCCTTGTAGTTGATCGAAAAGATTGTCGATGCGAGGAAGAGGATATCGATTTTTGACTGTAAGCTTGTTAAGCTCATGATAGTCAATGCACATCCGAAAGGATCCATCTTTCTTTTTGACGAACAAAATGGGAGCGCTCCAATGAGAAGTACTAGGGCGTATGAAGCCTTTATCAAGTAATTCTTGAAGTTGGCTCGATAGCTCTTGCATTTCTGAGGGTGCGAGACGGTATGGAGACTTCGCAACAAGAGTTGTGCTTGAAATGAGATCAATGCAAAAGTCAACAGGACGATGGGGAGGAGGTCGGTAGATCCTCAGGAAGACATCAGTAAAATCGCAAACAACAGGAACATCACTCACGCTTGGACCCTTATCCTTCTTTTCCACCAAGTGGGCAAGAAAGGCGAAGTACTCCTTGCGTAAGTACTTGTTTGCTTAGATAGATAACATGAGTTTAAGACCCTTTGAAGGTTTCTTGCCGTAGACTTGTAAAGAATCATCGTTTGGAAGAGGAAGACGAATAAACTTTTCAGAGCGAACGACCTCAGCGCGAACTCCCTAAGCCAATCCATGCCTATTATGAAGTCGAAGCTACCCATTTGCATGGGTATGAGGTCGATTGAAAACGTATGATCGTTAAGATTTAAAGTACACTTAGAAAGGACAAAATCGACAGCGACGGACTTACCGTTAGCGACTTCGACTGCATTGGTTTGGGTAACTTAGAACGTCTACACTTTAACAAAGGTTTGAATTCAACGGACACAAAACTTTTATCCGTGCCAGTATCAAATAAACACGAAGCATAGACATTGTTAACGAGAAATGTACCGTTGATGATGTCGTTGGCATTCTGGGCTTGAGCTGCAGTAATGACGAAGGCTCTACCACGCGCTTGTTGCTGCTGCTGGTTGTTGTTGATGCGTTGTGGGCAAACATTAGCAAGGTGATTAGGATCGCAACACTTGAAACAGGCTCGACTAGCGGCTGCTTGGGGTTGGGCTTGGTTTGGTGCGGGGCTTGCGGGTTATTGCAACGGTTTGGTTCTGGTTGGCTAGTGGCTTTGGACCGCTACAACATTGGTTAGCAAAATGCCCAAACATATTGCAATTCATGCACAGGTAGCATGGTGTATGGGCATGATGATGGTATTGGCATGCCTTATACTGGGGGTGAGTCCCAGTGTATACCTTCTTGGTAGACTAAGGGTTGGTTGGTGCAAGTTGTTGGATAGGTTGAGGGTTTGGCGGAGTACTACCGCACAATTTTGGCTTGAAGCCTTCCGCTTCTTGCCCTTGTTGTTGTTCCTTGGTGGCTTGGATGGTGTGGGTTCATCGATGGTATTGGTGGTGGCTAGGTGCACATTCTTTAATAAAGCCTTGTTGGAGGATTTATGAAGAACACAGTTGTTGTTGAGTTTGGTGGCCAGTTTGTAGGTATCTTCAAGGGTCTTGGGTGAGGCGGCTTCAACTAGGTTCATGATCGAGGGGGGCAGGCATCGAATGTACTTCGCGATAGCCTTGTCAAGGGTGCCAACTTGGCTAGGGCATAGTGCACTCAGTTGTTTAAAGCGAGCTGTGAGACCAACGTTGTCGTTCCCCACCTGCCTCAGATTCCAGAATTCATTCTCTAGTCTCTGAAGCTCGCGTGGAGGACAAAACTCGTCTCTCATCAACTTCTGGAGATCGGCCCAATGGAGGGCATGTTCGGCTTCGTTCCTATGAACGTTACGCTCGGAGGTCCACCAATCAAGGGCTCTTGATCGGAAAACGCCCGTTGCGTTAATCGTACGCAGGTGGTCAGGACAACCACTTTGGATGGATGTTACTTTAATGGCATCAAACCATTGAAGCAATTTAGCGACATCCCCTTAACCAGTGGGGGTGGGGGTTACAAGAGCAATTGTTTGAAAGTAAACGTCGACTTAGGCGTTTCCATCTTGGATTCGACAAAGCCATGGGGTGATTCGGTGTTCGGTGGAGGTTGGATTTTGCTGACGATGTCAGGGATGATCTTAGCCATTTGTTTTGCCATAAATTTCATACAATCCTTCTTCGACATCGAGTCGGAGTTGGACTTCGACTTTTTCCTTCCGTTTGAGTTTTGCGAAGTAGACATCTAGGTGATCGAAAATAGAGGAAAAGATAAGTCTTGATCAAAATGTGGTTATAAAAGTTGCATGCTTGAGCAGGTAAATATCACATAGCACGTATGAGTTCATATAGGTGGCATAAGCATAACAAGTATTCTATGAGCATAAACACGGATGAATGTGTAAAGGAGTATAAATTTAATTAGTTCACAAGAATTATTAATGTTTTTGATTGCGGGGGATGTGCGAATTGTGCATCAGTTTTAAAATGAACAAGATAACAAGTACTAAAATACATAGAAATTGAGGTAATATAAAAGAGAGGCCTGATAAAATATTGGAGTGTTTCAGGTTGAGAAACTTTGACTATTCCAAAGTGAATCGCAAGTCCTTTTGAATTAGGGAGACATGCTTTGGCCTAATATATAAAATACTCTCACCGAGGAGCAGTTAACAGTACTTTACCCTTCCAGTTACTACATGTTCCTAATTGATTGGAAATTCCAAACTTTGGTGGGATTGAAAATCGAAGAGTGGAACTAGTTATCAAGATATGGATATCACTCCTAACTTGATAATTTCGTTCCTTAAACGTGGTTGGTACTTACCAAACGAGGAGCAAATTCCGACTCGTAGGTAAGGGTCCACTAGAGTATGAAATGGAAATTTTCCATCAAGATGTGATTTCACTCCTAGCTTGATGGTGTAATTTCGTGTAAAATCGAGTACGCAGATTGAGAGTGATCACCAAAGTGTGGGTTTCACCCCTATTTTGGTGAGATCGTCTCATTTGTAGTATGAGTGTCTTCATGTCTTCTACGTGTGTATTGTGTAAATGTCTTAGGAAAGACATGTTGTATAATTGAGACAAAAGAAATAGAACGAAGCTAGGTAGGGAGAATAACGTATTAAGCAAGAATCAAGAATGGTCGAGTTGGTCACTTAAACTATAGACTAGGTCGAACATGGCAATTCTACCAAATTCCTTATAGTTATTGCTCTGATACCAATCTGTCACACCCCAACCGATGGCGGAAACATCAGAGTGAGACGAACGAGATTGCTCGAGACTTCATAACACTATTGTGGCAATATTTAATTCAAATCGATTTCATTCATAAATAGAATTGCCAAGTACATCACAAGAATTCAAAGTACAACAATTGGAAACCTCAAAGTATAACAAAACTTGATAACAATATAGTGATAAAATCTAGTAATTCTAGATGTGTTTCTAAGTCGTCCCTACTAAATTCATCATATCAACATCATCAACCTGCAACATTTTTAAAAGTATAGTTCAACACACAATGCATTGGCAAGTACATAAGTTTAATATAGCATAAGTACGAAAAAGGTGTAACCGAATCCACATGGCAAAAATAGTTAACTAGATTAATGTATCAAGGCATGCAATTTTACAAGTCAACCCTCTGATAAGACTTAACATGACCACAAAACTACGGGTGGTGCGTTACTCCTATAGCGCTATACATGTTGAGGGGAGGCTCGTACGAAGTTAATGACAAGCGAATCACATAAGAATGTTCCAAGAATATAAATCAATATCATGTATTTAAGCATGTATAATGGACTATTTGTATTTGCATAAATTATAAGTGTGTGCGTACATTTTGATAGGTTAAACACATTGCACCCAAAAGTGTAAAGCGAAAAAGCGGCTTTTAAGTGTACTCACGGTTTTGCAAGCTTCCTTTGGTAATCCCGTGAAGAGTTGGAGAGTTTGAATGATGGAACACTGAGTTATCCTAAATGAGTGTGTGTAAGTATTTGGATAATAATGGAGGTTTCGGATTCGGAACTAAAGTATGTGAAAGTATGTATTCAAGAAAATAACCATCTAGCCTTAAACACTCGTTTTTGACATTATGTATCCCGTTTGGGTTGTGATTTCATGGGTTAAGTGCCCATTAGAATCGTAAAGAGAGGTTCAAGTCTTGGATAATATAACCTATTACCATTATAAGTAACCATGTCAATTATCCTCAAGGGTTTGGTTATGTGTATGTATATAGATGTTATATAGTTTATATAATAAATTTTAAGCTAAATTTGTCAAGGATATCATAGATTGTCATATAAGTCATGCATGGAGGTAGGATGATGATAGTCCATTAAAACCTCGTTATATGATTCACCAATACACAAACCGTCACATGGACGATTCGGATGGTAATGAATCAAAAGAAAGAAATACTTCACTAAACTATGCAACCAAGTAAGCAAGCTAAGTGCGTGCATCATGAACATGGTAATGTTTGGGGGCGTGTCGTAGCCTTGTTACTCAATTGAAGGTTGAACATAATTTAGTGGTTACTTAGAAATCATTAATTGAGGTGTTGGATTGAAAGTAGGATAGCCAAGTCTTCCAAGTAATCACACCTTCACCAAAACACAAGCCTTGTCAAGCTTGGATGGTCTCAACACTTGTGGCTTAGAACCCTTACAAAATTAGAAGGTTTAAAGGTATTTTACACATCCAAATTTGTATGAAACAACCTTGGCTTAGCTCCCTAACAATGGACTTGATTAGGGGTACAAGTAGCACAAGTTTGTGTAGAAAAGTATGTAGAAAAGTATGTTTAAATAAAGTTTACAAGTTCATCTTCCAAAACAGATAGTTTTAGCCTTAAAAGTGGTATTGCTCCACCTTGATTTTCCATGGAAAACCTATGGTAACATCCCTAGAGGCATTACAAACATTGTAGAGGATTAAAAAAATGAAGAAAACATGAAAATAATGAAGTTGTAAAAAGATAAAACAAGCAGAAAGTTATAGGCACTTTGGACCTAAAAATGGTGAGATTTCACCTTAGTTTGCCCAAGCAAACTTGTGAAAACCTTTCATAGAGGCTATCCAAGTGTTTTAGAAGAAAGAACAAGAAGACATTAGAAAGAGAAGTGAGTTAAAACTCACTTCAATTGCTGGAACTTTCTGAGGTGTTGCTGAAAAACTCACTTTTGATCAGAATCTGCCCAGCCCATATATATATATATATATATATATATAAATATAAACATTATATGGTGTATATTGGTTTTATATTCAGGTGTTACATGTTATTTAATATATGACCAACATGTAAAAATGCCTAATATGCAAAGGGAACATGAAAACATGTGTTAAACAAGTATGTAAACATAGGTTTTGCGTTGTAATAATAAAAGAAGTATTGTAAGGATTAAACAAGTATGTGTAATGTATAACGAAGTGTCAATTATGCATAAGTCTCGTTATCAAATAATAAAGTGTTGAATGTACGGAATGCTTACGAATTACGAATTCACAATGTTTGTTTACAAGTTAATCTTTATGGGAATCACGTATGTATCAAAGTTTTTGTTTTGGCATCATCTGTTCTAGAGGGATATTGTTGGAATTGAACCCTACAAAAGAACAGATGATAGAAAGCCAACATATACTACAACCTCTGATCATAATGATAATGTAACATCTGCCCAAGTAAAGCTCTGCTGAAGATCAAAGCTAAAGGTATATCAAGGCAAAGCTCTGCTGAAGACCAACAGATGATGTATCATTACTGTTTTCTATAAGTCCTTGTAATGTTTAGCGTATAGCAGTGGTTAGCTTAGCAGTGGTTATCATTAGTGTTTTCTATTGGTTCCTAACAATAAACAAAGCATAAACGATGTGTATTTCATATAAAAGATTCATTTCATTAAGATTGAAGTCTCGTATTTAAAATGGTTTGAAGCGAAATACAATTACAAGGAAACGAATTTCCAAAAATAGAAATACGATACAATCTTTCTAAAAATGGAAAGCTGCGAAAAACGTGGCGTTCGAGTCTCCCTTCTTTTAGGAAATTTCATCCCGAAATTTAGGAAGGTGTAACTAACAGATGCGGAGGCTTAGTCTTCATATCGCTTTTGAGTTCCCAAGTAAACTCGGTGCCACGTTTTCCTTCCCCTCGAACCTTCACGATAGGAATGCTACTACGCCTTAATTGCTTGGTCCCTCGATCGATGATCTCTGTAACATCTGACGAAAAACGGGTTCTAAAACCCGCTCCGCTTAGTAATTCAAATATACGTATGATGTATGTTACACATTTATGTTAAAAGTTTTAAACTTGTTATATTATAATAAATAAGCATAATAAAGTAAAAATATTAAGGTTATTAAATAAAAATACTATAAATAAATAACAAAAAGGTGTTGACCGCGGGTTCGAACCCGGGTCATCACCCAATTCAAACACACAACACACCATTACACTATACACACATATCTGGTTTAATCCTAAAACAAATAAAATTTATACAGAAACAACACTCAAAACCCATTTCAAAACAGCTGTTTGCAACAGCTGTAACTCTCCAAATCATAAACCCATTTTTGTTTCAATCACGAATTCAATTGAAGAATAATTGTTTTTCCAATCATGGATTAACATTCAATCATGGTCAAATCAATTACAAATCGTTTATGGCAATCAAATTCATCATTTAAAATTGGTTGAAACTGAATTCTGAATTAAACCCACACTTGCCTATAAATTCTAATCTTAGAAGTCATTCAGAACTCGCTCACATTCGCAAAACCTCTCTAAACACTCCTGAGATCCTCTATTCACTTCGCCAGAATTTTCTTCATCGCCGGAAAAATACCACCGGAGAAACTCGGTTCACATTGATCGGTATAACTGCTTGAACCTTATTCTGTTATCATTCAATTTATTAATCAAAGTTGAAATTATAATAAGTTCGGATTAAATAGCCAATTGGGCTGTGATAGTCTATTAGTATAATTAAAATCATAGATTATACCGGGTTAGACACACAGTCCAGTGGTGGACTGTGTGCATTACAAATGAGGTTACCCGGGTTCGATTCTCACACACGGTTCTGATTTCCTATAATACACCAACCCTTTTTAATACTTATATATATATATATTAACATCCAGTAAGTGTATAAATTTAATAAAAATCATATATTCTCTGGGTTAGTCACACAGCCCAATTGGCTGGACTGTATGCAACGCAGAGCACAGGCGCGGGTTCGACTCCGAGTTGTTGCACCAGTTTAATAAGTTTGATAAACCTTTTTAATTAAACAATTTCATAATCAACCTAGTTTGTGTATATGTATAATTAAATTAGTGATTATTTCGGGTTAGACATAGCTCAGTTGGTAGAGTTGCGTGCACGTATACAGGAGGTCACGAGTTCGAACCTGACACGCTGCCAAAAATTCGCTCAATAAACTGGTCAGATTGTCAGACCTGACAAGGTCAAATTTTTTAAAATTTTTATTTTATTTATTCCTCTATTTATATTACTTAAAAATCACTTAAAATGTTTATAATAAGACTTTTTAAAGTTAAAAATTACATTAATTACCACAAAAATAAATCTAACAATCTAATAAAAAGCATTAATTAAAAATATTAACTTTTATTTATTTATCGAATTATTACGTTATTATTTAGGTTAGTTTCTTTCGTGTTGAAAACCAAATTCGTGCGCGTTCGTCGTCAATCTATGGAAACGCACCCACTGTGAGTGAATCCTTTCAAATTCCCCTTTTTATTCATGTTTTGGGGTGTATCATGTGTCATTTCATATGTTTCGTTTATTCAAACACTTGTGCTATTACCATTATATGATCCAACGTGTGATGTAAATGTTATTTGTTGTATTGTGTGTTTACATTTTTGTCAGTTGCGTGCAATCATTCACATTAGGCCCATCAGTTCCTCGTTGGAGACGAGTTGAGCATCATATGCCTCATTAGATCGGCTCCGTTTGATTGAGCCTTGATCTCATTGTTCATCATTTGTCATGCTTGTGTGTACATTGATTGATAATACGTGGTTTGTGGTTAGATTTATATATGCGTTTGCTCATATTTGGTTTGTGCACATTTTTATCTAAAATAACCAATATAACTAATTCGTTCAAATGTTTAAATAAGATTCACTCGCCAACTTTTGTTGACCCAAAACCCTATTTTTACACATGATACAGGTGGACAAGTTGAAGCAAGGAACGCATAGGGAATTGCCTTAGAAGAAAAATAAAGAAGTCATGAATGTTGTGTTTAAAAGATATTGTGCTTTTATGTATACGTGTTTGTTGTAATTTATCCTTTTTAATTGGAAGTAGTACATATGAAACTTTATTATAGTAAATGTCATGAGCTTTGATTTAAACTCAATCATGCCCCGACTACCATTTCCACTGCGGGTCAGGGTGTGACAATCTCAATAGGTTTCTCCACAAAGTGCAAGGTTTCGTTGATTTGAAGGTCTTCGAGTGAGACTTGGAGTCCTTCTTCAGCTAGACATTTCTTCAAGTTCGAGAGGTGAAATGTAGAATGGACATTGTTGAGCTCTTGAGGTAGGTCCAGTCGATACACTACCTTACCAATCCTTTCGAGAATCTTTAAAGGACCTACATAGCGAGGAGCGAGTTTTCCCATTTTACCAAAACGGACTACTCCCTTCCACGGGGATACCTTGTGGAGTACAAAGTCACCAACGTTGAATTCCAATAATAAAAAGAAAGACCTGCCCTTTTGGTGAAGTTGCTTTCTTCTTTTATGATATTTCTAGTTGGATTCAAAGAGATTTGCGCCGCTTATCTGCGTAACCCTTTTGTTGGCTCGTGGCTTTGAGCAAGTTGTCTTGAATCTGCAAGATCTTGCTCGTCGTCTCTTATATAAGCTCAGCACTGGTGATTTGAGCTTCCCTGATCTCGTACCAACAAATAGGCGATCAACACTTACGTCCATACAATGCCTCGAAAGGTTCCATTTGAATACTCGCGTGATTTGAGCTTCCCGATCTCGTGCCAACAAATAAGCTCTGTGAAGTCTAAATCTAAAAGGTCTGCCAATACAAAGCTCTGCTGAAGATCAAAGCTAAAGGCAATCTAGGCAAAGCTCTGTTGAAGACAAACAGATGATGTATCATCAGTGTTTTCTATTAGTCCTTGCAATGTTTAGCGTATAGAAGTGGTTAGTTCAGCAGTGGTTATCATTAGTGTTTTCTATCAGATCCTAACAATAAACAACGCATATACTATATGTATTTCATATAAAAGATTCATTTCATTATGATCGAAGTCTCGGATTTACAATGGTTTGAAACGAAATACGATTACAAGGAAACGAGTTTCCGAAAATAGAAATACGATACGATCTTTCTAAAAACAGAAAGTTACAAAAAAACGAGGTGTTACAGCAACCCATGCGTCAAATAATGGGGAAATTGATCCCATAAAGTGCCAAAGATGGATCTCTAGTATGGAGGTCGTTTTTGTTCGTAGCCGATGAGAGAATGAGGATCAAGTAATGTTTGCTACGGGTCAACTCCAGATTCAGGCTAAGATTGGTAGGATGCTCATTGTAAGGAATTGGGGGAGTATAAACTTCGTGTCTTAACGTGGCAAGAATTTAAAGAACCGTTCTTAAGATATCATTACCCACAGTCAGCGATTGATAGGATTTAAGAAGACTTCCTGCGTCTTCGACAAAAGGATGAGTCGATTGATGAGATTACTAATACATTTCTTGACAAGTTAAAATTTTGTCAAGATTTTGTGAAGTCAGAAAGAATAAAGATAAATCGCTACCACGACATGTTGAAAGCAGATTTAGAGAATTCATCACCCCTTCAAAATGTGAAACTCTAAACTAGCTCATTAATTGGGCCCGGGATAGGGAGATTGAACTAAAACGACAAGTGGAAATGGGTGAGAAGAGATCCTGGAAAAAGTTCACCAACCCAATCTCGACAAAGAAATAGAGGTTTCAAGATCATGGTAAGAAGGAAAAAGCAAAGGATAGTATTCCCAAATGCAAGACTTGCGGGAAGCTTCACACGGGGGAATGTCTAATGGGTAAAAAAGGGATGTTATAACTGTGGTTAAGAAGGACACTCGTACTATAAGTGTCCTTATCCCTCGAGAACTTGCTTCAATTGCTTTCAACCAGGTCATGTCAAAGCCGAATGGCCAAAGCTTCAATAGAAGACGGGTAAAGAAGGAAGGAAAGAAGAATCCCCTAAGACTCGTAGTAGAATGTTTCAGATGACATCTGAAGAAGCTAAGGCTCTCCCAGATGTCGTATCAGGTATATTTTTATAGAACTCGATACCTAAGTATGTGTTATTTAATACCAGGGCTAGTAGATCATTTGTATCTAGTGAATTAATGTCTCACCCTCTTTGAAACTGAGAAGATGCTTACATCCTTAGATGTTGAGATAGCCAATAACAATAGTTATTTGTTACATGAAATGTGTAAAAACTGTAAGATCATTATAGAGGATGAGGAGTTTGACATTGACCTTGTTCCAATGGCTTTGGGGGAATTCAAGGTTGTGATAGGTATGGATTGGCTAACCTGATACCATGCCGAAATTCATTGTGAAAGAAAACAAATTCATGTCCTATCACCTAGGGGAAAGTGGGTAAGCATACAAGGGGAAAGGAACGTCGAACCAAAGCTTTGCACCATCGTTCAAGCCGTCAAGTATGTAAGAAACGGGAATAAGGCATTTTTGGCCTATGTAATTGATACTGGACGGGATGAAGATGTCAAGATCGTCAATGAATTTCCGGATGTATTTCCAGAAGAATTGACGGGACTCTCACCCGAGTGAGAGGTGGAGTATAGAATCAAGTTGAACCCGGGAGCCAAACATGTAGCCAAGGCTCCAAACAGATTGGCCCCGCCCGATGAAAGATTTAATGAATCAAATACAAGAGTTACTCGATAAGGGCTTTATACGCCCAATTGTTTTGCCATGGGGAGCGCCGGTTCTATTTGTGAAGAAGAAAGACGGTTTGATTCGCATGTGCATCAATTACCGGGAGTTAAACAAATTAATAGTTAAAATTGTTATCCCTTGCCACGAATTGATGACCTTTTTTATCAACTTCAAGAGCATGCTGATTCTCAAAGATTGATTTACGCTCAGGTTAACACCATGTAAGAGTACAGGAGGAGGATGTAGCAAAGACCGCATTTAGAACCCGTTACGGGCATTGTGAGTTAGTAGTAATGTCCTTTGGGTTGACTAACGCGCCTACCGCGTTTATGGACCTTATGAACCGGGTGCATCGGCCCATGTTGGATAAATTTGTGATAGTAGACAACATCTTAGTATACTTTAGAAGCGAAACCGAACATGCACATCATTTGCGCAAAGTACTCGAGACACTCCGTAAAGAGAAACTTTATGCAAAATTTTCTAAGTGTGCTTTTTAGCTAAGGGAGGTACAGTTTTCTGGCCATGTAATAAATGTAGCTGGCATCCTTGTGGACCCGTCTAAAGTAGAGGCCATGACGAAATGGGTTTCTCCAAAGAACCCAAGTGATGTGAGAAGTTTCCTACACTTGGCCGGTTATTATAGGAGGTTCATTCAGAACTTTTCCAAAATAGCCTTGCGTATGACTAAGCTAACAAAGAAGAATAAGAAGTTCATATGGAGAAAGAGCCTTTCAGACATTGAAGGAGAAATTGTCAAGTTCCCCTGTGTTGACCTTACCCGAAGGGATAGAAGATTTAGTTTGTATACTGATGCTTCGCATCAGGGGCTGGGATGTGTTCTGATGCAAAGGGGTAGGGTTATCGCGTACGCTTCACGACAACTGAAGCAGCATGAGGGTAATTACCCGACCCATGACTTGGAATTAGCGATGGTAGTTTTCGCCTTAAAAATAAGGAGGCATTTTTTGTATGGAATTAGCGATGGTAGTTTTTGCCTTACAAATAAGGAGGCATTTTTTTATATGGGACGAAAAGTACAATTTATTCGGACCATAAAAGCCTCAAGTGTTTCTTTGAACAGAAAGACCTCAATATGAGGCAACGAATGTGGTTAGAGCTTATCAAGGATTATGATTACGACATTCTTTACCACCTGGGCAAGGCAAATGTCGTGGCCTATGCCCTGAGCCGAAAAGATTACCCATCCCCTATACGAGTGAAGTCTATGAAAATGGTAGTTACATCCAGTTTCCTCGAAATAGTACGGGAAGCAAAAACAAAATCGTTGAATGCGGATGACTCAAAGAAAGAAAGAACAAAGGGGTTTGTGGATAAGCTAGAGGATAATACGAGTGGAGTCAAGATGAGGTACGCGCCGAATCTGGATACCTTGATTTTGTGAAGCAAAAGCCACTCTACTCGAAGAGGCCCATAAGTCATGATACTCAATACACCCAGGGGCCACTAAGATGTACAAGGATTTGAAGAAAGACTATTGGTGGCCCGGGATGAAACGGGATATTGTAAAATATGTCACGAAATGTTTAACATGTTCACAGGTAAAGGCGGAACATCAAAAGCCATATGGTAAACTACAACCATTGGATATTCTGGTATGGAAATGGAAGGACTTAACGATGGACCTCGTGACAAAGCTTCCCAAAACAAAGAAAGGTCATGATGCCATATGGGTGATTGTTGACCATCTCACAAAAAGCGCTCACGTTTTAGCTATATGGGAAATCTCCTCCTCGGAGAAAATGACGGAGATTTATGTAAAGAGATCATATCTCGCCACAGAGTACTCGTATCCATCATGTTAGATCGAGATACACAGTTTACATCTCGATTTTGGCAAAAGTTTCATGACAAATGGGTACAAGGTTACATTTCAGTACCGCTTACCCCCCCCCCCCCAAATAGATGGTCAATCTGAATGAACTATCCAAACGCTCGTAGATATGTTGAGAGCATGTGTTATAGATTTTGGTGAATTTGGGATGACCATTTGCCCTTGGTGGAGTTTTCATACAATAATAGCTATCACAATAGCATTCAAATGGCACCTTATGAAATGTTGTACAGAAGGAAATGTAGAACTCCCGTATGTTGGGCTAGTTAGGACAAAGAGAAATCACACCCAATGATGTGTTGGCCAAGACTAACGAGAAGATCGACATCAAACGGGCCTGATTAAGGGCAGCAAAAGACCGACAAAAAGCTTATACGGATCGAAGAAGACGCCCCATTGAGTTTCAAGTAGGAGATTACGTGTTATTAAAAGTTTCACCGTGGAAGGGTATAATTCGGTTCCGTAAACGAGGGAAGCTGGGCCCTCGGTACATCGGACCTTTCAAGATTTTAGCTCGAACCAGGAATGTAGCGTACCGCTTAGAATTACGACCTGCATTGAATGGAATTCATAATACCTTTCATGTATCTCAACTACGGAAATGCGTTGCGGATGAAATGGCACATGTGTCGTTTGACGACATCGAAGTGGATGAACGAATGAATTACGTTGAACGACCATTAGCCATTAAACATTCTAAAGTAACACATCTCCGCAACAAGAATATTAAGCAAGTCTTGGTTCAATGGCAACACCGAAAAGGATCGGAGCTAACTTGGGAATTGGATGACGAAGTGCGGGAGCACTACCCGACACTATTTGGTATGTATCCAGGTTTCGGGGACAAACCTCCTTTAATGGGGATAGACTTGTAACACCCCAAAAACTTAAATGTGCATTTGTGTTTTAATCAACTAGAAACTTAACCTAGTTAGAATATATTTAAAATGTTAGTCAAAGAATGAACAATACCTAAATAAAAACAAACACATAAGTGGGAGGACCAAATATGGACAATGAGAAAGTAAGTTTATTAAAAACGAATTTAACACACAAACACACACATTTGTGTATGTTAGGTCGACCAAAGCAGGAGAAGAAGGGGGAAAACCCCTTTTGATCTGAAATCAAGAAATTGGAAGGATAATCAAGGCCAAACTAATCGATGAACCCTAATTCTTAATCATCTTAGCTTGTTTATCAAAGTACTAAGTCGAATTTCTCAATTTGATGATTTGTAGAAAGTGGGTTTCTACCCATTCATGAATTCATGTGAAAATTTGGGTAAATGTGAGTTAGAATGATACTGTGGAACAAGAATTATGCTTAATTTTGGTTATTTGAATGATTTGGGATGAAAACCCACTTGATTTAGTACTAAGGCGAATATGATGATCATGTAGATGAAAATGGGTGTAATCTTGATGTATGATCTTGTATATAATAGAGAATTCTAGATAAATTGATGTAGAATGTAGAATATATGAATTTGGTTGATTATGATGATCCATGATATGAACTAGTAACAATATGGTTAGAATACTTGTACTTTATGCTTTATTGGTGATATGCACACCAAGTGTTTGGTGAAATGATTTAGTTAAAAATCCTGCAATTTTGATTTCAGACTATACATAATGAGCATGATTTGAGTATGTAAATGAAGTACGTGTTAAGTTTTTAAGATGTCTAATCAAAGAATGTATGTAAAGTAAGCATAAGATATAAAGATTAAGTATAAACGGTTATGTATAGGTATAAAGGAAGAAGGTTCGAGTCACTCACAACAAGGAAATCAATACCGATGTACCTTACTTGTTTATTTCAAGTTTCGCTAGTAGAAATGTTTATAGTTATATTTGTAATAATGATCATATTATCGACTCGTCGCGAACGGGTCAAACAAATTGGATGTCAAGATAGAGAATGAACGTTGGTTATGTTAACAACTCGTTGTAAACGGTCAAACAAGTTAGAATGTCAAATTTGAGAATGTTTATGCCATTGACTCATTACGAACGTGTTAAAAAGTACTAGAATGTCAAGTTGGAGAATGTTTGTACCATTAACCCGTCGTAAATGGGTCAACCAAATAGAATGTCAAGAATTTAGAAAGATCATGCTGATGTATCGTTATGAATGGGTTAAACAAATTTGAATGCTATGCAAAAAGAATGGTCATGTAATTGACCCGTTACCAACGGGTTACAAGAACAAGAATGATATGTTTAACAATAGACAAATAATTAAGGATGGTGAAAGTACATGGTATGCAAATTATGTTAAGTGAATGATTTCCATGTTGGCGGAAATTAGTCGGATGTAATTAAATGTATTTGATATTACTTCTTGTTGTTATGTATAGGTAAAGCTCAACTTTAGGTGCATTGCGATGCTTGGAACAAACACACTAGTTCTTCTCGTCCATGGCACGCTTCCGATCTACTGGTAGTAAGTGGGTCAAACTTTTGTTGATTTTTAGTGTGGTTGTTAGAATAGTTAGTTTAAAACATATGTTTTAAATCTTTTGTAAATATTGAACGTTATGTAACTAGTTAAAATGGTCAACTCTATAAGTATGACCAAGTTTTCTTAGAAATAAATAAAGTTCAGATTTGCTCGTGTATTTTCGTCCGATAAGTTCTCAGTTTGGCCATTGTTACGAATTAGGAGTTTTATAACTATAAGCTTTTTTTCCATTATGTGTACCTATGTTTATATAAAAATAAATATATGTATAATTTGGGTTTGAATTTCTAATCATATCAAATTAAAAATCATAAGTTCATATCTGATTCAAATTCGATAACTCGACTCAAATTCGAAACAAACTGAACTTTAAAAACCAGATTCATACCTTGATAATCAAATTCGAGTGAGTCAAATTTCAAAAATTCAAAATCTGATTCGAATACTTAACACCCTAACTCACTTACCCTGCCCTGTCATGTATAAATAAATGTTTACATGGCATTGCCAAACATAAACACCTGTTCAAAAGATTAAACGATTAATTTGACAAGAAAAAGAGGGTGTGCATACTGCAAACAACCTTTACAATCACTAAGAGTTTTGAAAATTAATTGAAATAATATATTATTTTATTATACATTTTTCTTGGTCGGAGCCAATAACAAGATAAGTGGTCTAAAAGTATAACCAATAATGATATTTCAAGTGTCTTTTGTGGTCACGTTAAGTACGCATTAAAGACTTGTACATCCTTTATCACATGAAAGCGACATATTTCAATATTTTGTGTAAATAAGTTTATTTAATTATTAATAAGAAATTCTAAAATTGTTATTATTATTATTATTATTATAATATAATTATTATTATTATTATTATTATTATTATTATTATTATTATTATTATTATTTATTATATATTCAAAAGCGAAATTGTGAACAATACTGAAATCTCATTTGCTTAAAATGGTAGCGGCTCCTTCTAATTCGTGGTGGCTGGCGCCATGTTTTTTTTATGTTAAATCTGCGTTTGTTCGTTGATTCGTTTACTCGTTTGACCAAGAAATAACTAGAAGCTTATGGTGGTGGAGTGATATGTACACCCCTCTTAAAGTCTGGCGACCTAGGTTCAATACTTGCCGGTGACGAGTTTTTGTCCTTTTTATTGCCTTTTTTGGTTTTTTAGCTTTTATTTTATGTTTGTTTAACGTTATTTTTATCGTTTCGCTTTTGTTCCTTCATGTTACGAGATGAGGGTGCCAAATCTAATATAAATTGATTCGTTCCCATTGTGAAGCAAGGGTGTCAAATACTAGTTACATACAAAATCATAAGTTTTAATTCTTAATTATGAAAGAAGGCTAATTTTTGATCAAATATTTTCATTTTTTTAATTTATGTAGTTAAATATCTAAGTGCATCTCTATATAATACAAAATAAAAAGCATGTGATACAGAAGAAACTTTAATAATTTAAAAATATTAAATAATTGCAAGTTGAACCTTTTTTTCAAATATATTATTAAGCTTTCAAACGCTTGTTGTCATGAAAAAACAAATTTAATAATCATCAAAACAGTGACGTGTATAATAAATAAATCATAAGATGATATCAATCGAAATTGACATTCTCCACCAAATTTATATATCATCCTTTTTTTGTTCATAAGTTTTAAGTAATACATTTTAAAGGTAAAAAACTTTAGTATTTTACGTATGATATTCATTATAGCTTTTTATATCTCTTTAGTATATTACAAAATTTTCTATCTAATTTGGTTTAAATTATGAGTTTGGTTGCTGAACATTTTTTGTGTAGACAATTTTAATGTTTTGTGAGGTGGTTGAACGTGATTATAATTTTGTTATATTTTAAGCACTTTTTACTTGTGAATCAAGCTTTAAGTTTATAAAACACGATACAATATTATCACTCTACACATGTTAGGGCAAGTGCATACATCGTAGACGTAGTATAGTGATGGTAAGATAACGACGTCGTCCAAGGATACAAAAGTTTTTAATACCGGTTTATCGTTAACGTCTAATCTAACCAAATTTTGATAAAAGGTTTGAAAGTTTTAAAAGATAAAATGTAAGAACGTGAAGAAATAAATAAAGACAAATAGACAAGAAAAACTCACTTGGTTCCAATTCCCCTTTTATATATCCTTTGATGATTTCCGCACTTTGAGCTTTTTAAGAGATTATTTTAGTTATAGTGGTAGGCCCCTCTTGTAAGGCGACGTTACCCTCGGCCATATTGGTCCGAGTCAGCAGAGATACAGTCCCGCAAGGCCGGAATATTAAAAGATGATTAATAAGTTATTAATGCGAAAAGTGGTAGACCCCTCTTGTGAAGGCGACATTACCCTCGGCCATATTGGTCTAAGTAAGCATGGATACAGTCCCGCAAGGCCGAATAAAGTTTTAATAGTAGTTTATTATAAGGGATTCAAGCCGTTCTTACTTCCCCTGATTTGATGTTATCTGCCTCAAGGAAAGTCCTAATAAGCTTGAACCAAGTCCTCGTAGGATCTATAAGTGAACGAGACAAGAAATTTACCCAAACACCCTTCTAACCCCATTCCAGGACGAGTTTGTGCAAGGCTTGTTTTTAAGACAAAAGATTCAAGGTTTTAACATCCCCTCCCTCCATACTTAAATTACATATTGTCCTCAATGTGTCCCAAATAGGATTTGTTTAGATTAAAGATGCAAAAGTGGGGTAAAATAATTTTTTTTAAGGTTATTGGGCACTAGGCACGGGGCATGCCTGGTGGGCATGACACGTGGCCAAAGTGCCAGTAACAAAACGTAACAAAAGACTTACAGTATGGTGGACACGGGGGCGTGCCTGTTGGGCACGACCCCGTGCTGCAGACTCTGTTTTGCAATTTTTTGAAGCGGGAGGCTCTGGTTTATGTGCATGGGGTCTTTTGTTCTCAGTTTTTGCACCATTCCTCATATTACAAACACCACCCTTTTATTTAGAACATCCATTCATTACAAACTAAAGAGAAGCGAAAAAGTACGTAAACTAAAAGTCCTAAGATAGATTAGCCTCCTAATGACAAGAAAAAAAAAATCCTAAAAAGCTCTCCCTAGAATAGTTGATATGACAAAAACCCGGAGGTGTTTCTAGATGATAAAGGGCTCTTGAGCTTTTCCCGGAGGGTGTACCCTCATATGTCATTGAGCATCTGCTCGATCTACCTTGGGAGAAAGATGAAAGGCTCATCATCCACAACTTCTTGTGGGAGAGGGTTAGTGGTCACCGGAACCTCATCAAGTGTGTCTAGAGGTGGTTCCGGTGGAATTTCATCCCATCCGATGGGGATGATGATCTCTTGAGCTACGTTCCAATCTTCTTGTGGGAAGATTGTCTCCATAGGAGGCATAGCAAAAATATTCAACCTTTGGTGCAAAAGGTTAATTTCTTGGAAGCTAGTCTCAAGCCCCATTGTTAAGTAGTTGATCCGGTCAATTAGGATCTCTTCCACCGATGTTATCTCCTCCATAGCCTCCCTTAGCACACTTATGTAACAGACAAGAGTAGCCTCGATGGAGGGCCTCCTTCCCCTCCTATTGTTCCCTGTAGTGTTTGATGAAGTTCCACTGGTTCTGCTTGACATTCTAGGAAAAACAAGGAAGTTGTCATTTACGCAGACATTACCACGGCCCCGTGCCTCCACGTCTTTGTTTTAAGTTATTCATTCTTTGATTTTTGAAAATTTTGAACGTAAATAACTCGAAATGTTGTCATAAAATAGTTATTTTAAGAGAGTCTGGGTTTAAAAATCATTTATTTATGTTGATGAAGCTTGAAGCTTTGAAGCTTCAAGCTTCCATGGAGGTTGAATGTTTGGAGAAGAAGGAAAGAGATGAAAGTGGGCAATGACAACAAGGTTTGATGAAACCTTTTTAAGAATATACCTTTTTGGGTATATGTGTAGAATCAGATTAGATTTTTGTCTTTGCAATGAGTCCAAGACATGCTCCCAATGGCTGACTTTATAGAAAGTGACAACACAGTGGCCACGACCCCATGCATGGGTGGCAAGGCCCCATGGTCTGCAACGGATCAGAACATCTTTTGGCAGTTAGTGACCCTAGGGCGTGTTGGCGAGGCACGACCCTATGGTGTTTTAACAAATGGGCATGGGGGCGTGCTTATGTGGCACGACCCCTTGTTTTTGAGATTTATGAAGTTTCGTCTTATTTAAGGCGTTTTATTTTATCGAGTGGCTCTATACTGGTGGGGACAACACCAAAGTGCCAGACGTACCTAAGGTGATTGTGATTTATATGAAAACGCAAGAGGTTGTCAGAAAGGAAGAATCCTAAACTATACGGTGGGCGAAACTGACCTTTATTTACATTATCCGGGCTCTTGTTAAAGAAGGTATGAGTCGAATCGCTCTGGTCTATGTATGTACCGGATGTAGCCGGTGATGAGTCTGTCATGGCACAACCAAAACAGGGAAGACTATCGCATTCGTCCTCACAAGCTGTTGAGGTACACGTAGTGACCTTAGTGTCGTTTATTTCTGAATGGGACCCATCAAGTATTCTCCATTGTTAGTGTTTTGTGATGAACACCTCATATTCATCATAAAATCTATTTTTTTAATTTTTGGAGAATTCTCTTTTCTATCTGGCATACGTCATCTGAGGTTATGTCTTTTTTAAAAGAGTTTTGATGGCATTCAGATAGATGATAGTTATCGTTTTTACTTTCGCCCCTCTTAAGGTGACTTTCCCAGGAAAACGGTGGGTCTATTAGGTAGTGGGGGTTGAAATTTAGAAAGTAGCATTCTTAATCTCGATGAAACCCACCACATAATTAGCACCATTCACCGTAAGAGTTGCGGAAGTAAAAATAATCAATACCGTCCATATTTTCGTCAGAGGTTGTTAACCATTGGGATCGGATGGTCCTGTTTTATAGTTGCTGATAGGGAGACACGGCCCCGTGTTGAGATAATAAGGCCCTGTGTCACAGCTACTGTCTGACATAAAACAGTTTTACCGGCGGCAGTTAAGGGCACGCCCCTGTGCGACAGTCTAGAGAAAATGCAAAAACAAAGAAAAATCCTAAAAAATTAGAATAAAAAGATAAAAAAATGATTAGGCCGTTAATTTTAAGCTTCCTTAAAATCCTTATGTCCCCGGAAACAACGCCAAAAACTTGACGTGGGTGAGCGTGGTTATAATTTTTGTTGTATTTCAAGCACTTTTTACTCGTGGATCAAGCTTTAAATTTATAAAACACGATACAATACAATACTATCACTCTACACATGTTAGGGCAAGTGCACCCATCGTAGACGTAGTATAGTGATGGTAAGATACCGAGGTCGTCCAAGGACACAAGAGCTTTTAATACTGGCTTATCTTTAACGTCTAATCTAATCAAATTTTGATAAAAAGGTTTGAAAGTTTTAAAAGATAAACTAAATATAAGAACGTTAAGAATAAACAAAGACAAATAGACATGAAAAAATCACTTGGTTCCAACTCCCCTTTTATATATCCTTTGATGATTTCCGCACTTTGGGCTTTTTAAGATATTATCTTAGTTATAGTGGTAGGCCCCTCTTGTGAAGGTGACGTTACCCTCGGCCATATTGGTCTTAGTCAGCAGGGATACAGTCCCGCAAGGCCGGAATATTGAAAGATAATTAAATAAGTTATTAATGCGAAAAGTGGTAGGCCCCTCTTGTGAAGGTGACATTACCCTTGGCCATATTGGTCAAAGTAAGCAGGGATACAGTCTCGCAAGGCCGGATAAAGTTTTAATAGTAGTTTATTATAAGGGATTCAAGCCGTTCTTACTTCCCCCGATTTGATGTTATCTGCCTCAAGGGAAGTCCTAATAAGCTTGAACCAAGTCCTCGCAGGATCTATACACTGAACGAGGCAAGAACTTTACCCAAACACCCTTCTAACCCCATTGCAGGTAGTTAATGTGACAACTGTCACTTTTGGATAATTTTTGTACAATTAAACAGTAAAGTATGTGATATAAATATGTGTTTTGAATGACTAAACTGCTTGAATTGCATGACATCAATCTAGAAAGTGCAGTGAATATGTTATATGATGCATATTATTTGTTTAGTGGTTACCATTTAAAAACTGCCTGAAACAGTGCATCGGAAATGACTATTAGCCTAGCTGCGACAGCGCAGTGTCAGTACGCAGTTAAACTGCAGATTTAGGACTTAGATGAGAGTCCAATGCAAACTGTATATTAAACCCCATGTGGGAAAGCAAGGATTAATGCTAACACTTTCCGAAAACAATACATGCACTGAAAACTGCCGGAACTATACACTAAACAGTAATTCAGCAAAATCCAGCAAAAAATCAGCAAATACAAGCTTAAATAATATGCAGAATTATTGTTAAACATCATGCATTGCTTAAAAGACATTAAAAGTATTGTTTGGCACAAGAACGTATCATATCACATAAGTCTTGAAAGTTAACGTTTTAACGAACCGACAACGAAACGAACACCCGGACACAATCTGAAACATCATATGAACTAGTTAACAATATTTTTACATCATACAATTAGTTAAAAATATTAAACACATTGTTTTGATTTAAAATCCCTAAATTCCATACAAGTTGCTTAAACTTCCGTTTAAGGGCCCGTTAACGAACCGAGCAACCGTTAAGCAACCGAACACGAACTAGACATAAAATATAAACTAGTTAATATTTGTAAGAGTATTAAGCTAGTATATGGCATCTCGTATCTTAAAATATATAAAACACTTAGTATATAAATACCCCTAACTAAGCCCCTAATTCTAACTAAATGCCTAACTATGAGACTTAACCAAGTTAGTCCTAGACTAACACCCATTTGGACGGCCAAGAAAGGGGTCCCACCACCAACATTTGTGTCTCCCATGTCTCAACATGTTGGGAGGACAATAGAATGCATGAAGGATCTTGTATGAGTAATTATGCATAAGTAGACAACATGTACACACTAAGACACACTTATCATCTTCATCAAAAAATTCAACTCTTCATCTCCTTCATCCCTCCACAATCTACGGCCACTTTGTTCTCCATACAACCTCCATTTTCAAGTTTAATTCAAGACATTCTAAGGTGATCCAAGGGTGTATCAAGCATAGTTAGGAGGGTGACAAGTCTTGGAAGTGGAAGGACCTCTCTTGGGAGCTTTTATCCACCTAGTTTACATCATCATCTTCAAGAGTTCATCTTGCCATCCCTAGCCACAAGAGCTAGTAGTGAGCCTTCTAAACTTTCATTTGATATCACATTACTAGTATCTTGATAATATATAAGTTACACCATGCAAGAATATCAACCTTAAAAGATGAACATATTAACAAGTAACATAATCTAAAGGAAACAAAGCTAAATTGAAGTTGTAATAAAGATGTTGATGATCATATGTGAACTTGTTAGATGATGATTAGAAACATGATCTAACAAGTATACACATGGATCTTACAAGATCCATGATCAAAGAAGTGATGAACATGATATATATAATAAATGGTCTTTTTAAAGTGGATAAAATGGTTTGTAAGATTCTTGAAATGTTGGATGATCATATGGTTAAAAATAATAAAAGCTTGATGAATATATTTTAACATTAAGGATGATCTTGAAAATGTCATTAAAATGACTAATAATATTTTCTAAGAATAATATAAGTAAGTTGTTAAAAATGATTTTTTAACAAAGTCAGTGTATATTAGAAACTAAACCCATTTTTAAAGATGGATGAACCTCTTAAACACATGGTTTAAAGACTACATGTTTTGGTAAAGTTCCATGTTCATCATGACCTAAAAATACATATATGTGTACATAGATTACTTGTTGAAAACCTCCTAAATCTAGGGGAAACTATGACAAAATTTTTATAAAAATTAAACACTTAGAAAAATATATGGTTAAAGTTCTTACAAGTAAACTTGTTTAAAAACCATAAACATAAAAACTCCCATGTTGTTGTATAAAATATAAGTTCAATAAGACATGATTTTTATAAAGATAAAAATGGGCACAAATATATATTTTTGGAAGAATATACATTTATTGATCATATGAATCACAATTTATGTGCTTGTTATTTGTATTACCTATATATATATAGTTAGGAACTTGAAAATAAATCATACAAATAAATACATAATAATTGACAAACAAATAATTACAAAGCATATATATACCTATCCAATACCATATCGGAAGCAAATATGGACTATTCGGACGTTTGGACTATATATGAATTATGGACTAAAAATATATAATATATCGAAGCTTGGTAAATATTATTTTCAAAACCGAACAAGTGACAAAATATATATTTTTACAAGTATATGCATTATATCGTATTTTGTGATACTAAAAACATATTATTTTCAAAGTGTGATATATTTCATAAACCCCCTAAAAATATATTATTTTTGGTGGAAACTAAAATATATATTTTCTAGAACTAATCGCAAAAAATATATTATTTAGATATATACACCTACCAAGCATTATAATACATATACTAATTTAAATATATCTTAGAATTATATAATTTAAGAATACACAAAAGTGAGGGGGTAAGAAATACAAGAAATATACGTATTCCTATACGACAAATACATGCCAATATATATACCATTAATATCGGTGAAAATATCAATATACAAGTATTATACTTAGCCCTAAGAATACGAAGGTAAATACAAAAATACACCCAATACAAGTATACCTATACTTGGGGGAAATACATTGGTATAATACTTAACAATTTCAATAGTTGGTCATATATATTATGAAACATGCACATGAAATAATATATATCAATACATGTTAAAAATAGATTATTTTTAACCAACCCATCGTAAACAAAATGATATATATATAAGGGGGTGCATACAAATAATACAAGTTAAGAATATAATATTTTAAGTGAAGCATCAAACTTGGAATTATATATAATTAAGAAGAATCATATATGGAATATATCCGAAGATGGAGTCATCGAGGCAAACGGGTGGAACCCGTCCATGAGGTGTCATGGAACACATACGTATTACTCGTGCGAGGCACGGAGTCTATCGGGCTGGGCCCATGCTAGCAACACATGCGTTGCAAGGATACACATATACCTAATGAAGTATATCTATTGTCATCATACATTGAGATGTATATCTAAACAAAATCAAAACTGAACAAGTCTTAGTAAATAATTAAGACAAGAAACAAGAATAAGAGTCATTTAAAGACCGAAGTGTCTAACAAAACCTAACGCGTTTGTAGGTTGTAGTACGAAACCGGAGAAAAGTATTCGAGCTAATAGTTTAGCAGAAAGCAAAGCAGTGAGTTCATGTCCTCCTTTTCATCTTAAATGTTTTACTGTCTTACAACTATCGGGGGAAATACATGTTCAATGGTATGATAAGCTAAGGAATGAAACAACTTAGATCATGTGAGAATAGGGTGGAACTTAAGCACCATTAATCTTATTTAAGACCACGGTACAAAGGGTTAGATCTAGCGGGTGTTGGCGAGCCCCACTCTTGGTCATGGACCCACACAGAAGAGTGCATTTGTCGTCCCGTCGAAGTTAATCGACAGAAATCGTCTACGTTTGGATTGCTTCATATGTCGTCACACATATTAATGTCCTTGAAAAAAATTAATGATCAACGATTTCATTGACGCTTTACATACCGGGTTTTGATACAAATACATTATACATTTTATGGATTCAACTCATACAGTTAAAACACATGAACTCGCCAACTTTTGTTGATTTTCAACTTAACATGTATTTCAGGTAATTAGTGGATCTTTGCAAGCAGTAAAATCAAGAAACAAGCATCAAGTCTCCAATGCCACTTCGAAGGATTTGTCCGGTATATCCCGCCTACTTGCGGTGATATAAAGGACAAAACCTTATATTTTAAAATCTTGTATTTTGGTTACTTAACAATTTGATAATTTAATGGCTTGTAACAATATACTTAGCTTATGTTGCGTTTGAACCAATTTCAGCAATGGCATATGGAGAATGTTTTATTCATATAGTTTGTTCACTTATGTTGTATGCAATGAGAACCAATCATATCATACCGTGCGCTTCCGCCTATGAGCGGGTGTGACAGTTAACACGCTTTCTATTGACCGTAAAGATACGAATTAGTGAATCAACGAAACATGAAGAAATGTTTAATCAAAGTTCACTTTCAATATAAAAAACTAGTTATTAAAGTCATTAACATATACCCAATTAAAAGGTTGCCAAAGATTAGAAATCAAAAGTTTACATAAAAGATTTGTCTTCACCAAGTGATGTAAGAGGTTTAGCTAAGCATGGCCTTTGTTTGACAAGAACTCTTACAATCAATCTTGGATCCCGAGACTACTACACACTCTAAAAGATGAAATGTGGATGATGGTGGTGGGTGTTGGTGTTGTAGTGGTGGTGGACTAATGGCAAGTGTGAGAAAAGTGGTTTGCCAAGTGATGCCTTTCTCATGAACCAAGCACCTCTATTTATAGTTGTTAATTTGCTCCTTTTCATTCGTTTAAGCTCTTTTGATCCTGAAATTTAAAAGTAAACAAAGAAACATGTTTTTTCCAACTTTAATACCGAAAATGGTTGATTTTATGCCTTGTTTGATGTAATTTATTTGTTACATTTTGTGAACATCAGTTTGTATTTACTTATACCCAATGGATCCACTTCATTTTATTAAATTATAATAATACATAAATTTAATTAAAATTGTTTGGGTCTCCTTTGTTTTCTCGCCAGTGCACCACCACCGTCTACGACGATTCCGGTAGCTGCTACCTTATTTTTCATTATCAGAATGTCGGCCACCCTACTCTCCTTCTTCGAAACCGATGCCTGATTCTAGTAAAACACAACCCATTTACCATCTCCTCTCCATTCGTTCAACGATGACATCGCCACCCCTCCACAACCCCTTCGATTTCATATATGGACTTGTAGGTTTTCGGCACCTCTGCCACTACCTGATGCGTTTGAACCAACCTGATCTTGTGGCCTCATCAACTCCTTAACCCATCTGGTTGTTTATGTTAATTAAGCACCTTGTAGATGGAGATTTCAAGGGATTAGGATTCGATTATAAGGGTTAAGTTGTAGATGAACTAGATAATAGGGGTTAATGTTCAATTTTAAGGGGTTAGGGTTGGATCAAAGGGTGCGATTGTGGATATGATGGTGAGGTGTTGGTGAAGATGGGTGGAGTAGGTGATGGTATGTGGCGGTAATGTGGTTGAGTAGAAGAAGGTTGTTGTTGGTTGGTGCGGGTAAGGGTTTTTTGATGGCTGAGAATTGGACGTGATGGACGACGACTAGAGTGGTGGTGGTTTTGTCAAGGGACGACAATGATGGTGGAATTATATTATTAAAACAAAAGTGATTTTCGGATATAATATGTATATGTGTGTGTGTTCGTGTGAATTAATGACAACTAATTAGATTTTTATATAAGAAAGAAAATTACATGGTTGCACCTTGGTTTGATTTTAATGGGATCAAGGGTGAAAAAGGTAATTTACACATACTAAACAAAAAACGTTAACCCCATTAGTGATTTGGACCAACAATGTAAGTAAATACAAACCATGAGGACTGCCAATGCAAAAAAAAAGTCCAAGGACCAAAGCCACAATTTGGACCAAACCATAAGGACCCTTTTTTTAATTTACTCTATTATTTATACATTACTTTCTTTATCAACTTGGTAAATATATAAGCCATGTTTACATATTAGGGTGAGAGAAATCACACCACTCGTCCTCCAGGTGTGATTATCTGCTAACGCCAAATAAGGTGATGTAGTGTTCCCGCTCACTATATTAGCCTCTATCACACTGTCTCCTTCCCGCTTTCCTCCTCCCTTCTTTGTTTCTTTTCTCTCGCGACACCAACAAACTGATTAATACCCCGCACTACCATCTCTCGTCTTCCACCTTCTACCTGTAGGTCCCCTTTCGTATGGATCTTGACAAGATTGACAAACAAATAAAGAGTGCAAAATCCTCTTAATTCAATGGACACAATATACTAGTAAAACAACAACCCAAATTCACAAACTGATCTTCTATGATGATCTAATATGAATGTTTAAAATCACTCAAGATCTCTAACTCTCTCAAACTTGTCTCTGTCTATCTATCTCTTGTGTCTCATTCGACACTGGTTCTTAACCCTTTTTATAAGGACAACAACTCACTACATGTCCTTTGGTATGACAGTGCAAGCACGATCTTTTCACAAAAGACTTCATATTTGAACCTTTTGGACTAGGTTTTTCTGATGATGTTATAGAAGGACCCGATTTTGTTGTTTAAGGTTTTAATTTTCTACCTTATTTTCAACAAACTTTTCATTTGCCTCTGTTTCTATAGTTTTAGTTTAATCTTTCATTTCACATCCTTTAATAAAACCAACCTTTTTAACATATTTTTGTTTCTTATCCCTAGGTGGTATACCCTAGTTTTGAAAACAGGTTCTCTTTTAGTATCCTTCTTGACATCAACAACCTCATACTCAGACTCATAATCATTCTCAGATATATAATTATAAGGTACTTCGATAGTTATTAGTTCCACTAAAGTAGGTGCAGTGGATACAAAGTCTGTTAATTCATTTTCTATGACAAAAAATGAGTAATCATAATTAACAGGAGGTGGAACTCCGTTAAGTCCCACACTCGTACTGCCAATACTCTTTTTCAGATTTCCGATCATGTAAGTCACAACAAAAGATGGATTTTTAAATTGTTCTATTTTCCTATTAAGTTCAACTATTTTAACTTGTGAATAAGATAGCTCTTTGCACTTTGCATAAAACTCTTTTGTTTTTTTTGCTATAATCTCATAAGCTAAATTGATGACTTGAAGTTTTTCCTTTAGTTTACTACTCAAGGAACTAACTTCTACTTCACATGATTTTATTTTCTTCAAATACTGAGACTCATTTCGCATTAACAAAAATTTTCTCTTTTAAGTTATCTAAATCAATTAACAGGCTTTGGTTGTGTTTGACAACATGTCAACGTTACCTTTTATTTCACTACAACTTAAGCAAATAGAGCTAATTGGTTTAGAACTTACCTCTTCTATAGCGTTGCTAAAGTCTACCATGAAAGCAGCAAAATCTACATTAGTCTTCTTTTCCTTCGCTATCACCTCGCGGCTCTCATGGCGGTGACTTGCATGCAGGATTCCCAAAATACCCCCGAGATCCAGCTTATTCACCACAGCATGACACGACGTATTTTTTTGGTTTTTTGAATACTCGTGTGGCGTGACTCGGCCTCCTATCCATCATCGCGACTCGCTTGTCGAGTGGAAGTAGGCTGAAGTATTATTGTTCAATATAAACACGATGTTAAACCCTAATTTGCATATATCAATCAATTTTCAAACGGGAAAAGGCATACAGGGATGATCCTATGGTGTTTGAAGTGATTGGATGCATTGAGATTGAAGAACTTAGTTAAAGTTTATAGCTTTATTAGTTAGAACTCATTTATAGATTCGCTTTTGTTAAAATTAATTACTTTGACGATGTTTTCTATGTTTGGTTGCTTAAAACTTGTTCATGTTTCATTGTAAACATGTTTCGCTAAGGTACATAGGCTATGGATAATTGTTGAACTATTTACGGTTTTTCAGTTTGGGTAACTTGTGTTTTGGCTTAATGTTTTGGTAAAAAGTGTTTTGATCATGGTTGTGTTGTGCATGCATTTTTGTTATCTAAATGTTTGTTCATGTTCCACCTTATCTTAGTTAAAAATGATTGAGTATTAATTGAATCTAGGGTTTGGTGATTTTCGTAGACTTTGTGTTTGTAACTATATTTCGTGGTTGCTAGACGTAATAAACCCTTGGAACAAGTAACTAAAATATTCGGCAATTAACTATTCTACCATCTTTGAGTTCGAGAGGAGATTAGATGTCGGGTTCTCTTTGTCACTAGACGGTTTAGGAGTTAATTGCATGAGAGTGAATTACCTATATTATCTTGTGTTTTTAGTATCCTATGTTAGAACCTTGTGAGATCTACTACCATGTACATCTCTTACACTTTTGGATGTATTGTTTCTGGTGGGACCAAAATGATATAGTTTAGAAAGACTGAGAAGTAATCTAAACATGAACCAGTGAGTTTACACACTTCCCTAGATTCTAGATTACGTCATGTTTTTAGAGTGATCTACCATTTTATTTGGGTCTAAATAGTATATTTTAAGATCCCGATAGCCAAAACATAGTTATCCATACTAGTGAGCTGTGAGTGAGTTAACATGCATCTTGCCTAGGTAACTATGTTCTCAATATCTGATTTCACCACTATATACTGTTTATTTGCTCTGCTTTTGAATTTACGTTCTTATTTGCTTTAGTATTTAACGAAAAATCTGAAAACATCCACTAATCATCATTAGACTAGGACTCGATAGAGGTTTAGTATCGAGAGTCGCGCATTTGTGTCCTTGGATTGATCTGCATAACGACGGGTGCACTTGCCAATTGTGTGTATCTACGCTGGTTTGACTATTTAAATTGGTGTTTTCAAAATTAGTTAAACATTTACATGTCAACCCTTAATAAGCTAATCTACGTTTAGACATCCTCTCTTTATATAATTTAGTTAGCTAGTATACGTTTAAACATCCCCTCTTTATATACTTGAACAGATGCATTACACCGCCGCAACGTGGGACTAGTAAATTCCTTGTTATGAATGAAAAATACAAAATAAACAACCTAGTTGCTCATGTCATTTTTCTCTAGTTTACTAAAACCAATTGTTATGCGGGCCATTAAGAATCCATTAACGTTAATGTAGAGGAAAGAAGATTGAGTTGGAATGTAGAGGTGGTTGACATAGAGGAAAGAGTGAGTTGGAAATATAATTGAGTGTTTGTCACACGAACAGTAAATGAGGGAGAAAGCCACTAGCCACATTTTGTGAGAAGGGGAGAGCCAATGATAGAGGAGATAGGCGGGGAAAGAGTCAAGCCTCTCCAACGTAGAGAAGAGATGGCCGCACGTGAGCCTACTTTGCGGATTCTGGTGTGTGCACAGTTTGGTTATGGCCAACACGGAAATTCTAATTCTTCATTTTTTAGAAACTTGTTAGTTCTGGTTTTTATTTTTGCATACGGGTTCGATTCGATTGTGAGTTGGTTTTTGGTTTTACATTTAGGCTAGAAAAGTTTGGGCTTAAAATTATGGGCAATGAATCCGGGCCTAATTTATCGTCATCAATCTATTATTAAATTTGAGTCATAAACCTAATAACAAAGATTCGAACAAATTCATTGATGTTCGGTTCAGTGCAATTCGAATCTCAAAACATGGAATAACCGGAACCAAATTGTACATTTTGTTTTTAGAACAAAAAAGAAAAAAAAAAAAAAACAAACCACTAGCTACAAGTTTATGTAGGCTTTTTCAATTTGAATTTATCATTTATTATGTTTTGTTAATTCAGTTTTGTCAGTCTTTTAAGACTAGGTGTAGTTGGGTAAGATCCACCACCACATCAGCTTGATTCGATACTAAATACCATTACTCATGCGTAATCACGTAATTGATTTATATTTAATGGGTAATCACGTGATGAGGATTTATATTTAATGTGTAGTCACGTAATGATTTATATTGAATATATAATCACGTAATGGGTATTTAAAAAATCACGTTGTCATGTACTGGTATTCAAAATCACGTAATCAAGTAATGGGTACTGGGTATTCAAAATCACATAATGAGTTTTCAAAATCATTTTAATTTTTTTTAAGAAAACTATAGCAATAAGTTGTTTGAATTACAGAGAATAAAATGCTCGTTAATACGTTATATTTTTTTAAATATTAACATAAGAAAAAGTTATAGCGGTTTGAAAACCAAGAACGAAACTAGTTCACTTAACAACAGACAAAATTACCTTTTTTGCCAATGACACTCGACACTTTCTCCTTCTCACGTATGTTTCGTACGAGAAATCTCTCTTGTATACTATAAATATAAATATAACATAACCATAAAAATCAGTTACAAATTTAAAACATTAACGAAATATCAATTTCTTAATCGGTTTAGATATTTAATATTTTTTTTCCTGTAATTTGGTCTGGTTTTTTTGATATCCCCTAGTTTTTTACATCATCAATGTGATTATATTTATAAAAAGAACTCTATTAGTGAATATGACTAAGTATTTAACGTTGAAAAATACGTGGGTTGAGTTACTCAACATCTTCACAACTCATGTCGCTATTCGATGATTCACTTCCTTGTATTATTGTGGACTTTAAGTATTGCTTTACTATTTTGTTTTCTCTTCTTAACTCATTTAATTACTAGATTCGATATTTTTTCTAATAAGTCTTAATAAAAAATCTTAACCAAATGCCCTTTAGAACGAGACTTCATAGTATTATAAAATTGTCTCGTCAACTTGGATCGGAAAAAAAAATAGTTACACTTTACCTTTTATAGATAACTAATATCTTAAACCAATATTCACATATTGTTTGTATTAGGTTTTCTCAAAGAAATTGGACTAAAGAAAAACTTCATAAAAATTGTTATCTTTGATCTCCATGATTAACAATGTCTTCTTCAACCATTCATGAGTAACATTTTTCTTTGCTATATGATAAAATACATAAACCATAAATAAAGGAAAATTAAAAAAATATCCCTGTAAAATATTCTGTAATGTATCTATATAATTACACGCCAGTATGGTATAACTCAATAGTCAGGAGGTTTCCTAAGTGGTTTCTCCTGGGAAGGTCTCAGATTCGATTCATACTAACTGCAAATTATGTAAATATGGGAGAGCACATCTAGGAAGGATTCGAACTTGAGGTGAGGGGTTTAAACAACATATGTTGACCCTTTGAAGTAAGCTGGAAATCCAATTGAAACGGATATGTTAAAGGTATATAGAATAATATTGAAACGAACATAAGATGAGATAATCAAAGATAAGACAAGTATAGGTTAAGTTATATAGAGGATTGGACTTCCATCTCGAATTCCGAATGGTTACGACATAATATTTAACCAAAACACTTTATCAAAGCATAAAAGTATATGTTAATAATATTTTTGATGTTTGGAAAAAAAGCATCCTCTAAGATTTTTTTTTTCAAAAAAAAAGAGATAGGGTTTGATCACAAAGGTGAAAGATTTTCCCCACTAAATATGAATAAACCAACAACAACCTTTGCTTTATGATCTTCAATATCCATCTCCAATCTTCACCACAATCTTAATGGATTTCCTACTAATTTTGGTGCAATGAAATAGAAGTGTTTTAAAGTTTAATTAGTTGATGATGAAGCCTACTGATTTAGGTGAAGACGGATTTGTAAATAAGATTTGAAACTAATAAGATTTAATATATTAACGATTAGAGCTCGAAACGAGCAGAGCTTGAGATTAGATAAATTTGAGCTTGACTCCGCTCATCAACACCATATGATTAAGTGAAATAACAGTTAAAACAAAGGATTACTAATGTACTCGACATATAATTAAAAACTAACCTCTCAATTGAAAAGTGAAAACTCATAAAAACAAGTTATTATATTTCATTGTAGTTTTGCAAAGTGATAGATTTTATACAAATTTGAAGATGTGGATATAACAAATACTTTTATTCTTATCATTATACTTTACCTTTTTGTATTTTTCTAAAAAAAGTTTAAAACAAAAACAAATCCATCTTGAAGATCTTAAAAACCCTAGCACAAATCAATACAAGTGAAATGCACGAAACACTTTAGTCTGCATAGGTTTCGTTGATCATATATCTTTATTCGATTTAAAAAGGCACATGAACGAAAAATATACGTTACTTATAGTACAACTGTATAAGCATAGATCAATGAAAATCTACTAAAAATTTGCCCTTTGTTTTCTTCAACTTAGTCTACGAAGAAGTACTCGGCTCTTGAGTTAACTCGACCAATGCCGACTCACTTGCTCAAGGGGAAAACATGGATCTTCTAAAACATATAATCGAGTTAACTCAAAATCTGATATAAGATTTATTGAAAATGTAGTTGTATATAAAATAATGGATTTAACTGGTATCATAAACTTTACCGAATATTGGTATCGTAACGATACCATACTGCTATCATACAGAATCAGACCGCTGCCATTCAAATATCATTGGTACTAGTATTCATTTTTATGGAATTCGGTTTCAATAAATTGAATTTAATTATTCTCTAATAACTTGTGTTCGTTAATTTAAAAAAACAAATTATTCTCTCAAATAATTTGAATATTTTTGGAACGACTTAGATGCATTCTTATGGGCCCTTTCAAATAGAATGAGAAAAGGGTTACATGTACCATGAGTAAGAAAAATACATTGGGTTATCATTATTTTGTGGGCCTGGAACCGCCTTTAATACTCTCGCGGATCCAAGTAGGGTGGGCTAAGATGTTTGCGTATTAGAGTTAGACACATAAGACTGATTTTTGTATTTTTGGCTTCTGCGTTTTGTATTTTGGGCCTCTGCTTTTGGATTTTGAATTGACTTGGAATCATCGAAGTGTGGAATTCAACGTTGAGTTTTTTTTTTTCCGGTTATTTATCAAAATAATGTTGTTTTAAAAATATTTACAAAAAATGGTGTTATAGTTGTAAAATTCAAGAGAAAATGAAGTTACAAATTTATCACTCCTAATTTCATTAGGAAAAATTTGTTAAAAGACAAAGATTTTTTTAGTTATCACTAACATGAGGAATTTGTTAAAATATAAGAATGTTTTTTTTTTGTTATCACGTTCTCCAGTTCACCTCAAATATTTACTCAAAATTGTAATTTAACTTGTAACTAACAATGTTATTTTCTACTATATGAAAAAACAATCGATTAAAAAACTGAGTTCGGAACTCGGAATTCAGTTTGAATCATCAGTTCATTATCGTGTTTTAAACAACTCATTATTCGAATGGGACCCGAAAACAACAAAATATGAATGGGACGGAACCAAATTTGAATAACAATTTCAAATCCAGGTTGCAATTAACCCAAGTAAAATACAAAATCATATGAAATAATTTTACGAAGCGACACATTATATTTTGCATATTCCTTTATGAAGTTGTTTAAACTTCACATTATACTTCTTTACGTACCTATCACTGGCAGAGTCTGATCAAAAGTTTAGAGAGGACGGAAAGTCATGGGACTCAATTTATATAATTGTATAAATATTTAGTCAAAATAATTGGAGGCGACTCTATATAAATTTAAAATTTTCAAATGAAAAATCAAAAATTTTACACATATAATTGAAATACTGGAGGCAGGTGCACCCCCAGTTCCCACTAAACTCCTCCCTGATACCTACGGAACCCAGATTAAAACCATTCTCAGGCTAACAAATGAAATTTTAATTGTATGTTGAAAACTAATTTCAAATTGAGTAGCACAGGTGAAAAGTAATGAAAATAGTAGGAATTCGATGCTCCAAGAATACTCCTGTATGATTTTATTTAAAGTTTAATACATATAATTTCTTATTTTTATTGCTAAACACATATTAAATTGCATTTTTGAGGTAATAATGATCGGAACAATAATTGTATGAGGAAGTGACAAGAAAAAAAAAACGTTTTTAAACTATAACAATTTTCTTATATTAATAAAAATGATTATATAAATAAATAATTATTTAGTAATTAAGAAAAATGATTAAATAAATAATTATTTAGTAAATTGAAGTCATTCAATGAGATTAGGAGGGAGAAACTTGTTAGTAAGATTTTCATTGGATTTTACAATTAAAACACTATTTTAGTAATTATTTTTGAAAAGTAAATATTTTTTCACCAACACTCTTTTAGGAAAAAAAACTCACTCAACGTTCCGCATGTGGAAAGGCAAATTTAAGAAATTTATTTAAGAGTTAAATGCTTAGGTGGCCCCTGTGGTTTGCAAATATTGCAGATTTGGTCTTAGTGGTTCAATAATTAAACACTTGGTCCCAGTAGTTGTGATTTTTGCACTTGGGTGGTCCTTATCACTAACCTATGTTAGATTTCTTAGTTAAGTTGATGTTAAATGACCCAGTTACCCTTAACAATTAAAAAAAGAAAAGTAAAGAACTTAAAAGACCAAAACTGCAACTCTCTCTCTCCTTAACTCTCTCAGCTCTCTCCTCTCTCTCTTTAGCTCTCTCACTTCTCTTTCTCTCTCTCTCTCTCTCAAAGCACCAAAACTATATCGCCGGAAAAACGTGGAGGTCGGCGGGATGAAGATGATGGCGGGGCTGGGATGAAGATGATGGCGGGTGCTGGTGGGTTTATGGTGGAGGCAAAGGTGGTGGGTTGAGGGTGACGGTGGTGTTGGTGGTGGTGGGTTTACGGTGAAGGCAAATGTGGTAGAGTGAAGGTGACGGTGGAGGCGAAGGTTGCGATGAAGGAGGAAGACGGCGGTGGTCATCGTTGCAGGTGACACGGTGGTGAATGGTGATGGTGGGGTGTGACGTGAGCAGTGGCGAAGGTGGATATTTTGATGGTGGCGGAGGTGGAGATGGATGGTGGCAGTGGTGGAGATGGACGGTGGTTGTTATGGGGAAGATGAGTGTGGCATCTTTTTTTTTAATTTTTTAAATTGTTCAAGGTTGGTGTTGGCAGCGGAGTTTGGGGGTGGTGTTGTGGTGGAGGCGTGGTGGTGGGTTGAAGGTGGTGGTCGGTTGAATGTGATTGTGACGGTGGAGGTAGTGGTGGTCGGTTGACGGTGGAGGTGGTGGTGATGGGTTGAAGGTGGCGGTGGCTGTGGTGGTGGTGGGTTGATGGTGGAAGTGGTGGTCGGTTTTGGAGAGAGAGATATATATTTGAGAGGATGAAGATGAAGGTAGGTAGGTCATTTCTTTTTGTTTTTTTTATATTTTTTTAACTGTTTAGGGACAATCTAATAATTTCACACATATTTAACTGAAAAATCTAACATGGGTTAGTGATAAGGACCACCCGAGTGCAAAAATCACAACTACTGGGACCAAGTGTGTAATTAGTGAACCACTAGGACCAAATCTACAATATTTGCAAACCACAGGGACAAACCAAACATTTAACTCATTATTTAATTTTACATATATACAAAATCAATGGAGGGGAATAGTGCCAGACAGCTGCCCGACACTTCCCTATTGGTCCGAACAAATTACGATTTTACCCTAGCTTTGAATTACGATTTTGCCCCAGTTTAAAATTTCTCTTTTGCCTGCAGTTAAAAATTACAGTGGAATAGTGTCAAGCAGCTGTCTGGTACTTCCCTATTGGCTCGAACAAATTACGATTTTACCCCAGCTTTGAATTACGATTTTGCCCCTGTTAAAAATTACAGTTTTGCCATTGTTGTAGGTTTTAAATTACAGTTTTGCCCTCAATTCAAAATTACAATCTTGCCATCGTTGTAGCTTTTGATAAATTACAATTTTACCTAGTCAAACTTACGATTTCCCTCAGTTCAAAATTACAATTTTACCCAGTCAAACTGATAGTATTTTGTTTTAATTGGTTGACTCAATTTAATTTTTATTCGCTAGTGCTCAATCATTTATGAAAATTTACAATTTTGCTCCCCAGTTTTCTCATCCTTCTATTTTTTTCTAACAAAATTATGATAGCATTTTGTTTCAATTAGTAAAGAAATATTTGACGTGGCGCCCCGCAACATAGGCGGGGCATTAACTACTTAACTAGTATAATACAATTAAAAACAACTGTGAATAGTGGTTTAAGGTTTTTTTCTTGTCTTTTGTGTACTTTAAGTGTTTTACACTTTAAATTTCATATTTGACACTTATAACCTAACTTTTGAAAAACTTTGTAATCGAGTTTTACATGTTTATTTTATATATATGCGTGTGTATAAATTCAAGTTGATTTACGTTTCTACGTAAATTTTTTCCAGAATTGAGTCGGGTCAAATGTAATACATTTTTGTGCTTATTTTTATGTACGTTTTCAGTTGGTTTACGTTTTAACGTAAAATTTTTACGAAAACCACAACACGCGGGGTAATTTACTAGTTATAATACAAGATGAAAGTTTAAGAGTGGACGGATAATATTTATGGTTTAGTATAAATGCAAAATGAATTACTTACATATAAAAATGACGAAAACGATATTCATACTCAAAATATATTGATGATGTAATACAAAGGTCGCTCAACTCAAACTATTCATTTGAAAAACTCTTAAATTCTACACGATCTTAATTATGCTAAATACTAACCAACAGATGAATTAGTAAACATGATTGGATATAAATAACAAATTATTAAGTTAATGAATGATTAAAAGATAAATTAGTAAGTATATGATTGGACATAAGTAAAAAATGACTTAAAAGCTTTAGTGCAGAGGAGTAGACACATTATTAAAGGTGTGAATAGAAAAGTTTCATTCTCTGTAGTCTCCGCATGCCAAGAGTACCAAACAAGCAATGGACATGTATCAATATTTAAATGTTAAATTCTGCATAATCATAATTATGTTTAACTTTGGAATCATAAGATAATCATATTTTCAAAAAAAAAAAAAACAATTTTGGTATTATGCTTTGAATAAGTTTACATTTGTTTTATATTCTTTCCTTTAACTAATGTACATAATTGCTATTTATCTAGTATAAAATTAAAGCTATTTACTTTTAGAAATCTTCATGTTAGAAATCTAATATATATCATTTATCTTGAAGTTTTAATGTTAGAAAATTAAATAGATACTTGTTAGCATGTATAACAAATAAATATAAAGTATTATTACAACCAGGGATGAGCGTGGTACCAATACCATATTGAACCGGTACTGGTATAAAAACTGTGTGGTACGGTACTGGTATTTGAAGGTAAAAATTGATATTTTACCGTATTGAAAATGACAAAAAGTGGGTACCGAAAAAAATCGGTATGTGAAATTTGGTACCGGTACTGGTTCGGTATAATTAATTGTATAAATTGATAGTATAAATTTATATATGAGTTTGTTGGTTTGTTTTACATCGTGTATATAAACAATAGAGTAAATTACACTTCGTGTGCTTTATATATTACTAGAATTATGAAATGTGACTTTAAAAAGAAAACAATTACAAATTATGTTTAAGTTCTTGTTTTTTCTCACACATTTTGTCCTTTAGATCAAACTCGGATAGTAAAGTTAGTTATCCTTATAGTAACCAAGAGTAAATTTGGTCTATTCACATGTCATTGACTCAAAAACATATTTGACCAAATTTGAAAACTCCAAGTCTCTCTCTCACCACCACCACCTGCCTCCACCACTAGTTTACATTATCAATTCGTCTTGTCACTCAAATGTATGACTACCTAATCATCAAATGCCACACCTATCACGAACACAATCTATGCAATCAATAAATCCCAATTCATGACTCGATTAACACGACCAAAGCTCAGGTAATATCCAAAGTAACAAACTCGATCCCATTTTATCAGCATGTCAATTTCCAACTAAAATGATTTGGACAAAAATCACGTGACCTAAACCATGTAAACTAACCCCTATCAAAGACTCGATCAAACAAATGAAGAGAAAAATGAGTGCGTACTTCAGAGTTGATTTACACACAATCCACGATAACCAAAGTGAAAATGGACCTAGTGGTAGTAAAGCGGTTCAAACTGGATTTCGTTGGTGATGGGGTTGGTTGGAGGTGGTTATTGCTGGTGATCGTGGTTAGTGGTGGTTGTGATCGTAGTGCCACGGTGAACTGGTGGGGGATCGGTGGTACGTGATGGTGCGGTGTGGTGTGTTAATGGAGTTTCCAACGGTATGCGATGGGGGTTGAAGAGTTAGGGCTTTCGAGTGGGTGGTGGGTCGTCGGAGGGCTAAGTAGGTGGAGATGAAAGTCATGTGATGGGGGGTTTGGATGGTGACTAATGACGGGAGTGGGTGATGGTGATAGAGAGATGGCGGTTATTGGTAATGACATACCGACAAGGGTAGTGATCAGCGGATAGCATGCAACGTGGCGTGCTGGTCGGAAGAAGGTGGTCTCTAGTAGCGAAGACAGTTGGTGCATGGTTTTGGTGGTTTGTTTGGAGCATAAAGATGAAGAGGGAGAGATAGAGAGTTTAGAGAGAGAATTTACAAAGTTTTTTTAGATGTGGTGATTTGTGAAATATTGATATTGCCCTTAATTTAGTTGAAGTTAACTCACCAAATTAACTTGGTTTGATTTAAATGACAGAATATGTTAGAAAAACCAAGAATTTTAACATCATTTCTAATTGTTTTTCAAGGGCGGGTTTCACAATTCTGGTAATACATAAAGGACATAAAGTGTAATTTACTCTAAATAATATTATCAGATAATTGGAAATCTATAAAATAATTTTAAATGTTAATACTAAGAATGATTTTATAGTCTTGTGATGAGTTGAATAATGAAAACTATCTATTTGTGGAGCATAATAAGACATGTAGATGTACAAATAATTATCTCATAAGCTCGCAATATTTTGCTCATAATAATCAATATCCAAGCAGTTTATTATTCAACCCGTTAAATACACGGAACTATAACCTAGTAATTAATATTTAAGTAGAACAATTCGAAATAAGGCATGAATGGTGAAAAATGTTAAAAGTACTAGCTTAGGATCTCGTGTACTACATGGGTTGAAAAAATGCAATGTTATATAGTTAGTTGTACATTCTTGTTTTAGGATCTTAAACATAATGATTGGTGTTTAGATGGAAGGTTGGACTAAGGATAGCCTGACGCCGTCATCTTGGTTCCATTTATGCCGAAAGAGTTTACATCGGTTAAACTCTAATCCCAACTTGTCCAAGACTTATGACATTAAGCGCATGTCTCACCTATATAAAGGCTCACCCTACCTGCACACTCTAGTGCATCACTCCCACTAAGTATCACTGATACACAGCGCATAACTCATGCGATGCACATGATTTATGCGCTACGTATGTGTCACACCCCAACCGATGGCGGAAACATCGGGATGAGACGAAAACGAGATTGCTCATTGCTCACAACATTAATAAGTGACAATAATGAATTAAACCATATTTCATTTCATAAGAATTGTCAAATACATCAATGTAACAAAACAAAGAACAACATAACATTTGCAAAGTCATAACAAAATTGATACATCGACATTAAACCTAACGTCTAATTTGTGTGTATCTAGTCCTTGCTATATTGTTTTCATAGCATCATCTCCTTCAACCTGTAACATGTTTTAAAATAATGTCAATGAGAAAGCAAAGGCGAGTACACAAGTTTAGGCATAGTATATGTATACGAATAAGTTTAAACAATCCACATGGCAACCAAATCTATACAAGAGCAATATCAAGGCATGCAATACTAATAATCAAACCCTTAACGCAATCACGATGTTTTAACATGACCTCACGAATAACACGATGGAGGTGGATGCGTGAATTCCTATAGCGCTAAGCATGTCAAACGAAGGGTAAAAATAGTTAATGACTAAAGCATAGCAATACGAATATCCAAGACAAGCATCAAGTATAAGATTCAAGCTTTCATGTATATGGGATCGTTTGTGTGTTTCATAAAGTTTAAGTGTTCGTGATTTTGTATATGGAAACATGTTACACCCGAAAAGTGTTATAAACAAAGTGGGTCGAGTGTACTCACGGTTTTGCTAAGTCTTTTCTACACTTGAAATCCGTGAAGACGTTGGTTCGAGGATGACGCCGAATTATCCTACAAGAGGAAACAAGGCGTATGAGTATAGAGTTTCAATGGGAGATTAGGAGTATTCGTGCATGATTAAAAATAAGTTTGATAAAGTATTATGATACGAAAGTATTCACTAAGATGTAACACTCGTTCTTGACACTATAGTAACTCTTACGAGTTGGATGTGATTTCATAAGTTCGGGACCTATTAGAATCGTGACAAGGAATTACATACTTTAGTGTTAAACTTAATAACTTGATAGGTGATTATAAGTTCATTATCAAGGTTTCGGTTTTAGAATTATAATATATTTATATATATCATTATAATCATGTAGGAGGTGGGAGGATGAACCATCCACTTTGTAACCTCTAGTGTCATGTATGTCAAGTATGAGGTGGGAGGTTAAACCATCCACTTTGAACCTCGGATTATGTTCACCACTACACAAGTTACCATTGGTAACAAGGAGGGTACAAGAACTATATACTATACAAGAATGATAAGGTGTCATCTAGATACCAAGTAGCCAAGTATTCAACAACCCGACGAGCACACGAGGACAATCGTCAACGGCTTTGTGGGGTTGTGACACTTTAAGTCTAGCAAACTATCTTGGGATCTTGATAAAAAATCATCAAGTGATGTGTGGTCTCAAGTTAGGATAGCCCAAGCTTCCTTGGTGGACACACATGAACAAGTTTAAGAACTTGCATCACTTGTGAGCTCAATGCTCTTCAAAAACAGAAAGTTTGGAGTGATTAAACACTCCTATTTACAAGTTTAACAACCTAGGTTAGTCCCATAATCATACATGTGATTAGGAGTTCAAGAACACCAGGATGAATGAGAAAAGTAAGAGATTAAACAAGTTTATGAGAACATAAAGTAAAACAGTCCACTTTGGAATCTTTTTCTGGTCATTCCAGAGCTTGGTTTTCCATGGAAAACCAATGGAAATGATCCTTAGGTTAATCCAAGCAAGTGGGAAAAAGAATAGAAGGATTTTGTTAAGAAATGAGTGAGTTACACTCACTTTAGTGAAGATGAGTAATTATGCTCGAACTTGTAATTTTGCAGCTGATTTGGAAGGTTTTGAGAGAGATTTGAGGGAGATTAAAGTGTAAAAGTGCTTGGATTAGAGGTGGGTTTTATAGGGAAAGGATTAGGGTTAGTTAGGTGGGGTTTAAGTGGGTTATTAAGTGTTAAAAATTGATAAAAAAACTCAAAAACCAACCCAATCCTGCCCAAAACCCGCTGCTGTCCGCCCCCCTTGTTCGCGCCCAGCTCAGCCGGAAACAAAGCTTAAAAGCTTTGTTGTCCGGGTTTATTCCAGATATGGACGCGTGGCGGAGTGGTTAGGCGCTTGTTTGTTTGAACCGGGGATCCCGAGTTCGAGTCTCGCGGATCCCGGTTTGTTTGTTTATTATTATTTCTTTTTTTATTATTTAAAAACTCTATAATTTAGTTTCATAATTGGCAGGAAAGGTCCCTATAGTTCAAGATTTCATTAATTACCCTTTAGACCTTGGACTTATTTAAAGAAAGATTAACATTATATTCTAAATGTTAATATATTTACAAAAAAATTAGCATTTTAATTTTTGTAAAATAACACAATTAATTTTATTAACTAATTTAATTAATCAATTTAATTAATTAATTTAATTAATTAACTTAATAAATGAATATTTATTTATATTTTCGTAGCGAATTTAGTTTAACGATCACGAGTTTCACGTTTAAGTCTCGATTACGCATACATACCATGTTTGCAAGTTATGACACGTTTACGATTGAGAGTACCACGAATATGTTTACATGTTTAAAGTATGAACAAGCATAAGTGTAACAGGACTATGATTAACATAATATGGATAAAATACGAGTTTCTCATTACAATCCAAGTCTCGGTTTACAACATTTACAACGAAAGACGAATACAAGATACAACGCTTACTAAAAATAGAAGTACGATACAAGGTTTCCAAATATAGAAAGTATAGAAACGCGGAGCGTTACAGTCTCCCCTCCTTTAGGAAATTTTGTCCCAAAATTTAGGAAGATGTAACGAAGAGATATGGACTTAGTCTTCATATCACTTTCAAGTTCCCAAGTGAATTCGGCGCCATGTTTACCTTCCCATCGAACCTTGACAATAGGAATACGACTGCGCCTCAGTTGCTTGGTTCCTCGGTCCATGATTTCGACCGGTTTCTCCACAAAGTGCAAAGTATCGTTGATCTGAAGATCTTCGAGTGGAACTTGAAGTCCTTCTTCGGCTAGACACTTCTTCCAATTCGAAACATGAAACACAGGATGAACATTGCTGAGCGTTTGAGGTAGATCCAGTCGATACCCTACCGTGCCTATCCTTTCGAGAATCTTGAAAGGACCCACATAGCGAGGAGCGAGTTTGCCTTTCTTACCAAAATGAACAACACCTTTCCAAGGTGCAACCTTGAGAAGTACGTGGTCACCTATGTCGAATTCCAAAGGTTTGCGTCTTCTATCAGCATAGCTCTTTTGTCGGCTTCGAGCTTTGAGCAAGTTGTCACGAATCTGTAGGATCTTGTCCGTCGTCTCTTGTATAAGTTCGGGACCGGTGAGTTGTACATCTCCAATCTCGTGCCAACAAATAGGCGAACGACATTTGCGACCATACAGTGCTTCAAATGGAGCCATTTGAATACTTGCGTGATAGCTGTTGTTGTACGAGAATTCTACCAAGGGTAAGTGCAAAACCTAGTTGCCGCCAAAATCGATTACGCACGACCGAAGCATATCCTCTAGAGTTTGAATAGTACGCTCGGTCTGACCATCAGATTGAGGATGAAAAGCGGTGCTAAGATTCAAACGAGTGCCAAGGGCGGATTGGAAAGTTTGCCAAAGGCGAGAAGTGAAACGAGCATCATGATCAGAAATAATATCAAAAGGAGTACCGTGACGACTAATGATTTCACTCGTGTAGATACGAGCCAGTTTCTCGACTTTGTAATCTTCACGAATGGCGAGGAAGTGTGCGGATTTGGTCAAACGATCGATGATAACCCAAATGCTGTCGTGACCAGACGAGGTACGAGGCAATTTCGTGATGAAATCCATGGCTATGCTCTCCCATTTCCAGACCGGAATTTATGGTTGTTCGAGCCAACCGGAGGGACGTTGATGTTCTGCCTTGACTTTAGAACACGTAAGGCATTTGGAGACGTAGAGAGCGATATCACGTTTCATTCCAGGCCACCAATAGGATGCGCGCAAGTCATGATACATCTTATCAGCTCCAGGATGAACGGAGTATCGGGATTTGTGAGCTTCGTCCATCAAAGTAGTCCGAAGATTGAGACGATTGGGAATCCAAATGCGACTATGGTAGTAAAGAATACCATCAGGCTTAGCTTCGAGTGGGTTTTCGATTCCACAATTCAACTCGTTATCGAGGTTACCCTCGTTAATGACGGCAAATTGTGCTTGTCAAATCAACTCATTGAGTTTTCCCACGATTTGGTAGCAACGTGCACTCTTGACATGAGTCTTATGACTAAGTGCATCGGCCACGACATTCGCCTTACCAGAGTGGTAGCGGATATCGGAGTCGTAGTCGTTTAACAATTCTACCCAACGACGTTGACGCATGCTGAGTTCCTTTTGATCAAAGATGTGTTGGAGGCTCTTATGGTCGGTAAAGACCATACACTTTGTACCATTAAGGTAGTGTCGCCAAATCTTTAATGCAAAAACAACTGCACCAAGTTCAAGGTCGTGAGTAGTATAGTTTTTCTCATGAATTTTGAGTTGTCTCGACGCGTAAGCGATTACTTTGTCCCGTTGCATGAGAACGCAACCAAGACCCTGGTTAGAGGCATCGCAATACACGACGAAATCATCGTTCCCATCGGGGAGAGTGAGAATAGGAGCATTACAAAGCATGTCCTTGAGCGTTTGGAAAGATTCTTCTTGTTCGGGACCCCAAACAAAAGGTTTATCTTTTTGAGTCAACGAAGTCAAAAGAACGGCAATCTTCGAGAAGTTCGAGATGAAACGGCGATAATACCCAGCTAGGCCAAGAAATGAACGAATTTCAGAAGGCGACTTAGGTGCAATCCAATTCTTCACAGCTTCTATCTTTGCAGGGTCAACATGAATACTGAGTTCATTGATGGTGTGACCTAAGAATTGAACCTCTTTTAGCCAAAATTCACACTTGGAGAATTTGGCATAAAGACGTTCGGTTTGCAAAAGCTGAAGAATAAGACGTAAATGTCGTCCATGTTCTTCTTTCGTCTTGGAGTAGATTAGGATATCGTCGATGAATACAATGATGAAATGATCGAGAAAAGGCTTACACACACGGTTCATGAGATCCATAAACACTGCAGGAGTGTTGGTCAAACCAAAAGGCATGACCACGAACTCGTAGTGTCCATAACGTGTGCGAAATGCGGTTTTGGGTACATCTTCCTCGGAAACCCGAAGTTGATAATAGCCAGAACGGAGGTCAACCTTTGAAAAGCACTTCGCGCCTTGCAATTGATCGAAGAGATCGTCAATACGAGGAAGTGGGTATCGGTTTTTGACAGTAAGTTTATTGAGCTCCCGATAATCAATGCACATCCGAAAAGACCCATCTTTCTTCTTGAAGAATAACATGGGAGCGCCCCAAGGGGAAGTACTAGGGCATATAAAGCCTTTCTCAAGAAGCTCTTAAAGTTGGCTTGATAGCTCTTGCATCTCCGAGGGTGCTAAACGATAGGGAGCCTTCGCAACAGGAGTTGCGCCAGGAATGAGGTCAATATGAAAATCGACAGCTCGAGGAGGCGGAGGACCAGGGAGATCCTCGGGGAAATAGAAGGGAACTCACAAACGACAGGAACATCACTTATGCTAGGACCTTTGTCTTTCTTTTCCACAACGTGGGCGAGAAAGGCAAAGTACTCCTTACACAAGTACTTGTTCGCTTTGATGCACGATATAAGCTTGAGACCCTTAGAAGGTTTCTCATCATAGACGTGTAAAGAGTCACCTTAAGGTAGGGGAAGGCGAATGAATTTCTCAGAACAAACGACTTCAGCACGAACTCGCTTAAGCCAGTCCATGCCTACTATGACGTCAAAGCTACCCATTTGCATAGGTATGAGGTCGATTGAAAACTTATGATCGTTTAAGATTAGGGAGCAACCAGAAAGAACAGAGTCAACAGAGATGGTCTTACCATTAGCGACTTCGACAGCAAAAGGATTAGGCATTTTAGTTCGTTCGCACTTAAGCAAGGGTTCAAATTCAACGGATACAAAACTTCTATCCGCGCCAGTATCAAACACACAAGTAGCATAGATATGGTTCACAAGGAACGTACCAGTGATGACATCATTCGAACTTTGGGCTTGAGCTGAGGTGAGAACGACAGCTCGTCCTTTCGCAGGTTTGGTTTGTTGTTGCTGTTGGTTGTTGGTGCGTTTCAGGCAAACGTTGGCGAAATGGTTAGGATCGCCACAATTGTAGCAGGTTCGACTAGGTGTAGCTTGGGTTTGGCGGTTTGGGTTAGGATTGGGTAAAAGGGCTTGGGTTTGCTGGTTCTGGGGTAGGCGACAGTAGTTGGAGAGGTGTCCCAACCTATTACAGTTGGCACATTTTCGGCATGAGGTGCCAACAGGGTGATGGTAGTTGCAAGTGGTACACTTGGGGTGAGAGCCAATGTAACCTTGTCTAGGTTGGTTGGTGTTTTGGGTAGGCGGAGTGACGACAGCATTGTTTTGAGAAGAAGCCTTCTGCTTCTTGTTCTTGTTGTCGGGCTTTTTGGCTGGAGGGGTAGGTGATTCGGTGGTGTTGGCAATGGCTTGGTGCGCATGCTTCGTAGGGACCTTGTCGTAGGCCCCCTGAAGGATGCAGTTATGGTTGAGTTGGAGGGTTATGGCATAGGCTTCCTCGAGGGTTTTCGGGTTGGCTGCGGCTACATGGTTCATGATCACCGGTGAGAGGCAACGGATGAGCTTGGCGATTGACTTGGGAACAGTATCGACTTGCCCAGGGCAAATGATACTTAACTGTTTAAAGCGCGCAATCAATCCTTCAGCGTCGCTCCCCTATTGTGTGAGATTCCAGAACTCGTTTTCAAGTTTCTGGGTCTCATGGGGAGGACAGAATTGCTCCTTCATGAGCTCCTTAAGCTCTTCCCAAGTCATCGCATGGGCTGCTTTGTTTCCATGCGTGTTTCGTTCGGTGGTCCACCACTCGAGGGCTCTCTTGCGGAAGACCCCGGTGGCATTAAGGGTTCGGAGTTCCTCAGGGCAGCCGCCCTGAAGGAAGATAAGCTCCATTGAATCAAACCAATTGATCATGGCGGTAACACCGTCCATGCCAGTGAATTCCACTGGTTTACGAGCCATGAAATGCTTGAATTGGTAAGATGGTTTGGGGGTATCGGCTTTGGAATCAGTGGATGATTTAGGTGTGGCTTCGGCGTGTATGGTGTGGATTTGGCTAACAATGTCGGGTATGATCTTAGCCAATTGCCCGGCCATTTGCTCCGAAACGAGCCCAATCAGTTCTTGCTTCGATATCGAGTCCTCGTTGTTGGATTCCTTCTGGGAATCCGTATTCTTGGACTTCTTGAGGCGGTTCAACGAGTTACGGAAAGGAGGCATCTAGAGGTTGTAAACAAGACAAAAGCATGAGACTTGATTGTAATAAAGAAAATAGGTTTTGCATGCATGAGTATTAATAAAATTCACATACGTTTCACATAAGAAGCATGTGTTCATCAAGTATGGTTCACATAGTTTGCATGAGTTCAACAAGTATAACATGTATACTCACGTATGAATACAAATAAAGAGTATAAATTTAATTTGTTCACGAGGATTAGTATTGTTTTTTATTGCGATAAATGTGCGATTGTGTAACGGTTTGAAATGAACGAGGTAACAAGTATCAAAACACATAAAATTTGAGTCACATAAAAAGAATAGGCTCGTAAAACATGGGAATGATTCGGGTAGAGAATCGTCGACAATTCCAAAGTGAATCGAAGATCTTTTCAAATTAGAGAAACGTGCTTTGGCCTATAGGTAAAATGCTCTCATCGAGAAGCGACTAACGACATTTTACCCTTCCAGTTACTACACGTCTCTAACCAATCAGAAAATCAAGACTTTGGCGAGAGCGAAAATCAAGGAATGGGACTTAATCGAAAAGGTGCGGGTTTCACCCCTAACTTGACGATTTCGTACCCTAATTGTGGTTGGTACTTACCAAACGAAGAGCAAATTCCGATTCGTTGGTAAGGGTCTACTAGAGTTTTGAGTTGGAAATTTTCTATCAAGGTTTGGATTTCACTCCTAACTCGATGGCATAATTGCGTGTAAAAAGAATAAGTATAGCGGATTGAGAGTCGTTCACCAAATTGCGGTTTTCACACCTATTTTAGTGAAGTCGTCTCATTTATATTACGAGTGTCTTCAAGCGTCCAAACATGTATTGTGTAAAAGTGTCTTAGGAAGACACCATGTATATGTATTAAGACCAAAAGGAAAGAGAGAAGCAAAGTAGGAAGCATAAAGTTTTAAGCATAATCAAGAATGGTCACAACGGGTACTTAGAACTATAGACTAGGTCGAACATGGCAATTCTACCTAATTCCCTATAGTTATGGCTCTGATACCAATCTGTCACACCCCAACCGATGGGGGAAACATCGGGATGAGACGAAAACGAGATTGCTCATTGCTCACAACATTAATAAGTGACAATAATTAATTAAACCATATTTCATTTCATAAGAATTGTCAAATACATCAATGTAACAAAACAAAGAACAACATAACATTTGCAAAGTCATAACAAAATTGATACATCGACATTAAACCTAACGTCTAATTTGTGTGTATCTAGTCCTTGCTATATTGTTTTCATAGCATCATCTCCTTCAACCTGTAACATGTTTTAAAATAATGTCAATGAGAAAGCAAAGGCGAGTACACAAGTTTAGGCACAGTATATGTATACGAATAAGTTTAAACAATCCACATGGCAACCAAATCTATACAAGAGCAATATCAAGGCATGCAATACTAATAATCAAACCCTTAACGCAATCACGATGTTTTAACATGACCTCACGAATAACACGATGGAGGTGGATGCGTGAATTCCTATAGCGCTAAGCATGTCAAACGAAGGGTAAAAATAGTTAATGACTAAAGCATAGCAATACGAATATCCAAGACAAGCATCAAGTATAAGATTCAAGCTTTCATGTATATGGGATCGTTTGTGTGTTTCATAAAGTTTAAGTGTTCGTGATTTTGTATATGGAAACATGTTACACCCGAAAAGTGTTATAAACAAAGTGGGTCGAGTGTACTCACGGTTTTGCTAAGTCTTTTCTACACTTGAAATCCGTGAAGACGTTGGTTCGAGGATGACGCCGAATTATCCTACAAGAGGAAACAAGGCGTATGAGTATAGAGTTTCAATGGGAGATTAGGAGTATTCGTGCATGATTAAAAATAAGTTTGATAAAGTATTATGATACGAAAGTATTCACTAAGATGTAACACTCGTTCTTGACACTATAGTAACTCTTACGAGTTGGATGTGATTTCATAAGTTCGGGACCTATTAGAATCGTGACAAGGAATTACATACTTTAGTGTTAAACTTAATAACTTGATAGGTGATTATAAGTTCATTATCAAGGTTTCGGTTTTAGAATTATAATATATTTATATATATCATTATAATCATGTAGGAGGTGGGAGGATGAACCATCCACTTTGTAACCTCTAGTGTCATGTATGTCAAGTATGAGGTGGGAGGTTAAACCATCCACTTTGAACCTCGGATTATGTTCACCACTACACAAGTTACCATTGGTAACAAGGAGGGTACAAGAACTATATACTATACAAGAATGATAAGGTGTCATCTAGATACCAAGTAGCCAAGTATTCAACAACCCGACGAGCACACGAGGACAATCGTCAACGGCTTTGTGGGGTTGTGACACTTTAAGTCTAGCAAACTATCTTGGGATCTTGATAAAAAATCATCAAGTGATGTGTGGTCTCAAGTTAGGATAGCCCAAGCTTCCTTGGTGGACACACATGAACAAGTTTAAGAACTTGCATCACTTGTGAGCTCAATGCTCTTCAAAAACAGAAAGTTTGGAGTGATTAAACACTCCTATTTACAAGTTTAACAACCTAGGTTAGTCCCATAATCATACATGTGATTAGGAGTTCAAGAACACCAGGATGAATGAGAAAAGTAAGAGATTAAACAAGTTTATGAGAACATAAAGTAAAACAGTCCACTTTGGAATCTTTTTCTGGTCATTCCAGAGCTTGGTTTTCCATGGAAAACCAATGGAAATGATCCTTAGGTTAATCCAAGCAAGTGGGAAAAAGAATAGAAGGATTTTGTTAAGAAATGAGTGAGTTACACTCACTTTAGTGAAGATGAGTAATTATGCTCGAACTTGTAATTTTGCAGCTGATTTGGAAGGTTTTGAGAGAGATTTGAGGGAGATTAAAGTGTAAAAATGCTTGGATTAGAGGTGGGTTTTATAGGGAAAGGATTAGGGTTAGTTAGGTGGGGTTTAAGTGGGTTATTAAGTTTTAAAAATTGATAAAAAACTCAAAAACCAACCCAATCCTGCCCAAAACCCGCTGCTGTCCGCCCCCCTTGTTCGCGCCCAGCTCAGCCGGAAACAAAGCTTAAAAGCTTTGTTGTCCGGGTTTATTCCAGATATGGACGCGTGGCGGAGTGGTTAGGCGCTTGTTTGTTTGAACCGGGGATCCCGAGTTCGAGTCTCGCGGATCCCGGTTTGTTTGTTTATTATTATTTCTTTTTTTTATTATTTAAAAACTCTATAATTTAGTTTCATAATTGGCAGGAAAGGTCCCTATAGTTCAAGATTTCATTATTTACCCTTTAGACCTTGGACTTATTTAAAGAAAGATTAACATTATATTCTAAATGTTAATATATTTACAAAAAAAATTAGCATTTTAATTTTTGTAAAATAACACAATTAATTTTATTAACTAATCTTATTAATCAATTTAATTAATTAATTTAATTAATTAACTTAATAAATGAATATTTATTTATATTTTCGTAGCGAATTAGTTTAACGATCACGAGTTTCACGTTTAAGTCTCGATTACGCATACATACCATGTTTGCAAGTTATGACACGTTTACGATTGAGAGTACCACGAATATGTTTACATGTTTAAAGTATGAACAAGCATAAGTGTAACAGGACTATGATTAACATAATATGGATAAAATACGAGTTTCTCATTACAATCCAAGTCTCGGTTTACAACATTTACAACGAAAGACAAATACAAGATACAACGCTTACTAAAAATAGAAGTACGATACAAGGTTTCCAAATATAGAAAGTATAGAAACGCGGAGCGTTACAGTATGACTCTCATGCGCTATTCACACACAAATCGATACAATATTCAAATCACGCTCTAAGCTAGCCTATACACACAGTAACGAACGTATAAAATGCGTCATCAGATTCCCCTTTGTCCATTGTTGTCGGATCTAGAGCTTCATAATATCGAAATTCGTGTTGAATATGCTGCAACTTTAATCAAGCATTTGTTGTTATCATAGACTACACGTCAACAAATTCCCCCTCAATTGATGCTTCGGGCTTGCTTCTTCACATATCCTGACATAACCCTCTGATTTTCTAAACTGTAATCTTCATGAACATTGACAAAATTGAAAAACACATCCGCGTTTGGTTTAACCGCACTCATTGCTCGATCCACTGATCTTCAAAAATCCAACTAATAATTGATAGGAACTTCGAATACCACACTGATTAATTTCAAATAAGTAAATACTCATAAAAATCTAAAATCCTGTTTTTGTAATCAATGTTTTGCACCTAACTTCGAATACTGACCAGTTTAAACGATAATCTCCATAATCAACAAACCTTCTTGATATAAAAAAATTATCTGGTAACATACTGTGATCTACAAAGTATAGAAATGAACATGCTTCTAAGATCAATTATGTAATAATATCCATGAATAACATTTGGTAAGCAACGTAATCTTCAAACATCATTATTCGCTGACGATTACTTCAGAAAATAATTCATTTGCTGAAAAATCCAATATGTAGTCATTTCCAAATTAGAGTTACCAAGATCAATCCCCTCTCACTGTTTTACCAGTGATCTTCTAAGATTGAAACCTCATCTAAAAACTAGAAGTGCTGTAAAAACTAAACAATTTGATATACTCTACAACCCACCTCATGAAGACTGAGACTTCACTTTGTTTCCAAACTGAAGAATACAAGATACTATGTATTACCAAACAATTTGAGTCAGAATTACCCGAAAACTATTGAACTCTTTTTGTACTAACTCTGAATTTTCCAATAATTAACCACAAATTTGACACTGAAAATTTTTATTCCATCTCATTCTTCAATTCTTCGAACCAGATGTTGAGACCACCATAGGCAGGTGTGAAAATCCATTCCGAACACAAGCATATCTTCAATTTGACATTATGTGTCACACCCCGACCCGCAGCGGAATAAGAGTAAGGGCATAATCGGGTTATCACCAAAGCTCATGATATTTACTAATATGTTTCATATTTATTAAAGTCAAAATTACATTCCCAAATATCCAAACATGTCCATACAATACAAAGAAAATAAACCAAGCAAAACAATCCCAAACTCTAAATCATTTTATTCTTATAGTCCAATCCTAAGTGTTTCTTGCTGCAGCTGGTTCACCTGTACATGTGTAAAAATGGGGGGTTTTTGGGTCAACATAAGTTGGCGAGTGAACCTTGTTAGATAAACATTTATTATTAATTTATTTGTTAGTTTATCAATGAAAAATTGTGCATAATCATAAATGAGCAAATGTAAATAATCAGGCAGTAGCAATTTGCAATCACAACTATAACATACAATAACATATGATAGCATATATTAACATACCAACATCATACAATAAATAACATAAATAAAACTGTGCGATCAAGGCTCAATCAAACGGAAGCCGATCGTATTGCATGTACTGAAAATGAAAAATGTCTGTGCGATCAAGGCTCAATCAAACGGAGCCGATCGTATGTGGGCACGCCAGGTTCACGCTCATAATGTAATGGGGAACATGCTCAACGCTCATAATGTAATGGGGAGCGGCGGCCTATGAAATTGCATGTACTGAAAATAATAAATTGCATCTAATGATAACCACACAACAGTTAAAACAAACTGAATACACATGTTCATCATATGAGGTATGCACAATGATTTAAATATAATATATAGCAAGACACATGATACACCCCAAAACGTGATTAAAACGGGGAATTTGTAAAGATTCACTCACATTGGGTGCGTTTGATTGGAGATGATGAGATGCGCACGAATTGGAAGAGCGGAACAACGAGAAATAATTAATCTAAATAATAACGTAAAATATAGTAAATGAGTGGATTTTATTAAGGATTTTAATGGAATTTTTAGATATATTTTTGTGAGTTTAAGGCTATTTTCTATCTTTAAAAATATTATTTTTAAGTATTTTTAATTGATTTTTAAATTAAATTAAATAAATTTAAAAATAAAAAAAATTGTTTATTTTTGCGTTGGTTGACCGTTGACTTGTTGACCTGTTGACCGGTTCGGTCAGTGTGCATGTATGCGCTGGGTGAGACTCGAACCCGAGACCTCCCGTACGCGTGCACGCAGCTCTACCAACTGAGCTACGTGTCTAACCCGAAATATTTCTGTTTTTAATTATATTTATATACTAATTGATTAATCCGAAAATCATTTATTTTTAAAAAGATTTTAACATAACGACTCGGTGCGCTCCACAGGTCTCGAACCCGGGACCTGTGGTTTAGTTTGGCACACAGTCCACCGCTGGACTGTGTGTCTATCTTGGTAAATTCCTAGTTTTTATTATACTTAACATATAGCGGAGTTAACCCGGTTCAGTTTTAAACAAAAAAGGCATTTTATTACTGCAAAGGAGTGTATCAAGAATCGAACTCGGGACGTGTATGTTTTTTATTTGCACACAGTCCACCGCTGGACTGTGTGTCTAACCCGTTTATAATTCCGATTTTAATTAATCTTATGTCATCTCTGAACTCGTCTTCTTCGTTTCAAACACAGACATCAATCAAAGCAACTGATACGTGATTAATTCAGTTAATGAACAAGATGAACAATTGGAAAGCATTGAATCGAAGAGTTTGGGAAAGAAAATACCGAACAGATCGTCTTCTTCAGAAAATCCGGCGAAGCTCGTCGGCTCTGTTTTGGAACCTTCGGCTGTTAGAATCAATTAACAGCTTGGAGGGATTAGATGTGAAATTGAACTAATGAGTAATGATTATCAGTATGTTTGAATGAGCATACCGGTAATCAGCGAGTTTCCAACAAATCCAGGAGCTTTCCGGTGAAAACAGAAAGTCCAGCAATGTCGTCTGTGGTTGATTATGAGTGATGGGTTAATGTTAGTAAGGTTCTAACAATTGATTGAAACAGTAAAGTCGAGGTATTTTACCGGTTTGAGTTGAGTCTCGGTTTTCCTGGCGACTTGCAGAGAATTCCGGCGATGATCAGAAAGCACTTCCGACGACCAAAAAATAGAATAAACACAGAATTAGAAGCTTTGGGAATGAAATTGAATCGCGAGATGAGTGTTTTGTTGAAGTAATTTCAGAATAAAAGTTTTCGGTTATAAAAACCAAACAACACCTGAGTTTAAGTTCATTAACGTCGAATTGATTTAAGATATCGGTTTTATCGGTTATGTCAAGATTCCGAGAGAGATCAAACGTCTTGATCGGTTTGAAAGCCGATATCGGTTTCAGTTGGCGTAACAGTTTGACTTTCAGTTGCATATATGACTTAATTGTTCCCCAGAACTTCACAAAATGATCAAGTGGAGGAGCGGTTGTAGAGATGTGTGTTAATGCTTTGTCTAACCTTTGGCTGACCCGGGTTCGAAACCCGGCAGCAGTATTTATTTTTATTTCATTATTTTTAGTACATTTTCTAAAATAAATTTTATATTCTAATATACTTAGTAATTATGTATCGTTTAAAATTAATTTGGGCATTAAATACGCAACGAAATTTTTAACTGATTGTTCGGTTGATAAACGAAGCGGGTTTGGTAAATCCGGTTTTTGGCGGATGTTACAGTATCCCTACTTTTAGAAATTTCGTCCCGAAATTTAAGTAATAGTAGTAGGAAAAAGTGCGGGTATTTTTCGCGCATTGAGTCTTCACGTCCCCAAGTAAACTCAGGTCCCGTTTCGACTCCTAGTGTACCCTAACAATTGGAATGCGACTTCGTTGAAGACGTTTTCTCCGAAGTCCATGATCTCTACAGGTCTTTCAATAAAATGCATAGATTCATCAATCTGAATATCTTCCAGAGGAATGTGGAGGTTTTCGTGACACTTCTTCAAGTTTGATACGTGGAATGTGGGATGAATCATGTTGAATTCTTCTGGTAGATCAAGCTTGTAAACTACAGGTCCTACTCTTTCGAGTATCTTGAAAGGTCCTACGTAGCGTGGTGCTAGCTTGCCCTTTTTTACCAAAACGAACTACTCCCTTCCACGGTGATACTTTTAGAAGTACATGATCACCAATGTTAAACTCTAAAGGCTTCCGTCGTTTGTCTGCATAACTCTTTTGACAACTTTGGGCCGCTAAAAGATTGTTTCGGATTTGATGGATCTGTCTGAGTTTCTTGGATCAATTCTGGACCAGTGATTTGAGCTTCCTCAATTTCGTGCCAACATACTGGAGATCGGCACTTACGACCATATAAAGCTTCAAAAGGTGCCATGCCGATGCTTGAATGATAGTGTTTTTGTACGAAAATTCGACTAATGGTAGATGAGCGTCCCAATTTCCCTTGAAGTCTATGACACATGCTCGAAGCATATCTTCGAAGTTTGAATGGTGCGTTCAGATTGACCATCAGTTTGAGGATGACAGGCGGTACTGAGATCTAATCGCGTACCCATAGCGGCTTGTACTGCTTGCCATGTTCGTGAAGTGAAACGACCATCACGATCAGAAATAATGCTTAACGGTACTCCATGTCGGCTTACGATTTAGCTGATATAAATACGAGCTAGCTTTTCGTTCTTAAAATCTTCGCGGATAGGAATAGAGTGAGCTGATTTTGTAAGTCGATCAGTTATTATCCATATAGTGTCATACCCACCAGAAGTGCGAGGTAACCTGGTAATGAAGTCAATGGTTATATTTTCCCACTTCCATATAAGTATTTTAGGTTGGACCAGAAGTCCTGAGGGTCTTTGGTGTTCAGCTTTTATTTTGGAACATGAAAGGCACTTGGAAACAAAATCAGCAATATCCTTTTTCATTCCAGGCCACCAGTAGGTGTATCAAAGGTCTTGATACATCTTGTCGGCTCCTGGGTGTATAGAATATCGTGTTTTGTGCGCCTCATTCATAAGAGAAAAAAAATATCACGAAGGTTATTGTGGTCAGGAATCCATATGTGATCAGACAGTATAGAATACCGTCGGATTTAGTTTCAATTTTAAGTTCAGCTCCACAAGACAGCTCCTTGCGTACGTCTCCTTTCTGTTACTGAAACATGCTGAGCTTCTCGGATTTTGATCTTTGATCTCGCTTACGATTTTATGTATAATAGTTTTGAGGGAACTGAGACATTTGTAATGTTAAGGTATGTATCATAAAAAAAAAACTTCAACCATGACGATATTTAAACCTACACGGAACTTTTCATAACCTCCTGGTAATGCTTTTGATCCTTTGCCAAGAATACTTATATATAGGAAGTACCAGCGGCGTATCCACCATATTCTTGTCAAATTTTCGTTGGCTTTATCAGTAAATCATGATCAGTTCTATGTGACTCTAAAACATAAACAACACAACGAACAAAACTTGAGTCTAAATTCTGAGATGATACATGACTAAATGATGACAGTACCTCTCTCGTTGGTTATGACGAAGGGGTCAGTCTATGTAAAAGTGTGACACAACCCAACTTCTTTAAATGATGAGATTGAGATACGTCGAGATGTATGATGATATAAATGTTAAATCAATGAGTATAGAACAAAACTGTAATATCAAATCGCATTAAAATTCTGGATACATAATTCCCAAATTTTACAACTGGAATACGGAAAGATTGAGATAACATAAAGAAAACATTAAAACTAGACGATTAGAGTTGAGTCTTGATTCTTGGCGAGGAAAAATTAGTTGGGTGATTCGTTTGGGCCGCTATTATTTTCAACAGTATTGGCGTTGATGTTATAAGCTCTTCCTCTTGCAGGTGGTGGAGCTTGGTTAGCTTGATTCACCGGATTTTCTTGAGCTTGGGTATGAATGATGTTCACCAAACGTGGACAAGTGTTTCTAAAATGGCTTGGATCTCCACAATTGTAGCAAGCCCGCATAGGTTGTACCATGGGATAGTTGGGTTGATAGTATGTTTGGGCTAAAGTTGGGTAGGTGGTAGTAGTAGGGGTTGTTGGGCTTGACCCATTATTTGTTGGTGGGTTTGGGTTGAAAGCTGGTGGCGGTTCGTTCGCTGAGGCATGCGGCAGGTTTGAACAGTATGACCCGCGTGACCACAGCCGGTACAATGCTGGCAGGGATAATCAGGAGAATGGTGATATTGGCAACGGTTGCATTTTGGTAACGGGCCAGAGTAAGGTCTTTTGTATGGTGCAGGTGAAGGAGCGACTTGGGTAATGGGTGCAGCAGGAATTGGGAGGTTGGTTTGTGTGACGGCGAAGTTTCTTGTGCTTCGATTCCTTTTACCAGTAAACTTCGAGGAGGAACCAGAATGGTTTGAAGTTTGAGCCTCAATGGGGGCTTTCTTTTTCTCCTCTTTGAATTTACCGTTTCGAATGCGATTTTCGGTCAGTTCAGTGGCTAGTTCCATAGCAGCTTCAAGTGTTGCTGGTGAGGTGCTGAGAACTGAATCTTGAATTTTCGAGGGAAGACCTCGAATATAATGCTCGATCAAGCGATAAGTTGGGGTGAACAAGTTAGGGACCATTTGGTTCAACTCTAAGAACCTCTTGTTGTAGATGGTATGATCTCCCTCCTTTTGCTTTAAAGAATGAAATTCGTCCTCCAACTTTTTAATCTCACTCCTAGGACAGAAACGCCTAGTCATGATTTCCCTTAACTCCTCCCATTTAAGGCCATTGCATCATCAATTCCCCTCTTCCCCTTTTCAGTATTCCACCAGGTGAGAGCGACCCCAAATAGTCTCCCGGTGGCGTATCGAACCTTGCGATCCTCAGGACAATCGCAGTTGAGAAAAGTGTTTTCCATCTCCTCAAACCAGTGGAGGAGAGCAATGACACCTTCAGTCCTTTCAAATTTAGGAGGATCACAAGACTTGAAATGTTTATATGAGCATTTGCTGGTAGGAGGGTTGCCGACGTTCTGATCGTCTTGTTGGGGAGGGTTAGTAGGATTTGTAGCGAGGGCTTGGTGTACTGGAACCACGATGTCAGGAAGCACCGTGGCCATTTGTTTCGCGATTTGTGCGGCCAAGCGTTCGTGAGATCTTCCTGATCTTTTACCCCCTCGTTGTTGTCTAGCCGACATCTACAGGAACGTACATAAGAAGATTGTGAGTTTATGGAGTCTTTTTAGGTGTCATGTGTCTTTAGAAAAATGAAAATAACATAAATATCAATAATGCAACTACATCCATAGGATGTCTTGAATTTGCTCATGTTGGGCCTCAAATGTCCCCCATACCTTCACCTGTATAGTTATGTGGGCCCCCATGCTATTGGCTTGGTAGGATTCACATTAGTATTGGCAATTTAACACTCGCATCACCCGAATGCAAACCACAAAATATGCTTACGAGATGTATGGTCGGAATGTGTCCAGGTGTAGACACAATGATAAATCAAAGTGGGGTTAGCTCACACGACGTTTGGTATAGCATGCTTTGGCCTAATAGGTACTTCGTACTCTCATCGTTAGTCCCCAGGTAGGCAAACTGGTCCTCTATTTTGGATTTATACGAATGCCAGCCTAGACAGGCACGTTCCGACTACCGGTACTGGTACCCTTCCAGTTACTACATGCCCGTCATGAGAACTCACTTTGATAGATTTGAAAACACAAAAATCATTGTAAAATGAATTATGATGTGGTGTGTGCTTTCATGGATGTGATATGTTATGAGAATATGATTCATGATAGGCATTATATGATAATATATACTTATGAACATGCTTGCATAACATTGAATGTAACATTTAACATAAAACATATAAACATCATGAAATTTGGCAATGTAACACACAAAAATCTTATAAGATTTCTAATCAACTATAGTATAGGCTCTAAGAGTCTAATAACCTATCCTATATCCCTATAGTCATGGCTCTGATACCAATCTGTCACACCCCGACCCGCAGCGGAGTAAGAGTCGGGGCATAATTGGGTTATCACCAAAGCTCATGATATTTACTAATATGTTTCATATTTATTAAAGTCAAAATTACATTCCCAAATATCCAAACATGTCCATACAATACAAAGAAAATAAACCAAGCAAAACAATCCCAAACTCTAAATCATTTTATTCTTCTAGTCCAATCCTAAGTGTTTCTTGCTGCAGCTGGTTCACCTGTATCATGTGTAAAAATGGGGGTTTTTGGGTCAACATAAGTTGGCGAGTGAACCTTGTTAGATAAACATTTATTATTAATTTACTTGTTAGTTTATCAATAAAAATTGTGCATAATCATAAATGAGCAAATGTAAATAATCAGGCTGTAGCAATTTGCAATCACAACTATAACATACAATAACATATGATAGCATATATTAACATGCCAACATCATACAATAAATAACATAAATAAAACTGTGCGATCAAGGCTCAATCAAACGGAGCCGATCGTATTGCATGTACTGAAAATGAAAAATGTCTGTGCGATCAAGGCTCAATCAAACGAGCCGATCGTATTGGGCACGCCAGGTTCACGCTCATAATGTAATGGGGAACATGCTCAACGCTCATAATGTAATGGGAGCGGCGGCCTATGAAATTGCATGTACTGAAAATAATAAATTGCATCTAACGATAACCACACAACAGTTGAAACAAACTGAATACACATTTTCATCATATGAGGTATGCACAATGATTTAAATATAATATATAGCAAGACACATGATACACCCCAAAACGTGATTAAAACGGGGAATTTGTAAAGATTCACTCACATTGGGTGCGTTTGATTGGAGATGATGAGATGCGCACGAATTGGAAGAGCGGAACAACGAGAAATAATTAACCTAAATAATAACGGAAAATATAGTAAATGAATGGATTTATTAAGGATTTTAATAGAATTTTTAGATATATTTTTGTGAGTTTAAGGCTATTTTCTATCTTTAAAAATATTATTTTATAAGTATTTTTAATTGATTTTTAAATTAAATTAAATAAATTAAAAAATAAAAAAAAAATTGTTTATTTTTGCGTTGACCGTTGACCGCTTGACTTGTTGACCTGTTGACCGGTTCGGTCAGTGTGCATGTATGCGCTGGGTGAGACTCGAACCCGAGACCTCCCGTACGCGTGCACGCAGCTCTACCAACTGAGCTACGTGTCTAACCCGAAATATTTCTGTTTTTAATTATATTTATATACTAATTGGATTAATCCGAAAATCATTTATTTTTAAAAAGATTTTAACATAACGACTCGGTGCGCTCCACAGGTCTCGAACCCGGGACCTGTGGTTTAGTTTGGCACACAGTCCACCGCTGGACTGTGTGTCTATCTTGGTAAATATCCTAGTTCTTATTATACTTAACATATAGCGGAGTTAACCCGTTCAGTTTTAAACAAAAAAGGCATTTTATTTCTGCAAAGGTGTGTATCAAGAATCGAACTCGGGACGTGTATGTTTTTTATTTGCACACAGTCCACGCTGGACTGTGTGTCTAACCCGTTTATAATTCCGATTTTAATTAATCTTATGTCATCTCTGAACTCGTCTTCTTCGTTTCAAACACAGACATCAATCAAAGCAACTGATACGTGATTAATTCAGTTAATGAACAAGATGAACAATTGGAAAGCATTGAATCGAAGAGTTTGGGGAAAGAAAATACCGAACAGATCGTCTTCTTCAGAAAATCCAGCGAAGCTCGTCGGCTCTGTTTTGGAACCTTCGGCTGTTAGAATCAATTAACAGCTTGGAGGGATTAGATGTGAAATTGAACTAATGAGTAATGATTATCAGTATGTTTGAATGAGCATACAGGTAATCAGCGAGTTTCCGACAAATCCAGGAGTTTTCCGGTGAAAACAGAAAGTCCAGCAATGTCGTCTGTGGTTGATTATGAGTGATGGGTTAATGTTAGTAAGGTTCTAACAATTGATTGAAACAGTAAAGTCGAGGTATTTTACCGGTTTGAGTTGAGTCTCGGTTTTTCGGCGACTTGCAGAGAATTCCGGCGATGATCAGAAAGCACTTCCGACGACCAGAAAATAGAATAAACACAGAATTAGAAGCTTTGGGAATGAAATTGAATCGCGAGATGAGTGTTTTGTTGAAGTAATTTCAGAATAAAAGTTTTCAGTTATAAAAACCAAACAACACCTGAGTTTAAGTTCATTAACGTCGAATTGATTTAAGATATCGGTTTTATCGGTTATGATCAAGATTCCGCGAGAGATCAAACGTCTTGATCGGTTTGAAAGCCGATATCGGTTTCAGTTGGCGTAACAGTTTGACTTTCAGTTGCATATATGACTTAATTGTTCCCCAGAACTTCACAAAATGATCAGTGGAGGAGCGGTTGTAGAGATGTGTGTTAATGCTTTGTCTAACCTTTGGCTGACCCGGGTTCGAAACCCGGCAGCAGTATTTATTTTTATTTCATTATTTTTAGTACATTTTCTAAAATAAATTTTATATTCTAATATACTTAGTAATTATGTATCGTTTAAAATTAATTTGGGCATTAAATACGCAACGAAATTTTTAACTGATTGTTCGGTTGATAAACGAAGCGGGTTTGGTAAATCCGGTTTTTGGCGGATGTTACATTATGACCATGAATTAACCTTCAATTTTGACAATAATGCTTTGGCACCTTTGATTTAACAACTAGAACACACTAATCACGAGCTTAGCTTGTTCAATCAATGGTTAGATAGATTGAATGGGTATTGTAGCTCTTATATCATTGTAGATTCCCGTTTTGGGATCTTAAACGTTACAATTAAGTGTTTAGAGGAAAGTTAGACAAAAAATAGATAATTCATTAGAAATTTGGGCAGCCTCACGGCGTCATCCCGATTCCATTTATACCAAAAGAGTTTACAAAAGTTAAGCTCCAATCCTAACTTGCACAAGACTTATGACATTATGTGCATGACTCACCTATATGTAGGCTCACCTTACCTTTGCATCACTCCTGCTAAGTATCACTAATACAAAACGGATCATTCATGCGCTGCACATGAGTCATCTACTACATATGACTCTCATACGTTATTCACGCACAAATCTATACAATATTCATCACACGCTCTAAACTGACCTATTCACACAGACATACAAAATGTATCAACATTAGTAGTAAAAAATTGTGCATCGCACGAGTTGAATAAAACATTATATTATAAAAGTTGAACAAATATAATGTCATATATTAACACAGACAAGTGTCAATATATGTCTTTAAAAATGAATTTTGACGTGCCATTTATAAATTCCGTTAAGTTAATTTTAAAAATATTTATTTTTATTAACTTTTTTATACAGCTGATAAATGTTAATTCAACTAAATTGTACTTAATCCGTTAAATATTAATATAACACATTTAAGTTAGTTAAATCACAGCTATAAACATATAGAAATATTAATACAAGAACTAAAATTTGATCTTTTTATACCATCTATTTTTATGATTTGTATTTAACATATTTTACATTCAAATCATCCAACCACATTAGATATTTAAAAATTTATAAAAATCACTTATAAAAAAATAATTATTATAATTATTCTTTCTTTTTATAATATTTTAACAAAATAAATTTGACTTTAGTGATAATTAGAGGCTTATTTATAGTTAAAAAAATAAGTTTATTTAGAAAATTCATAATTAATTTTGTATTAAATTCACTTATTAATTAACAAAAAATTTATTAGTAATTGAATAAAATTATTCATAATTAAGTAGGAGGATATGGACACAAGAAAAATAAAATGTAAAATGACCTAAAATGATTACAAATGTCCTAATACTTTCTTTTATCATATATATATATGGGGTTGACTAATATATATATAATAGCTTGAGTTGACTAATTAAGTTAAATAGTATGACTATTGTGTAGAAAGAAGGAAAGTGTGCTTGAATAAATAACAAATGAAAACTATAGGGGTTGAAAGTGCATATTTGTATGGAAGTTTAAAACAAAAAAAAGTGCAGGAGGTGCGTGTGTGTCGCACGAGAGGGAGGGAGAAGGAGAAAACCCTTCTCCTTCAACAACAACAAAAATTCAGGAAATCAAAGGTGTTCTAGGACTGAAATCGAATGCTAATTGAAATTCTTGATCATCTAAGTGTTCCTAACATAAGGTAAGTTAAATTTTATGTTTTGATGATCTTGTGTTAAATAGGTTTCAAGCAATCCACAAACTTATGTGAAATTAGTATGATTGTGGGTTAGAAACACCACATAGAACATGAATTATACTTGAATTCGACAGAATTGATGATTGAAAGTGAAACCCACTTGAAGTAGGAGCATTGTGAAGTGTAATGTTGAATTATGTGCAAATTAGTGTAATGTTATGTATGAAGTTGCTTATAATGAGTACTTGTTAGATGAAATTGATTTAGACTGAAGGTTATATGAAATTAGTTGAATTTGGTGATATTGACATGAACTAGTAAGGTTATACATAAGATACTTGTACACCATGCTTTGTTAATGGTATGACACAATGTGTTTGATGAAATGCTTTGGGTAGTGGTTTTTATGTGGTGATGATGATGATTTCATTTGAAAATGAAGTTAAATGATTAGGATTGGTAAAATGATGAGTTGTTAGCTCTCTATGTTAATGTAAATGTGAGATGAAACATAAGATTAAAAGAATGTTGAATATGAAATTGTAGGAGTGAAGGAAGAGAACACGAGCCAATTCGAGTCGCAAGCAAAGCAAGACAGAGGTAAGTTCATATGAACTTTGTTTTATCGTATATTAGTTTCATTATATTACTACTAGCTTGTTATGTATAGTTTTTTTAATGTTTGTATGTTTTGTAGAAGCGATATGTTGAACATTGAACAATTTGTTAGATAGTGGTATTGTAAAGTATGTATATTGACCCATTACAAATGGGTCAAAATGAATGGATAGTATGGTGATTAGATTGTATATGAAACATAGTTAAACGTAGTAAGACATGAGTGTACGGTAGACTAGTATGTAAAAAAATCATCTGCATAGACGTTGTGATTAGAATTTGTTAATAGATTTGTGAGCATATAAATTGTACATAAGAAGTTTGAGTAGTAAGGTATGTATGTTCGTAGTAGGACTATTTATACCCGAAAGAGTTGGACTACATAATATGTATGCATGTTATTAAATCGTATGTATTCAGGTTTCAAGGACGAAACCTTCCCCAAAAATTGGTAATTGAGTTATTGTGCCTTCAAATGTTTTAGTATGTATATAGTAGCTTGAGTTGACTAAGTTAAATAGTATGACTATTGTGTAGAAAGAATGAAAGTGTGCTTAAATAAATAACAAATGACAACTATAGGGGTTGAAAGTGCATAATTGTGTGGAAGTTTAAAACAAAAAAAGTGCAGGAGGTGTGTGTGTGTCGCACGAGAGGGAGGGAGAGAAGGAGAAAACCCTTCTTCTTCTTCAACAACAACAAAAATTCAGGAATCAAAGGTGTTCTAGGACTTAAATCGAATGCATGAATTGAAATTCTTGATCATCTAAGTGTTCCTAACATAAGGTAAGTTAACTTTTATGTTTTGATGATCTTGTGTGAAATAGGTTTCAAGCAATCCACAAACTTATGTGAAATTAGTATGATTGTGGGTTAGGAAACACCACATAGAACATGAACTATGCTTGAATTCGGCTGAAGTGATGATTGAAAGTGAAACCCCACTTGAAGTAGGTGCATTATGAAGTGTAATGTTAAATTATGTCAAATTAGTGTAATGATTATGTATGAAGTTGCTTATAATGAGTATTGTTAGATGAAATTGATTTAGAATGAAGGTTATATGAAATCAGTTGAATTTGGTGATATTGACATGAACTAGTAAGGTTATACATAAGATACTTGTACACCATGCTTTGTTAATGGTATGCACACAATGTGTTTGATGAAATGCTTGGGTAGTGGTTTTTATGTGATGCTGATGATTTCATTTGAAAATGAAGTTAAATGATTAGGATTGGTAAAATGATGAGTTGTTAGCTCTCTGTTAATATAAATGTGAGATGAAAACATAAGATTAAAAGAATTTGAATATGAAATTGTAGGAGTGAAGGAAGAGAACACGAGCCAATTCAGGTTGCAAGCAAAGCAAGACAGAGGTAAGTTCATATGAACTCCGTTTAATCTTAGTGTAAATCATGGTATTAGTTTCATTATATTACTACTAGCTTGTTAGTTATAGTTTAATGTATGGTAAAGCGATATGTTGAACATTGAATAATTTGTTAGATAGTGGTATTGTAAAGTATGTGTATTGACCCATTACAAATTGGTCAAAATGAACGGATAGTATGGTGATGAGATTGTATATGAAATGACTCGTTTTAAACCGGTCGAGATGGATGAAATTGTAATAAGGAAAAAATGGTTATTGTATTGACCCGTTATGAACGGGTCGGATGAATTATATATTTGATGCTAAAGGAATGATAACTACAAGTTCGTTGTAGGCGAAATTGTTGTAAGCAAGGAATGTGAATAATGAAGGATGAAATTGTTATGTTCAATGAGACATACTAATAAATGCATTTGTGTTGTGTATGATAGGAAAATTGCAATCTTGATAATGGCGCGCTTGGAACGAACACACCGCATTGCCTTTACGTGCTTCCGGTTCAAGTTTGATATAAATGGGTCAAAACAAATTACTTTTTGGGTTGTAAATGCCTCTTTAGTACTTATATCTTTTGTGCGTAAGTTTAAAGTTTGTATTTTGATATGATAATTTAGGCTAATGCTCGTTTAAAAATTTAACGTTTGTGTTTGGTTTGTATAACTACAAGGGGCATTTTGACATAAAATTTATATTACGGTATAGAAGTTTAAGTTTTATGATGTTTTGACCTTCTGACAAAATGGATGTTACAAGTTGATATCAGAGCCAAGGTTTTAGGGATTCAAGTACAAGGATCAAGGTGCTTGAACTCAAACCGAAAGCTCGTGCGTGGTTTGTGTTCGCTCCAAGACGCAAATAAAGTAAGTGCATTAAATTATAGCGATAATTTATAACGGATAATGTTACGGGATGTTATGGGATGTTACGGGGTGTTACGGGACGTTATGGGACAGTTCGGATCGGAACGGTGCTTGGAAATGAGTCATACAAGCTGAAACAAAGGAAAACAGCATCGATAACAAGAAGGGGCATCGCCGACGCGACCCTTGTGTCCCGACGCCGTAAACTGCTGCCTAAGCGAAATTTGGACGACGAGGAGATGCACGGGGCGTCGCCGACGAGGCCCCAGGCCGTCACCGACGCCACCTGCAATGTTGAGACGCTGAATTTTGTAATTTTTTGGTTTCACACCCCAAACCCGTTCAACACCCCGTTAAAGTCCCGAAACGCACCATGTGGTTACTAGGACCCTTAAAATTTACTCGGGTCACATCAAAGTGTATTTGGAAATGTAAACGTGGATGGTTAGAAAGTCATAAATGCGAAATGTCATTGGATTCATTGACCTTATGGTAGAAAGTATGCATGTGGTCGAGAGAGACGGTTAACACCCAGAATGAAGTGAAGGAAAGTCATGAAATTCAAAATGTTAGAATAGATTAAGTATGTTGAAAGACGAATGATAAAAGTATGCATAAGAATGAAATTTTAAATTTGATGTATAAGAATTTATACATCTTTAAAACATCGTTTATACGAGAACTCGTTGTATTTTCATTGATTTTGTTACTTATTGGAGTTGTTTTTGAAAATACTGGTCTGGGCTTCGACCTGATGTTGAAACGGAGGCTTTTGAAGCAAAATGGAGCAAAAATGGAACTTTCCAGCAAACTGCCAGATACTGCACGACCGTGACAACTCATGGCATGACCGTGCCAAGCCATCAACAACCGATACTCTCATCGACACTCTCAATTATCAGCGCAAACCAGGAAAATCCAAGACTGGCACGACCGTGCCACCCCCAAGCACGACCGTGCATGACCCAAGTCAGTCTCTGATCAGTTCACTCCCGAGGTCAAAACAGTCATTGTCGGATACGTCATCGATACGCACGGCCGTGCCACCTCAGGGATGTTTGAACGGGATCTTTCCGGAGCAAACAAGATCAACAGACGAAAAAGAGCCTCTGACACTTACCAAGCACGACCGTGCCAAAAGGTGACCAGTAGCATAAATACGAGTGTCAAGCTCATTTGGAGGGAAGTTCGAGCATTTTTGTGAAGTTTTCTCTCAAGATTCTGGTCTTGGAAGCTTGTTGGAGCCAAGAAAGGAGCCTTGAAGAAGATTGAATCACTTGAAGATCCACTCATTTTACCATTTAATCTTGTCTTTAAACACTGGTTACCTACTTGTTACTTATGAACAATTTGAGTTATTTTGCACTTGATTTGGTAGTTATGAGCCTCATGGGTATGTGATAGCAAGGAAATAGATGTGCTGATTGTTTTTGTTAATCTTCATAGTGATGTTTAATCTTGTTCTTGGAGTTCATGTTCATGTTTGAAGTCCTTGTTCTCGAATGTTTGGCCATAAGTATTTACATGTTGTGTTGGACAGCCATGTAGAGATTATGATTGTTGAATCTTGTTAACTTGTTAGTATGATTCATAGCATGAAACTAGGAATGGTAATTGCTAACATGATTAGAATGGTGATTTGAACATGTTTATGGATTCTTGCATTTGGATTTGGAAAGATCAAATGAATGTTTATATGGATTCTATAGTTTGTGCTTATGTTGGTATAATAATTTAGGCCAAGATTGTTATCTAGCATGACATGCTTGTGGTTCATATCAAGAACATGATGAAGATGTCATTTACTTAAAACCAAGTTAGGGTGATTAGTATGTTGTACATGGTAGTTTTCCCAAACTTGTAGAGTTAGGAGTTTGGACAAACAAATTACTCATCATTAAAGATTAACATCAACTTAGCAAGTGAACTTAAAAGAATAGAATTTAGGTGATTAGAATGTTATTTCATTTTAGTTTTGCTAAGATTTTTAAAACTAGTAAGCCTTGATTGGGGACTTAGTTGAGTTTAGAGCTTGCATCACCACTAATCTTTCTCAATTGGATACTTAGTTTAGGCAACCTTTTTTAGATATTGTTCTTCCTTATATTAGTTAGTAGTTTGTTATTTTAGCATGATAAATTAGAAACAAAAAAACCAACCAATCAATTGAAAAGGCTTTAAAGTAGCAAAATGTTTATTATTGAGACACCGCGTCCACGGATTTATATCCGGTTCTTGCCGATAAACTATATTACCATCCGACGGGTACACTTTCCCTTTTGTGTGTGTAGTTTAGTTCTTGGGTGAATTTGTTTTTTAAAACTAAATTTGTGTGAAGGAAATTGGAATCATAAAAATATATGTAATTCACGCACATCAAAATTGAATGAGTAAGAAATGGTATTGATCTAGAATGTTTTGGTAGATGCACGCGAGAGTGTGTGATTAATATAAAGAAGTATATGACATTCGTGGGACCATGATAATTATCACAAGTATGTCTGGTAGAATCGGGAAGTAGGTTGACGTGTGGATAAAAGGAGTTGTAAAACTCTTAAGAAAATGAGAGTATTCTATAAGAATGAATGGTTTGAATCCGTATGTAAGTACGGATCAAACATATAAGAAAGAAAGGTAAGAATGAAAAGTTTGAATCCGTAGGTGAGTACAGATCAAACTTATAAGAATGAAAAAGTTTGAATCCCTAGTTGATGTATGGGTTAAACTTATAAGGATGGAACATAATAATGAAAAGTAAAATCCGTAAGCTAATATGGATCAAACATATAAGAGTTATAAGTAAGAATGAAAAGACTTGAATCCATAAGTATCTGCGAACCAAACACGTAAGAACAAAAGGTTGAATCCATAAACGACTGGGAATGAGTAAGAGTGAGGGAGGGAGGGAATGTGTTTCTTCCTCCTACTAAGGTAGGTATAAATCTTGTAAGTAAGTGGTGTCGGTAGCTTATCGAGTCAGGTAGGTAACTTGACTAATATGATGCATATATATATATATATATATATATTATATATATTATATATATATGATGCACTTACAAACAAGTGAGGGATAGGTTGTGTTTAAAAAGAATAAAATTAACCTATCTAAAAATGTATTGATGGTTTGATCTTGTTGAAGTCGAATGGGTTATATGAGTAAGTCTAAGACCAATGACAATATGATGGCAAGGGAGATGAAACTAAATGTCACCTAAACAAAATTTTGTAATAAACATATTAGAAGTCAACTCATGTGAGTCGGGGTGAATGACGGGCTACGACCCGGAGTACGGCATAAGTATGGATGATGAAGAAAAGTTGTCTGGGAACTGCTAAAACGGTGAAATGATGTTTTATTAGTATGTTTGAATTGAAAGTAAGTACAACACATGATCCAATATACAATAAGTAATAACTGGCAGATTGACCTTGAAAAGTCAAACTGCAGAAATTGGCATATAATTAATGAACTGTAAGAGTGGTACTTAAGAAAACAAGTATGTAATGTATTATACCAAATAAGTGAGAAATTTGTGAAAGAATTATAAGTGAGTTATCACCAAATGTAATGAATATCTGAATGAAAATAGTATGTTAAAGAATGGTTATGTATTGACCCGTCATCAACGGGTCAAACGAATGAAAATGATATGTTAAGGAACGGTGATGTATTGACCCGTTGCGAATGGGTCAAACGAACGAATGTTTTAAAAGAATCTAAAAAGGGCTAGTATGTAAACAAGATGATTCAATAATGCCAAGTTTGAAGGAACCTGAATGAAATGTGCTAACCCTTAATTCGTAGATGAGAATGGTTAAACTCTTGGCGTGATAAAACTAATAGAGTTGGTGAAAAGATGCACACGAGCGGAAGCTCATCACCTGATGGATGAGGTCAATCTAGTTTTTGACACGCGCCCATGAAGGGGTGAGCTGAACCGGGACACGGATCGTTGTTTATGTAAATAATAAGGTTAGTAAAGTATTTGACTTATGAATGTTAAATAGAAAGTTATAAACGGAATAATATTTCCATACGAACATATGGTAACACAAGTATGACATGGTTTGGAAGGTTTAACTTTTAGAGGTCAAGAAAAGAACGAAATTCTCAGTTCAAACTCAATGTCATTGATCGAGGCGTAAGCGTGTATAGGAAGTAATGTAAAAATAAAAATGAATGAACGGATAGATCATGGTGACATGAATGAAACAATACGGATTTTAACCTAAGAATGTACTTAATACCATGTAATGCTAACAAACCTAAAACGATGTTTAACTCCAAGACAAGTACGAAGGACTAAGAAGGAAATAATGGTTGGGCTATGATAATTATATCTATGATGAAATGTCTAAGTAAAGATAGGATGTGAGATTGTATGAAAGACTTGACATATATGAATGAAATATGATAACGATTTAATTAGTAGTAACCTAACTTGAAGAATGTGTTATGCATGGAACTCGTACAGAATTTAGGTTGAATGTATGTTTTGGAAAAGATTATGCGTTAGGGGCTTTTACATTGTGCTTGAATGGATGATACACGCCATATGTTATATTAGTTACTTAAATTGCGATTAAGAAGTGAATGTGTGCTAAAAGTAAAACATATGAATTTGCTAGATAATGATAATGTTATGATTATGTTAATTGACTAACCTTGTATGTGGTTGTCAAATGTAAGATAATGAAAGCATCAGCATGTGTAAAATTGATTATGTGTATTTGTGTATGTAACTAGGTGATTACCTGGTTGTCTGTATTTCACTAAATGGGTAAGAAATGTTTATGGTGCCATTAGTATAGCCGACTACATTGATATGAACATATGTTACTAAGTTGGAAATTTAAATACTTGATCATTGACTTTTCAGAAAAGTTAACGAGTATGAGAATAGCATGATTAGAAATCCTGATATGATTGTAATAACAGAAGGATTGAATGATGCATAATAGATCCTTATATGTTATACCTGATGATGTGTTAAATTTGCTGTGAATTTGCAATGATGCATTGTTGAATCTATGCCTTGTGCTTGTTACAATTGATAAGTGAAAGTCAAATGCGAGATATGAACTAGATATGATAGGTGATATATAAAATCTTGTATGCTAGCGAGAATGTGAATGTGGTGACGTGTAAGGATAAGCATCATGTCAAGATAACGCAAGCACGGAAGGCAAATGGGTCAAAAGGAGGCGAGGAAGCGATCACGAATACGGATGGTTAATGTGAGTGACTATCGATCTCATTTTATTTTGTTTAGATAAAGTTATCTATATTAGAATAATTGAAATCAAGTAAGGATGTACAAATAATGTAATTTCTAGGATGAGAATGGTTGTAAAGGCCGTTCGATGTCAATCCTTTGAAACCTCAAGGTAGGGGCAAACAGATCAAAATTTTTAGTAGAAAGATTTAGCCGAAGAAAATGTGGATTGAATTGGGAAAGGTATACAAAGAATTGAGAACTTGAATAATGATTTATTTCACGTATTAGAACCCCCTGGACACACGGTTACTGAGCAGAAAGAACAAAACGCAAAATCAGCGTCTGAGCTGCAAAGGAGGCATCAGTGATGCCCTACCCTGTTGCAGCTGATGCCTTATCTCGCTGTCTACGCGGGTCCGACACTAGAAACCCGTTTTTTGCGTTTTTCTTACTTTTGCTTCCAAGGCCCCGATAAACTTCCCAAAGGTATCCTAAGCCTAATATAGAGTTTTGTGAAGTACATGTAATAATAGAAATTTAGGAGGGCAAGTACGAAGATGTGACATGTGTGTTGATATGTTTTCTTTATAGACATGGCTAAGTTTTTAATAAGTAAAACTTATTGGGACACTATAGACATGTGAAGTGACGGAACTAGTATATGGTAACATGCTTATAAAACAAAGGGGGAATGGTGCGCCTATTATTTTAGAGTGTTCAAAGAAATTAAGTGAATGTGTATGCACGAGATGTAATTTATTGTGTAAAACATAGTTAAACGTAGTAAGACATGAGTGTACACATAGACTAGTATGTAAAAGAATCATCTGCATAGACGTTGTGATTAGAATTTGTTAATAGATTTGTGAGCATATAAATTGTACATAAGAAGTTTGAGTAGTAAGGTATGTATGTTCGTAGTAGGACTATTTATACCCGAAAGAGTTGGACTACATAATATGTATGCATGTTATTAAATCGTATGTATTCAGGTTTCAAGGACGAAACCTTTCCCAAAAATTGGTAATTGAGTTATTGTGCCTTCAAATGTTTTAGTATGTATATAGTAGCTTGAGTTGACTAAGTTAAATAGTATGACTATTGTGTAGAAAGAATGAAAGTGTGCTTAAATAAATAACAAATGACAACTATAGGGGTTGAAAGTGCATAATTGTATGGAAGTTTAAAACAAAAAAAATGCAGGAGGTGTGTGTGTGTCGCACGAGAGGGAGGGAGAGAAGGAGAAAACCCTTCTTCTTCTTCAACACACAAAAATTCAGGAAATCAAAGGTGTTCTGGGACTTAAATCGAATGCATGAATTGAAATTCTTGATCATCTAAGTGTTCCTAACATAAGGTAAGTTAAATTTTATGTTTTGATGATCTTGTGTGAAATAGGTTTCAAGCAATCCACAAACTTATGTGAAATTAGTATGATTGTGGGTTAGAAACACCACATAGAACATGAATTATACTTGAATTCGACTGAATTGATGATTGAAAGTGAAACCCCACTTGAAGTAGGAGCATTGTGAAGTGTAATGTTGAATTATGTGCAAATTAGTGTAATGATTTTGTATGAAGTTGCTTATAATGAGTACTTGTTAGATGAAATTGATTTAGACTGAAGGTTATATGAAATTAGTTGAATTTGGTGATATTGACATGAACTAGTAAGGTTATACATAAGATACTTGTACACCATGCTTTGTTAATGGTATGCACACAATGTGTTTGATGAAATGCTTTGGGTAGTGGTTTTTATGTGGTGATGATGATGATTTCATTTGAAAATGAAGTTAAATGATTAGGATTGGTAAAATGATGAGTTGTTAGCTCTCTATGTTAATGTAAATGTGAGATGAAACATAAGATTAAAAGAATGTTGAATATGAAATTGTAGGAGTGAAGGAAGAGAACACGAGCGAATTCGAGTCGCAAGCAAAGCAAGACAGAGGTAAGTTCATATGAACTTCGTTTTATCGTATTGTAAATCATGGTATTAGTTTCATTATATTACTACTAGCTTGTTAGTTATAGTTTAATGTATGGTAAAGCGATATGTTGAACACTGAACAATTTGTTAGATAGTGGTATTGTAAAGTATGTGTATTGACCCATTACAAATGGGTCAAAATGAATGGATAGTATGGTGATGAGATTGTATATGAAATGACTCGTTGTAAACGGGTCGAGATGGATGAAATTGTAATAAGGACGAAATGGTTATAGTAGACCCGTTATGAACGGGTTGGATGAATTGTAAATTTGATGCTAAAGGAATGATAACTACAAGTTCGTTGTAGGCGAAATTGTTGTAAGCAAGGAATGTAAATCATGAAGGATGAAATTGTTATGTTCAATGAGATATACTAATAATTGCATTTGTGTTGTGTATGATAGGAAAATTGCAATCTTGATAATGGCGCGCTTGGAACGAAACACACCATATTGCCCTTTACGCGCTTCCGGTTCAAGTTTGATATAAATGGGTCAAAACAAATTACTTTTTGGGTTGTAAATGCCGCTTTCATACTTATGGCTTTTGTGCGTAAGTTTAAAGTTTGTATTTTGATATGATAGTTTAGGCTAATGCTAATTTAAAAATTTAATGTTCGTGTTTGGTTTGTATAACTACAAGGGGCATTTTGACCAAAATTTTATATTACGGTATAGAAGTTTAAGTTTTATGACGTTTTGACTTTTGACGAAATGGATGTTACAATGGGGATGATATTGTTTGCCAAAAAATTGCCGATGTTTGTTTGAAAACATTCAGTTTATTTGTTAATGCTCGTCCGTTTGTGAAAAAGGTTGTTTCTCAGCCAGCTTTGAGAGGCCCATCAAATAAATATGTGTTTCCAAAACCAATAGTTCCAAATGAAATTGCAAAATCTAACACTGTTTTTAAAGATAAAAACAGTGAATGTACTAACTGTTGTCGATAGGGACATATAAGCAGGGCAGAATGTTTAGAAAGTCTATAAACAAATCATCCAATAGATCTTATAACTCAAATTCATCATCGGTTGGGTCGAATGGATCGGGATGTGCTCCTTATGTAAAGAAGCAAATATGCTACAACTATGGCATACCCGTCCACATTGCACGAAATTGCACACATCGTCCTTATGTGCCATATTATACAAAGAATCAGAGGGTCATACCAAGGGATAGATCTTATTCTAAGCCAATGAAGTTTGAAAAACTTAAGGCAGTGATAGATAAGTATCCCAAGGTTAAACCATCTGATGGAGATTGTAATGTTGCGAAAGATAAAAAAACAAGCTTTAAAACCTAAACAAGTTTTGAAAAATAACAAGGTTGAAAAGCAAACTGTTTTGCCAAAGGCACCTAAGAAATTAGAAGAGCCTAAACAAATTTGGAAAGCAAAACATAAAGCGGCAACATCACCAATCCTTGAAACAAAAGGGGACATGTGCTTACGGGAAGTATCTTATTTTGATGCTTCTAGAAATCCCAAGACCAGGATGGCCTGGGTACCAATATCTTACTAATTTCCCTTTCTATTTAGGGAAAACCAAGGAGGAGCTGTTAACAGTCTCTTAAATGTTGATAGCGGTTGTTCCAGGGATATAATGGGTAATGTCTCACTATTGCAACAAAGTTCTATTTCTTTACAGATGATATGTTTCCTTTGAAGGAGATAAGGGGGGTAAGATAGTATCAGTAAAAAAGTACAATTTAAATTCGTGCTTTAATTTTAACATTGATTAGTCTTCAATCTCATGACGGAATGGTTAAGCAAAAACAAGAAAAACATTTTCATTTTCTTCCGTTTATATCTTTGTACATACGTTTTCATTTTTTTGTAAATTTGCGCATAAAGTGTGATGCACAAATTTAGGGGGGAAGAGGGTTATATATGTACATATGCATTGTTTTAGGGGGAAATAAGAGAAAAAGACAAAAAAATCTGAAAAATAGAAAAATCCAAAAAGAGTTTATTTCATCAAATGGGAAATGAAATAAATGTTCGTGTTAAAGGGCTTGACCAACACATGTATGGTGTTATAAGCAAAGGACCAGGCTCAAAAGTGATGTGTCGGTATACTTGACGCTCAAAGTGATAAAAAGATACTAAGTGATGTAAACATAACGAACTATGTACCACTTGGGTAACAAGTCATGGCGTAAGAGTTAAGGGTCTTAAATCTTGCATTGATCGATAGCCAACGTCTTCGGGTCTTTATACTGTTGAGTCATCCGGGGATATCATGGTTGTCCTTCTGTTGCATCCAGATTACTTGTAGACCTAGGCACAGTCAGGATATCTTAAAAGAGCCAAAGAGGCCAAAAATCTTAAAGGAAAATAAACTCAAAATGAGAGAATTCCATTGAGCTAAATTGCTAAATTCGTACCGAAAAGGTGTTTACCTAACCCTCGTTGGACACAAATATTGGTCACTCTGCTATACGAAAGTACTGACCTGTTCACCAATAGTCTGATGTTGTAATTCAAAAGGATGATGTGAGTATACTCACCTGCTAAGATGAATCGTTGTGCTTACCTTGATCGCGGGGGTATGTCATGAAATAGGACACGCAGGTACAATAGTGTAATATTACCTTAAGCCTATCACAAAGTTCAAAAATTAAAAATTGAGTTTTAAAGTTTAAGTGGACAAACATATTGGCAATCACTTAGACCAATCTGAATAAGTTCGCACTGAAAAGTGTTCTTTGGTCTGCCTGAGAACGATTTTGATCCCATTTCAATTGTATATTGTAACTGTTGAGTTAGTTTATTTGTTTATTTGCGTTCATGTTTATGTTCTCATTTATTTAAAAATTAAAAAAGTAGAAAATTCAAAATTCAAAAATGTGTCTTGTTTTTCATAAAACCAAAAATCCAAAAATAGAGTGTTTTGTTTGTTTTATTGAAAATTATTAACCGTTCTTGAAGATTTGATTGATCATCAAAAGTTGAAAGAAATTTGAATTTTGAAATCCGAGTACAAGTACTTGGATGTACTAAGTGATCATATGGTACTTCCTCTGTTGTATAGAAATGTTTGCTTATAAATTTCTGAGAATTTTGGAGAACTTGATTTAAATCAAGAAACATGGGTTGATGAAGATTGAGATGTTGTTAGTCGCTGACAAAGCATGAAGCATCACAACAACAAGATGTTCCTAAGTCAGAAGAATCGGATACGAATCGCCGTCTGACAGTGAAACTATATGTGAAGAAGTACCTGTGAACTTGTTTGAAAGAGAAAGATTGTAAAATAAAAGAGCCGACGAGAATTCTACTCTCGCATTCTAAGCAAGATGTTCAAACAAAAGCTGCTGATGTTCAAGAAGAACAAAAGACCAAAGTTTGAGAATGAAGAAATGAAGTATCTTCCCACAAAGATATGATAAAGCAGCATAAACCTAGGGGGATATTGTAAGGCCATAAATTTGAGTAGCTTTACGCTTGTCTTTATCAAACATACTTATAGGTTATTAGACTTAGTTTTTCTAGTGGACTTGGGTTAGGCCATGTGGGCCGATTTATATGTGGACCCTATATAATGTTATGTTTAATTCATTGTTAGGGTTAAGCCTCATTTGTTGCAAGAAGTTACAAAATCCTAGAGTTAGAAAAAGGCTATGAGTAAAGAGAGGACACTTGTATCAGACGGTTTTCATATTAATCATATGCAAGTGTTGTAAAGTGATTCTCGTGTTCATCTCATATTTCTTGTTTTTTCGTTTTTCTTGATTTACTACGTCTTTAAATTATGTCTAATCATTTGGTTTTGTTTGATATCAATGAGAGATCAGGTAAATCCAGACTTACAATTCACATTCATCATATAGAAAAAATGAAAATTATCAAAGTCATAGCATATAAAATTAAAGCATACGAGCAACATGAATTCATGGTTACATGATATGATTATAATTATTAAATATCTAATGTGAACACGAATCCATTTATGAACAAATTAATTAAAGCCTCTTTAGTAAGTACTTGCCTACTTTCTCCCATTCATCCACAGGAGAAACAAATCTAAGGAAGAACACAACCCATAGATCAATCTCTTGTTTCTATGGCGATGTAGAAAGATAATTTCTTAAAAACCATAGAAAGACACTTGAATATACCAGATGAACATGTATCGCTTTTATAGTGTATGGTGCATGTCTATTGTCGTAATGCTCTGCATTTCTGTACTTTTCATATTTAGAAAGTTGTATTCGCATTTCTATTTTTAGAAACCTGTAATCAGGTTGTATTCGTGATTCATTTCCAATCTTGTAATCCGAGACTTTGATCATAATGGAAATTCATTTTATACATATATGTGTTACATTTCATATTTGTGTTATATATGTAATCAATCTTTAAATACGTGTTTATACGCAAAATCGAGACTTAAAATACACTTTGAATACCTAAAAACAAGTTAAAATACAAGAGAACGACTTAAAATAACCTACAAAGTGCAGGGACTAAAAGTGAGCAAAACCAAAAGTTTTTCCACCTCATTCCTTCCCAAATCACATTCCACCCTTCTTTAGCCAATTAGATTTAACCATTTTCCACCTCCTTTCTCCTCCAATCACCTTCTACCTTCATTAACTCCCAAACCCTAACCCCACTTATAAATACAAGTCTCCACCACATTCTAAACACTTTCCACACACTAATCTACTCCCAAACTCTCTAATCCTCTCAAGAATTCCAAGCAACAAAGAATACTTTTAAGTGTTCTAAGTGAGTTTTCACTCACCATTATTCACTTTTATCTTCTAATCTTCTTTCAAACTACTTGGGCAACCTCTAGGTAGGTTTTCACAAGTTTTCCATGTCAAACTAAGGTAGAACCTCACCATATTTGAGGTCCAAAGTAACATATAATTCTGCTCTAATTTATCTTTTTGTTTCTTATATATAATGCTTAGAACTTAGTGGAATCTTGTACCCAACTTGCTCCCAACTAAGCTTATAGTTGTGGGTTTATGTGTGGTTGATTTTCACCAAGAAATAAGGCTCAAAACCTCTTTAAAATTCTGCTTAAAATATTCTAAGTGTTGAAACCATCCAAACTTTCAACCTTCAATGTTGAAAGACTTGTGTATGAGTAATGTGTGAACCATGGAAGACTTGGTTCTACAAACTTGTTCCACTACCTCACTTGCATATTTTGGTGTAAACAACTTCCATAAAGTGACAAGGCTACATCACATCCTCAAACACTTTCTATGATCGAGATGTGCGCATCTAGTTTGCTCACTTGGTTGTTTTTTAATTAGCTAGTTCAATTCAATCTTATATTCATGACCAACCGAACTCATAAACAAATTGCTTTGGTGAATCATACAAAGAGGTTTAATGGATGGAAAATATCCTACCTCCATGCTTGACTTATATGATAATACATGATGGACTAAATTATAACTCAACCTATATAATATATACTTAATAACCGAATTCTTGATACTAACAGGAACATGGTTAGATGCCAAGGACTTAGGTTAGATTATCTTCGTTTCTAGACTCCTCGTTTGTGATTCTAATGGGCAAGTTATGACCCATAAAAACACATGAAAACTTAGTGTCCAAACGAGTACCTAGACAAGATATACTTTTGTTACACATATACTTTTTATACTCAATTACGAATCCAACTCTCTACAAACTCCATATACTCATACACCTTCGTTTCCCCAATGTAGGGTAAGTTTGGTGCTCCACCCTCCACTACTCGTCAACTCACGTACTTTGGAAAACTTAGCAAAACGTGAGTGTACATGATCCTTTTTACTTTTCGACACTTTTGGATGCAATACTTATGATTTATTAAACTTACACAATCACATACCAACATGCTTAACACAAATAAACAATCCATTATACATGCTTAATACGTGATGCTAGAAATTCATATGTGCTAGAATTTTTATTTGCACTATACTTTGTTATTAACTTAGTACAAGCCTCCCTTAACATGTATAGCATTATAGGAGTAACACACCGCCCGTATTCTTGAGGTCATGTTAAGTTATTCAAAAATGGTCTTGTCATTGTGACGACAAGATTACGCTAGTGGGAAACTTTAGGTTAACAAGTAGGAGATGCATGCTAGTGTTGTATAATAAGTCTTAATTTACGATTATGCCATGTGGATTCGTTTAAACCATTTTATACTTATGCTAGTAACTCAAACTTGTATACTCGCCAATACTTTATGTGATGACATGCACTTTAATACATATTGCAGGAACTTGACGATGTACGTTGAAACAAATCTAGTAAGAAGACTATAAACACACTTTAAATTATGTTTATGTTTTGTACTTTGTTTCCTTGTTCAAGATGTTGTAATTTGATTCAAAACTATATTCAAAACTATATTGTCACAAATAGTCGTTATGAAGTCTCTTGCAATCTCGTTTTTGTCTCACTCCGATATTTTCGCCATCGGTTGAGGCGTGAAAATTGTAATCACACAAGATATTACAAGATATTTACAGCAACATTCAGATTTATAGAAATTATGTTTCATAAACAACTTTATAAATAAAAGTAATTGAATATGTGTAGCGTTTATTTATCTTGTAGTATAATCGAAAATCAACTGGAAGCACATTAATTTTAAAGATTACCATTATTTTTGCATTTTAAGAGACACGGTTATATACACATACATCGAAACTCAATATATAGTGAATCCAACCTTTAAAGTTGGAGGCATCAATACAATACCAATATATACAAGTTTATCAAGGTTTATTACCAAATGATTATAACATTTTTAATTAACCAATGTACACACGTGTATATAGAGAGAGAGATAGAAAGTGTACTGGACAATATCCTTTAACGTACAATGATACGCGGTGAGAATTCCTGTAGGTTGTAAAAACAAATCCGTATGTTGTAAACCCAAAGTTGTATGTCTGTAAAACCAATCCGCATGTTGTAAATGTAAAGCTGCATGTTGTAAAACCAAAATCAACATGTTTGGAAAACCAAATCCGCATGTCATATTCCTTATCACGTACGCATCATACGTTAAGGTCAATTGTACGTTAACTAACCCCTATATATATAGAGACGATGGCTAGCACTAATACTAAATTTTTAATGGGCCTTAATTTTAAACTACCTACAATTTGTATTTTTATTCATCATGACACTAATTCAAACATAAAACGTTGGTTGCATCAGTGTGTAAGGATGATAGAAAAACCCAAACATCTTACGAGAAAACCCGAAACATGAAATATTTAGAACAATTACACGGGTATGTGATTAATAATGAATTAAGGAATTCTTGAGTTTAGGCAGATATAATCTTAAGTAATGCTTGCCCGATTACCCTAATCCTATCTTAAACATATTTACAGACATAGAAATCAAATATTTTTATTTGTTGTATAATCTTCAACAAGTTGTATTTTAATATAAGTATAAGATTCTAAGTAATATTTTGAAGTTGTTAGAAACTTTAAATTGTTAAAGTTATACAAGTGTTGTTTAGTATTAGATATTTCAAGTCGGTTTTTGGTGTATGTATAATATCATGTTTTGAGTAATTGAACTTTTAATAAGTATTTTTTAACCATATAAGATCATAACCGATTATATTTAATATCCGTAGGAAAATCTGTGAACCTGAGGAAAGAAAATAGTTTTACCATCAAGTATCAGATTGGATGAACAAAACTTGTCCCATGTTCTAGTTTCGCTGTCTTTGCTTCATTTGGTATACAAAAAATCATTTAAAAAACATCCGATAAAAACGAAAAAGTTTTTAACCAAGTTTGGTCAAGTCCGATAAAGCAACCAATTCAATCGTGTACCATATAAAACCAAAGACCCACATGTTTTAAGATTTTAGAAATCATGTCAAATACAAATGTTTCATATATCTTCTCTTATTTAATTTTTTTTATACTTAATTCCTCTAGTTTGATCACAACGTGTACTCGTTACAAATACGTATTTTCTACATAGACAATTTTCACTAGGAATGTTCAAAACCGGATATCTGAAATTTTCGGATATGATCGGATAGTGAATTGGATATCCGAATATCCAACTTTTTATTTCATTTTTATTATTTTTTTATATTCGGAAACACAGATATTTCGGATAGTTTCGGATATCCGAATATAAGTTTTCGGTTATTTTTGGATATTCGGATATCTGAAAAAATAAAAACTATTAAATTTTCGGATATGTCGGATATCCGATTTTTTTTTAAAATTACAATCCGAATCCAAAATATCCGAAATTTGGATATCCATATTTTCGGATATCTTGAATTCGGATATTGGATAATTCAGATCGGATTTTCAGATACGAAAGTTTGAACAACCCTAGTTTTCACTGGATTATATAACACAGCAAAGTATATGACAGATCAAATATGTGTTCTTATTTTGATTATTAATAGGTTTAAAAAGAACAAATGACACATTAGTTGAACTAAGTTTGATCAGTTCGTTTAACCACTACACTTGTCTTTTGTTTTTGAATTTGCCTTTTGCTGGAAAAGAGTTATGGCATATTCAACCCATGATTTAATAAAAATATTCATTTTATTAAATATGAATAACTTTGGATAGAAAAATAAGTACGTGGCGTTCAAATAGTTTTATAATTATAGTGAAGACACGTTTATGTAGGCAACAAAGACAAATTAAGCCATGTTCTTCATTTGAATTTGTGAATTGTTTGATGATGCATCTTTTTACACTCTAGTTTCATGCAAGTGTGTAATAAAAAAAAGTGATAAAACAATGATCTATTATTTGATATTAGTTAACATGGATCCATTTACTTTGTATGTCTCAATAACCAGTTTGCATCCTCTATGTTGGATGCAGGACCAGGCAAAATAAAAGAGTACTAGAAATGATTCTCGCGTTACGAGACTACTTTTTTATAATGTGATTTGAGCGTACAGTTAGGGTTTTTTTTTGCAATTGTATTTGAAAAGAAATAATAGGCGATTACATTTCCAACCCTTTAGATACTTCCAAAACTGTTTGAGAAATCAATTATAGTTGGATCTAATGGTGTGTTAATGCGGTTGAACCTACATCGTACTACAATTTTATATTTATTAGTCGTAGCTGGATCCCATAAACTGTTTTAAATCAAACTTTTCAGTTAATTATAGACTTCTAGTATTATATACAAAACACAAATGCTAAACTCATATGACTTTATAAAAACTAATTATATATATTATTCATTTTAATTTAATTTTAATTATAAAATAAGGATGTTACTTAAAAAATATAATTAAATAAATATAGAAGTCGTGAAAATTACAACAATATTAATTTAGATTTTTCATGTAGTGTATTAATTAATGAGATGACATTACATTCCACATGATATTATAAGATTTTGTTTGTGACTCACTACATGTCAATATAATTTTCACTTTAGCTAACAACTTCTTCAAACTAGAGAGTGGACTTCAACAAACGTTAAGAAAACTAGACCAAATAAGATGATTGGATCAGGAATAACTCATCTTGTCGGTTTGCTTAGTAGGCTATGAACCGTCATATAGAACCACTAATTTTCCTGTTAGTTTGGGTGAACCATCGAACCAATGGGTTCGGCCAAGCCAGGTTCAAGAGATTGTTAAGGGCCGAACCTATATGAATTTAACCATCATAATTGTTTAATATGCATGTAAGTCTTTATATTTTAGACGACTCCTATTGTTTAATTTGCTCCATGGTGCTAATTCATACATTCATTTTTTTATTTAATATATTTCTTTATTCCTTTTAAGTTATTTATGACTTATTTATGATGATAACTTATTCGACTGGTCTATGGTCCGACTAATAAACCAATACAGCGGTCAGTTTAATGACCGGGCTCATATTCAAAGTATTGCATCTTACGTACGATCATCTTCCATTTTTTAAATTAGAGTAAACTACTAAAATAGTCCTTAAGGTTTAGTTATTTTTACCACTTTAGTCTAAAACTCAAACCTTTTGAATCTGGATCCATTTGGTTTCAATTTTGTTGTCATTTTCATCTAAAATCAAAATCTAATTAGATTTTTCAGTTAACATCCAACTTTTTTGTATTTTTCCTCTCTTTTGATGAAGGACAAAATAATCTTTTTACGTTTTATTATAACAAATTAAAAAATCTAACAATTTGGCCCTTCATTAAATGGAGGAAAAAGACAAAAAAAATTGGATGTTAACTGAAAAATCTAATCAGATTTTGCTTTTGGATGAAAATGACAATAAATTTGAAACCATAGGGAACTAGATTCAAAATGTTTAAGTTTTGGACTAAAGTGACAAAAGTGACCAAACCTCGGGGACCAATTTGACAGTTTAGTTTAAAACTACAAGATCTTTATTTGTAAGGAACTTATATAAGTAGCAACCCTGAATATTTTTTGTATAATTCTAATAGTGAATAAGAATTTTGTTTGCCCAAGAAAAATTGCATCTTATACAAGTAACTATCATATGATAATATTTATTTATATTTACTTATATTAAATTAATATTAATATTAGTTATATATGGTATACAAATATAAGATAATAATTGACCATTTTAATTAATATCTTGGTTTCCCAACATTTATATAAAACTCAGAAGTCAAGTCTTAATTTAAACTTCACACGTGAATAAGTTAGGATGTAGAAGTCAAACCCTAATTGCAATTAGATGTATATTTGATGGGGATTAACAAAGTCAACCCCTAATTGCTGTGTTTTTAAAAGAGCAATAGGCAATATCTTAAAATCTTTAACTCTACATGTAAGAATTCGCAGATAAAATAATCTCTAACGTGAGCTTACCGAAAGGTTTGTTATTATTGTTTTTGAGTATGAATAGATGAGGTATTTGTTGCTTTATATTTTTGTAATCCTGATTAATTCCAGTTAATTCCGATTAATCTCCAATTAATAGTTAGTTCCTGCCCCACCGCTCAACTAGCAACTAGTGATTACTACCACATTGATTTTAAAGTATAAAAAAGCAACAAATTCATTTAACTTTTTTTATGATCTTATTATCGTCTCTATGTGGAGATGAGAGATTATTATACTAATGGGTTGTTTGGCAACTTCTGAATAGTTAAGTTTTTAAATAGTAAGAGGTCTGAACCATTAAGAGTCGGTATAATGCTTAACCGTGTAGAGGCAAATGTCTAACCAATTCAGATTAAAGCTCTTAACCATTCAGACTTAGTATAATGCTTAACCATTCAGAGCCAAATGTTTGAATCATTCAGACATCTGCTCACGAAACAAACAGTCTGAACTATTAAGTACCGAACCAGTAAAAGGTCTGAACCGTTAAAAGGTAAACAAACAATCCCTAAATAGCTTTTAACAATATTATTAAACACTTTTGGTACAAGTAGATGAATATATCATTAATAAATTGACCGATAATACCTAGGAACAGTTCTCGTATGGATTTAGAGAAAGACGTCCAAGATTGAGTAAGAAGTTTACATCAACGCCATTTGAGCATGGTTGTGAAGACAAATAATACTGTAACCTATCTGGAACCTGATCCAACTACCAAGACCCACACGTAGAATCGTCTGCGCAACATTTACTTTTAAATTATGATATTACAAGTTAAAAGAACCAAAATGCAATTCAAACTGTGATATATATATATAAATATACACACAAATAAATTGGTTGTTTGAATGCATATACACGTATCAGTCTTATGTTTATTTTTTTTCTTTTGTATGCTCATTATTGGGAAAACAAGATGATTCACAAGCTGTATTAGTGGTTATTGATTAAGGATATACATATACTATATACATCTCACTTAACACTTGATGATTCATAAAAGCATTAAGATCATCATATACAAGACTTATCACGTGCAAAGATCAAATAGCGATTCAAGACTTCAACTATCAAGACTTGGGAAATGAAATGCAAATCAATAAAAACAACAATCATCAAAATGCAACAAATCATCAAGTACAACACTTTGTGATATGCAAAGGTGAAAGACCAAATCAATATATAATGAAGACTCAAGGACTACAAAGCTTAAAAATGAAAGAACATCTACAAAGATCAAAGCATGATACATCAAGAAACTGATTGAGAATTAAAGAGAATATTAACCAAAACTTAATAAAACTAAACTAATTAACTTTTCTCTAAAAAAACATCCCAAATAAATTGTGCCAAAATATTTTTTGCTTTGCTTCAATTGGCTACTCATCCAGGAACTCATGGTTGTGTTTCACCTAATGAATTGCTCGCTCAGGAAAAACGCCTTATAAGGAATACTTCATTCTCCTTCTCAACCAATGTGGGACTTACATCTCCACCCTCCACCCCTAGAGAGCCTAACATCCTTGTTGGCACACTGGCCCAACACTTGGTTCTGATACCATTTGTAACATCCCAAGTAAATCGTGCTAAGATATTGTCTGTTTTGCCATCAATGTGTTTCCCATCCCATCCAGGAACTCACAGTTTTGTTTTAACCTGACGAGTTGTTCGCCAAGCAAAATGCGTCTTAGTAGAGAAGGTTTTTACCTCCTTATAAGAAAGGCTTTGTTCTCCTTCTCAATCAATGTGGGACTTACAAATATTTTCTAATAAAAGTCCTAATTGAACTAAACAAGTTGATAATCAGAGATATTGAGTTTTAAAATGAAAGTATTTAGTTGGTTTCTTTCCATTTGTGGAATGTAAGGAGAAGGAATTTCCATAAATGGAAAGAAACCAATTTGCTTCACTAAACACCACCATGCTTTGAAAAGTAAATGTCTAAGTTGATGAGGTTACTTTGAAAGGTCAAAAACCAGATGTATGGGTGTGTATAAGGTGTTGAGGGAAAATTATAGTCGTTATCAAGGTTCAAGATTCAAAACAAAGTAAGAGATAAAAAAAAGACAAAAACTCGGGAGATCCATGGTTGATGGATCAACCATGGATAGGTCATAGTTTGTTTTCTTGAATCTTGTGCCTTCTCTATCAATACAAGTATTCCCCAACCTTTTTCACTCGCTCCTTTTGCTCATAACACTTTAAATACATTTCTAATCAATATTTCTCTAGTTCCCTTGATATTTATACATCCAATCTACGAGAGATGAAAATCAAAGATCAAGAGCAAAAAAGAAGACGTTGTGCTTCAACTTAATTATTCAAATATTACAATCGTGAGGTTATCACTAGCGAGTTGACTGATACATTTCTAAGGCGTCTCAGTGGGTGATTGTTGTATAAACACTATTGAGAGATAGTGTTGAAAGATTGATCATCATTGTGATGGAGTGATGATCAATAAAACATAAAACTAGTACTTGGTGTTGAAGAAAGTGTTCACTACCTTGGATTAGTTGTTTGTATCAGTGATGTCTTCTGCTAAGAGAATATTTTTTAGTGGAGAAATTCTCGATTGGGGAATTAGGAGGAGGACATAAAGTGAATTAGTTAACATCCACTAAAAGTTGAACCTCTACAAATCAATTTTTCCTTTCTTACCCTTAACTCTTTAATCTCATCATCAATCTTTATTGTTGAGGTTTGAACAAATCTTAACAAATCTTGACTCTTACCTCTATTCCTATAATTTAACTAAAAGCATTTTTATCTCTAAATTGTGTTCACCTTTTAAAACTCACTAAATCTAATTCTTCATATATGTCTATACGTCTTCAACTAAATAATATATTTTTGATCTTTTTAATATTATTTTTTTCTTTTCCTTTCATTGACAAACATGTATAAAGATGCATAAGAAGAATAAATAATAAGTTTTTTATTTAGAGATTCACTATAGCATCTCTATTTTTTATCTGTTATAAAGAATGGGATGTATATAGTTTATTTGTCCATTCTCTGAATTATAAGGATGAATATAAAGATAGTGCTTTAAGAGTGGATAGAATTTACCCCGGAAGCATCATTAGGGAAAAGGCCACCTCACACCAAAAATCGCTCCACGTAGACATGAGCTTAGAAAGAGAAGGTGAAGATCTAGCAGTACTCACTGATTGAGCCAATAGATTGTGAGAGCGTGATATGAAAGGGAGAAAAGGGTGTGGCGGGGGAGGGGGTACGGAAACACCCTCCAAGCAGAATCTGCATTTTTTTCTACTCGGGGACTTCTCTCCGTACTCACTCCATCCACCCTAATAGTCCAATCTTAAAGGATATAAACATGAGATAAGGTAAGTATCAAAAAAGGGAAGTTGGAAGGCTTTAATTGAAGACTTGTAGAGTGCCAAAATGTAACATTATGTCAAGAAATATGTACGGAATTCTAGAGCAGGGAATAAAAAGTTCTATAACAAAGTAATTAAGAAAACTAGTAGGGTGTCCGCGTGATGCAGCGGGGGCGACTTTGCATTGTGGCTGTCGTTTCTGTTAGTTTTCTTATTCGTATAATATCTATGATAACATTATTGTGATGGATATATGTCATAAGTGTTACACATGTTTAGTAATTGTTAAATTTAAAATTTAAATTATCAAGTACTTCAAGAAAATATTGGTGTAATAAAGCAACACACTAATAAGAAAAATAAGTTTTAGACATGATTAAAAGTTATATAAAGTAGCACACAAATAAAGAAAGCTAAGTTTTAAACATAAATGTAAACACAATCTACTATGTGTCTAGTCAAAATTTTATGATTTTTTTTAAACTGGTTATTATTATCTATAAGAACATAGTTAAGTTATACTCCTAAAACTTTGCAACACAATTTAGTATTTATCTAGTAAAGATCGTAAATTATATATATTACTTGTTACAAACCTCTTTTATAAAAAATCTTTTCTTTAAAAAATAAAATGTTTTGTTTATAAATAAATAAATAATTGTTTTACATATGTAAAGCTTTGTTTTTTATAAAAATTAATGATCAAAAGACAAAAAAATAAAAGATAAGTTGTTATAATTGTAAAGTATGTTTATTTTATTGGTTAAATTATAAAGTATAATTTTATTCTTTAAAGTCCATAACTTTTTTTAAATATCCACATAGTACTCATCCAATAAACTTTAAGTTTAAAATTTTGGTTTTTATATAAATAAAAAATAGTATTTGACTCGTAAGTATGTTTTAGACCTTTAACTTAAATTGTTAAATTTCATTTTTTACAGATATAAAAAAATTTATATTTTTATAAAATTTCAAGAACTTTTTATAAAATAATAGGATTTAAGAGTTTAATATTTATTAATTTATATCATAACTAAGTTTTATATTTTTAGTTCTAACTAATCTTATCTTTATAAGATATAAATTAACTTATAATCCCTAAAAAATATGCAAAAATCTACTATGTAATCTAGTCAAGTTGGTAAAGAATTCTTTCGAAACAAATTTAGTATTTATTCAGTAAAGATCGAAAATTTCTGAAGTATTATTTATATTACTTGTTACAAAAATGTTTATAAAAAAACTTTTTTTATAAAAACAAAATGTTTTTTTATAAATAAAGTAAAAAAGCTGTTTTACACATTAGTTCATTTTAATAAAATATAATCAAATGACAAAAAATAAAAGATAAGTTGTTATAGTTATAAAGTAAGTTTATTGTTGTTGGTTAAATGATAAAGTTTATAATTTTATTATTTAAAGTTTATAACTTTTTTTAAATATCCACATGGTACTCAGGGTAGGGTTATTGTAAAAATGGTGTATTTTGTGAGAAGTGTAGAAGGAATCTACACTATTTGATCTATAATCTAATTGTTGAAATTATAATGACAAAATTGTAAATAGTATTTACTATTAAAATAATTAATTTTCTAGATTAATGGGTATAAAGGTAAATTTAACATTTTTAAATTAAGAAACCCACATGCAATGCACATGCAAGTTCCCTTTCTTTTTTAAACGTCAATAACCTTTTAAACGTAACTCTTTTTAAAAAAATTACACAATAATAACGAGTGTTTTTTATCTTTAATATGAGTACCCTGTTGTTATACTTGTATAGAGAAAAAAATACATTTCGATCGGATATTTTAGTTCATGGTGTTTTGTCTATGTTCATACAATGGTGTTATAATTGTATTGTGATTTAAGACATTGTGTTTTACCGTAAAACATCATGAACGTATATAAGACACCATAACATTCCAAATAATGAATTATGATTCAAGTCATGGTGTTTTAACATATAGAGTCTGTAACATTGTATTGTGATTATAATCATGATGTTTTAACATCTATAATAGCAATAGAATGATTTTAGATGTTAAAACACCACGACTCTATTATTATTTAACTCATGGTGTTTTTGTAATTTGTATGATGTTTTAACATATAGAGTCTGTAACATTGTATTGTGATTATAATCATGATGTTTTAACATCTAGAATAGCAATAGAATGATTCTAGATGTTAAAACACCTCGACTCTATTATGATTTAACTCATGGTGTTTTTGTAATTTGTATGATGTTTATGCCTGCAAAAATAACAAAAATCATTCCAGATGTTAGAACACCGTGGCTGTATTACGATTTAAGTTGTGGTGTTTTCTATAATTCGTATGGTGTTTATACGAACTGATGATTAAAAAAATATGAACTGTAATTTCTTTCGATCTCTATGAATCAGACGATAAGATTTATAAAATCTCTTAGTTTGATATATAAAACTGAATTCTTAAATCTTTATAAAAAAATAAAATTATATCACTACCTAAAATAACTCACATGAGTTACAAAGATTAATTATCAATTAATTGAACTTTGAAGTAAATTACATTATTTTCCTTTTTAATTAATTAAATTGAAGGGCACATATCAACAACATATTATTTCCTACACTTCTCAGACTATTAACCCTTTTTACAGGATCCTTAGTCATATACTCATCCAATAAATTTAAGTTTAAAAATTTTGTTTTTACAAAAATAAAAAATAAAAATAGTAGTTGATTTGTAAGTACGTTTTACACCTTTAACTTTAATTGTTAAATTTCGTTTTCATAGATATAAAAAAATTTATATTTTTATAAATTTAAAAAACAGTTTTTTATAAAAAAATAGGATGTTAAGAGTTTATATCTTTATTAACTTTATATTGTAGTAAGTTCAGTTTTTTAGTTTAGCTTTAAGGTTTATAACTTTATTATTTTTTAATTAAGAAATACAAATTACTATATTAATATCCAAGAATAACTGCAATATTTTATAATTTCAGCTTAACTATATCTAACTTCAATATCTATTTATTGCAACTTTAGGATATTAACTTATATAAGTTCAGTTGACTTGTAAATTTAAGATACTAACTTTATTTTAAACTTTATTAATATAGTCAATAACTACAATATAATAACACGAAAAATAAAATTCAAATATAAATTAAACTTTATTCATACGTTTAGATCAAACATATCAACTGAAAATGAAAAAAAAGCATAAAACACTTGATAGATTTCATATTAGACCGCATGATAAACTGTTCTGCTTTTAAATTGACACTCGAGGTATTTTTAATCGGGGTTTTCTGGTTTGTGCTTGAATCGGCACTATCTTCTAATTCCTCTTCTTTGTCATTGTCCTTAGAATCATCTAAATTATAACCTCGCTCCATTTCCATTCAGAGAGTCTCTTGAATCTTTTCCTTTGAGTCTCAAACTTCCAATCCTTAAAAGGGACAAAAATTAAAATACAAAAGTTAAAAAAAAAAGATTAAATAAACCTTAAAATTGCCTATTCACTAAATTCACGTTGAAGATTAGACTCGTATGGACTAAACATTGCACCATAAGAAATAATATCAACACTTTTATCACCATCATCCTGCAACAAAACACACATATAATAACATAACGAACATGTTATATGAAAGATATACGCAAAAACAATACTTTCCCAGCAAAATCAATACTTTAGAAGCTTGTTCGACGACTGAGTTGTTTAAATAGGCATGTTCATCATGCGATATAACAGAACTAACCTTAGAATTTTCAATATTGCATGCCTGGTTTTTCTCAACAATTGAATTCATAATGGATCCATTTTTAAACTTTATATAGCAATAGGTATATGGGTGTCTTGCTATGTATTTGTGGTAGTAATTATAGAAGTGAATTAGGGTTTAATTTTAGATTTGCCACTCCTTTATTTAGGAAGTTTGTTGTGGTTAGTTTTAAGTTTTTATGAGATATATTATAGTATAGATATTAGGCAGATTTAATAAAAAAATGTGACACATAATATCTTCTTTGTTTTGTTTGCATAGATGGAGCCCATCTTTGTATATTAGGCGCATTAGATCACAAGTATTAATTATAAGTGCTAGTCTTTTAATTTTTTTGCTTAATAGGTACTTGCGTGAGGTTTGTCAACCACTCGTTCTCCACCAAAACTTCAAGTCTGCAAATATTCTGCTTGATGAAGAGCTTAATATACGTGTTTCAAATTGCGGTTTGGCTCCGCTATTATCATTGAGCCACATTAGCCAGGTAGAGATCTTGTGTAATAATCGTCATATTGAAATTATTATATCAGTTGCAAGGCTCAGAATATGGTGCCCACCGTCATTGCTAGCAGCAGCTGCGGTTTTCACAGCTGAATCTACTCTCAAGAGTTCGAAACAATGGACCTTTTGTAAGATCTTTTGCATCTAAATGAATTAATATATGCAACACATTTTCACTTCTAAGTTATAATTATGTACCAATTTGCCATTTTTCGTCACTTTTTACAGGGAATGCGTGAAGATGATGGTCGGTGTACATCAAAAAGCAGGCACAGGGAAACTTGTCTCGGTGTTTAAGAAGTACTCGACGTCAAAATATGACCATGTGGCCCGAAGCCAACCGGCTAGATTGCGCTTAGAGCCAAGGTTTTGGGACTGATTATGAATGTGTGACATGACGTTTATGTTGAAAACCCTTGGTTTTTCTTTTGATTTTTTGAGAACTATAGTTGGTTGGTATTCTTAAGTTTCTTTAGGATTATCCGTAAGTGCAACTATTTAGCTCACCTCGAACCGTCGTTCTATTTGTGTTTTGACATTTTGTTAGTTTTAATTATTGTTTTTAATGCTAATATTGGTTAAATCAAATATACAAGGCCATTTTAATATAAAGGTTAAATGAACATAAGAACTGAAGTATTCATTTTATCAAATAAAATATTTGTTTGTGTGAGGAAGAATAAATGGGTAAAATGAGCCTTAATTAATGGGAAAAATATATATGGTGTATAGAAAATTAAGAACATTTTTTTGGAGAATTAAACATGAATTTATATCATTAGCGCTCGCAAAAGAAACAATGAACAGGTAGAAAAAATTTAAATAAAAAAATAATTTTAGGACAATAATATATTATTTTGTATGAAAAAGATTTACTTTATTTATTTTAAATATTTTGCTAAAAAGGTATTGTTTATGATGCGGATACATACCACTCTTTTGCTATTGCTATTTTCTTCTTTAATTACTTGTACATTAAAGCATTATCAACTTATATCTTTTTAATCAGTGCGTCGATATTGAACAAGACTAATTACCGAAACATCGACAAAAAATGTGAAGGTCGTCATGTTATCTTTGGATTTTTTTAAACATTATAGTTTATAAGATATGTCAAGAATACGTAAAAAATTATAAGCTTGTTGTAAAGGGGTGAAGTATAACTAATTATCTATAATTTTGTTAAAACTCAAGATTTAATTGTAATTAGTTTAGGGACCAATCTACCCGCATTTTAGGGGTCTATCTATAAATAAAGGAGGATTTTTTTTATTTTTTTGTTATTTTAAAATATTCATTCCTTATGTATTATAATATAGTATAGATAAATATTATTGAAAGGCAGTTAGAGAGCAGGAATTACTATAACAAATTAAGAAAATAAATATTATTAGAAGCAATCAAAATATTATGTTGAAATATTATTATCTATTAATAATGCCTCTTAGATGCGAATGATTATATAATTTAACATATATGTTAAAGACACATTTGGTAAGATTAAGGGCTGTTTGTTTAGTTTTTAATGAGTCTTTTGATGGTTCAGACCTTTTACTAGTTCAGTTAATGGTTAATGATTGTTTGTTTCGCAAACAAATATCTGAATAGTTCAAACATTTGTCTCTGAATGGTTAAGCATTATACTGAGTTTAATGGTTAAGACCTCTACTCTGAATTGGTCAGACATTTGCTTCTGAATGGTTAAGTATTATACTGGCTCTTAATCCATCTTACTAGTTCAGCACTTAATGGTTGAGATATCTTATTAATTTAGTACTTAACCATTTAAAAGTTACCAAATAGCCTCAAAATTAATAAAGTTAAAATAAGTTAATTAAGTTAGGCTAAATAATTAAGTGAGATATACATTAGATAATTATCTAAATCTATTCTATTACAACAATAATAATAATTATATTAAAATGCAACTCTTTGTAATAAAAAATCAATTTTCACGCGCTATTAAGACGCATGATATTAATACAATACGATATCTTGGGTTATAACATGAAAGCTTGAATTTAATACGCGAGATACTAAGAAGCGATACATTAAGATGATACGATATACTTACTATAAAGAGAAAATTTAAAATTTAATTTTCCATGATTCTAACCTAAAAAGCGATCACCTCCTTATCTTCAAATATACGGTTGTTTAACCTCTTAATAACTCACATGTTCCTTTTATTTTTTTATTTATTTAATTTTATCTAAATTCTAATATTGTAATGAAATTGACTGCTACGCCACATTTGCTCTAGTAATATTAAATGTATTAAGAAATTGGCCAACACCTCATGGTTGTGTTACCCTCCCCACATTTCCTGCATTATTTCTTTGTTTTTTTGGCATTCAATTTGAGTTTCCTACTACTTCTGTCACTTTAATTTTTCATTTAACTAACGTGTATTGTACATTTATTTAGATATTTATGTATATATTTAATAGTGTTATGTGAATTTTATAGAAATTTTTTTAGTTAAGTTGATTTTTTTTTCTTTGAGAATATGATAATGGTAAACTTACAAATTTGTCTAAATGCCATTCTAACTAAAGAGATCAAGTAAAAGGCAACATGCATTGAACATGTGATCTTCTGAAGGAGCTTAAGGCGAAAAACTAGTAGAAGATGGATTCAAATGTGTGATTTTTCTAAAGGGACTATAATGCATACAAATTAATTTTTGGTGGTTTACAAGTCCAAAATGTAGCAAGCTTAGTAGTGTGTTATCTTTAATATGGTTAAACCTTGATACAAACTTATGACTCAACCTTCGGCCTTGGGTAGAATCCTAGTTTGTATCAACCATCCTATCCTAAGGGTATTTCAATAGTGACATCAATGTAGTCAATTCTGTATTTACATTTAGGAATGGTGTGAACTTATGATATAACATGTATCTACCAAAAAAAACCTATGAGTCGGTGTTTAGGTTAAACGAAATTGAGTTCAGTTCCACTAAAACCCACAAAACACTTTTATCTAAATCGCTTAGTTTTGAGTTAACTTGGTTGGTTCATGGATTACCGTGCATTTATATAACTTTTAAGATTATGTAAAAAAAAACTAAATTGGACAATATTTTGTGCCAAAAAGTTAAAAGAGTTAACTCAAAAACTCTAATTTAAGATCAAAAACTTTATAGACATTTATGTTTATTTTTTGTGTAAATTTGTGATTTTGGACTACTAAAATGTAAAAATAAATAATAAATAAAATCTTGTGTAAGTTTATGAATTCATTGTGTTGAAGATCGTGTGATTGACACGATTTTAGATTCGTACATAATTTTTAACTATCAAGTTCATGTTAGGTTCGACTGCATGATGAACAATTTAATATATGTACTACGAGTTTCTTAATAGTCATGTTTATATGGGCATTACATGTGTGTGTGATTCAAGTAATTTAAAATTGAAAGGGACATTAAATACATCTTTATAGTAGTTAAAGCCTTGAGTTTAAACTAAAGCTTATTTTGCAGTTTTCAACCATATAAGTTAAAAAATCATCAAAGTGTTTTTAAAATATCGGTTATGGATGAGAGTAGAAATTCATAAATGTGCTTATAACTAAAGATGGTGACCTTCTCAAAGTCTCTCTATTCAAGAAACATAAAACAAAGTCATAAGCTCCTAGTGAGCACAAGGAACAATATTGATTACTATTAGTGCCTAATGCTACAAAAATAATAAAAGTAGGCGTGTGAATTGGACACATCACGTAAAAACTATACATACCTAACACAAAAATTGTGGGATGAGTTTTAAGCTAAATAGATCCGGGTCAATTTCGGGTCAAGCATGCAATAGCTAAAAGGTTGGTTTGAGTTGATTTGTCAGGTTCGCTTGTTAACAGGTTTAACTTGTTTATATACATATGGCTCTGATTCAAATAAGAAACACCACAAGTTGTGAAAACCGTGAGAACTTATTCTTCTAGCGCGAATTGAGCTAAAAAAATTTTGCACAAACGTAAATGAAAATATTATAAACACATCTGTAAAAAAAATTCAAAAATTATCGAGTCGATAGTTTTGACTGATACAAGTTTTTTTACACGCTGATGTAAATTTTGTACGAAAATAAATATTTTTTTTTTTGAGAAAAGTGCCCGGATAGTCCATGTGGTTTGCTTTGATTTCACCTTTAGTCTCTACATTTTCAAAATTACAGCTATAGTCAACTTTGACAAATTCGTTCTTGGATAGTCCCTTACGTGAGTGTGGGTTAGTTTTTTATGTTAAGTGGTGTGAAATTACAAAAATACCCTTATTATGAAAAAATAACATTAAAACATATTTAACTATTTAACAAATTTGAACAAAACATATTTTAAAAAATAAAACTATATATATATATATACACACACACACACTAGTCATTTACCCGCGCGATGCGGCGGAGTGACGATTTAAATAGGATACTCGTTTACCGTTAGTTTATTAATCGTCTCGTGATATATTGTATAGTACTTAAGTTAGTTTTTTTATTCGTGATATGTTGGCACTTGTTTTTCTGTTAGTGCAATTCCTCTGGAATTTCTGAATTTGCTAAACAGTTTTCCCACCCATAAAACAAAAGGTATCAAATTCAAATTGAAAAAGTTTTGCTCCACAATCAGGACATGCACCCTATTCTTTTAAAACACGATGCTCTCAGGTACACGATCGTAAACAAAGTTATATGGATCATCTTCTACGTTCTCATCTTGGAAGGAAGGTTGATCAACTACTTCACAAAATTGAGGTAAAAGTGTACGCGGTTGAATTTGAACACCAAAAAAAATTCATTGTCTTAAGTAATGAAGGTTGCTAAAGATGTCAAGTTCGACAAAGAAATCATTATTAACCTCGTGATGTTCTAGGCAGGAATTCATCAATTACAGAGTGGAATGTGCGTGACGCATTCTCATTTGTCATTTGGGTAAATTGAGTAATATTGGTTTCTAAACTTCTTAAGGGTGTCCTTTCTGTTGATCTATTACTCATTAAAGATATTGATGAAAGGACATCGGGAGACCTCACCACTCCAAATTTCAAGACTTTGTTATTTTCTTTGCGTGAAGTATAGTATCTTTTGTTATACTCTTTTCGTTTTTCGGCTCTAGTAGATGCACTCGAGCTAGAAGCATGATTAAGATGCTTTGGTTGTCCATTATTTATTGTAAATTAATAAAGTGTCAAATACCTTGCAAATTAAATAAAAGATAATCATAATAGATGATGAAATAAAGTCAAACTATTGATGAGTCAACATCTGAAAGATGCCAAACCTCTGGTGAGTTTGCTAACCTCTGATAGAGTAATAACATCAGATGTTAGACAAACACTGATGATCTTGCTAACCTCTGATAGGAGTAATAACTTCAAGGATGTTAGGCAAACACTATTGGTGGTAGCCAACCACTGCTGGACAACCATTGCTGAGTATAGCATCAGTGGTTAGTGAGTCTGTAGTTGAATCAATGGTTTTGCTATATAACTATTGTTGGTGTATTAGCAGTGGTTTTCATTAGTGGTTTCTAATCAGTGGTAATTTGTGATCAATTGTTTATATTTAACGGTGTTTTTATAACATTTTATATACCTCGATGTCGTTGGTCGGTTGTACACCCTTTGGTCAAGTTCAACCGGAGTATTCAAAGTGACTCTATAGTTGTCCAGAGGTCCTAGTTCCGTAAGTCTTCGAAATGTATCGACATATAGGTTTGTAGAAAGAACGCGTGTCAAAATATGAGTAATACGTCAATCAAGAATTGGCCATTAGAGTCTAAGATCTAACTCAGCATCAGGATCATAAAAATATAACTGTAGGTACCTAGGGGTTCCATCTCTCTGTTGGAGACCAGCAATGGTTCTGAATAGAGGAATGCTCAAAGGAGATTTTACACTATCAGATGATAGATTAACAGTGGATTGGGAAAACAGTGGTTTCACCAACATTGGAAGTAGGAACAGAGGATACACTTTCAGCAACGGACAGATTTTCATGGAGTAATAACATCAGATGTTAGGCAAACACTATTGGTGGTAGACAACCACTGCTGAGTATAACATCAGTGGTTAGTGAGTCAGTGGTTGAATCAGTGGTTTTGCTATACAACTACTGTTGGTGTGTTAGCAGTGGTTTGTCATCAGTGGTTTGCATCAGTTGTTTCTAATCAGTGGATACAAGTGACGTGCTGCTGATTTAACAGATAAAGTTGAACAAACAGTAACTTAATGATGGGACGTGCCATCTTTATTACTGAAATTTATTACAGAAAATTCCCGCCCAAACTACGCGCCAAAAACATCTTATATAAACAACCTCAGGCCCTTCCATTGATTACACCAAAAGCAAACGCCATAATTTACTAGATACCATATGGCAAACCTCGTTTCTTGGAGATTCAGTTTTGTTCTCGATAAAGTTTCACTGAATGAGGTGGACAACATTCTTAGGTCATTAATTTTGTCCATCTCATTCAACATAATTTTATTGAGATAAACCTCACCTTGTTCAAATTAAAACGCCAAAAAGTTCAAAATAACAGATTGCAAACCTGTAAGCTGTGTGTTCTAACATGCTCAAAGATGGCTCAATAAGATTTTGCTTAATGAGATGGACAAATCTTAAAGAAAAAGTGACTGATGACAATGATATGTCATTTTGTGTGTTTTGTTCGTGAGAAAGGTTTGGATGAGAAGAAGAGACCTATGCCAGTGTAAATGCTATTTTAGACTCCATTTTAAATTATTAAGAGTGGGATAAGCATGAAGATGATGGCCAAATATCATCCAAGCGAAAAACCCACTCTCAATCACACCCCAATAATAGCATCCACAAAAACGGCATCGATCGATATCTCCAACATCCACAAAACCACTTCAACAGTCAACAACAAAAGATCGCACCAAAAACTAAAACGTCATATTTTGTTGAATGATCAGCTTCGCCTAGAGCAGGGCGTTTCAGCTGTGTAGGGAAATCGGCACCTATCTAAGGAATTCAAAGGTTCGGGGACAAAAACTTCAAGAATAAAGATGATAACAGTGAAGATTTGGATGAGAAATTGGATTAGCATTTTAGTTTTTTTTTTCTTTTCTATATTTTTTTGGTGTCATTTTTGTGGTTTGTTATCTAATTTTCAGCTAATAAAATACATTATTTCTCGAATTACTTATAAAATGCCCACAAACGCCAAACACCAAAACTATAATAAAATTCCTTTAATCACATATTATTATTAACTCCAAATAATTACTGAAATGTATAAAACAAGGTGCAAGAGAATAGAATAAAAGATGCCTTACAAAAGTTTAATTTTGCCATTTTTATCTATAAAACGCCATTAAAATACAAAACACCAAACTTAAAAAGATGGGACGTGTTACAGCCTTAATACATAAAGCTGAACAAACAGTAACCGAAACGATAGCAAAATTTATTACTAACATTTATTATATAAAAAACCACACCATGGCAATTGAATTTTTTTATATTTTCAAAACCCCATAATTACATGTCACATTATAGGTCTACATCCTACATCGCACGACAAGAGATACAAAAAGTACACATAAAAAAATTAATTTGTAAACTATGTGGATATTGGATGACAATTGTTTGGAAACCTCTACTGGAGACCAGAGTGGTTCTGAACAAAGGAATGATCAGAGGAGATTTACACTATTAGAGGATAGATTATCAGTGGATTGGGAAAACAGTGGTTTCCCCAACAGTGAAAGTAGGAACAGAGGATACACTTTCAGCAACGGATAGATTTTCATGGAGTAATAACATCAGATGTTAGACAAACACTATTAGTGGTAGACAACCACTGCTGGACAACCACTGCGGAGGTTATAGTATATTATGGGCAGATGTTACATTATTGTTTGGATAAAGGTTGTAGTATATTTTGACTTTCTACAATCTATTCTTTTGTAGGGTACAATTCCAACATACTTTTACTGATTTTCTTAGCTATTAGTTTATCAATCTTTCCATCATCAATCATAAATACATAATGCTTTGTAAACTCTATGGATAATGGAAGTTGTTTAGAAACCCTTGCTGGGGACCAACAGTGGTTCTGAAGAGAGGAATGATCAGAGGAGATTTTACACTATCAGATGATAGTTTTATCAGTGGATTGGGAAAACAGTGGTTTCACCAACAGTGGAAGTAGGAACAGAGGAAACACTTTCAGCAATGGATAGGTTTTCATGGAGTAATAACATCAGATGTTAGGCAAACACTATTGGTGGTAAACAACCACTGCTGGACAACCACTGTTGAGGTTGTAGTATATTATAGGTAGGTGTTACATTATTGTTTGGATCAGAGGTTGTAGTATATTTTGGTTTTCTATAATATGTTCTTTTGTAGGATTCAATTCCAACATACTTTTATTATTTTTTTAGCTATTAATTTATCAATCTTTCCATCATCAATCATAATTACATAATGCTTTGTAAACTCTATGGATATTGGATGACGGTTGTTTGGAAACCCTTGTTGGAGACCAGCAATGGTTTGAACAGAGGAATGATCAGAGGAGATTTTACACTATCAGATGATAGATTATCAGTACATTGGGAAAACAGTGATTTCACCAACAGTTGAAGTAGGAAAGAGGATACAATTTCATGGAGTAATAACATCAATGTTAGGCAAACACTATTGGTGGTAGACAACCACTGCTAGACAACCACTACTGAGGTTGTAGTATATTATGGGCAGATGTTACATTATTGTTTGGATCAGAGGTTGTAGTTTATTTTGGCTTTCTATAATCTGTTTTTTTTAGGGTTCAATTCCAACATACTTTTATTAATTTTTTTAGATATTAGTTTATCAATCTTTCCATCATCAATCATAAATACATAATGCTTTAACAATAATTTATTAATCGATACCAATACGAAATGCAATATGCTGAACATTATAAATTTGCTAACAAAATTATAACGATAAACATTAATCGATAAAAAATAAACATTATAAATTTGTAACAATAATTACAACGATTTGTTTCTAAGGATCTCTCATGATAATGTATTTTATATTTTTTTTTTGCTTTGTAGGAGGAAGATGGGTGCTTTTCTCCATAGCATGAAACTTTCTCAGCTAACTTCCTTGATCAAGAAAACACACGTTTCATCCATGAAGGAGGTAATACTGAAACTTTCTTTGCCTTGTAAGGGAAGATGGGTGCTTCTCTCCATAGGGCTTACAAAACACAGGTTATGTGCAACAGCTGCCTTAAATAAGGCAGGTTGTCGCCAATAATCTGTGTTTTGTAAGCCCTGTGGAGAGAAGCACCTATCTTCACCCTAAAAAGCAAAGAAAACATATCACGCAATTTAAACCTTCTTTCAATTTCTATTCATCATAATCAGACGTGCTAGACTAGTTACTGATCTAATCTGAAAAGAGTATACTACCATTTTTATAAATGGTTATTAACTAAAATAAAAGGTGGCATGTGTGAATGATGTAACACCATGTAGAATTTTACCTTATTGTGATGAACATAGCTATCGCAAACCAGAGCCTTGACCTGAACTTGAACATCATTAGGGCTTAGACTTTTAGAAAAAATCAAAAATAAGAACCTGGTGTAAATAACTTAGTAGATGTGGTGAATGTTTAAATTGGTAGAAACCTAAAAAAGGACGATGGTAAGGCTGAATTTAAAGGGTTCTTGAACCAATCCGCAGCGTTGTCTCTTTCACCTACTCATTTTCAACTGTATTCACATTTCCAGAAAACAAAAATATATACTCTTTCCGTAGATCCATTCACAAAACATTAAAAAAACACATAACCAACACAGATCTGAAAGTATTATAACAGATCTGACAAAGATGTTTAAAAAACTTACAAGATATAAAATTTAACAAACAAAAATGAATAGTAAAAAACGGTACCAATCTGGCCCCCAACCACAGATATGGCGTCGTGTTCTCTCTTCCCCCCACAACCACAGATCTGGCGTCGTGTACTCTCTTTCACCCGTTCATCGGTCTTCATTTTCAACTGTATTCACATTTCCATAAAACAATAAGAGAACATGCCGAAATCTTCCATTGAGAGAGAGAAAAGACTCAGATCTGAGCTTCAAAATCAACAAAAATGTAAGACGCTAAAAAAATCAACAAAAACGTAACAATGGATGCAAGTATCTATTACTGGTTGGTGTCAGATCAAGCACTTGAACAATAATTTCTGGAACATCAACGATTTTGAGATAAGATACCATAAACCGTATATCTACAAAATCACCTGGAGAGAGAAATGGAGAGAGAAAATGATGGGTTATTGGGTTGTGTAATGAGATTTGAAAAGTGTGCGGCTGGGATGAGCGGGATATTAAGTTTTTTAGAGAAAATGCCGCCCAAGGGTATTATTGGAAAGTTAATTCAATTTTGATATTCATGTGCTTTAAACACTTGTACATCATGCATTAAGGTATTTTAGGGGAAGTGACAAATTACCTTAAGTAGTCCCTTGGATATGCCTATTAATATAGTATAGATAAAAACATAAACCCAATCTCTTTTATCTTAGTTCTCTCTCCAACCAAACCCCCACCGTTTTCGACAGCCACCAACACCACCAAATTTGTCGCCACCACCACCAAATCCCAACCCCACACCACTGTGATAGCAACCACCAAATACCTCCCCCATTCGAAATTCGTTTGAACAACAATCGGAGCTCTAGCCATCACAGGAGCCAACAGTCGTCTCACACTCACCCAGCTCCATCTGAACCCAACAACTTCGCAAAAGAAAGTCATCAGATCTTAAAAGCGTAAAAATAATGCTGCCGGCCCTAACAACAACGTGATAAATGTCAGATTTTTCGCAGATCTGAAATGTTATAGTGGTCTCCGATTTTAGTTCAAAAGTTATGTTCTTCTGTAGTCAAAATCATGTTTAAGGGGCAGGAGGATTCTGAAAAGAATGGATGGGTCTTAGAATCTTACCCAATTAATGATTCTCTCTTTTTCAAAAATTAACAAATACAGAAAATGAAACTAAGTAAAGATGATCGAGAATAGGACTTTTCTAAATTTATGAAAAGAACATGAATATGGGTGGTGGAAGTGGTGGATGGCACATGGTGGTGGCTGGTGGTGTTAGAGAGAGAAAATAGTGAGGAGTGAGAGAACATGATTACTAAAATCTGGGTATGTTTGATTATTTCTTCACAACAAGGGTATCTTTGTCATTTCACACTCACTTAACACTAAAAACTAACACTCATCCACACTATGACTATTCAGAACGAATTTGTCAAAGTTGAGAACTATAACTGTAATTTTGAAAATGTAGGGACTAAAGGTGAAAGAGTAAACCAAAAGGACTATCCAGGCAATTTTCTCTATTTTTTGTGCCTTGTGTAAATAATTTCGGAACAAGTGCTTTTTGTATGACTTTTGACAAAAAAAATAATTTCGGAAAAACCATTTGGATGGCCTAGTTCTCACGGTTCTCACAACTCAAGATGGTTCTCATTTTAAACCATCCCGTTTTTCCGAAATTATTGTTTCTCAAAAGTCATACAAAAAATCACTATATATAGGGATGGTTAAAATGAGAACCAACTTTAGTTTTGAGAACCGTGAGAACTAGGCCATCCAAAAGGTTTTCTGAAATTATTTTTCTCAAAAGTCACAAAAAATCACTTGTTTCAGCAAAAACAAATGCCGCACACCCATATTTACATGAGGCGTAAAAAATATTTATCTCCGTACAAAATTTACACCAGCGCGTAAAAAAACTTGCATCAGTACCGACTCGACAATTTTTTTTACAAATGTGTTTATAATATTTTCATCTACGTTTGTGCAAAAAAAATTGGCCCAACTTGTGCGGAAAGAAAAAGTTCTTACGGTTCTCACAGCTTGTGATGGTTCTTATTTGAACCGAGCCCTATATATATATATAATATATATATATATATATATATATGATTCTGTAAAAATGACATTTTCATGAGAAGTGTAAGAATGCATAAGAATTAACATGTAGGTATCATGTTTTGGGTTGTTTTGTCAAGAAAAACTCCAAACATAACAATTTAAGACATAATGCAATGAATTCTAGGCTTAAAACTTGAAATATCATGCCAAAAACGTTAAGTAGTGTGTTTTAAGTGTTAAGCAGTGTGTTTTAGTTACATTAATTTCACGTCCATAATACATTTCATTGTGTTTTCAATTGTTGTGTTTGGTGTTTTTTTTTTTTTTTTTGCCAAATAACCGAAAACATCATTTTTTAAGTCCAAAACATTATATTTACATGTCAATTCCTATGTCTTCTCACACTTCTCACGAAAGGGGTCATTTTTACAGGAACCTCACCCTATATATATATATAGGGGAAGGATAGAAAGAAAACTCACTTGAGTTAAAAAAATTCTAGAAAACTTTATGTAACAATTTTTTTGAAAAAAAAATTAGGGAATCTAAATAATATGTTATGGAATGTGTTTGTAACAAAAAAAAGGCGCCGAATGATTTTTTTACAAAAAAAGTTAAAAATTAAATTTTTAGCATATATATATATAACTGAATTTTTAAAATTTTAATAAAAAAATCCCTTCAGTGCTTTTTTTGTTACATAACATTCAATAGCATGTAACTTACATTCTCTAGTTTTTTACAAAAAAAAATTATTAAATAAAGTTTTTTTAAGTTTTTATAACTTAAATGGGGTTTCTCACTACAAATCTCATATATATATATATATATATATATATATATATATATATATTGGCTTTTATGTGATAACATGGACTTGTTACGTATTTTATACCAAAACTTATAAATTAAAATAAGCCATCAACTTTTACAATTTAAATGTAATTGTTTTATATGCTTTTATAATTTAATGTGAAAAAATGTTAGATCAAATACAAATAGATATAACAATTTTTAAATAACTAGAATAAACATATAAATACTAAAGTATATATTACTATATACACTTTTAAACTTTAATAATTATTATTACTCTACTTATTTTTTTATATTGCAATAGCTGTAGCTAAAAAATTAGAGTAATAAAGATTACTCTAGTAATTTATATGTTTGATAAGTTAATTTCATTTATGTCAGATCTCATTTGACACTTAAAAATACATAAAAAATGTGGTTAAAAAAAAAATAGAGTAAAGTATAATTTTTGTCCCTATGATTTACATCAGATCTTACATACAGACCCTATTTGCCAATTTCGACCATTCCAATCCATGTGGTTGTTAATTGCAATCAATAACATCCCTATTTTTAAATGTTCGTTTAAATTTGTATGAAAAGGCTAAAATTCCCCACAACTTTAGTACCCATTTCAGTCCTTACAAATTATTCTTGATGTATTCCCTATAATTTCAAAACTATTACCTAAATCTAGTAATTAAACACCAAAGGCAATTAATCTCCCTAATCCAAATCCTAATGATGTTACTAATAACAAGTGATTACCAACTGAACCAAAATTAGCTTTTATAACTTGAATTGGATTTGATTTTTTTAGAAGTTGGATTGGGTTTGACTATTAGAGGTTGAACCAGTGTGACCTTTAGAACTTGAATTGGATTAGGTTGGGTTTGACTAAGAACAACAGATTACCAACAAATTATTAATGCTACATACAAAAGTAACTAAATCCTAGTCAAGATCCTTGTACCCTGATCAAAGCCTATTCAAAGTAACTAAATCCTAATCAAAATCCTTGTACCCTTGTCAAATCATCAATATGAACCAACAAAGTTGCTTTAAGTATCTTATCAAAGTACCCTGATGCGCAGCGCTCAATTAAATTAGCAAAATCCTTGTTTGCAAACAATATGCACCAGCCAAATTCCTTATAAAACCTAATGTGCAACAGTCAGTCATTTAAGTATAAACCAACAAACATTTCATGGTCAAAATGCAACAATCATTTAGTATGCAATATTCTTTCAAGTAAACATTCCTATATTCTGCATAACCTCAAAACTTTCATAAATCTTATAACTCTTCATACTACATATGATCTTTCTAATTGATCCTAACCACATCAAAGTCGCTATTGGTCCATTGTTAAATCAAAGTCATTATCATCCACTATTAAAACAAAGTCATTACATTTGACCCTAACCACATCAAAGTCGTTATCAAAACATAACAATTAAATCAAATCATATCAGTTAAATGAAAGTCATTATCATCCACTAAAACCGAACATCAAACACACTTAATTAAAACATAACAGTTAAATATAAACATCATTAACAGTTAGATATCACCATGAAAGACCACCATTCATACCCAAGAGTTTAATGTCATCCTAATGACCATACGTACATAACAGTTAGATAACAAAACAAGGGTAATCCTAATCATTAACTTCAAAAACCAAAATGATCAGTGGCCAATATAACCCTTTTACACCATTATACAAAGCTAATAGTTAAGCATCATATTTACAGCCTACCCAGCACCACTATCTTCATGCTTACGACTAAAACAGAGCTCCACCCTGAAGCCCCTTCCCGTCCTCAAAAAGATCCGGTATTGGATCCTAATGTGATCCTGGTCACCTGGACCCTAATTCCAACTAGAATTCCATGAAAAACAAACCACATTTCAAATTTTATACAAGACACGAATCACGAAATCAATTATTTTAACTTAAAATTGACACAATGTCGTACCTGTAACTTGGAAAGTAATCAAAATGACCGTGCATTGCCTCATGTTAACGATGATCAGACTTGTTTTTGGGTTGGATGGTCGGAGCAGTGAGATTGATAGGTAGTGTTCTTCAAGTTGGCATGGTTTTGGGAGACAGTGAGTGAAATGATTCTTATGCGAGAAGATTGAGGATTAATAAGGTGTGAAAGGGTCAGTTTTGGGTGAAATTACCAAGCCGTTCACATCATTAAATAAATGGACGGTCAACTAATGTTCATCTGCAAGAGGGATGTTATTGATTGCAATTTACAACCATAGTGACTAGAATGATCGAAATTGACAAATAAGGTACGTGTGAGATCTGGTGTAAACCATAAGGACAGAAATTGTACTTTATTAAAAAAAAAATTTGCATGCTCCCAAATATCCATGTCATATTCAAGTTTTTGTATCTATGTGATTTTCGAACTATTGTTAATTTTTTTTTTTGTGAAGTCCAAAACTATTTATAGTGTATCCGGATAGAGAAGAGTAAAGAAACTTTAATGGATTTGTCAAATTTTCCTTTAATTAGTTTATGATGATAATTTTTCACTTATGATATAGAAAATATAAGATACTTCACATACATACACGATACAAACCGAGTGACTTTTTAATGCGATCGGTTAAACATATAAATCCCTATCCATCCCTATGAAACACGACTCACGAATTTTGTATGAAAACTTAACTAATACAAAATTCTCAAAAACATATATATACAAAGTGCCTTATTAGTAATTCAGTTATCATTAAAAAAACAATTTTCTTTTAAACTTTACGAAAACCTTAATTATATCCTTGCATTTCTACATTATTCATATTGTTTTTATAATAAACTATTTTAATTTATAAAAATCTAACTATGTAATTACAACAAACATATACTTTATTCGTTAAATATTTATAGAAATTAAAATATTCTATAAGAGAAATAAAAATAGTGTAAAAGTTATATAAATTAATGTTTTTAATTATAAAATTACACATTTTTATTATCTAGTTCAAATGTTATATTTAAAAAGATTTAAATTTATAACAATTATGATGCACATGGCCACATATCGTTATTGGACATTATAAGTCTACACAAACCTAAAAAATAAAAATTAACAAAAAAAAACCAGCCAGGTTTATCATTTGCGTTTGACCTCGCTTGTTATCAAGGGTGCCATGCCCACGAACATTCTAATCAATCAATGCCCTTTCAAAGGCCTTTGCACCTTGGTGCCTCACCAGTCTAATCTTTCAACTTTTAGTTTTTGGTAAAGGATTTGATCTCTAATATAAATGCAATTTGTATCTTAATTTGCTGCAATTGTGTGACATGAACATGCAAACATTTAAAACATTTTAGGATTACATAATTAGTGTGTATGGTTCATCATCATCGTTTCATCCTCAACCATTGCAAATGATTTATACACTCATTAGTCATACGTATTTTACCAAAAGACTAACGCTAAAATTTTAAGTATGAATAATCAAACATCAACCAGCATTATTAATATTCTTAGTAAACATACTTAGGTTGTTTTCTTGAATCACTAACAACCACCATCATCCGCCATCCGCAACCACACTCGATCACCAAATACCACCATTTGCCTCCTACAACCACCATCAAATCCAAACTAAAATATAAAACCACATACCCTAAACAAATAAATATATAAATAAAACCCTAAATATTTGGAAAGTATTTACTTTCCATAATTAATAATATATAAACTTCCAATTTCCATCCCACCAAAACCTTTAAACCCAACCAAACCAAAATCAACAGTCACGTGCATCTCACGTGACCACCAACAACACCAAATAAACCAGAACAAGAAGCATTTATATCATCACACTTTCACCGGTGCACCCTTCTTAACTTCCACCACCTTAACACGTCACCACCTCAACTCCACCGTCACAATGGCTCTCAACAACCCTCCCCAACCGCTACTCACCACCGCCACCACCAATGTCGCCACTGCAGCATCCATCAACAACCTATCACCTCCTGCATCAACATCCTCCTCATCAACATCAACATCTTCATCAATAATCATCGTGATTATCGTTATCGCCTCAGCTATCATCGTCTCCGCCTCCATCTACCTGCTCCTCCGCTTCCTCTCCCGCCGCTGCAACCGCTCCTCCGTTCAATCCTTTCCGCCTGCAAACGACGCCGTATCGGAACGTAATCATCACGTCATCTGTATCGATACCGGTAAAGTTGAATCGCTTGATTCGCTTCCAATGTTTACGTTTTCTTCACTAACAGGTAACATCGCTGGGGGCGATTGCGCCGTTTGTTTATCGAAATTTGAACCGGTGGATCAGTTACGGCTGTTGCCGTTGTGTTGTCACGCGTTTCATGCTGAATGTATTGACGCTTGGCTTAAATCGAATCAAACGTGTCCATTATGTCGTTCGACAGTTAATCCGACGGAAGATGACGTCATGAACAAGATTCTCTCCGTTTCCGATCGAATTACCGGCGGTTCAACGCTCGGAAACAGGAATAACAGTTTTCGGATCGAGATCGGAAGCGTTAACCGTCGACGAACGCCATCGGATTCCGGACGGAGATCGTACCCAATCGGTTCATACGAGTACGTGCTTGACGACGGATATGAAGTTCCGGTGGAATCAACTCGCCGGAGAGAAACAGATAAGGATTTAACAACTCCGGCGGCGGCGGTGGAAAACCTAGCGGCGGAGATAGGCGATGGCGGTGGAAGCGGACGGTTGAACTGGCTGCGTGATTACGTGGATCGACTATCGGTATCCATTTCGTCGCGATCACAGTCGTTTCGCAGCTCCGGCAGGTTTTTCGCGGGAAGCAGTCGCCGGAGTGAGGCGGTTACGGTGGAGGAGTTTGAAGCTAGTAGAGTCGGAGAAGAAATTAGTGAACTTTTTCGGTGGTTATCAGGGGTATAATTGTAAATTGCTTAAAAGGTAGAGTCTGTTTTAATACTTCTATATTTTCTTTCCTTTTTTTTTCTTTTTACGGAAGCTCAGTCTTTTTCTATTTCCACTCCTAATATTATTATTCGCGGCAGTGTGGATAGTAAAAGGTGAGGTTTATTTGGATATAATTTCGGGAGTTTTTATTTAAAAATTTATATAAACTTTCTGTTTGTTAGATTTTATAAATTTGGTAAAGAAGTCGCAAGTTATTGGATCTCATATTGATAGAGATTTATAAACTTTCCGTTTATTTGTAAATATGGTATAAAAAGTCACTAATTAGCAATATATATTTGATCTAAAATTGGTAGGGATCAATGTTATTTCGGTAGAAATTCTTGTTCAACTTTCAAAATGTAAATTTGGTTACCTAATTTATTTGCCTAATTGTTCATGCTAAAATCTTTGACTTTTTTAAATTATTGATATTCCCATTTTAGTTTTCTATATGATTTTTTTTTTTTGGGTTAGCAATATTTGCTATAATAAAAAGTTTTATGATTGAAACACTCAAACGATATAGATCTTTTTACGATCATATCCGGAGTGCAGTATGTGATAGTATAAGGATTTAAGTTTTTATTGAATCTTGTAAATCTGTGTTAGGGATATTCGAAAGATTTATTATGTAAATATTTAAAAAGATGTATATTATTTCTAAGAAAATATAATTAATAAACCTAATTGCGTATTTATTCATTGTTGGTTTAATCCTTTTAGTTGTCTTGTACTAAAGTAGTATGTTGATTTCATATCGTTTTTTAAAATTTAATTATCGTTTTTTTTAAATTTAATTGATTTAGTTACATGTGATGTATTTTACTATTTTACATATATATGTTAGTGTTAGTATATCTGAGGTATTTAATATATATCGTGTGTTATTTTCTCAGCTCATAAGTCTCATTTAATTCAACTTCAATCCAATACGTGAATTTTAATAACTTCATTTCCCATCAAGTTTCTCATAAGACCCGTAAATTTTAACACATGCAACATGTTTCTCTTTACTATTTTTTTTTTATAATTTTATACTATATATAGAACATCTAAACATGTACAAGTTTTTTAAGTCCATCAAATGCTTTTTATGATTTTAAAAATATAGATGATATTTAGAAACCATTAACAGCAATGGAAATTTCCAAATTCCATCAACATCAAACAAAACATGTATTTTCCACCAACATGTTAGTTTGTCAAACTTCCAAGCCCACCTTGGTCTTTATATATTGTTTTACATATTTAGGTTTTTTACTTTTTAGACCAACTATGGCAACACGTTTAATTTCTTATACAAGCACAATTCAATCATACACCTATGACAACACGTACGTTTAACTTCAAATATAACATCAATACAATATTTTAACAAATCCAAGCTAACATCACAAAGCAAGAGCTCCAAATTCTGACTCCATTTACAACTACACTAGTGTGTCACATAAGAAATTCTGACTCCATTTACAACTACAACTCCAACATGATAGCATACAACATTGCGATTTATCACAAACGATAGTGTGATTCATTAGTCTAAAATGAGACCCTAAACGTGTGTAGTTATGAACTTCGGTTTATATACATCAAAATCAGGTGATTCATCAAATTCAGATTTACCACATATAGATTTTACATATTCCTACTTATGGTCATGTAAACTCATTCACCTATGCCCTAAGGATCTCTGATTGCTAGATTTCATCCACTAACACATTAATTTCGTGAAGTCAGCATGCATCTTTATCTCAATAAGCAAGTCTAAAGCATAAAAACTCATATCACAACACATTATGTTTGCCAATCAATCTTATACCTAACCAACCTTTAATAAACCTTTATAGGTTGTTAGGATTTACTTATCAAGACGTTAGTTTTAAGTTCCTTATCGCCATTTCTTGACACTTTTTATGTTCACGTTGCAAGGATTCGCTGAAAATTGTGATTAAAAAAATTAAAAAAAAACATGTAAAACTCATTAAGCTAAATGAATTTAATTACTTCCAAGTTCAATCTAAATCGTTTAGGCCAATGTTAACACTAATTATCATATTAAATCACTTGTAAAGGCATTTTCACCAAAGCTCACCATGTATGCCTTTAAACCTCTATATTTTTGTTCCAGCATGTATAAATAGTGTTTTAACAAGTTTAAATCACTTTGTATGACTTCAACATGTGTATCCCAACACCCTCAAACTGGGTCAAATGTCCCCTAATCTAATTAACATTTCATGAGTTTGACCTTAATATCAACAATATTGGTTAGTTTAAATAATTCAAATTTATATAAGGAAGAGGTCTTTAGTTCAATAACACCTTGATTATCCCATTATTTTCAGCAAATTACATCTCTCTTTAGTTTACCTAAAACCCCAAATTGTTAGCCCTGATATCCTTCATCAAAACTTGAGTTTTGTGGATTCTAACCAGATTATATACGTACTTATGATATGTGTTTCTAACCACAAACTTTCAGTTATAACGATTATACTGGATCTAATATTGATAGAGATTAACATTAGTTTGGTTGAAATTCTTAAATCAAAAATAAGTTTCATAGATAAAACTATTGCTATAGAACTTCTATGATCGAAACATGTACGCAAATGATATATGATTTTACTTTTTACAATCAGTCAAAAAAAACTTTGTAACTTAATTATCATTTTCGATGCATCACCTTAAATGTATGTATGTATGTAGTTGTATCTTTCTCACAATCTTTATTCACCTTAAATGAAGCATGAATGAATAATATTCAATTACGATGTCATAGCTCCACAAGGTTCCTCCTAAACCAACCTTTCTAATAACAATTTGGATTGTAAGGGAAGCTATTCAAATGAAGAAGATAACTTAGTATTAATTATAATGAAATAAGAAACCTCTATTGTTAAGAAATGGATTATGGAAAGGGAATACCTTTCTCAATCCTTGATGGGGTATTAAATAGGAGAAGGTTTATGGATATATATATATATATATATATATATATTATGGAATGGGAAACCCTTTAACGCTTCGTATTTTTTTATATTTTCCTTATTTAGAAAGAGTAATCGTATTTCTACTTATGGAAACTCGTATTTATATGTTATTCGTATTTCAACTTTAACTTTGTAATCCGAGACTTTGATCGTAATAAAAATTCATACTTTATACATGCTTGTTATACTTACAATTTAATCGTTTAAACGTAAACCGATACTTATTATACCTGCCTATACTTATACATACATTCTTGAAACTCAAATTATACTTGTATACAGTTATACTATACTTTATCACACGTTAAATACTTAAAAACATGCTAAATTCTGAGTTTCTATCATAAAATGATGGAATTATCAAACTCTATGAGTCAAACTGCGAATTCTATAAAGTTTGCTAAATTCTGCAGGTGGTGCACGGCCATGTAACTGAGGCGCACGGCCATATACACTACGATCCGCATGACCACGCACCTGATGTGCACCACCCTGCGATCTGCGATCCGCACGACCGTGCACATGATCCGCACAGCCGTGCAAAATGACGAGGTCTGGCATAATCTTTTAAAATAGGCGAATTTTGGCTCCATTTCCCTTTTCCAACTCCTAGCCACCACTAACTTCATTACCTAAACCCTAATTTCCCAATTATAAATGAGAGCCTCCAAACACTCTTAAACACTCTCCAAACACTCAAATCACTCTCAAATCTTCTTGGTTACTCTCTAATTTCCAAGACTTTATAGAAAGTTGCAACCATTCTAAGTGAGTTTTAGCTCACTTTTCTTCTTATTTTCTTATGTTTTCTTCTTTCTTTCTACTTGGATAACCTTTAGGAAGGTTTTCACAAGCTTGCCTTGGCAAACTAAAGTGAAACCTCACCATATTTGAGGTCCAAAGTAGGATTTAAACTCTGCTTTCATTTATACTTTGTATCTTGCTTTTCTTGATTAAAACTTGTTTGAATCTTGTGCCTACTTGTTCTTAAACCTATCTAAGGTTATGAGACTTGTTAGGAATAGATTCTTATGAGTTTAAGAGGTGCAAACACCTCTAAATTTTCTTTTTTGCAAGGGTTTATGGAACCCACAAGTGATGAAACCATCCGAGCTTGTCGAGAAGTTGATGGCAAGACTTGTGTTTTGGTATAGGTGTGAATACTTGGAAGCCTTGGCTATCCTAACTTCATTCCACCACCTCACTTGATGTTTTTACCTTGCTATCTCAAGTAGTTTGCTAGAGTTAAAGTAACTTAACCCCGTCTAGCCTCCAACACTTAGTTAACTCTTTCCATGTCGGGAATAACTCACCCGGTTAAAGATTACTTGGCTACTTGATATAGTAAGAAGTTGTACATTTCCTTTTCATGCATGACCATCCGAATCATCCTTGTGATGATTTGTGTATTACGATGAGGTTAATCCTCCATGCTTAACTTACATGACAATCTATGACACTCTTGATGGACTTAGCTTAGAATTATTATATAAACTATTAATATATATATACACATAACTGAATCCTTGAGGATAATCGACATGATTACTTGTCATGGTAATAGGTTATATTATCTAAGACTTGAACCTCTCGTTACGATTTTAATGGGCACTTAACCCATGAAATCACAACAACCCATATGGGATATACAGTGTCAAAAACGAGTGTTTAAGGCTAGATAATTCCATTTCTTGAATACATACTTTTACGTACTTTAATTCGAATCTGAATCCTTCGTTATTATCCAAATACTCACGCACCTATGTTTCTTCATGTAGGATAACTCGGTGTTCCATCCTTCAAACTCTCTAACTCTTCACGGGATTACCAAATGAAGCTTTGCAAAACCGTAAGTACACTCGAAAGCCTTTTATACGCTTTTACACTTTGGGTGCAATGTGTTTAACCTATCAAAATAAACGCAAACACACTTATACTTTATGCAAACACAAACAATCCATTATACATGCTTAAATACGTGATACTTGATTTGTATTCTTGGAACATTCTTATGTGATTCGTTTGTCATTAACTTCGTGCGAGCCTCCCCTTAACATGTATAGCGCTATAGGAGTAACGCATGTCAATAGTCTTGTGGTCATGTTAAGTCTTTAATTCTTGCGGTAATCAGATGGTTGACTTGTAAAATTGCATGCCTTGATACATTAATCTAGTTAACTATTTTTGCTATGTGGATTCGTTTAAACCTTTTTCATACTTATGCTATATTAAATTTGTGTACTCGCCAATGCTTGTGTGTTGAACTATATTTTTAAAGATGTTGCAGGTTGATGATGTTGATATTGACGAAATCTAGTAGAGACGACTTAAAAACACATCTAAATTACTAGATTTTATTATTATATTGTATTGAGTTTTGTTGTACTTTGATTTCTTGTGATGTACTTGACAATTTTATTTATGAAGAAATCGATATGAATTAAATATTGTCACAATAGTGTTATGAAGTCTCGAGCAATCTCGTTCATCTCACTCCGATGTTTCCTCCATTGGTTGGGGTGTGACAAACTCTTTCCACATTAATATTGAATAGGGGTGAGCAAAAATCGAAATATTCTAACCGTAACGAAATAACCGAATCAAAACAAAAAATTGACGTTTTTTTTGGATTTTTAATAATCGAAAATTTCGGTTCGGTCTTCAGATAACTATTTTCAATAACTGAACCAAACTGATAAGTTATAATAATATGCCAAATTCCTATACATTTATGTTTAAGTTATTTAAGTGTTTAACCCATGTTATTAAGAATTATTAATTTTATTCTTAATTGTAAAATATTTATAATAAAAACATTAGCATGTTTATTTATCATTGAAATGATATATCTATTGTTTACAAGAAATAACAAAATTTAACATAAAAAATAAATGATTTTCAAAGTATTATCAAAGAAAAAGACTAGACTTATGTGAACAATATTAATTAAAAAGACTAGACTTATTAACTTAAATGTAAACATTTAAAAAAGATTCTTAAACTTGGAATTATACTTTTTTTTATTTTTGAATATTACATAATTTGTTTCAAAAACTGAAAAACTAAACCGAACCAGTGCTAAAACTGAAAAAACCGAAACCGGATGTTTTTAAAAACCGAACTGAACCGTACACACCCCTAATATTGAAGTATGAAGGTTTCTTGCATTTTGATGCAAATAACGAGATGAACGAGTAATTGAAAGTTTGGGAGAAAAAGATTCAAATAGTACTAATCGATATAAGCCAACATTTATCCAAGAGTAATGCAAGGACTAGTGAAATACAAAAGAAATATAATGATACTAGCGTACATTGTTAAAGGTACTAGATACGAAGCTACTTTCACTAGAAAGAACGCTATTGTACCTTATAAGTCAAACTCGTATCATAGTTATATATCTGATACCATGTAAGTCAAGACTCAAATACAAGTGGGACATCTTATAGACAAGATACTAAAGACATTAGTGGAGATGTGTTCTAGTTAGAATTAGAAGTTGTGTCATCCCTAAGACAATACAATATAATTTGAGATGAATCTAACTAGCTTGGAAAGTCTTAAACGATATTCTTAGGGTCTCACACTATATTGTGAAAATCAAATAATATGACATATGAGTCAAAGATGCACATTAGACAATAATCTCAATTAGGGGTTGTCTTTATTGACTTGGTAAAGTCATAACATCAATCATTTGGATCTAACAGTGAAACGCTGAAAATAGATTAAGTCGTATGTTTTGAAATAAACTATACAAAGGAGATCTTACTTAGTTGTTTAGATATCCAAAATTGAGGTTTACCATGACAACTTATGTCGTATATTTTAATGTAATCGGGATTGATTGGTGATCAAAGTGAATTATGATAAATATCAAGCAAGTTAGGAGGTGCGGGAGTGCACGCTTGTTTAAGTGATTATAATTCTAAGTGTTGGACGGAGTCCCAAATGGTGGTTCCAAAGGGGGCAAAGCCTCCTTAGCGGGGGTCCGAGTGCAGCTCCCCTGAGAGCTGGATCTAAGGGGCGACAACCTCTAGCGGTGTCCAAGGGCAGAGCCCCTGGGTGTGGTCGACCTGGAAATGAGGTCATTTTGGAAAACTGATGCCTGGGTCAAGTTGGAAAATTTTATTTCCATTAAATTGCTTTATTAAAAATGGCTTAGAAAATTAATTTTCTAGAAATTATGACATAAATTCGAAATGGAAAATGAGGTCATTTTGAAGGCAGTTTATTTAAAATAATACCTGCCTAAAGACAATTAACCGCAATTATCTTCATACCTAATTTCGAAATCCTTTGATCACAATTAATCCGATTCATACGAATTCTTACAACACACACATACTAAGTTATGTTATTGATTCTGAGTTGTATCCGTTTGAATTATTCGAAAGAACCATTAAAATAATTTGATCTGAAAGTGATCACATGACTCTCAGATCATCCGTTGTTTACCAAATTCCCCAATGTATAAACTAAGGGTGGCCATTGTAGGGGTAATTTATATATGCCCTAAAAGTGTCTAAGGGAGTTAATAAACTTTCTGGTGAATTCCTATGACAGTCCATGGTATTGATATGTGGCTATGCAGAATTTTTATGATTTACGAAAAAAATCAGTTAGGCGAAAGAGAACTTGGGCGTTTCAAAAAGAATTGTTGGAGACCCAATTCCTAGGTTCTCTCACGAAAATATGTTAGCGTTGATGACCATATTGTCAGTCACAATCATGAGGAGTTGATTTAGTCAAACAAGTCATGTGTGAAGTAGTCTATATAAACAACGAAAATCACATCTACTAAGAGTTAAAAAGGCTAGGTAGGATACATTCATTGAGGAAGGATGGATAAAGGGTAACACCTATATAATTTTATTGAATTTTTGTGTATTTTTAGTTGCTCTTCATTCATATGAATGTTTGCCCCCAACGAGCGTTTAATCATTTTTCTTGTGCTTGATTCTACTTTTATTGATATGTTTGTTTCAAGTTACATCTGATTATATTCCTTCTTTGTATATCTTTCTTTCTTTCTTTCCTTTCACATCATTAGTTTATGAACAATCAAACTAATAAGTCCAATAAAAGTTTAGGATTAACATAAAGTAAACATATATTTTCTAATATTAGCTGATTTGACACCTAAGATAAGACTAATATAATTAATTAAAAACATAAGACATGGACCAAGTACAAACTAACTTAACAAACAAAAAAATATATATAGCTTTTTAGGCGAAATTAAACATTTTTTTAAGTTTTTAATTGTATTTTAAATTTAAAAGAAAAGGAAAAATTCTATTAGGGCCAATGAGCTAAAGTGAACGTGAATTGGATGATCTTCTTGTGTACATAAAATAATAACGATACTTCTGTTCCTAGAAGAGTGGATCTTTTGTCTTGTTGGATGTCTTTGTCATCTTCCATGTGTTTTAAGTCATGCAGTTAGTTTGACTAATTGTTTTAACTTAGTTAAATTTGATTAAACAGGAATAGATGAACTGTTTATAAGAGGTAACAAAATAGCAGGTACTGTTTGGTTAAAAAGTTATTAATAGGCAGTGATGGATCTAGAAAATTATTATAGGAGTAACGTCTACAGAAGAGGGGTAACAAATCGAAAAACGTCAATTTTTGTCAAAATTTACACTATAACCAAGAATCACGGAAGCTACCCCTGTTATAAAGCTAGGTCTACCCCTATTAATGGGTACACTTTAAGTCTGATTGCTCACTTATCTTTTGATGTTTTTATAAGTAAGATGAACAGTGATTTGTTAAATATAGCTACAAAGCTATATTAACAAAACAACATACTTTTATAAAATAAAATGAGCTATATGGTTGTATATATACTACTTAGAGATAATATAAAGTAAATCACATGAATGATTCACTTTGTTTATATGCATGTACATTAGAGATAATATAAATTATGTAAATTCAAAAATTATGTGAGCGGTCCTTATTTCTAAACTATGTTGAATAGATGGCCCTACTATTCAAAATGGGCGTTAAGATCCTTTGTGTACGACACACTATTTTGGTCATATACATTACCTCTCATTTTCTCCCGTCTCTTTTCCTCTCTCTTCTATTTGAAGTCCTTGTCGAAATGTTATGCACCCATACAACCGTAAGGGGTCACCTTATACCCCTTGTAATACTTCGACCACAACCATGATTGTTCTAAATGGCATTGTGCATTTGTTTGCAGGTCTCAAAGTTATTTCTTTGTAACAACACGAGAACTTTCCGTAATAACACCCAAAACGTACATTGTTAATATGATATATCTCCCCTTTTAACTGGAATTGAATGCTTTATAATTGATTTGATACTTATTATCTTCATATTTGGAATTTGAACTCAAAATCTATTATCCAGTGGTGTTTATAGCTCGTTTGGTGTTCTTGGCATTGGGTCATATGAATCGTGTGAGAGGGAAGGATAGAGAAATGATGGCGTTTTAGATGTCTGTGTGAGATGGGCAATTCGGATAAGATGACGTGAAAAAAAAACATTCATTGATGATGCTTTAGCATTGTTAAAGAAGGATGGTAAAATGAAACATTTGTTTTAAGAATAATAATATTTTGTTGAGGAAAAATAAAATTAAGAAATCGATGTAATTATTAGGAACCAACAAAGCTCCTATTCATAAATTAACTTTGAAGATCAAACACGTCATGGCTAAGGGTGGAGAGGGTATTTATGATTCGTGGGCATTTTATTGTTATTCAACAAAATAGAACAATATAGTTTTTAAGTTACAAATATAATAGTTTTTCATTTCTTTCTTAATATATAGATTTTAATAATCTAATTTATCACCTATTCATCGATAATAACTCATAACTTTTTAATTTGTAGCATTCTTAACTTACATTTTCTTTGTCAAAGGCAACCTCATAGCATAGCTATCATAGATTTCCACTTGATTTCGCTCACAAGGAACCTATATTTCCTCTTTTCGCTCATATCCATATGAGGGAATCAAAATAGATATCCAATGCAGATCGATAATTATTATGTGAGTGGGTGATTGTTTTTGAAAATGATTATTGACAAAATCATCAATATGGTTTATTGTCAGAAAACGATACATAGCTTGAATTATTAATATTCAATTTACGTTTCTTTAATTCTGTGTGTTCGGAGTGAGGTGTCTTCATGGTTGTGAATTTGGTTGAAATAGAAAAACAAGATATTTCAATGATTGGTTGAGATGATAGTCCCATCCGCTTCTTGATAGCATATAGGGCCTTGTCCTAATTAGAGACAAGTATGATACCCGTTTGGTACCGAAAAACAGAAAAAATTAATATAAATACGCTATCAAAAGATGAGAAAAATAAGTATCAGCACTTATGTAATAAAATAAGTGTAACTAAGATAGACGGAAAGCAAAATTTTAGAAATCCATATTAATATTATCATCTTTATGACGTGCAACATACTAGGAACATAATGAAAAAAAATAATACTAATTTTACCAAGTCTATGTTTCAAACGCCAGGTTTGATTGCGTGGCTTTTGTATTTCCTTTGTGTAGATACCCTTTTTTGTATATTATTTTCTAACTTATAAATGATCACCTTTAGCAAAGATTATATTATAATATTAAAATACTATAATCTTAAACAAAAAGGTATTATTTATTTAATTTGGGGTAAAAGAAGGAATAATACATGAATGGATCCAACAAAGTAACATAAAGAAGGATTGTGTTAAAGCTTATTGCTTGATTTACAAGCATTATCCATAAATTGCTTATGTGGTTTTTTGTGAATAAAAGAGTGGTTTGTTGGTGGTCAACAAAAGTCAAAGGTGACAAAAGTGAAACATTTGGTCAGTTTGATTCTCTATTTTTGGGCTTTTCTTTTTTGACATTTTAGTGAGGTTAACTTTGTCTTTTCATCAAAATATTCCAAATAATACATTCTTTACTTACTTCTCACTTGATTCTATTTGCATCATAACCCTTTTGCTATTCAACTATGTTTTTTGTTTCTTTGCTATTATGATTTTATATTTTATATATTATATATTTACCTATCAATATAAATAGTAGTGAAGGCAGTTGACACCTATTCATTTATATAGTAATTAACATAAGAATTATAAAAAAGATCATATAATTGTTAATTGCATCATGTAGATCATTTATTTTGTTTATAAATACATATATATAGTATTAGGAATCTGTAAAAAGGACATTTTTCATAAGAAGTGTGAGAAATCATAAAAGTTGACATATATGGAATCATGTTTTAGACTTGGCCATAATGTTTTGGGTTGTTTTGGCAAGAAAAACGCCAAACATAACAATTTAAGACACAATGTCATTAATTCTAGGCTTAAAACTTGAAACACCATGCCAAGAACGTTAAATGGTGTGTTTTCAGTGTTAGGTAGTATGTTTTAAATTTCATATCCATAATACGTTGCATTGTGTTTTAAATTGTTTGTTTGATGTTTTTCTTGCCAAAACAACCCAAAACATCATTCTACCTTCAAAACATGATGCATGCATGTCAATTTCTATGTCTTCTCACACTTCTCACGAAAAAGTCATAGAATCTCACCCCAAATATATATAAATATTATATATATATATATATATATATAATATATATATATATATATATAAAGTATAATAATATCTTCTAAATACTTAAATTAAACAATGTTTATACTTCTACATTCTTGAAGACTAACATATATCATGAAGTCTTTTCCTGTAATTACCTATTTAATATTTATTCGTTAGTAGTATGGGTATGTTGTGTTAGGCCATGTGTTGTAGGGTTGGTTGAGGGCGATAACTGTGCCACCTCAGCGAGGCGCGAGATATGGACACCGCCAAAGAGGGGTGGTAGAGGGGGCATGGGTTTGGATGGAGTCGCCGGCGTGGGGCGAGTTTTGATTATTTTTTATTATTATCAATTAATATATAAACTAATTAGTTAGAGACATCTCAACCTAATACCACATTTCACATAAAGCCATTCCACAACACATCTTAATCGTGTGAAGGGTGAAAAAAATACGCCAATGTAATTTTTTTCACATAAATTTCAATAAAGCCCCCACAACACATAGTTTTAGACCGATACGGATTTAAATTCAAAATATAACATACTTAATTTGCCCTTTTCATATCTATGCAAATTAAAATATGTATGTTACTTTATGTCATTATATAAAATCTACGATACATGAAAACACTATATTTACAATAACTCATGTTTTTAAAAATAGTAAAGTCGCAATTAACAATGCGTCTTAGAGACTCTGACACCGTAGAACATATTGAACTTTCGTCAACTTCATTGTTGTTTCTAATTTTCTTCAATTTATTCTTTTTTAAACGACAAACTAACCGACTTATAAAATACTTTTATACCTCTATCTTGTAAGACTTAAACCCTATACCTTTAAGATAAAGGAAATGCACGTTACAACCACACAATATCCCTTGAACCTTTATTCCTATTTTGAGGTGCTATTTGCATTCCTCTTCATAATATACATAGTGATTGTGACCAGGGCGGACCTACATTGAACGGGTCGGCGTCCCTGGATCTTAATGTTTTTTTATTAAAATTAGTAGATTCTATATATTAAATTTTATAAGGACCTCATAAATACAATTAGGTAGACACCATAGAAAGAAGAAGAAAGCTGGTGTAGTGGTAAATCGTCCTCTTTACCAACAAAAAGGTCATGAGTTTAATCCTTGTATAGCCCTTCTAAAAAAAATAAATCTAATTCAAACCTCCCTCTAACCCCACCCGGACGAGTACCAACCCGAAAATCTTAACGTTTTATTAAGAAAATTTTGAACATCGAAAAAATGAACCCCATTAGAAAAAAAATCCTAAGTCTGCCACTGATTGTGTCGATACCGAGTGATGTCACTATTTGTGTTCCGAACGGTAGATATTTTGAAGATCATAGTAAAAAGAAGTTGTTTCCAAAAAGATCATACATATACATATATGTACACTTTTAATGTTTCCAAACAGATTATACATATATGTATTGTAAACTTTTTATACTAAAGTTATAAATGTCAGTTAAGAATAATACTATTCGACCAAAATTTCTGAAATATAAGCATACAATAATAAAGTTAATTACATTACGTATTCTAAAGAAGAAGAAAACAGCATTTTGCCGGTTCCATTCTTGTTGTCTAATGGTATAAAATCTATCACGTGTACCGTATAAGTTAGGTTAATCATGTCGACTAAAGTTACGCACAAATCCAAACATGAAAGTTAGAACTACACAACTCTCACTCGAAACAAACCTTAGGCCTCAAGTTATGGGTGTGAGATAGGGGGAGCGGGGTTGACGTGGCACTCACGGGAGAGAGGGGAACACCACACCCCTCATTCCACAAAATTAAGTTGTGGAAGTGATGTCAATCTCACTTGTCAGTTGTCACGCGCCACTCTCTCTCTCTCTCTCTCTTCTCTCCTATATTTCATTGTATTAAAATATACAAAAAAACAATGAATAGTGAGGGTTGGGATAGCATAAGTTGAGCGTCGGAAGTGAGTGTTGCGAGGAGATGGTGATGTGACGTAAGGTAATAGTGAGGGATGAGTATAACGAATGTCCTTATGATCTACATCACTACCAACCAAAATATTGAAACAAAAGTGAGCATAAAATGTGTTATTGTTACTCGTAGTGGAATTTAAGTGTCACAACATCAACCTCCTTATTTGGAATTTTGAGTTTGAATCCAAGAGTTTTTAAGTTATTAGAAGTACGATGAGCATGTAAACGCGTAGTTTTTCCTTGGTATAGTGAACCTGAAGTTACTAAGTCAGTATTGTACGTTAAGTTTGAATGTTTAATTAGGGTTGTTCATATAGTATGTGATCTAAAACTCGTTTGAAATCAAGTCGTATAATTTTCAAGGCGAGTCAAGTTGTATCCTGTACTTCTCAAGCCAAGTTCATCGAGCCAAGATGAGCACCTCATTGACTTGCTAGAGAATATATAAAAAATCACCAAATAAATTCCCTTTAATCCAGCCAGATTAATAGCCCAACAAATTTCATTTCTTTTTGACTCATGACTTGTTACTTGTTAGTAAGCTCCAATGGCAATGATCTATAGCTAAGCAAAAATCCCTTATAGGGCTTTAGGCCCAACTTCTTTTTCCTATTAGTAAGTCCAGTGATCCATAGCTAAGCAAAAATCCCTAACTCCCTTATAGTTTAGGGCTTTAGGCCCAACTTCTTTTTCCTATTAGTAAGCTCCAGTGATCCATAACTAAGCAAAAATCCCTTATAGTTTAGGGCTTTAGGCCCAACTTCTTTTTCCTATTAGTAAGCTCCAGTGATCCATAGCTAAGCAAAAATCCCTTATGGTTTGGGGCTTTAGGCCCAACTTCTTTTTCCTAATATCTTTCTTTAGCCAATCTATATTTTTCTCATTTTTTAAATAAAAGGTCAATGAGTGTTGTCATCACTTACTAGTCACCACCACCGCCTCTCTAATCACCATCCCTGGCGCCACCTCAACCACCTCGTTGCCATGTTACTACTATTGCCACCACCACAATCCACTGCCACCACTATCCCCACAACCATCAGCATCGTCACCGCTATATCCGCAATGCCACCAGCATCACCCCTATCTCATCGCAACCACCACTATGGTTACAACCTCCACCATCTCTGATACCATGTCCACCACCGTCACCTCCACAGCCATAGCCGCCACTATTGTGTCCACCACTACTTCTGAAACCTTCATCGCCATCACTAAGCCGCCATAAAGAACGATATAAGCAGTGAACCTATTTTGATACCTTTTCTTTTTTTAAAAAAGCATCTCATTTCAACGTTAACTCTTTTCAATCAAAATCCGTTTTGATACTAATTCAAATTCACATTTTTTCTAAAAAGATTTTTTTATCTAAACTCTTTCTATCTCAAACCCGTTTTGACATGAACCCTTGGTGACCCATTATCCATCCACCCATTTTGCTATGTTAATTGTATTGTATTGTATTTATTGGAAATTAGGCAACACCACCCCCTATTTGCCTAATTCATTCTTTTCCCTTATGTTTAGTTGGGCTTTAGCCTGGTGCATAGCCTGATGCCCTGATAACAATAAATTTGATGACCACTTCATCCTTTTCTCATATGCTTAAGTGGGCTATGGCCCAATGCATATTATAATCTAGGGCCTGATAACAATGCATTTGATGACCGGCCTGCTTTGCTTTTGTTATAGTTTATAAATTCATCTTTCCGCTATTAGTTTTGTGTCAAGTGTCAACCTTAGTCTTTAAATAACACTATGTTGACAATGTGTTCACTTTTTCCTTTTCTTTTAATTTGTTCTCTTACAATTTTATATCTCAAAATCTCATTGTTCTAAAATGAATAAACATAAAAGTTAAAAAGAAATCTCAAAAATACATTTTACATTTCATCTTTATCTTTACTTCTATAATTTAATTTTATTCTTTCTTTATTCTTATAATTTAATATATGTATATACGTTATGGTGTTTTGTTTTCTTTATCATGGTAGAGAGGATTAAAAGTAGGAATGAGCAACAAACCTGAAATATAACAAACGATTATTTAGTTATAGATTTAGCTTTAAAAATATTAGGTATGAGACGAGTATAATATTAGATAATACGGGTCAGGATATATTAGAAAGTTTGTTTTGGTAGCAAAGATAGAAAGTACGTTTAACCATCAATTGAGTAATCAAGGGCTTGGATTGAATGGATAGAATTAAACAAAAACAAGGAGGCGCGTGAGATTTCCTAAGACTGTGGGGTGTGGGCTTGGGTTGGGGGCGGGGAAGCCACCCAACGCCGCTTTAGCCACACCAGGCCAGCGTGGGTAGCAGTGTTGCCCCGTTGGCGTGGCTATGAAGCATGGCATGGGGCGGGTTGGGACGACGATGTGGCTAGCTGGGATTGACTAGGCAAACTTGACCGTTTGGGTAGTCGTTACCCAACAGCTATATTATAAAAAATATAGTTCTTTTTAAACTTATAAATATTCACCCATTTTTTTAAAAATTTTACCACTTCTCTACTTTTCACCTTCTTCTATCTCTATATTTTTTTTATAAATTCAACCCACTTAATCGTCTACAATGCATCTATTTAACCAAAACCTCGACCCGAACAACCCCTTTGCTTTCTAAGAGAGCCCGAACCCTAGCCCGCCACAAAACCACCAACCACCAAACCCAACCCGCGGCCAACTACAAGGTTTTCTATACTCCCCTTGTCCCGAGCTACCGTGTTTACACGAACTTTCCATAAGACGATTCATCTATTCCAAATAACCTTTCCCAACCCGAGTCCGTTCCCGAAACACAACCTCAAGACGTTGGTGGTGAAAATATATATCTTGCAAAAATATAACACGGATAAATGATGCAGTTTTTAATTTTATTATTATAATGTTTTTTTAATTTTAATGTAGTTTTTTTTTAATTTTATGTAATTTTTTTAGTTGGTTTGTTAATTTAATTAAATAAAAATTTATTTAGTTAAAAAAACATAGGAGTGACACAAGGCTCGTCACGCCAGCCGAAGCTACGTCACCTCACACCCAAAAAAAGCCACGCAACCAAGCCACACCATGTGGATCCCACCTTCGCCACTTTTCAACCCAACCCCCCCCCCTCCCCCACACACACACACACCACAACACACACCTACGGTCTAAGGGTATTCTAGTTCATTCAAGTCAATAGTTTTTCTTTCCTCCAATTCCCTCTCGTTTTTAAAACGTTACTAACTTTTTCATACGCATTATTTTTTTATAATAATTGCACCATAATAAAGAGTGCTTTTTTATATTTAAAACGAGCACATTATTATTATACTTTTGACAAAAAAAAGTTTTCGATAACCCAGATGCGTAAAACACAATGAACAAAAAACACAAAAATGGTTTTTTTCTAAAACGCAGTAGACTATAAAAACAAAAGAAAGTGTTCTTTCTAAAACGCAATAGATAAAAAACACAAAATAAAGTTATTTTTTAAACACAATGTATAAAAACACAAAACAACGTGTTCTTTCTAAAACGCAATAGACTAAAAAACACAAAAGAAAATGTTCTTTCTAAAACGCTATGGACAAAAAACCCAAAATACTTCTTTTCTAAAACGCAATGGATCAAAAACACAAAACAAAGGGTTTTTTTTAAATGCAATGGATCAAAAACAAAAAAGAAAGTGTTCTTTCTAAAACACAATAGATTAAAAACACCAAAGAAAGTGTTCTTTCTAAAACGCAATGAACAAAAAACACAAAAAATGTCTTTTCTAAAACGCAATGGATCAAAAACACAAAACAAAGTGTTTTTCTAAAACGCAATGGACAAAGAATATAAAAGAAAGTGTTTACTCCAAAACATAATCGACTAAAAACACAAAAGAAAGTGTTTATTCCAAAACGCAATTGACTAAAAATACAAAAAAAAAACTGTTTTTTTTTAACCCAATGGACAAAAAGCACACAAAAATGTGTTTTTCATTCTTTTGTAAAACGCGATGGACAAAAAACTGTGTTTTTTTAATTATTTTGTAAAATTCAATGGACAAAAGGCACACAAATATGTGTTTTTTCATTCTTTTAAAAACGCAATGGAAAAAGAACGTTTTTTTTTCGTTCTTTTGTAAAACACAATTCTAAATGAAAGTTTAAACTGAAAACTGTGTTTAAATTTTCTTTGAGAATTTTGTCAAATATCTGGTGTGCAACTTTTTACCACTTATTTCTTAATAAAATTGGAACCAATAATGTTGCCCAAAACAATAATACATCAAGAGAATGTTAGAATCATGATATCTTCACTTTGCCTATAAAATGTTTGAGAAATTTGAGAAGAGAAACACATGTTTCAATCGATTTCTCATGTTACATCGCATTATGTTAAATTGCAAACAAAATAAAAGAGATTGCATAAAAATAAACTAGGTTTCTTCAAAATAAATTAAACAAGTTGATTGAATGTTTAAACCATTCATTGATTCGCACTATGATATAGTAGTTCTAGAGAGAGAAAGTGAAGGAAAGGTTGAAGATGGTGGGTTTTGAAAATGATTGGTTTTGAAGATGAGAGAAAGATAAATGGAATAGATGAAAGGAGATTAACTAAAATGCTCCTCCTTATTTTTTTTATTATTTGTCACATGTCCTTTATGATTGCTTCCTACACTTTCTACCTAAACTAAACTTTCTATTTGATATTTCCCTAGAAAATACCTGACCTGTTATTTGAAACATATATATCTGTTACTCGAAAAATACTTGTAAAGGTAAAAAAAAACTATCTGTCTTTGGTTATAAATAACCTACTATTTCACTAATTTGTACTGTTTATGTTTTTAATTCTCCTAAGTAAAAAACTTAAATTAAAATAGTAATAAAAATTATGCAAAATTGTGTTTTTAATTCTCCTAAGTAAAAATTATGCAAAATTAAAATAGTAACAAGCATATTCAGAAACCATACAGGCAACTTTCTACAAACTAACGCACTGACACCTGACAATTGATCACCCGACACATACCAATGGTTATTAGACCAAGCATATGGTTAATAGACCAAGCATAGAGAACGATTCTACAACCGTGTATAATTTTGAGATTATCAACACTCATGCCAAGTCAATCTCACCGTCATTCTTTAAAACACTAGTAATAAAAAATATCAAATATATTACACATATATTATATACTAGCTTATAAACCCATGTATTACATGGTTTAAATATAAAAAAAATGTAAATTGAGTATTATTTTAATTTGTAGGTGTTACAAACCCATGTATACACAGGTTGAATATTGAAAAAAATGTATATTATAAACTTCTATATAATCTTTATCATACAATTAAAGAATGTAACAGTCTTATAATCTTACAAAATCATATTCACTAATTTTTATCACCCATGTTGAGTAAATATAAACTATAATATTTTACAAGCGTGTAACGGTTAATAAATGTAATAATATTATAATCTTATTACACGATTGAATATCGTGTATTGTTGATCGGCATATGAGTTGTTTCATAATTTATAATATTATTTATATTTAAATTTCCCTTGTGATAAATTAAATCATTTTTGTTTATAAGATTTATGCTAAGGTGGTATATTATAAATTTAAGTTTTAGCATTGTTTGTATTACTATACTAGTATTAAGCCCATATGTTGTGGTTGTCATAATACTGTGTCAAGTACTACCAGTGTTGTACCACTGTCAGTGACTACCAACACCAGAAAAGCTATAAAAAAAATAAAGACGGAAAAAAATAACGCAAAGCGAAAAGCAGACATAAAATCTTTGAATCGCGCACGCTTGTTATAGAGAAATTAAACCGGAATGTAAAACATAGAAAAAAATAACTAAGTCAATCTAGGACCCCATGCGTTGGACGAACTTGTCAAATGGAGAAAATAGATGTGTTACGACGGGCCAGTCAAAACGAAAAAAATAACGAAAAAATGTTGAACCCCACACGCACGTTGTGGTACAAAATTTAGAACGAAACGAAAAACTTGAGAAAGATGAAAAGTATGGTGGACCAAAATTGAAAATAAAAAAGAGTTGGGATTAAATTGTAAAAGATGAAAAACTTTGAGTTAAAAGTAAAAAAAACAAAGGGTATAAATTACAAAATTAAAGTTATTTATTAATTTTAGATAAATATAAGGAAAAAATAAGAGATACCTATATATTAGTCATTAATATTAATATTAAAAGAAATTTATTAAACAAATATAAATCAAATTTATAAGGTTGAAAGAGAGAATGACATGTAGTATTATTTGGCATATTTTATTATAAGTTAGATAACGTATAATAATAATATTGTTATTGTTGATTCCAACTTTTTAAAACACATACTTACAAAATACATATTATTATATAACGTATAACAATGACAATTTAAAAATCATCGATTGTTAACACGAGAGATACCATTTTATAACGTATAATAATTAGTGGGGGTTGGGTCTAAGGGGTAAAGCTATTAGAGTTATTGTATTGTTTCTGTTGACATCAAGGATTCGAGTCTTGTCAAAAAAAAGTTTTGATGTAATTTAAGTCGTTAAAAAAACTTATAATAATTTAGAATTTTTGATTGTTTACATGAAGATTCCAATATCACCACATGATTTTACTATTGTAAAATATATTGTTTGTATATATTATATTATAATATAATATAATTATAATTATAATTATAATATAATATTAAAATTAAAAATGAAAAAAAATAAAGATAAGAATACAAATATTAGTAAATATTGTAAGTTTGAATGAGAGAATGTCATTTGATATTAATTGGAATTCGATTAGGATGAAAGGGGTGCACTCCTCATCAGTGAGGGAATTTTTTAATCCAATTATATGTTGCCATGTCATTTCACCTCTCATTTTAAAACCACAAGGAGTGCACCCGGTTGTTGAAAAAATTATGGTGGATAGTTAGGTTGGTACACATTCGATCGGTCTCGTCTAATTTGCGAGCGGCGTCGCTTTGCCTTCGAACCGGAGCCCGTAACTTTTTTCTTGCCTTCGCTCTTGTTTTTTCTATCCATAGTATTGTTTGATTAAAATTGAATGGGTTGTGTGAATGGGGTGAAAAAAGATGGTTTCATAAAGGTATTTAATTCATTTTTTTAAAATTAACAGCATTATAGCCATTACATATGCTCCGACGGTCACATTTTCAATCGGTGAATGTCCACCGGAATCACCCCCCACGCGGCGAAAAAGGTTGGCGGCGGTGTGCCCCGCGGCAAACTCACCCCGCATGCCTCCCCGCGATCGCCCCGATTACCCTTAGATTAATATTATCATTTATTATAATAGGGATTAAGATAAGATATGATAAGTGATATTCATATATTAAACTAAATATAAATAAAAATTGTGAGTTTGAATGAGAGAATACCATGTGGCATTTTTTGGAATCATTTATTAGATGATAGAACAGATATAGTTTTTAGATAAAAAGTCCGGATATGTTTTTATCAGATTTCACCTATAGTTCATAACTTTTTAAAATTACACCTATAGTCCCATCTTTTGCACACACTTTTCTCGGATAGTCCCTAACGTGAATGGGGGTTTGTTTTTTGTGTTAAGTGTATGTGAAATGACAAAATTGCCTTTATACCAAAAGAGAACTAGCAAATAAAACATTAAAAAGTATAAAAAACATTTGGGACCTACATTTTTCCCACCTACCCACCCACCCCACTCATCTCCCATTTTCCTTTTTTCTCACTCTTCTCTCTGCAACTACTCTCACCATTCAACAACCACCATAACTCCTCTACACCACCATAACACCTAATAGCTCCACCCCACCATCACTGAAAGTTGGAAAAAGAACCACCATTCCACCTAACACCTCCACCCCGCCGTTACCAGAAGCCAGAAAGAGAACCATCAAACCACCACCACCATTCCACCTCCACCCCGCCATCGCCAGAAGCCGGAAAAGAACCACTAAATCACCACCACCATAACACCTAACACCTCCACCCCGCCATCGTCTTCTGATCGCTGTAATTTGTTTTGAATCAATTTATCCATTTCTAGGGTTTCATTTTACTCATTTTCAGAAGTTTATATTTCATGAACTGATGTTGTTTATATTTCATTAGCTCGTGAAGTTATGAGATTTGCTAAGAAAAGGTGGATCCAATGGTGGTATGATGTTGGCGACTGTGGTCAAATGTTGACCAATGATTTGCATGTTACACACCAATTTTCAGGTGGTTGATGAAGATGGGGGTGATTGTTTGATGGTTGCAAGGTGAAGGTGGGGGTGGGTTTGCCGGAAAATGAGAGAAGGAAGGGATAAAGTATGGTGGGGTAGGGGTTAGTTATAGTGGGCACAAATTAATTATAGATGAATTAATTATATTCTTTAAAGTTAAGGGAATTTTAGCCATTTCACATACACTTAACACTAAAAACTAACCCCCATCCACGTCAGGGACTATCCGGAAAACAGATGTGCAAAAGGTGGAGACTATAAGTGTAATCTTAGAAAATTAGGGACTATAGATAAAAGTTGAAAAAAACACAGAACTATCCGAGCATTTTTCTCTAGTTTTTAGGAAGAAAAAAGTGTAAATGCAATTTGCCTCCTTGTGGTTTGTTCTAGATTGCATAATAACACCCTACGTTCCAGTTTTTACCAAATGAAACCCTGAAGTGGACGTTTCATGACACTCTGACATCGAAACATTAACGTCTGGTTAAAAAACATGTGAAAAGACAATGGTACCCTTTTATTCTTTCATTATGACACCTTGTGGTTATATCAGTATAATGATTAAAAACCATCTCCATCATCACTCCCACCACCATCATCCTCACCACCACCCAACACATACACACACACTCTCTCTAAAAAGATTATAACCCAAAGCAATAAGAAAATACACACACTGATTCTTTCTCTATTTCTTGAAAATTTTCTTTAAGGATAAAAAAAGAAGATCCAATTTTCTCTTTATAGAACAAAACCCACATACCTACTCTCTCTAAACATTCCCCGTTCTCTCTCTAAACATTCTTGGCTAGAAAAATGGTGGTAAACGTGATAAAATGGAAGCATTGGGCGCCATTAATATCAAAGGAATTCAATGTCACACCCCAACCCGCAGCGGAAAAGGTGATCGGGGCATGATTGGGTTATCATCAAAGCTCATGACATTTATTATGCGTTTCATATTCATTAATACAATTTAATGGAAATTTACAATAAAAATAACAACATGTTCTAACTATCAATCTAAGCTTCTTTATTCTCTTCTAAGGCATTTCCTATGTTTTCCTTGCTTCAACCTGTTCACATGTATCATGTGTAAAAGGGTTTTTGGATCAACATAAAGTTGGCGAGTGAATCCTATGGAAAACATTTGAACAAGTTTATTTAATTGATTATGAAATGAGTGCACAACCACACATGAGTAAAAATAGATGTAAACTTATTCAACAATCATTAGATATTAAATAAAGCACACATGAACAATAATGGAACGTTTAGAGGCACGCGTTGCTCAACTCGTCTCTCACGAGGAACTGATGGGCCTAATGAATGAATTGCATAAACATGATAATATGAAAGACATAACTACAAACAATATAAACTCAATGATATACACATGAACAATAATGGATTGGTTTTGAGGCACGCGTTGTTCAACTCGTCTCCCACGAGGAACTGATGGGCTTAATGAATGAATTTCATATGATTTGACAAAATGAAATAAGTAATCACAACAATATAAACAATCTAAGTTTAGATCACGATATGGTATGGCACAAGTTTAAATAAACGAGTTAATTATTTTGTGACACATGACACACCCCAAAACGTGTAATTAAAAGGGGGAGTTGTAAGATTCACTCACAGTGGGTGCGTTCGGTTGATGATGTTGAATGCACGCGAAGTGGTTTTAACCACGAGTGAAATTAACCTAGATAAATAGCATTATGGTTCGGTAAGTAAACGGATTTTATTAATCCATTTTAGTAGGATTGTTGGGTGTATTTTTGTGAGTTTAAGGCTATTTTCTAACCTTAAAAATGTTATTTCTAAATATTTTTAATTGATTTTTAATTAAAATAAATAAATAAAAATAAAAAATTTTGACTTTTTTTTTTGACCGTTGACTTTGACTTTGACTGTAACAGTGACTGTTGACCGGTTCGTATGTATTATTGTGTGCGCTGGGTGAGGCTCGAACCCGAGACCTCCCGTACGTGTGCACGCAGCTCTACCAACTGAGTTACGTGTCTAACCCGAAATATTTCTGTTTTTAATTATATTTATATATTAATTAGGTTAAACAGAAAATCCTTTATTTTTAAAAACGATTTTAATCCAAAGAATCGGTGCGCTCCACAGGTCTCGAACCCGGGACCTGTGGCTTATACTAACACACAGTCCACCACTGGACTGTGTGTCCAACTTGTTAACTTAACTGATTTTATTATACTTAAACACAAATTAATTATTTTCATTTCTGACTTATTTAAAAAGTTTAATAATTATCCGGGTCGATGCAGAAGACCGGACTCGAACTCGAGACGTGTGATTAAACATACACACAGTCCACCACTGGACTGTGTGTCTAACTTGGTTATTTTTCCGGTTATTAATATACTTAACATATAACAGTGGTGACTCCGGTTCGGTTAACAAAAAAGGCATTTTTATTAACGCAGCGTGTGTGGAACAAGATTCGAACTCGAGACGTTTGTGCTTAATGTGCACACAGTCCACCGCTGGACTGTGTGTCTAACCCGAGTAATAACTTGATTTTAATTATACTTATATGTTACCGAACATCGTCTTCTTCGTCAGTTTTAACCAGAATCGGAAGTCCGACTGGTTCAAAGTTTTAATCGGTTTCTTTAGCGTTTTTTAGTTAATTACAGGTGAGGTTAAATAAAAAGAATGAAGGATTAAGCGGAAAGGTATACCGACTAGCTTCCTCTGTTTTCCGGCAGAACTCCGGCGACAGCAAACACTTCCGGCGACGTGTGTCTTGCAGCAGCGAGTCTTCAGAAAGCTTGAAAAGGATGTGGGTGACTTCGGTATAAGCTCAGAGGGTTTAGTAAGGTTTAGAAGTGGAAGGTTCGGTTTTCCGGCGACGAACAGAATATTTCCGGCGAGTGAGTTTTCGCCGAGAAAGGGTGTGGTTTTGAGCGAAAATGTATGCAGAGGTTCGAGGGGGTATTTATAAGGCAAGTCGTCGATGAATTTGGTCCGATTTCCGACTTGATTCGTCGGTTATCATTTCTCCGGCGGTTATAGCTTTTGTCGCGGACTCAGACATCGGTTATAACCGATGTCCTAGTAATTGTTTACGTTATAACTGAAGATGTCGTTAAAACTCGCGAGATTGCCGGGATTTCCGACGACTGAACTTTGGGCGCCGGTTTTGAATTCGGAAAGACACTTTATGAATTAAATGATCTTAATAATTAACAAAAGATACAAGTGGCGCAGTGGTTTAAATGTTGAGTGTTAAGTCAGTGTTGACCCGGCTACTGACCCAGGTTCGAAACCCGGCAGTAACAATTTATTTTTATTTTGCGATTTTCAACAGTTTTTCAAAAACTAACTATATATTTCCATTTAATAATTAATTATGTATCTTTTAAAATTATTTTGGGCATTAAATTCTCAACGAAATTTTAAACTGATTGTTCGGTTAATAAACGGGGCGGGTTTGGTAAAAATCCGTTTTTGACGGATGTTACAGTATCCCCTGCTTTTTAGAAATTTCGTCCCGAAATTTAAATAGTGATATATTTGACTAAAAGAATGATGGTGTTTAGTTTTGACAGTTACATACTTAGAAAAAGTAAGGGTTTAAGTTTTTGTTTGAGGCGGTAACGTTCCTTGTAAGGGTTAAGTATCCCATTACAGGAATCGCCTTTTGTTGCCTACTGTAAAAGAATTGATAAGCAGAATTGATTTGCTAACTATGATATCATGCATAAGAGTTTGGATATGTTTGGAAGGGTATGGTTATATCCTAAGGCAAAACTTCTAATACTACAACCTACATGGAACATAAATAAACACAACAGCTAATATTTGAACATAAATAAACACAACAACTAATATCAATAAGTTATGATTGGTTCTATGACTATAGAACATAAATAAACACAACAGCTAATATTTGAATCCACATTCTGATATCATATATGTTTGAATGGTGACAGTTCCTCTCTCGTTTGTTATGATGGAGAGGTTAGTTTATGTAGAAATGGAACACAGTCCAATTTCTTTAAATAGCGAGATGATATAAATGTAACACAAATTTCAACCAAGGCAATACTAAATCCTACATGGAACTTCTCATAACCGCCTGATAATGCCTCTGATCCTTTGGCAAGAATACTTATATATAGGAAGTACCAGCGGCGTATCCACCATATTCTTGCCAAATTTTCATTGGTTTTATCCACAAGTTATGATTAGTTACTAAGAAACTAATAAATCCTACATAGAACTTCTCATAACCGTCTGACAATGCCTCTGATCCTTTGACAAGAATACTTATATATAGGAAGTACCAGCGGCGTATCCACCATATTCTTGTCAAATTTTCATTGGTTTTATCAGTGAATTATGATTAGTCCTATATGACTCTACAACCAATACAACAAACATAAAATACTGATATGAAAAATGTCTGTGCGATCAAGGCTCAATCAAACGGAGCCGACCGTATTGCATGTACTGAAAATGAAATTGTCTGTGCGCTCAAGGCTCAATCAAACGGAGCCGAGCGTATTGCATGTACTGAAAATGAAAATGTCTGTGCGCTCAAGGCTCAATCAAACGGAGCCGAGCGTATTGCATGTACTGAAAATGAATAACTTAATCTAAACAACAATCACACAAACAGCCTATGCATGGAACCTCTCATAACCGCCTGATAATGCCTCCGATCATTTGACAAGAATACTTATATATAGGAAGTACCAGCGGCGTATCCACCATATTCTTGTCAAATTCTCATTGACTTTATCCGCAAGTTATGATTAGTTTTATGCGACTCTACAACAAACACCACAACCACAAGATACTGAAAATGTAAAATGAACTGTGCGATCAAGGCTCAATCAAACGGAGCCGATCGTATGTGGGCACGCCAGGTTCAACCGCATAATAAAATGGGAAACAGGCTCAACACTCATAAATGGGGAGCGGCGGCCTCGGTATTTGCATATACTGAAAATAATAAACAATAATTACTCTAACAGTCTACACATGGAACCTCTCATAACCGCCAGATAATGCTTCTGATCCTTTGACAAGAATACTTATATATAGGAAATACCAGCGGCGTATCCACCATATTCTCGTCAAAGTTTCATTAGCTTTATCCTTAAGTTATGTTTGGTTCTATGTGATAAAGAAAAAAACATAAAACTAAACGATAGGAGTTGAATCTGGATCTTCGGCGAAGAGGACTAGTTGGGTATCTTCGTTTGGGCCGTCATTATCTTCGACAGGATTGGCGTTGATATTGAAGACTCTTCCTCTTGCTGGTGGCCTAGTGGTTGGGTTTTCTTGGTTTACTTGGTTAACTGGGTTTGATTGGGCTTGAGTGTTGATGACGTTAACCAATTGAGGGCATGTGTTTCTAAAGTGGGTAGGGTCGCCACAATTGAAACAAGCTCGAGCATATGGGAACATGGGGTATTGGGGTTGTTGATAGGTTTGGTTTATGGTTTGAGTAGGGGAAGAGGTTTGGTTTTGAAAGGTGCGGCAAACCTTGCTCAAATGACCATAGCGTCCACAAGTTGCACATAGACGACAAGGTAAGGTATGGGGATGGTGATAAAAATAGTTGTTGCATCGAGGGTGAGGTCCAAGATATGGTTTCTTATTTGGGTAAGTTGAGTTGGGTGCCACTTGGGTGATTGGGATAGCTTGGATGGGTATGGCGTGTGAAATTGGTTGATTTCGTTGGATAGCAGCGAAAAGTTGCCCGTCTCTTTTTCTCTTAGAATTAGGTTGAGAAGGGGATTCGGTTTGGGTGGAGTCGGAGGTTTCAGTCGATTCTTTATCCTTCTTCTTCTCCTCCTTGAAGTCTTTGTTCCGGATTCGGTTCTCGGTGAGCTCTGTTGCTAACTCCATTGCTGCTTCCAAAGTTGCAGGCGCGGTACTTATTACAGGGTCTTGAATCTTTGACGGAAGACCACGAATGTAGTGCTCGATCAAACGGTAGAGGGGAGTGAACATGTTGGGAACCATTTGATGTAATTCGAGGAATCTTTTGTTGTATGTGGTGTGGTCTCCTTCCTTTTGCTTCAATAAGTAAAATTCATCTTCTAATTTCTTGATTTCGCTCCTTGGGCAAAATCGTCTGGTCATGATTTCCTTCAATTCGTTCCAAGTTAAGGTCATAGCATCTTCAACACCTCGTTTGGCCTTCTCTGTATTCCACCAAGTAAGTGCTATCCCATATAATCGACCGGTAGCATATCGCACTTTGCGATCGTCAGGGCAATCGCAATTTAGAAAAGTGTTCTCCATCTCTTCAAACCAATGGAGGAGAGCGGTGACACCTTCAGTCCCTTTGTATTTTGGAGGGTCGCATGATTTGAAATGCTTGTAGGTGCATTTAGTGGTATTTGATGGAGAGTTGATAATGTTTTGGTTTTCTTGATTGACAGGATTAGCGGTGAGTGCTTGTTGAACTTGGATTACAATGTTGGGTATTACGGCAGCCATTTGTTGAGCGATTAGGGCAGCCATACGCTCGCGGGCTTTTCCTGCTCTCATCTTCCTACGAGCGAGGTTAGAAGACATCTACAAGGAATACATGTCAAGAGTATGAGTTGGATGTTTTTGGGTTCATGGGTCGCACTAGGAATGAACATTCATAAAATAATTATAGAAAAATAAATCTACTACATCCATAGGATGTCTTGGGCTTTGCTCGCCATTAGGCCCTACATGCCGCCATACTTTACCTTTGTAATCATGTGGGCCCCCATGAATACCGGTTTTTCATATGGTTCGCACGGGTTTGCCTGGTTGCGTACACTAAAGAAAATCGAGAAATATGTATACAACGTGTGATATTCGGAATGTGTCCAGGTGTAGACACGGTGACACCTCAAAGCGGGGTTAGTTCGAACGACGTTTGGTGTGGCATGCTTTGGCCTAATAGGTCCTTCGTACTCTCATCGTTGGTCCCCAGGTAGGCAAACTGGTCCATTATATTGGATTTATACGAATGCCAACCTAGACAGGACGTTCCGACTACCGGTACTTGTACCCTTCCAGTTACTACATGCCCGTCGCAGAACTTACTTTGATGAGATTTGAAAATTGCAACAAAATCTTTGAATAATGATAGTATGAAAATGAATTGAATATATGAACATTGATATATGTATAATGAATATGTATATAAGCATGTATGTTTGACTGTAAATATAAACAAATATGAAACAGATAAATATCACAAGTTTGTATGAAACCACCTAATCAATTAAAATTTAGGCAGATTATAGTATAGGCTCTAAGGGTCTAATAACCTATCCTATATCCCTATAGTCATGGCTCTGATACCAATCTATCACACCCCAACCCGCAGCGGAAAAGGGATCGGGGCATGATTGGGTTATCATCAAAGCTCATGACATTTATTATGCGTTTCATATTCATTAATACAATTTAATGGAAATTTACAATAAAAATTACAACATGTTCTAACTATCAATCTAAGCTTCTTTATTCTCTTCTAAGGCATTTCCTATGTTTTCCTTGCTTCAACCTGTTCACCTGTATCATGTGTAAAAGGGTTTTTGGATCAACATAAAGTTGGCGAGTGAATCCTATGGAAAACATTTGAACAAGTTTATTTAATTGATTATGAAATGAGTGCACAACCACACATGAGTAAAAATAGATGTAAACTTATTCAACAATCATTAGATATTAAATAAAGCACACATGAACAATAATGGAACGTTTAGAGGCACGCGTTGCTCAACTCGTCTCTCACGAGGAACTGATGGGCCTAATGAATGAATTGCATAAACATGATAATATGAAAGACATAACTACAAACAATATAAACTCAATGATATACACATGAACAATAATGGATTGGTTTTGAGGCACGCGTTGTTCAACTCGTCTCCCACGAGGAACTGATGGGCTTAATGAATGAATTTCATATGATTTGACAAAATGAAATAAGTAATCACAACAATATAAACAATCTAAGTTTAGATCACGATATGGTATGGCACAAGTTTAAATAAACGAGTTAATTATTTTGTGACACATGACACACCCCAAAACGTGTAATTAAAAGGGGGAGTTGTAAGATTCACTCACAGTGGGTGTGTGTCTAACTTGACTGTGTGTCTAACTTGGTTATTTTTCCGGTTATTAATATACTTAACATATAACAGTGGTGACTCCGGTTCGGTTAACAAAAAAAGGCATTTTTATTAACGCAGCGTGTGTGGAACAAGATTCGAACTCGAGACGTTTGTGTTTAATGTGCACACAGTCCACCGCTGGACTGTGTGTCTAACCCGAGTAATAACTTGATTTTAATTATACTTATATGTTACCGAACATCGTCTTCTTCGTCAGTTTTAACCAGAATCGGAAGTCCGACTGGTTCAATGTTTTAATCGGTTTCTTTAGCGTTTTTTAGTTAATTACAGGTGAGGTTAAATAAAAAGAATGAAGGATTAAGCGGAAAGGTATACCGACTAGCTTCCTCTGTTTTCCGGCAGAACTCCGGCGACAGCAAACACTTCCGGCGACGTGTGTCTTGCAGCAGCGAGTCTTCAGAAAGCTTGAAAAGGATGTGGGTGACTTCGGTATAAGCTCAGAGGGTTTAGTAAGGTTTAGAAGTGGAAGGTTCGGTTTTCCGGCGACGAACAGAATATTTCCGGCGAGTGAGTTTTCGCCGAGAAAGGGTGTGGTTTTGAGCGAAAATGTATGCAGAGGTTCGAGGGGGTATTTATAAGGCAAGTCGTCGATGAATTTGGTCCGATTTCCGACTTGATTCGTCGGTTATCATTTCTCCGGCGGTTATAGCTTTTGTCACGGACTCAGACATCAGTTATAACCGATGTCCTAGTAATTGTTTACGTTATAACTGAAGATGTCGTTAAAACTCGCGAGATTGCCGGGATTTCCGACGACTGAACTTTGGGCGCCGGCTTTGAATTCGGAAAGACACTTTATGAATTAAATGATCTTAATAATTAACAAAAGATACAAGTGGGGCAGTGGTTTAAATGTTGAGTGTTAAGTCAGTGTTGACCCGGCTACTGACCCGGGTTCGAAACCCGGCAGTAACAATTTATTTTATTTTGTGATTTTCAACAGTTTTTCAAAAACTAACTATATATTCCCATTTAATAATTAATTATGTATCTTTTAAAATTATTTTGGGCATTAAATTCGCAACGAAATTTTAAACTGATTGTTCGGTTAATAAACGGGGCGGGTTTGGTAAAAATCCGTTTTTGACGGATGTTACATTCAAGGTGAAATTCATGGTGTCACACCCCGAATTTCCTATCCAAATCCATACACCGGTGGGCCCGGGTGGGGAGTATCGTGACGTTAGTTGATAACATCATTGTCAATTAAACACGGCACAACGGAAGTCTTCAAAATGAACTAAGTGCAGATAGCATTTACCGGAAGGCTCTAGTCTGGATTATGGCATAAGCTAACCAATTAAATACTAACGGTCTTATTTAAGTCATAGACTTAGACCGAGTAGTGTACAGGATCAAAACGTATAACGCTTGATTAAACGATGATTGGATAGAATGTGGTTTAAACCCAACAAGTACTTTGACTTGTATAAAATGGGTAACATTCTGGATTTTGAGCTTAAAGTGACAAGGTTAAACCCGTTTTGGTTAATTTTTGTAAACTAGTTACATATACTTAACCGTACGCATATTAGCGATATCGGGTAATTGGATGAGTCACGGACAAGTTCTATATGCCATTATACTTTAATTAAGTTGTAATATCAGTAGGATATCAACTTATATGCCCATTAAGGTTTTAAAATGAAACTATGCCTCATAAGGGCATTTCGGTAATTTCATACCGTATAAAAGGAACTTGAATAAATTAAATGTTATAATTATAAATATTCTGGAAAAATAATTTATTTATGATATAATATCAGTAGGATATTAATTATATGTATAATTTATCTTTTATGACCAAACTATGCACCGAAGGGGCATTTTGGTCATTTACACATAGTTTATAAATTATTTGGGATTCTGAGTTTATATCAAATACCTACTATATAAATATTTAAAATACATTTTAAAATTAGTAGATAACAAGTCTTGGTTGATAGTGCTGGTTTAAAACCATACTATGCGCCGAAATGACGCTTATGTCGTAAAATGACAATTTATGCGATGTTTAACGAAAACTGATGTTAAGGTCAGATTAAAATGTCTTAGATATGTTATTTAATATAACATATCAGTAGGTAAAAGATTTACCTTGAAAAGATATGATTAAAACCATTTTATAAGCCATAAGGGCTTTATCGTCATTTACCGACATATCACAAGGACTTGTTCATAAACTCAGTTTATAATCTGATTTGACATACCAAATAATCCTACTTATAATATTATATAAGTAGGAAACTCATTTTCAAGTTCATTATCATTTAAACCTTATCTTATGTAAAAGGGCATTTTAGTAAAAAATGGCATAATTACGGAACTTGCGCATAAACTCAGATTCTGATTATGATCATGTAATATAACCTCAGAGGGTTATGCTACATTATATTACGATCATAATAACTTTAGATCAGTGGTTAACTAATCTAAATCGGGTTAGAATCAAAAGTCAAAGCAGAAGCCAGACTTTGCGACTTTCGGTTGCGAACCGACCCTAGAATTGAAATTGACGAGCCGAACATGTCCTTACATGTTCTAATAATTATTACCAACTTGTTTAAGTGTCAAAATAGGTTTTATAACTTATATAAGATCAATTTATGATTTTTTCGAAAAATGGCCAGTTTGACTTTTATTATCATAACTTTGACCCGTCAATTGGTCTAGCAAACGTGATCTTCAGGAGGTGCCCTTTATAGGGACTAACACCTACCTTATTACGATCACTTAGCCATGTTCATTATGAACAATGGCTAGACCATAATGGTCTTAACCGAAAGTCAAGGCGTTTTCCGAAAAACGCTTGACTTTTGGCTATAAAAGCCTATAAATGAAAATACATGAGCAAAGAACAATTACAAGAGGTTCCTAGAATGCAAGATAACTAAGTTGGATGCTCCTTTCAGTTAGGAACTTCCAGAGGAGGGAGATAGAGTTGAAAATGAGAAAAGTGCAAGTTGAAATGGTGAACTTTGGCACCTATTTATAGTTGGAGAGCTTGAAGGAGGTGATGCCAGGTGCTAAGGGGTGTAAGAGGGAGCTTACAAGTATCCTAAAACGTGACATAACAGTTTGGAAGATCATGGTTTCGAATCAAATGGTTTTTGGCAATTTGTGTGGAGGCTAAGCAAATTTTCTGCAGATACAGGCCTCTCGCGCCCCACGAGAGGCACAGGGCTTGCCTCTCGCGCCCCGTGAGCGCCTTAGGCAGATTTGAAGTTTGCCACTTTTAGTCCCTCAACTTATTAAAACCTCCTAGAACCTCCTAAAACACCTTTTTAGCACTTTTAGTCCTCCATAGCCAATACTTGGCATACCCGGGATTATGGCCGGACATTGTCGAGCTTCTCGGTTCGTTAAAAGGTCACTCAGAGGTATAATTAACATGTTGACACTTTTAACCCCTCCAACGTCCAACTTTTATATAATTATGGATTTAATCCCCCTCGTCCAACAAATGGGACACGTGAGAGTTAGGACTTCGTAAAAGATCACTTAGAGGCTCATTATAAGCATGTTGACTCCGATGTCACTCAGAGGTTGGGCATGTTGACACAACGGTCACTGAGAGGCCAAGTTTAAGCATGTTGACACTAATGGTCACTCAGAGGCTATGTTTTAAGCATGTTGACATTAATGGTCACTCAGATGCTTGGTTTACGCATGTGGACATCAGAAGATCACTCAGAGACTTAGTTTGAGCATGTTGACGCTTTTAGTCCCTGCTAGTCTTTAATAGACTAAAAATGAAAATATAACATGTGTCGCTATATTATTGGACACAATTTTACAGGGTGTTACAGATGGTGAAGAAGATGGAAAGTGGGAGCTATGATCTTGTGCATGCGGGTCCAGAGAAGGGATGCTAAAGGGTTGTGGAGATTAAGTGGAAGGGGCCTAAGATTTCTTTGGTTCTTTTAGGAGGACTGTATAGAGAAATTTCACAAGAGAGGAGGGAGTTGTTAACCCAAGCAAGGTCGTTTAGTGGGATGAAGAGTTTCAAACAATTTGTACACTTTCTGGGTATAAAGAGATTGCTTTTAATCCTTGGGAGATTGGGTTTTATGTCGTGGGTTTAATCCTATTGTTGCAGAATTTGATATGGGTTATCTTTTTCCCACCTATTGTTGCAGAATTTGATAGGGGTTCGGTTGTTTAGTTATTAACGAAAGTGGGTTTGGTTTAGGTGTGAGAAACGAAGGTATGAGCGAAGGCGGTGTGTTCGATTCAGATGAAGAAGTGGATGATTCTCAATGGTGGTAGGTTGAACGTGTTGGTGTTGACCAGTTACACTCTGTGTGTGAGATACGAAGAAGATGAAGAATAAGTAAAGTAAGGGTGTCAGAATGTGAGATAGTGAAGATGAGGGAGGAGATGAAGTGTGGTTGGTAAGCTTCAAAGGTGAAAATGACACATATAACCCTGAGACTAGCAGTCAACCTCAGGGTTTCTTACAATAAAAAGAGTTAAATGCTTGGTTGGTCCCTGTGGTTTGCAAATCTTGCAGACTTGGTCCCAGTGGTTCACTAATTACACACTTGGTCCCAGTAGTTTCAAATTTTGCACTCGGGTGGTCCTTACCACTAACCTTTGTTAGATTTCTCAGTTAAGTATATGCAAAATTACTATATTACCCTCCTTCACAAATCTGCAACCTCCACATCCACCTTAAACCCACCACCACCTCCACCGTCAACTGACCACCACCACTGCAACAATCACCGGAAAGGTTAGAAGAAGGAGGTACACCGAAACCGAAGGGGTGTTGAGGCGGTATTCTCGGCGGCTTCAGTCGTCTTCTCCGGCGCTCCGGCAAGTTGCAGGTTTTTCGGCTGTGTTTCCTTTTTCTGCAAAACTGATTGATCGGAATTCGTATGCCTATTTTGATGCAATTTTTCTTCAAGAAAGTAAGAAACATCAACCAGAATATCTGCTGACTTTCAGTTCTTGAAACGTCGATCGTTAACAATTTTTAAAACCTTAATGTTTTGCAGCTCAACGAAGACGGGTCTCTTGTTTTAACAGGGTTGGATTCGAAACTTTCAAAGAATCTTTCCCCTGATCTTCAAAAGCTTAAATGCAAGGTGATGAAAATGATCAACTGATTAGGCTTTCTTTATTTTAAGATACTTCAGTTCTCATGATCGTTTTTTTCTTGTAACAGGGAGCCTTTCATGCATTGAAATTTGCAAAATCAGTTAGAGATCTTGGTAACCGAATTGCAAGAAGAAAAATTGCATCAAAATAGGCATACGAATTCCGATCAATCAGTTTTGCAGAAAAAGGAAACACAGCCGAAAAACCTGCAACTTGCCGGAGCGCCGGAGAAGACGACTGAAGCCGCCGAGAATACCGCCTCAACACCCCTTCGGTTTCGGTGTACCTCCTTCTTCTAACCTTTCCGGTGATTGTTGCAGTGGTGGTGGTCAGTTGACGGTGGAGGTGGTGGTGGGTTTAAGGTGGATGTGGAGGTTGCAGGTTTGTGAAGGAGGGTAATATAGTAATTTTGCATATACTTAACTGAGAAATCTAACAAAGGTTAGTGGTAAGGACCACCCGAGTGCAAAATTTAAAACTACTGGGACCAAGTGTGTAATTAGTAAACACTGGGACCAAGTCTGCAAGATTTGCAAACCACAGAAACCAACCAAGCATTTAACTCCAATAAAAATTAAAAGGTAGGATATCATTATATAACCTATACAACCTGTACCAAACCACATGTGACAAATTACACTACTTAAAAAAACGCAAGGAAAAATGATTTTTAACAAAATTTTTTGACTCGAGTCAAGTCATGATTATTCAAAGAATCGTCAAAAACTCTCATTGCTACCGACACGGAATCCACTCTTCAACTCAACCAAACAAACCCTTATTGTTATCATTGTCTCCGCCCGATCTCAACCATTTTCCGGCGAGAACATCTGTCGGAAAACGATCACAACCGCCGCCGTTTGATCCAATTGTCGCACTGTATTCATATTCACTCTCAAAACAATGGCTCCGGTTTCGGCTTTAGCGAAATACAAGCTCGTGTTCTTAGGAGATCAATCAGTTGGAAAAACGAGCATCATCACTCGATTCATGTATGATAAGTTCGACAATACTTATCAGGTAACTAATTTGATCTAGCTATATGTTGCTAAGTTGTTAATCGTAGCATATATGTGTTTAGGTTTTCGATTTGTAGTGTATACAGTATACGTAGAATGTGTTTTTGTGCGGTTGATCTGATTTTGAGTTGTAGTTATATCTGTTGTTTTAATGTTGAAGGTTGTGAGATTGTGTTGTTGATTTTGAAAATTGAATGTAAGTAGGCTTTGAATATTGTTAATCGTAGGATTATTACTTATTATGAGGATGTAAGAAGTAAGAGGTCACAGTGTTATTCTGGTGATTGTAGCTTATAGGAAAAAGATGATCGTCTATTATAATGTTTATAGGAATCAGATTAGTGAAAACTTATTTGAGTTTAATACTAACTCTTATTCGGACCGTGTTTTGTTCTATTTGTGGCGATACTGTATTGAGTTAGAACTACTTACATATGGCTAGTTGTATTGTAAGGGCTTTTGTTGCATATATGTGACATCTGGTCTTGTTTGAGTTTTTCTAGAAGAATTTTTTATATGATGGGTGATGACAGAGAGCTCTCTCTTCTATCTGGATTAACCACCCATTCTATTTGGAAACAGTTAAATCGAAACTTATATTAATCTCTAGTCAGCCCATTTAGTTATAATACAAATCGACAAAGTAGTCGACTAAACATATTATACAATATCAAGAATTTATCTCAATTCTGAAATCTGAAGTATGTAGTAGATGGGATTATACTTCTACTTTATTACTTGTCTCTAAATAAACTTTGTATTTTCATTAACATATACATACAAAAGGCTACCATCAATGTAAAAACCCATTTTAGTAGGTGAAAAGGTCAGTATCTTGGGGTGAAAGTTGGAACAGACAATACTATATTTGCCCTGTTTTGAAAAGTTAGAAACTCAGGTTTGAAATTCTGATTAGAGTAGTCAGTAGTGTTGGTAACTTGGTATATGATTATCTGTTTACTTCACCAAAATTGTAGACGATGGTTACATTAAATATAATAAGATTGTTGACATCTGATAAGTAAAAGTATTGTAAGCGTGAACTCTAAAAAAATTGAGGAAACTAGAGAGGCACCAATAGTAGAAAGGTCAAAGACAACTTGATTTTATAATTTTTCATGTCGATGAAGCTATGGTTTACATTCACTCACGAATTGTAACATATATTCTTGTTATCTATGCAATTAATAGCGTGCTATAGCTGTTAGCAGACATCCTATCGCATAGCTGTCCAAATAGCGGTCACTTATAGCGGTGCTAAATGTCGCCATTTGACCGCTATTTTGAATCCTGTATAGACTTTTCTAAGTTTTTTAATTTTGAGGCTAAAAGCTGGGTAAGACCCACATAAATCAGTTTTTTGTTTGAAATAACCCAAAAGTAAAGGCCCAACCACAAATTATACCTAGTCCGTGTACGATACGACGGAGGCCAAAAGTTTAAACTTCAAACATTGACACTTTTATGTATTGAATTTGATATTACTATTAATATTTTGCATGATATTACTGTGAATTTTGATATTACAATTAATATTTTTCAAATATATTTATATATATATATTGATATATATATAATTATTGATATACCACCGCTATAACCTATATATCATATAACGGACCTTGACTGCTATTTGATTTTGGACCACTATAACTGCATAGCTTGTTATAAACTCGTTAGGAGTCGATTTTTTTGGCCCCATGAAGTAAATCACCATAGGTGGTATTTTCAGTTTAAAAATGAGTAAAACTAGTTATCGTGATGCATTATACTTTTATCTTGGGAAATGAGATGTTAATTAGTTAGAATCAATTTGTTAAAAGAATAAATGGAAAGCGAAGCCCAAAATTTGTTTGATGGCAGGAGACACGATTATGTATTCCAGGTAAATGACTAACGGAAAGGATCTTTTAGGTTTATTGGGCTAGGCAAAAGCATGTGGCTAATTGTTGTCGCCTCGGTCATAATAGCTAAAAAGAATTGGTCTGATGGTTGGATTAAAGTGGACTATGCTTAGGGAAAGTGAAGTAGGCCGAGAAAAGAAAGGAAACTAGTCTAGCACTCTGGCCCGAATCACCTAGGATTCTTGTAATGTTGTGGGCACAATGTGTAGCGTGGGCCGATCAATTTAGAGAAGGGGCGTGAGATCGGGCTTGGTTTGGACACCTTGCCTACTCACAAGTAGTGTTAGGATTTAGAGCACACACACACGATCAATAAACGAAAGCAATAAGAAAAGTAGACACGAGATTTACGTGGTTCGGTCACAGTGTGTAACCTACGTCCACGGGGGCAACTAGGGTTTGTATTTTATTGAGTGATAATGTTTACAAGTACAAGAGATATATTTATAGGCTAGAATTAGGGTTAGTCCCTTGCTAAACAAGTAACTAAACATCTGGGCCTAAAACACTTAAAGCCCATTAGGGTTAGGGCCGGCCGAACCTTTCCCTTTTTCTCTCTAATTCTTGGCTAACCTTAATGGGCCTGAAGGCAACATCTCCAACAGGTAGTGTTGTAAACGAACCGAACGAACTTGAACAAGGCCTTGTTCGTGTTCGTTTGTTAAGGATATAATGTGTTCATGAACTCTTACCGGACGAGATTTTTTGTTCGTATTTGTTCATTAAGGAAAGGAACGTGTTCACGAACGGTTCACGAACACAAACGAACACAGATAAAATTTACGAAGACGGGGGTGGCTAGAGGTGGATGGTGAGAGGGAGTGGCACTAGACCTTGAAGCTCTAATTGTTGAACAAAGGTCGATGGTATTTTTCGATATGAATAATGAGAAGGAAAGTGGAACGGTGTATGAACAAGGTGGAGATAGCGTTTCCTATTTTATTTGTTTGGGTAATGAATTAAAGAACAGAAAAAGTTTGGATTAAATAAATAAATGCTAAAAAATCTTCAATGAACAACATAAACAAATGAACATGAACAATGTTCACGAACACATTACCGAACTTTCACGAACGCAACTGAACGAACAAGACATCTGTTCGTGTTCGTTCGTTTAACTAAGCGAATGGAATTTCTTGTTCATGTTCGTTCATTAATCAAACGAATGAACGTAAATGAACTTCCCGCTGAATTGTTCGTTGAACGTTTGGTTTGTTTACAGTTCTACCCGCAGGTGTCTTTTGACTTCTGAGAATTAAGAAAGTTTAGTAATTAAGTTTTATCATTGTTGTGTTTATTTGAGGCTTCCAGATAATTCAGGAACAACATCTGGACTATAAAGTATTAGACCCTTGCCCAATATAAATGGTTTTATCTATTTGGGAATTTTATAAAATTACTGGAACGTCTAGTGAGTTTAAAAAGTGAAGTTACTGTTCTAATATAATCATTTTGGGCAATGTACCAAAATGCCCCTACATTTTAGGAATCTTGTATTTACTTAATAGAAGTTATCTATTAGCATTTTAATCATGGGATTTGGTCACTGTTATGGTTGGGACCTAGTATCGTGTATAGTATTTTTCAACATTCTAATGGGCTAATGGCTAATGTTTTCCATAAAAATTTAGAATTTTACGATGTTACGGCTCGTATGTTTAAGTAACGTTTAATAATTATATTTATATCCTTGTTATATTTAGTTCCTAGTGACCTACTGAAGTTTTTGTTAATGACCTAATTATCCTTATACTAGTTTATGTTGTGGAAGTTTGAATGTTCAGTACAATATGAAGTTTTTAAATGACCAAAGGACCCTATAGAGGTTTATATCTTGAAGGCTTAAAACGAAGGAACATATGTTACTATCACGAATTTGTATTTAGATTTGTATTTTTTTGCACTGTTGCATCTCTAATGAGTATACTCTGAATTCGTATGCCCAATCCAGGCTACTATTGGTATTGATTTTTTATCCAAAACCATGTATCTTGAAGATCGAACCGTTCGCTTGCAGCTTTGGTAAGACTACATATTCAATAAATTTGTGTTCATCAATCAACTGTAACAGAAAATAGTGATTCCACTTAATAAACTGTCATTAATGTCGTGTTTCGGAAATGTTTATAGGGATACAGCTGGACAAGAAAGGTTCCGGAGTCTCATTCCTAGTTACATCCGGGACTCCTCTGTTGCTGTCATTGTTTTTGATGTCGCAAGTACGGTTTTACCCTTCTCCTTTGTATTAATATTCCAACGGTGGCAAATTGGACAAATCGGGTAGCCTTTTTAAACAGACTGAAACAAGTTGGGCCTACCCGTATTCACTTATAATGTCTTTTTGAATTTTATAAATAACTAATGTGTTAATTATCATTACATTACCATATTAGTGTGATATTAGTTGAACATTTAAATCGAACTAGTGGGTTACGACCCGCGCTCCGCAGCGGGTTCGAAATGTAGATAAAATTAAGCAAATTGCGAGAGTTAATTCTTTGATGTCTTAGTTAATGGGCTAAACATGTCATTATTAAGTTGAGGGTTAAACATGTCATATTAAAGTTGAGGGGTTAAACATGTCATTCTTAAAGTTGAGGAGCTAAAGTTGTTATTATTAAAGTTGAGGGGCTTAAGTTATTTTAGTTAAGGAGCTAAACATGTCATTATTAAAGTTGAGGGGCTAAAGTTGTTTTAATTAAGGAGCTAAACATACCATTATTAAAGTTGAGGGGCTAAAGTTGTTTATTATTAAAGTTAAGGGGCTAAACATGTCATTATTAAAGTTGAGGGGCTAAAGGTGGCTAATGCAAAGTTGAGCGGCCAAAGCTGGTTGATGTGACAAAACAGTACATATATAGTGTATATAATGACGCAGTTTTATTTCTTCATTTTGCTGATGTATGTGTTTCCGACATCCTGTGTAATGGGTTTAGGCCGACAATCATTTTTGAACACTGCAAAATGGATCGAGGAGGTTCGTACTGAACGGGGTAGTGATGTCATCATTGTCCTTGTTGGAAATAAAACTGACCTTGTAGATAAGAGGTAATGTAATGATAATGCATTGTTACTTCTAGTTCCAGTTTTAGAAGTCCACATTTTATTTTAATCTGACTTCATATCTTTTAACAGGCAAGTTTCCATAGAGGAAGGAGAAGCTAAAGCTCGTGAATTTAACGTAATGTTCATTGAAACTAGTGCCAAAGCTGGATTCAATATAAAGGTTAACATCGGTACTCTATCACTAGTGTTGCGTAAAATATTACTCTCAAAACTTGAATATGATATTTAACCAACAAAAGTCATGATATTAAGTATACTCGTTTGTATATTTTTAACGTAAATACCCTTCTTTGATATAAGGATTTTGATTGTGAGAGTCTGAAACGTAAATAAAATGAAGAGGTTGTAAACGAAACCGAACAAACATGAACAAGGCCTTGTTCCTGTTCGTTCGTTTAGGAAATAAATGCGTTCACGAGCTATTTATGAACACTTACCGAACGATATTTATGTTCGTGTTCGTTCATTAAGGAAATGAACGTGTTCGTTTTCGTTTGTGTTCGTTCGTTGATTTTAGGTAAGAAACACAACCAAACGCAAACGAAGATAAACACAAGTTCATGAACACAAACAAACACTAATAATCATTGAATATTTTATTGGTGGGAATCTTGAAGTAATTAAATAAATATAAAAAGTTAAAAACACTAATGAACTATCGAACATAAACAAACATGTTAATGAACGTTCACGAACATAAATGAACGAACGAGGCCTCTTTTCATGCTTGTTCATTTAACTATAAGAATGAAATTTCCTATTTGTGTTCGTGCAAACGAACGAACACAAACGAACTTCCTGCCAAATGGTTCACGAACTATTCGTTGAACGTTCGGTTCGTTTGCAGCCCTAGTCATATTATAAATTTTTTATATAATAAAATGAGTAAATACGAAGTTTTAAGCTTTTTTAATGTGTATAATTGTAATTTGCAGGCTTTATTTCGGAAAATAGCTTCTGCGCTACCAGGAATGGAAACCTTAACATCAACAAAGCAGGAGGACATGGTTGATGTAAATCTCAAGTCCAACAATGCAAGCGGGTCCCAACAGCAAGCGCAATCGGGTGGGTGTGCATGCTGATTAGTCAGATTCTTAATATACCAAGCTAGTCTCGGATATCTTGGAAGGTTAGACGCTTATACAGAAAGGGTTTTGCTATGCTTGAATTGCTTTTAGCGCGATATGTGTGCCTGTGTTTACATTTTGAGAACGTTCTTTATGTTGGGAGTTTGAATTCTAAAGTTCTTGGAATTTTATTCGAGACTCGAGTTAGTTGGCAGTTTTGATTGTCTGAATTTCTCTTGTCGCTATGGTTGTTGATTGGTTAATTTTTTCGTTGTGCCGGTTAGTTATATTGAGACTCTGTTGTTGTGTATTATTTTTTACTCCCCAGGCATCATTTTTTAATTAATAGATCATATTATTCTAAAGAAAAATGGAAAACACTTCATAAGGAAAATTACTTTTTCATGTATTTTATTTTACATTACATGAAAAGGGAAACTGAAACTGCCTCAGCTGCTTAAGAAAAATAGACATGCCAATGCATGCTCAGCTGCTTAAGAAATATAGACAGACCAATATTGGCATAAAATTAAGTTTATTCTGATTTTTACTGTTTTTCTTTTTTACTTATTGGTAACTTCTCTGATAGAATCTTAAGATTGAAACAAAACTGGATTGTTAAAATGTTGAATTCAAGACCCAATTCGAGATGGGTAAATCTCCAAATTCCAAACTGTGATGATCAAAATTAACCAGAGAAAAAACCTTAAGACGTCAATACTTAACCTAAGAAAACAGCGGGAACAGTTTTACCCTAGACATCCGACTTCGTACCACACGTTCTAAACTAAAGCTAATTTGGCCCACGGGATTTGAATTTTAAGTGGAGCTTGGCTTGGATTACTGGGTTTCGTATCAATACTGTCCGCTCAGAGAAACGACTTGTCCTCAAGTCGAGATGAATCGGTTCGAGTGAAGGCTGGCAGATTATCTCCTAATATAACAGCCTGGTTATCCTCTTTGCTAGCAGCCTCGAGAAGCTTGAAAGTCCCAATTTTTTACAACGGTGATTGGGCCGTATTTATCCTCGCATCTAAAGCATTCACCTCACTGAAACCACCCCTATTTTTTTAACGAATATACGAATTTCTGGTGGTTTGTGATATACAGTCGTGTTATCATGGCTTGAAGGGGTTGTAATGGAAATGTTTTGGCAGTAACATTGACAACCTTTCCAAAATGAGTGACTTTGCACTCGAACTCGAATGCAAGGCTCATGGCATTATAGACGTTTCTAGGCTTGTGGATTCTAACATCAGCTTCCAACTTGTCCTTTAACTCGTTCAAGAAAACCCCCAATAAGCAATGATCCGGCTAATCTGATACCTGGGATGATCATTTTGCAAATTCTTGGCGATATTCTTGTATATTTCCGGTCTGCTTAATGCTACACAAATGTTCATCGGGATTTTGAAACTCGGCTGGTCCACATTTTTTCTACAAAGCGTGGGTCAGGTCCTCCCAAAACATGATACGTTGATTAGTGTTTAGCCAAGAGAACATATCTATGACGTCTCCTTCCAAATGCATTGAAGCTACATCTACTTTTTCATCCTCAGGTGTGTTTAGGGATCAAAATGGGTCGGGTTTATGTAATCCTAACCCCAAACTCGATTAGCTAAGCTTGTCCCAAGCCCATCCCAAAACCTGTTGGGTTTCAATCTGGTAATTACCCGCCGGGTATCGGGAATATACCTACGGGTTTCACGTAAGCCCGCTATTTTAAAAATTACCCGTTGGGCACCTATATGGCAACTACTAATCAATTAAATTTAACATTATCGGGTAATCGGGTCGGGTAAACAAGTATATCACCATATCTCAAATTCGTAAAAAAATAAAATCTAATTCCAAATCCGGTCCCTTGCCCGATTACCCGACCCAAACCCGTAACAGCAAAATAACAAAAAAGGATAAAATAACACCGAACGAAAAGCATACGTAAAATCGTTGAACCATGCATACCGATTGTGTCGTTTTGATGCAAAAAAATTAGACTGAAACGTAAAACATAGAAAAGAATAACTAAGTCGATCTAGGACTCCGCTCGTTGTGACGAACTTGTCAAACAGGGAAATAAAGACGCATTGCGACGGACCTGTTAAACGAAAAAAATAAACGAATAAACATTGAACCAACACGCACGTTGCGGTGAATTCACTCGCAAAATTTAGAACGAAATATAAAACGAAAAAATTGCAAAAGATGAAACTATGGGGGATCAAAGTTGAAAAAAAAGATATTATGGATTAACTTCCAAAAGTTGAAAGTAAAAAAATCAAAGAATTTAAAATGAATAAAAATGAAACCTTTAAATTAGAAGTGAAAAAACCAACTTTTTTTTTTGTAAAAACCCCATATGTTTAGAATACAACTTCATAAAGCATCAACATGTTACTAATTTATAGTATGAGAATCGGGCCTTGGGTCAAATAACGGGTTTTAAATTTTAAGTGGTGTTGGGCCTGGATTACTGGGTTTCGTATCATTCCCTCTATGTAGAGATGGGCAAAATCGGTATTATTATTACCCGGAACCGGTTCCAACCCGGAACCGGTTCTGCTTGGATGTCATTGGAACCGGGTATGGTGTGGAACCGGGTCCGGTTCCTACCCGGGTTCACAGCCAAGAATATGGAACCGTGTAGAACCGGGTACGGGTATTATGGAACCGGGTATGGTGTGGAACCGGGTATGGTGCGGAACCGGTTCCTGATAGTGTTCAGAACCGGTTCCTGACAGTAAAAATCTGACTTTTACTGTTCAGAACCGGTTCTGAACAGTAAAAAACCTGACTTTTACTGTTCAGAACCGGTTCCTGATAAAATGTTACCGGTGGAACCGGTTCCTGATTAAAAAATCGTTTTTTTTTTATATAAACCCCTTCCTACTTACCGGTTCCTGATAAATGTTATCGTTGGTGTTTTAATAAAGTTTGTGTAATGTTTCTTTCTATTGTGTTTGTTATGTTTGATTTTTATTATTAGTTACACTGATAAATAAAAATAGTAACAATAATCGATTAAAATTAAAAAACAAATTAATCGGTTACAATATATAAAAAAATTAACCGGTTACAAAAAAAAAAATAAAAAATTACTCAGAACCGGTTCTAGTAAGATTTTATTTCTTTGATCGTTTACTAGCGGCAGGTGCAACACTTTCCGACGAGTTTCTCTTAGGTACGGGTACCTCGGTACAATCGTCGTCCGAATCGTTAGTCTCCACTTCTTCGTCCTCCTCTTCGTCAACAATTTTATGCTCTAACTCAACTTCATCTTCTAGACTAGTTTTATGTTGAACACGATCAACGGCATCCAAATGGTCCTTTAAGCATATTGCCATCTCTAGCGATTCCGGAGTTAGTCTTGTTCTTCTGATTGACAAACCCCTGCCACTAAGAGAAAACACACTTTCCGAAGCTATCGTGGAAGCTTGGACCGTTAGTATATCACGAGCCATGGTGGCTAGAATCGGGTATTCGGATTCTTTCGATTTCCACCATTCCAAAACATCATATTTCCTATACTCCTCGGTGGTCACAGTAAGCGAATACTGATTTTTTTATATCTCCCAAGTTCACTTGTTGGTTCACTACCCCTTTGTTGTCTAGCGGTCTCGTCTCTAACGACATTCAACATGGTTATAAGTGGATCCCCGCTTGTTTCATCGTTAGAGGCCGTGGACCGGTTCCAACGGTAACTTTTTTAACGGCTATAACCGGTTCCAACGGTAACATTTTTAACGGCTATAACCGGTTCCAACGGTAATATTATAACGGTCAGGAACAGGTTCCACGTAGGAACCGGGTACGGGTAGGAACCGGGTACGGTTAGGAACCGGTTCCTACCCGATTCAAATGGTAAAATTGTGGAACCGGGTTGGAACCAACGGGTATTTTGAACCCGGAACCGGTTCTACTTACTGTCGGGTAGGAACTGGAACCGGTTCCAGTTCAGTTCCACCGGTTCGGGTTCGGAACCAGTTTTTATGCCCATCTCTACCTCTATGTGAACCCTTTTGTTTTCTATAAGTGCGTCAATTATGTTTGATTGGCAGGTTGACAAATTAAGTTATTCAACCCTAACATAACCGATATACTTATTTGTGTAAAAAAAAGTCAACTTAAATTTACACACTTAAAATTGTGTAATCATCTCGTTTATCTAATCGTGCTAAACGTGTTGACAAACCAAGTTTAATTAAATAGTTTGACTAGTTGGCTAGTTTAATTAGTGAGTTTAACAAGTTAATCCCAAATATATTGTTTTTATTTTTAGCTAGATTTTAAACGGTAAAGAGGAAATCAATTGTCTATTTAAATAAGTTTCTTTTCACATATATTTTAGTTTTTCTAATGGCGACAATTTCATTACAAGATAAATACAAAGTGCCACAAATTCAACAAGAACATCAAGTGATCCCATATCAAAACTACACCAAGAAAGTCAACAAATGTTATAAAAGTTAGACCTATTTGTCACCAATAAATACCCTAATTTTGTAGCGTGAGGACCGTTTTATTGTTAAATATCATGTCATTTTTCATTTGTCACCAATAAATACTCTTTATCTTTCTTGATTTTGTAGCCTGAGGACCGTTTCATTGTTAAGCATCCTGTCATTTTTCATTTTTCACCAATGAATATTCTTTATCTTCTCCGATTTTGTAGCATGAGGACCATTTTATTGTAAACATACTGTCATTTTTCAAATTCTTCAGATTGTTGGTCATGAAAATATTAATGTGATTAGACAATTGTTAAACGTGCTGTCATTTTTCAAGTCTAGTTTGACTAAGCAAGAGCCTATGCTCTCTGCCTCTCTCTATCCTCAAAAGTCTTTTAACCAATACTTATAAATCAAGCAACCTACAAGAATAATATATTTTTGAATTTTTAACTTCTTTTTAACAGCAGACAAGGCCGGACCACAATGACAAAAGATCACCCACTCTTGCGAATGCAAATGGTGTTGACGACCGACTCATCATCATTTCGAAGGAAATCAATCGTCGGAAGACCCATTATAGTGAACCCGTAACCAACAGAGGACAATTTTACTTCCTTGAACTTATGACCTCTACTTTGAAACACTATGGATTAAACTTTATGTTTCTTTTGAGCTCACTAAATGACAACTATAACTTTTTAGTTTAATAATAAAGATAAGCATAACATGATATGCTAATGAAAATGATTACGATATTAATGAACATTTTAAATACTTATATAGTTAAAGTAGGCAAAATCACTAATTAATTACAAATTTTATTCAGATAATATTATTATATACAAATATTATGGGCTTACTTGTCAACCTCTTTGGCATTGTGTCACTGGCAATGCAAAGTGCATCAACTGAGAGGAATAATTGCAGCTGTATTACACACACCATTAGACAACAAGAACACCGGAGCCCCACCAAACCAAGAATTATTAAACAACAACAAATAATAATAGAACAACAATTGCGAACACACACTATATCTTTTTGGCCATCAAGACTACATTGAGTCATAGGCAAGGAGCACGTAAAACTTGGGGACTTTGCTCTTCAGATCATTAAAAGCAGGAGTGGCAAGAGGCAAGACCATATAGGCTAAAAAGTCAAGGTGAAGAGGAGGGGGCAACGCCTCTGTGTGTGGGGGGAGGTTGCCTAAAACTCTACAGTCTATGATTTTAGGTGTCTTGTTTACGATTAATAAAAGTACACTACGGAATACAACCAAACACTTTTAAAATAAAGCATTCATTATCAAGACCCACTCGATACTAGGAGTGTGCATGGTTCGGTTTCCGGTTTTTGAAAACATTCGGTTTCGGGTATTTCGGTTTTAGCAACGGTTCGGTTTTTCGGTTTTTGAAACAAATTACGTAAGATTCAAAAATTAAAAGTCTTATTCAAGGTTTATGAATCTTTCTTAAATGTTTACATTTAAGTTAATATATTTAGTCTTTTTAATAAAAATTGTTCTCATAAAACTAACATTGTAATATATTTTAATGTTTCTCCAAAGTTTTTGTTAAAACTTTACTTTGAAAACCATTTAATTTTTATGTTAAATTTTATTATTTCTTGTAACCAATGGATAAATCTTTTTAATGATAAATAAACATGTTAATGTTTTTATTATAAATATTTAACAAACAAGAATAAAATTAATAATTCTTAGTATCATGAGTTAAATACTTAAACAACTTAAACTTAAATATAAAAAAATATGGATTTGGTATACTAGTATAACTTATCGGATAGGTTATTGAAAATGATTATCCGAAAACCAAATCGAAATTTTCGGTTATTAAAAATCTGAAAACCGAACTGTCGATTTTTGTTTCGGTTCGGTTTTTTTGGTCCAATTATTTCGGTTACGGTTCGGTTTTTTCGGTTTTCTGCACACTCCTACTCGATACAAAACCATGTTTAAACTAATGACGATATAACCATTTGTACAATTGGTTAGATACAGTCTAAGAAAGATTAAATGTATATTATCTATGTTAAATAAAGATCATCATTCAATAAAGCAACTAGGCCAAATCTGTAAATATAATCTATGTTAAAAAAAGATCATCACTCAATAAGGCAAACTAAGCCAAATCTGTAATTTATATAAACTACACTCAATTCTAATCTTATAATTACAACGACATCCATCGATCATAAAAATCAACGGTTCGAATTAACCCTCCCCAAATCAGCAAGTTTCCGTGATCTATTGGCAAAGAATGATTTGGTATAAGACAGGTGAGCCATCACCGGAGCTCCGCCGTCCGGCAACATCACATCCGACGGCAATCCTTTCTGGTTCAATTGCAGGTTAGGGCTTGCACGAACCAACGGACTCAAACAAAAAGTTAAACCGGATATATTCCTCACGTGTCCGCCGCTGCCACCGCGCCGGACCGCCGGTGTCCGCCGCGGTGTGTTTCTCCACGATTCTGTTGATTCGTAACCGCTTGTTGCGTTCCGTAATTCGTCATCTGTTCCGATGATGACGTCAGCATTTCTCACCGGTGGCATTCCTCGATCTTCGCCGTGCTTCCGCCGTACCGGACCGTTGTTGTAGGTTCATCGGTACTAACGGTTTTCTTCCGCCGGTAACGATCGCCGGAGACGATGCTCGAGATCGAGAACCACGACGACGTGGCGTTATCACGACCACATGATTTTCCGAAAGTTGAATCTGAAACCCTAGGATCTGTAAACGTATCGATCGGTTTTCGATTTCTAGATCTGAATAGATTCGTAAAAGAAATCAACCGAATAAAACTCCTTTTTTCTTCGAATCACCGCCGTTGTGACCGGCGGTAGCAGGTTTTAGTTTTACCTCTGGCGTCTGGTTAAACAGTTGATCGGAGTGGCTATGGTGATGACGTGGCACAGCAGGAGGATAAAGACGACGAAAGTCATCGGAACGATCGGATTTGCGGCAGTTTTCCGGCGGATTCTTCTCGAAACTGCCGGCGAAGTGTTGAATATGCGTTTGAAGTTGTTTTTGAGCAGAGATTAGAGACGATAAGCGTTCTCGAAGACAAGAAGCGCATACGCCGATAGCACTACTGAGATCGGTGTAATGCTTGTTACACCTCATGTATATATATAAAAGATTATCTATCATCTATCTATCTATCTTTATCATCATCTATTTCTATGGTTGGATGATTAAACAGTTATTTATGGGGGCTTCAAAACTCCATTGATGATTACATGACGATGATAACAAAGATTGTGATGGTGAATTTGCGTTTGTCTTCTCTTGTAATTTAGGATTTGGTTTTAGCATAGAGGGATGAAGTAGAAGAAGAAGAAGAAGACAGGATGTGTGATTGTGAGGGGAACAAGCAAAAATGTGGTTCTGTTTACATTGTGTATTATTTCTTTCTACTTTTTATGATATGTAGTCAGTCCATCAAAATATCATAATATAGAACCCTTTACATGAAAATGATTGACAAACCGATGTAACTAAAATCGAAAAAGTTACACAAAATGGTTAATAGGTAGTTTGGTTAACTTTTTATCGGCCTTTTTTTGTTTGGTGTTTGTTAGAATTCAAACTTCATACTTCTAGTCAGTATGTCATGTTATTCTAAACTGACACCATTTCAAACCTTTTTTATTAAATAAACCATTACAAACTTCATCTCATTATCCATCCCATCATCTACTTTTCTTTTTATATAAACTATTTATAATTTATATATTTTATTTATAAATCATATAAAAAATTATTCTAATTTTTTTATTAAAAAATATATTTTTCATTTATAAGTTATTTATTTATATAACTGTGGGTTATACCCGCGCTTCACGATGGAGCCCTTAATTTTTAACAAAATTTTATCGGTATTGATTTAGATCGTTTCAGTATCGGCACTAGTTATAACAACTGAAAGAAACAAAAACAATCGATATAAAACCATAAAATAGAATATTGATTGAAAACAATAAAAAAGAATACCGAACCTATCCCGATGTTGTTCGGTTGGTATCAATCTAGTTCATATGGTATATAATTAATGAACACAAGTTATTTAAAGTATGCAGGCATGACTAAGATTTAATACTCAAAGTTATCTTATAAATGTAAAATGATTAATCAATATAAGTTTACCTCTTTAATGGTTAACAAAGATTATAATAAATAATTGTAATTCTCATTTTACTTTTAAGAAAAATTACTATAATTTTCATGTACTAAAATACAAATTTCATTTTATTGTAGCTAAGCATTTGCTTTATATCATTTTACTTTTGTGAAAAATCATCATAATTTTCATGCATTAAAAGACAAATTTTATTATACTATAGCTACGCATTTATATATATATAATAATGTTACAAAATTTTTGACCGTATTGACTTTTTCTCTCTATACTATTTTTCTTTCGTAGAATAGCAGCGTTGACTTTTGACTAGCACTCCTTGTTTCGCCAGCCAATTGCTTCGTCGTTGCTTCTCTTTTGCAGATACATACCCAACAAGGTTAGTTTCTTCACTTCTCTAGTACTAATTCCAGCGAGTTGTATTAGACTGGGTTCTATTTCTCTCTCCTTTTATTGGCCTTTTCCGCCTTTCTCCGACGTGAGACCTTGCGAAGTGCAAACTACCGCCAATCCCACTACGAAACTTGCGAAATTTTGATATTTAGTTCAGATTTTTTTGTTCCTTTTCCAGGGTTGGCTGGTGTCAATCTTTCCGGTGCGATACTCGTTTTTGTTCCGGCGAGAATAGACGGTGTTGGTCAGGATCTGGTAGGACTTCCAGCGAATTGGCGACAGTTTCAGGTAGGGGTGTTCATCGAGTCGAACGAATTTTTGAACTATTCGAATTTTTAATCTTTTTACCTGAATTCGTATTCGATCCGATTAGTATTTAAACTCGAATTTGAATCGAATTCGAATAAATTCGATTTAGTCCAAATTCGCCCTAAACAATAAATTATTTTACTTTCATTTTTTTAAACTACTACAAATAATTATATTAACATAAAATATAATAATCTGCAAAATTAGTTAACTATAATATTTCAAAACACCAAAATTTAGAACATAGGTTAGTTAGTGGTAGCGATTTAAGGTAGCTAAAAATTAAGAAATTAAGTAGTATGGGCTATTTGTTAGTAGATTTGATAATGTTATGAATAATAAACTTATCACTTATAGAGGTATTTCATAATTTGACTAAGTTTAAAAGTTATATGTGTGTACACATGTTGTGTGTGTGTGTGTATATATATTAAAATTGAATTCGAATTTCGAATCGAATTGAAAATCATAAAGTCGTATTCGATTCTAATTCGATTACAGGAATCGAATATGAATCAACTCGAATTCGAACCTTTTTAATCGAATTCGAATCGAATTTTGAATTTTTCAAATTCGAATCGAATTCGAAACACGCCTAGTTTCAAGTGACTCACTGACATCTTCAGCGAGTCCACTTTGTGGCCAACATCTTTTGGATTTCGCACACTTTCAATATATATTTAAGTATACACCATATCATACACATGTAATATAAGTTTTCCTTTATATAACTATTTTGAATTTGAATAGAAAATATACATACGAATACAATATTATATAACTATTTTAATTTCCTTGGGTGCTTTATTATTTTAGTAAAATAAAATGTCTCTTTTAAAATACATAACACTTTTGAATGTTAGCCCACTCATAGCCTTTATTTGATCATGATATATTGAATTTGAATGCCTCTTGTTGATCATGTATGTTTCTTGATCACCGATACATTGTTTGTTGTTGTTAGTTGCGTGCTTTATATTATCCACTATACGTGTTTTATCATTATTTTGTAGATTTATTGGTCGTGTGTTCTTTTTGGCTTATCGGGTGATTTGTGGCAATCAAAATAGTGGGAATCATGACTCTTCCTTGAGATGGTGTTCGAGGACGAGGGTGGTGGTGATGGCCGGTGAGAGTAGGTGGTGCTGGTTATGATGTTGGAGAGAGAGATTATGTGCTTATAGTTGTTTTATTTTTTTTTTATAATTATTGGTTTTAGTATTTAGAGTAAATGATCAAAATACCCCTATGTAGGATCCACTTAGTTAGATTCAACCATGAAAAATAATTGAGTTAGGCTAAAAGACATAACGTGTAAGGGTTTAAATCGATTACGTTTTTTGCACTTTTTACATACTTGGCAATTGGTGTTAACATAAGGGACGAGTTTTGTAACTTACTCTATTTATAATTATTTTTTATTAAATAAATTTAAAAAAATAAAACTCGTATGTTTAGTTTTAATTGTGTGGTTTGTTTAGGGTTAATAGTGTAATTTCTGTAAATTTTTTAATTTTAATAAATTTGTTTTTTTACTTTATTTTATTTTTAATTTATATATTTGTTTGTTATTTAATTTATATTCTTTTTTGTTTTATTTTATTTAAATTAAAAATATATAGTTTTTTAGTTAAAGATGTTTTTTTTAATTTAAAAGAAAGGGCCCACCAAACAACAACATACCCTTCCCTCCACTGGACCTGTCACACCTAACCGATGGCGAAAACATTAGAGTGAGACGAGATAGATTACTCGAGACATCATAACACTATTTGCGACAATATTAAAATCAAAACTCGTTTCATTTCGTATATCAAATAGTCAATTACAACATAAATCAAAATAAACAACTTCAACAAAATTACAACATAAAAGCCTAACATTCTAGGTGCGTTTCTATGGCGTCCCTACTAAGTTTTCGTCATGTTCAACATCTTTAACCTGCAACATGTTAAAGTATAGTTCAACACAAAAGAATTGGCGAGCACACAAGTTTAAATACATAGCATAAGTATAAAAAGAGTTTACTCAAATCCACATGGCAGTTGTATACAAGGTAAGCTAGCATGCAACACTAATTGTCAAACCCAAGTGTCCACAAGAATTAAGTATCCCTCGTCACACAAAGTAACGGGACTATTTAGTAAGAATAAGCTTAAGCTTAACAATACCCCGACGGGCGGTGTCTATTCCTATAGCGCTACATATGTTAAGTTCGGGCTACTAAGTTAATAACAAGAAGCATGTTTGTATCTAGCATTAACCTAAGCATAACAATAAGCATGTATAACGGATCGAGTGTATAAAGTATGTTTGTGTGTATTTGTGTGTTTTGTAAGTTAACATGTTACAACCCAAATTGTGTAAAAGAAAAATGGGTCAAGTGTACTCACGGTTTTGCAAGCTTCCTACTTGAGTATATCGTGAAAGGTTTGGAGAGTTGGAGGAAACCGAGTAATCCTACATGAGGAAAACGTAAGTTGGTGTATTCGGTGATAACGGAGGATTAAGAATTTAAATGTACAAAGTATGTATACAAGAAAAAAATCACCTAGACTTTATACTCGTTTTTAACACTATAACACCCATTCGGGTTGATGTGTTTTCATGGGTTAAGATACCCATTAGAATCGTAACGAGGAGTTAAGTTGTCACACCCCGACCCGCAGCGGATAAGTAATCGGGGCATGGTTGGGTTTTCATCAAAGCTCATGATATTTCTATTTTAAGGTTTCAATATTTAATATTTCAAGTTAATAAAAATATTCCAATAACATGAATCCAAACAAATCACAATGTAATTCCAAACAAATTTGCAATCAACGTTTTTATTCTTCTAAGGCATCCTCTATGTGATTCATGCTTCAAATCTACTCACCTGTATCATATGTAAAGAAAAGTTTTAGGTCAACATAAGTTGGCGAGTGAATCCCTTTTTGTCATTAATAAAAATGATATATTTAATATTTTATTTACGAAAATGTGCATTAACCAAAATACGGGAATGTCGTGTATGTCAATTAATCTATACTCACAAACAAACTCGTTCAAAAACAACTTAACAATGTACATGTGTTCACGGTAACACGATGTGCTGCAAGATCAAAGCTCAATCAAACGGAGCTGATATCGTATATTAGGCTACGTGAGTTCCACCGTAGGTAACGGGGAACATATGGCCTAATGTGAGGAATGACTGCAATGAACGTAAGAACACTAAATGGCAACAAACAATGTCACATAACACATTAGTTCACATAATGGTAATTGCACGAAATTAAATAACAAGATAATAATATCAAGCGACACATGATACATCCCAAAAGCGTATAAATGAAAAAAAATGGGGAGTTGTAGATTCACTCACAGTGGTTGTGAATAAGATTTGTTGAAGATAGCGCACGAGTGTAGAGTTGAGTACCAACCGAACGAATCGGTTACCCTAGATATTCACATAATGATTTAGCTACATAATATTCCTTTGTTTGTAACTTAATCTTTTTAAACATCTTATTATTTAAGGGATTTATTAAAGGATTTGAAACAATATTTTTATTTTATTACTATTTTCTTTTAACTTATATTTAGAAGTATGAGTAAATGATCATATTAAAAAGGGCATTATATATTATTATTACATATGTTAGTATTACATATCTACATTTATATATCCGATTTTTTTAAAAAGAATGAGAAGGAAAATGTAGAGTATAAGATATTTAAATAAATTTCTATTCGCATTTATTTGCCAATAGTTTGCTTACAAACGGTTTTGGGTTTTTGAACCCGTTTTCCAACGGATGTTACAGTATCCCCTACTTTGGGAAATTTCGTCCCGAAATTAAGTGGTAGTAGTATTATCTTGGAAAAGGTAAGGGTACTTTTCGCGCATCGAGTCTTCACGTTCCCAAGTAAATTCGGGTCCACGTTTTGACTCCCGACGAACTCTACTATAGGAATTCGGTGGCGTCTCAAGGTTTTTCACCGATGTCCATGACTTCAATTGGTCGTTCTACAAAGTGTATCGACTCATCTATCTGTATATCCTTTAATGGTATATGAAGATTCTCATCGGCAAGGCACTTCTTTAGATTGGAAACATGGAATGCTGGATGGAACTTGCTGAGTTCTTCAGGTAGGTCAAGCTTGTAGCTACAGGGCCAACTCTCTCTAGTATTTTGAAAGGACCAACATAGCGAGTACTAGCTTGCCTTTTGTCCGAATCGAATAACTCCCTTCCATGGTGACACCTTCAAAAGTACTTGATCACCAACACTAAATTCGAGCGGTTTTCGCCGTTTGTCTACGTAGCTCTTTTTGACGACTCTGGGCTCTAGAAGATTGTTGCGGATTTGGAGGATCTTGTCAGTTGTCTCTTGGATTAATTCCAGTCCGGTGATCTGAGCTTCACCGTATTTCGTGACAACATACTGGTGATTTGCACTTACGACCGTATAGGGCTTCAAAAGGGGCCATTCCAATGTTGGAGTGGTAACATGTCTTCGAGAGTCCGTATGGTCCGCTCGGATTGCCCATCAGTTTGTGGATGAAAAGCGGTGCTGAGGTCTAGTCGAGTGCCTAACGCTAACTGCACGGCTTGTCACGTGCGTGAGGTAAAGCGCCCATCCCGATCTGAGATAATGCTCAAGGGCACACCGTGTCGACTTACAATTTCATTGATGTAGATACGAGCCAACTTCTCATTTTGTATCTTCACGGATTGGGATAAAGTGAGCAGATTTAGTAAGACGATCAACAATAACCCAAATCATATCATGCCCACTGGATGTGTGAGGTAACCAAGTAATGAAATCCATGGTTATATTTTCCCACTTCCAGACGGGTATTTCGGGTTGAACGAGTAGGCCTGAGGGTCTTTGATGCTCTGCTTTAACTTTCGAACATGTGAGGCATTTGGAGACAAAAACGACGATATCCTTTTTCATTCAGGCCACCAGTAAGAGTATCGTAGGTACTGATACATTTTATCAGCCCATGGGTGTATGGAATATCGTGTTTTGTGGGCCTCGTTCATGAGAAATGTGCGAAGATTATCACGATCAGGTACCCAAATACGATTTAGGTAGTGGGGGATGCCATCGGTTTTTTGATTCTAACTTGGTTTCAGCTCCACAGATAATTCATCTCGTAAATCGTTTTCTGTAACCGAGGTATGCTGTGCTTCGCGGATGCGTCTTTGAAGGTCGGTTACAATTTGATAACACAGAAGATGGATGGAATTAGCATATTCTCTTCGACTAAGAGCATCTGCTACAACATTGGCTTTGCCTGGGTGATAACGGATTTCGCAGTCATAATCGTTCAGAAGTTCGACCCATCGTCATTGCCTTATGTTTAGCTCTTTCTGGTTGAATATGTGCTGAAGGCTCTTATGATCAGTGTAGATCTCACACTTTGTGCCATAGAGATAACGTCTCCATATCTTCAGAGCGAACACGACTGCCCCGAGTTCAAGGTCATGTGTGTGGTGTAATTCCTTTCGTGGACTTTGAGTTGTCTTGAGGTGTAGGCTATCACCTTACCATTTTACATTAAGACACACCCTAACCCCTGCCCCGAAGCGTCACAGAAGACCATAGAGTCATCACAACCGTTCAGGAGAGTAAGAACAGGTGCATCACAGAGTCTTTGTTTCAGTGTTTGGAAGCCTCCTCCTGCTTAGGCCCCCAGTCGAAGGGTTTACCCTTATGAGTCAAGGATGTGAGTGGTAAGGCAATGCGGGAAAAGTTGGCAATAAAGCGTCGATAATGACCCGTTAAACCGAGGAATGACCCGACTTCAGTAGGAGTGCGTAGAGCCTGCCATTCCTGCACTGCTTTGATCTTTGCCGGATCAACGTTAATTCCCTTGTCGTTGACAACATGACCAAGGAATTGGACTTCCTTTAACCAGAATTCACATTTTGAAAATTTAGCGTAAAGCTTTTCGGTATTTAAGAGTGTTAGGATAAGCCGAAGATGTCGTTCATGATCCGACTTAGTCTTGGAATAGATGAGGATGTCATCAATAAATACAATGACGAAGCGGTCAAGATAAGGCTTGCACACTCTATTCATTAAATCCATAAAGACAGCTGGAGCATTAGTCAAACCAAAGGGCATGACCATTATTCATAGTGGCCATAGCGAGTTCGAAATACGGTCTTTGGAACGTCTTCTTCGCGTACTCTAAGCTGATGGTAGCCAGAACGAAGATCAATTTTTGAGAAACATGTCGGCCCTAAAGTTGATCTAAGAGATTGTCGATGCGAGGTAAAGGATACCGGTTCTTGATGGTTAGCTTGTTGAGTTCCCGATAATTATGCACATTCGAAAGGTTCCGTCCTTCTTCTTGACGAAAAGAACCGGCGCACCCCACAGTGATGAACTGGGGCGTATGAACCCTTTGTCAGTCAGCTCTTGCAATTGACTAGCTAGCTCTTGCATTTGATGGAGCTTGTCGATATGGAGATTTTGCAACTGGGGTGGCACCAGGTACAAGATCGATTCGAAATTCGACTTCTCCAAAGGAGGAAGTCCCGAGACATCGTCTAGAAAGACTTGGGGAACATCTCTAATGATAGGGATATCTTCAAGCTTCTTCTCCTTGCCTTCTTTCTTGACAATATGGGCTAGAAACGCCATGTAGTCTTTGCGGAGATACTTTCGGGCTTGTAAGCACGACATCAACTTAAGTCACTTGGATGGGTTTCACCGAATATATGAAGGGTTTGGCCGTCGACGAGTGGGATTCGAATGTATTTTCATAACATACAACCTCGGCATGGTGTTGACTGAGCCAGTCCATGCCAATGATGACGTCAAAGCTTCCCAATTTCATGGGGATGAGATCGATTGAAAAACATGCTCATTAAGAGTGAGAATGCAGTCACGAATAATAGAATCTAGCGTGATAGGTTCTCCGTCGGCTACTTCTACTGTGAATGATTTGGCTAAACCAACACGAGGTAAACCAAGGATAGACTCGAACTCTAGGGACACAAAACTCTTATCCGCGCCCGTGTCAAATATAATAGATGCATAGCTACCATTAATGAGAAACGTACCGTTAATCACGTTGTTATCTGCTCTGGCTTGATTGGCGTTGATGTTGAATGCCCTTCCCCTGGCTGGCGGATTGGCTTGGTTTGCTTGGTTCACAGGGTTAGCTTGAGACTGTGCGTTGATGATGTTCACCAATCGTGGGCATGTGTTGCGGAAATGAGTTGGATCGCGCAATTATAGCAAGCCCTCATTTGAGGCATCATGGGGTAGTTGGGTTGGTAAAAGGGCTGGGTTAAAACCTGATCAGGTGGTAACATTAGTGGGAGTGGCTGGTAAGGAGCTTGGACCACAATTTGATTGTTGGTTGAGCTTGATGTTGATTTCGGGTCTGTCTTTTAAGGGTACGACATGTTTGAATGGTATGGCCTCCTCGACCACACCCTGTGCAGTGGGGACACGGATTCTCAATGGGTGATGGTATTGGCATCGGTTGCACTTCGGGTGGGGTCCGGTATACGGTCTCTTAAATGGTGCGATAGGGGGAGCAACTTGGGTGATTGGGGCTGCTAGGATGGGTTGGTTATACAGGTTTGGATGATTGGTTTGAGTGACGGCATAATTTTTCCCGTTTCGTTTTCTCTTGGCATTGAAACGAGAAGAAGATCCGATTTGGGTTGGTTTGGGGGTTTCAGTCGGGGTTTTACTACTCACACTCTTCTTCTTTTCATCATCGAAATCTCCATCTAGAATGTGGTTTTCAGTGAGCTCTGTGGCTAGTTCGATTGCTGCTTCCAAGGTTGCAGGTACGGTGCTCATCACGGAATCTTGGATCTTCATAGGAAGACCCCGAATATAATGTTCGATAAGGCGGTATAGAGGGGTGAACAGATTCGGAACCATCTGGTTTAGCTCAAGAAACCTCTTGTTGTAGGTCACATGATCCCCATCTTTTTGTTTCAAGAAATAGAATTCATCTTCCAATTTCTTGATTTCACTCCTTGGGCAGAAATGCCTCGTCATGAGTTCTCTAAGTTGTTCCAATGTTAGAGCCATCGCGGCTTTGGCGCCTCTTTTGCCTTTTCGGTATTCCACCAAGTTAGAGCTACCCCAAAGAAACGACCAGTAGCATAACGAACCTTGCAGTTGTTAGGGCAGTCACAGTTGAGAAAAGTGTTTTCCATTTCTTCGAACCATGAAGGAGAGCAGTGACCCCTTCGGTTCCCTCGTACTTTGGAGGATCGCAGGAGTTAAAGTGCTTGTAAGTGCACTTGGTGGTGTTTGCAGGAGGGTTGGCAGCATTGGGTTCATCTTGTTGACCTGATTAATGGAATTCGCCGCGAGAGCTTTCTGAACTTGGATCACAATGTTTGGAATCACGACGACCATTTGTTTGGCTATTTGGGCAGCCATGCGTTCGCCGGACTTTTTGGATCTCTTTCCTCCACGAAGGTGCCCAGCAGACATCTACAGGAAATAACGCAATAATGGTGTGAGTTTAGCGTGTAGGAGTCATGGGTGTCGCATAAAATTTAGAAATAATTTAAAAGAAATTTAATCAAACATCCACAAAATAGAAAAAAATATCAATCCATTGCGTCCATAGGATGCCTTGGGATTTGCTCATGTTTGGGCCCCATATGTCCCCCATACTTTGTCTATGTAATCATGTGGGCCCCCATGACTACTGGGCTTGTAGGGTTCACATTGGTTCGTCCTGTTAACGTAAACACAACCCGAATGAAAATCGTAAAACATGATTGCGAAGTATAAAGTCGGAAGGTATCCTGGGGTGGACACGGTGACAACTCAAAGTGGGTTAGTCCACACGACGTTTGGTGTGGCATGCTTTGGCCTAATAGGTCCTTCATACTCTCATCGTTGGTCTCAGATAGGCAAACTGGCCGTTACTTTGGATTTATACGAGTGCCATCCTAGAAAGGACGTTCCGACTACCGGTACTTGAACCCTTCTAGTTACTACATGCCCGTCGTATGAACTCACTTTGATGAGATTTGGAAATAAAACATCACAATTTTCAAAAGAGTAAAGAAAGAAAATGTTTAAGTACGTGAAAACCGAGACGTGTGTTATATAGGTAGTATATGTTATATTGGCAAAAGTTTTATAACAGTTTTATGTTTCACATAATCACGTAGCAATTTAAGTGCTTGCATGCAATTGTGTGTGAGAGAAATTTAAAATGTAGAATAAATAGATGCCATAAGCTCGAACAAAACAAATTTAACATATAAGCAATTAAATTCTAATTGACTATAGTATAGGCTCTAAGGGGTTTAATAACCTATCATATATCACTATAGTCGTAAGCTCTGATCCCAATCTGTCACACCCTGACCCGCAGCGGATAAGGTAATCGGGGCGTGGTTGGTTTTTCATCAAAGCTCATGACATTTCTTTGTTTTATTATAGTTTTTCCGATAACACAGAATCCAAACAAATCACAATGTAATTCCAAACAAATTTGCAATCAACGTTTTATTCTTCTAAGGTATCCCCTATGTGATCCATGCTTCAAATCTGCTCATCTGTTTTCATGTGTAAAAGAAAAGTTTTGGGTCAACATAAGTTGGCGAGTGAATCCCTTTTTATCATTAATAAAAATGATATATTTAATATTTTATTTACTAAAATGTGCATTAACCAAAATACGGGAACGTCATGTATGTCAATTAATCTATACTCACAAACAAACTCGTTCAACAACAACTTAACAATGTACATGTGTGCACGGTAACACGATGTGCTGCAAGATCAAAGCTCAATCAAACGGAGTTTGATCTCGTATATTAGGCTACGTTGAGTTCCACCCGTAGGTAACGAGGAACATATGGCCCCTATATCTGTAGGAGACATAGGACTGGCCAATGGGAAAGATGCATATAAGAACACTAAATGGCAACAAAACAATGTCAAATAACACGTAGTTCACATAATGATAATTTCACGAAATTAAATAACAAGATAATAATATCAAGCGACACATGATACATCCCAAAAGCGTATAAATGAAAAAATAAGGGGAGTTGTAGATTCACTCACAGTGGTTGCGAATAAGATTTGTTGAAGATAGCGCACGAGTGTGGAGTTGAGATACCAACCGAACGAATCGGTTACCCTAGATATTCACATAACGATTTAGCTAAATAATATTCCTTTGTTTGCAACTAATCTTTTTAAACATCTTATTATTTACGGGATTTATTAAAGGATTTGAAATAATATTTTTATTTTATTTTAATTTTTTCTTTTAACTTATTTTAGAAGTATGAGTAAATGATCATATTAAAAAGGGTATTAAATATTTTTGAGGAACTTTTAAAGGTTTTCTATAAAAAATTATTTTCCTAAATTAATCAGAAATATATCGCCTAAAACCGGCCCTTACGCGAATCGAACTCGTGTCCTTTTGTTCGTGTGCACGCAACCCTTCGGCCGGGCTGTGTGTCTAACCCATCATATATCACAATTTTAATTCTTTTATAAACTTCCTGCCTTGTCTCATGTTCAATTTTAAATAAAAAGAATGTTATTTGCAACGGTCATGCCACACACATGGCTCGAACCCGGTTCTCTTTGTTTGCGTGTGCACACAGCCCAGCCAACTGGGCTGTGTGTCTAACCCGTACAAAATCAGATTTTAATTTCTTTTATGAACTATTCCAGACCCTTCAATATTTGATTTAAAACAAATAGGTTTTAAACAGGGCGAACCGCGATTCGAACTCCAGACCTCTGATATGAGTGCACACAACCCAACCAACTGGGTTGTGTGTCCAACCTGGTAACAATGCGTTCTTTAATCCCTTTTATACTAAAACTTTCGGTCATCTTCTTGGTTATAACCAAGACAGAACAAGATCCGGTTATGTTGTTTCATATATAAACAACAATCCTTCTGTTGTTTATAGTTGATCACGAATGGTGTATTGAAACTAAGAGATAGAAAAAGAAAAATATACCGAAACAGAATACTACGGCTTCCGGTGAGGTTCTCCGGTGAGTTCCAGGTTTCTGGCGGCTTCTGCGGTCGTAGAGGATTCGTGTGATGATGAAGAGAGGGGTGTAAAGTTGTGAGGCTTCACTGGACACCTCGTATTTATATAGAATTCGAGTCAAAACGGTCGCTCCAAGTTTTGGTAAATTTCCGGTGATTTGTTTCCAAATATAATCCTTGCGTTTCAGTGAGTGCCCATTGCCGAAATCGTGGCTAAATTCAGAAATCCGGGTATGGAAACTGTTTTCTCTCATCAATTGCGATAAAACAGAAAGGATTTGAAAGTTTTCAAGCTGTCACAGGCTGGTTCTTGGGCGGAGATTTAAAAGGAGTAACAGTAAGGAGTGTATAAAATTATTTTGGTATTGATTCTTACAGTTGTTGTGAGGTGGTGGAGTGGAATGTTGTTGGTTTGGTCTTTTGTGAGACCCGGGTTCGAGTCTCGTGGTCTGCGCGTTTAATTTTTTTTATTATTATTAGTTATTATATATTATTATTATTACATATGTTAGTATTATATATGTATATTTATATATCCGATTTTTTTAAAAAAGATGAGAAGGAAAATGTAGAGTATAAGATATTTAAATAACTTTCTATTCGCATTTATTTGCCAATAGTTTGTTTACAAAAGGTTTTGGGTTTTTGAACCCGTTTTCCGACGGATGTTACATAAGTACTTAGGTGATGTAACCTAGTACCATGATGGACAATCATTCGATTATCATCAAGGGTTCGGTTAGTGTATATATACTATATAGTATACGTAATAAGTAGATCATATTTATTATGGAAGTTCATAGAAGTTATGCATGGAGGTAGGTAGATAACCTTCCTTTAACCTCTTTTGTATTGTTCACCAATGCACAAGTTGTCACAAGAACAACAAGGATGGTCATGAATAAGTTAAAAGTAAAAGTAAAAGATGTAGAATCTTCAAAATCATCAAGTGAGGTGGTGGATTGAAGGTAGGATAGCCAAGGCTTCAAAGTAATCACACACTACCAACTCATGTCTTGTTTCCAGAACAAGCTTGGAAGGATACAACACTTGTGGGTTAAAACCCTATTAAAACGAAAGGTTCTCACACCTTGTGCCTCGAATTTGGTGATTTTCCATGGAAAACCTATGGAAACACTCCTAGAGGTGTTCCAAATGTTAAGAAGAAAAAAGAGTAAAGAAGAGAGGTAGAAGTGAGTTAGAACTCACTTGAAAGTCTTGAAATTTATGGATGGAGTTGAGAGAGATTTAGAGAGAGAGATGAGAGTTTGATGTGTGAAGTGAGTATGGGAGGAGGTGAGTTTTTATAGTTGAGGTTTAGGGGTGAGTTAGGTGAACATTAAATGCAAGAAACACACTAATAAACACACTTTTGCCTAATCCATGAGCTAGTTGCAACAATCTGCCGATTATGCCCTCTGGCGGGCCACAAGAGAGGGAAAGGATGACGGTCGCGGGGTGCGAGAGGCCCGGGCCAGAAACTTGTTTGATTTTTGTCCTTTTAGTCCTTGAACTTGGTTTTTTCCTTCATTTCATGCTATAACTTGATATTTTTGCATGTTTTTAAGTGTATAACGTATATGTAAGTATATTTTAGGTATCGAGTATGTATGTATGAGTATTTGCACGTATAACAAGTATCGGTTGTATGTAAACAAGTATTTAAAATTGAATGCATGTAAGACAAGTATGTATCAAGTATGAATTTTATACGATCAAAATTTCGGATTACAAGATTGGAAAAACGAAATACGATTGCGATACGAATACAAGTTTCCATAAATAGAAATACGATTATACTTTCTAATTAAGGAAAGTGTGAAAAAAACGAGGCGTTATAGGACCAAGGCTCCTCGGACTAGTCTAGTCACCACCTCCAACGTCTCTTCGTCCGCCCATCGGCGTCCGATCTCCAGACCACCATTCCTGACACATTGATGTAGATTCTCTAAGTTAACTATGTACTTGAAAGCAGTGTTGTAAAAATCGGTATTAATTGGAGCCTAGGCGGTAGTCGGGCGTTGGTTGATTAATTTTGAGCTAGTCGGACTATTAGTCGGTAGTTGGTCCAAGGCGGCCCAAATCGGCCAAATCGTTTCTAGTCGGCCCACTCTTTTTTAGTTTAAATCTAGCCCAAACAAATGTTTTTAACCATTAAATATATGGCCCGAGTTGTTTAGTTTCAATCTGGCACAAAAAACATGTTTCTAACCCATTAAAACATATTCCATAAGGCCCATGACTAATATGTTAATGTTTGAATTTATAAATACTTAAATTGCTATGTTTTAAAATTCTTTGTTTGAAATTTGAACTATTTTTAAATATTATATTGATATCACTATGTGTATTGAATGTTTGAATACTTAATTTGCTATGTTTTAAACTTAGTTGTTTCAATTTTGAACTATTTTTAAGTAGTATATTGATATTAATGTACGTGTATATAAATTTAAAATTATATGTAAAAATTTCGATTTGATTAATCCCTTGTCAGTACTCCACCACACGACTAGCTCCTAGCAATCTCTATAATACTGTGTAAGTATGTAGAGAAAAAAGGGTTACTTTGGACAAAATTGGGATGTGCTATTTAAGCACAATACAAAAAAAAAAAGAAATACAAAGCAAACCAGATACTTTGGTCCAACAAAGACCTATCCACTTCTACAACCCCATTTTCTCCGTATTATTATAAGTTTCAAAACGATTTAATTTGATTTGAAGACTTTTTACACCTAGTATGCTTTTATTCCGAGTGAATTTTAAAAATTGTCTTTTATCTTTATACTATTTTTCAGGCGATGTTCTTTATGTTTAAAGTTGTTGAGTTTTATACTTTATGTTTTAAAATCCTACACGTTATGTCCTTTAGCACTAACCCAGTTAATTTTTTGTTGTTAAATTAGATCATGTGTAGAGCACATGAGGGTATAATTGTCTTTTTACCCTATTGTTTAAAAGAAAAAATAAACAACTTATATATTAACTCAATGCTTTTCTCTCTCTAAAAAATCCACATTATCTCTCTACTCTATCTCTATTTATTCATCCTTCTATCACCTCCTTCCACCAACACAACCAATTCCTGCCAAGAAAAAAAACACACTACTGCCTAAAAAACCGCCACAACAGTTGCGAATCCAACAACCAACAAACAAAATTGAAAAACCTGCAATTTTTTTCCATCTCCATCGCAAGTCCATAAACTCCTGTTTCTTTCTCTACTCTCTCACACATTGTTGTGTGTGTGACGAAAACAGATTTGAAGAGGAGAACGAAGATTGAACCTTAATTTCAATATTCAAAGGATGATATTGATATCTTGATAATATGTATGACAGGTACAAAATCTTGGGATTTGTTGGATTAGCTGCTGTTGTTGTTCATTGTGAAAAAGAAAAGCAACGATTTGTTGTCGTTGTTGTCATAGTAGAGGGGGTGATGCACAAAATTGAGGTTTCATGTGTTGGTGTTTTGTTTCTGGATTTCATGTTTTGTACTTGCGATATAAGTGTTGAATGGTGGTAGGTGGGGCGGTGGTTTGATTTGTTGTGTTCTATCAGATGGTTGCAGGTGAGGCGGTGATGGTTGATGCTGGCGGTTGTTGATGGAGGTGGAGAAAGTGAGAGATAGATGTAGAGAGAGAGAGATAGGTTGATATATATATATATATATATATTTTAATTTATTTAGATGTTTTATTTCTTAAAACATTTTTATATAAATGGTAAAAAGACTAAGATACCATTGGGTGATCAGATCTAACAAAAAAAATTAACTAGGTTAAGCCAAATACAAAACTTATCAAATTTAAACTTAAAAAAATGCTATTTGAAAAAGGATATAAAATAAAGGATAATTTTTAAAATTCACTGTTTTATTCCCATTCCCATCCCTCTCTATTAATATCTGTGTGACCCACCTCCGACCCGACCCGATAGAAACGGTTGGGAGTGTAAGGACCTCAAATCTTGGCCGACAGACACCACTCCATTGATTGTAGTCAAAACGAGAACCGGTTCCCGAAAATCTTTCACCTTCGAAGACCAGCAACTTTATGGTTTGATCTTACAAAGATTCTGCCCCAAAAATGTCGAATTTCTCTCGCCAGATTCGTCTTTCTTCCTCTTCTATGATGAGATGCTTGCAGTACAGGCTTTCAAGATCTTTCACCACCATTGAAGGCCATCGCCCCACCATTGTTCATAAGCAAGGTCTCGATATTCTTCATGATCCATGGTTCAACAAGGTAATTTTTTACTTACTTTGCTACTTTCTGTTACTGTGGACGTGATCTACACCAGATAAAATGTTTTTTACATTGATTGTTATGATACATGTTTGTAGAGTTAATAAGATTAGGGGACGTTTACAACTGTTGGTTGATGCCTTAGGTAGTTAAAATCAGCAATTAATCGGATTGCAATTTTATATGTAAATTTTCAAACTTACATTATATATATATATATAGATCTAGGTTCGTTAGAAAACCATTAAAAGGTTAAAAACCGAGAAAACTATTATCATCCAATCCAATCCAATCCAATCAATTTTTTTCACTCTTCATTTCCTTAACAGAAATAAAAAAAATTATATGTAGATTGGCGTGTAGCCTGCGAAGGTACACAGATGAGGTATAGCTCGTCTATCTACATATATTTCTTTATTTTCTTTTTAGTTTCTATGAATTATAGTAACATATAAGAATGAAAAAATAAAAATTCTTATTTAAAAGTGGTCTTCTCGAAGTTTTCTAGTATCTTTTAAGTTCTCTAATGATCCCTTGCCTATTATATATATATATATATATATACATGTGTGTGTGTAAGTATACAAAATTTCATAAATTTTATATATAAATTATCAAACTTTACGCATAATCTTTCAAATACTTCAAAGATTTTGACCAATTTTGACCGACTTTGAAGAATTTTTACCGATTTTTGGTCCGACTAGGTGAAATTTAACCGCTGAGCTACTGATTACCGATTAATCCGATTTTTACAATACTGATGACGTGGGACATGAGTTTGCTATGAAGTTAAAGTTACAAGTGTTGTGTACATATTGAAGAAGCAAATAAGAAGTGCCAACTGATTTGACTTTGCTGTTTTGGTTAACAGGGAACTGCGTTCTCGATGACGAGAGAGATCGTCTTGAATTGCGTGGACTTTTGCCTCCGAATGTCATGAGCAATGAACAGCAAATTGAACGGTTTAGTAAGTTACTAAGTTTACACGTGATCGATTAAATTAAACAGTTGTTTTCATGGGCGAAGCTTTTAAGGGGCGGGAGGGGCGGCCGACCCCCCGAACTTTCGCTCAGTAGTGGAGAGTATGTAGTTTTTGTATAGAAAATTTTGGGTATATACGTTTTCGACCCCAGTTTTATAGAAATTTTTAGGTCCGGTGACTTCCGCCCCTGGTTGGAAATCTCAAGCTTCGCCACTGTTGTTTTGGTTATATATGTCTATAGGTTCGTATCTTCACAAGGTCAATTCTTCACCTACCGTAGGTCCGTGGCTTGATATTTTTGTAGGAATTGTAATATACATTGATACCAACATATTAATGGGTGACTGGGACTAGGTGTTGATGTGTCGCTCACAAGACATTTTAGTGAATACACAAGATAAGCATAGACTTTTATTATTATGTTATGAACTTAGGAAGTAGGAGCATTGTTATGTCTAATCTAAGTAGTTAATGCGGAAAAAAATCGGATATCGGTCAAGGACCGATATTTGAGATATCAATAATCACGGTGGGATATCGTTAATTTTATTATCATGCTGAATATATACATATATATAGCAATTTAACACTAACAATTTACTATACTCTCTTACCATTAACAAATTTAACCTTTTGCAACTTGCAAAACACTAACAATTGTAGCAAGTAGGAACTGATTAAGACTTAAAACACTAAGTTTAACACTAAAAATTAACAATTAAGACTTAAAACACTAGTAGCAACAATAAGAAGAAAGACGAATTGATAGAGCCCGAAAATAAGATGCAAACAAAAGGAAATTTCACGAGTCGGCCCGACTCGAGAAGGGCAATTCTCCGGTACAAGCAGTACTTAGGTAATTTAGATAAAACAAGAACAGAAAATAAACAGCCTGAAACAGGAAATAAATAGGAAAAACAGAGTCAGTTAAGCTGCAGTTTCTCCCTAAACCCCACTTACCCACTAAACCCACTTGGCTGATTAGCTGGGTTCTATCGTTACATCCCCCCTGGAAAAGCGACTTGCCCTCAAGTCTGCTACCGACCCTTGCTGTTGATTTTTTCTCGAATGGCTCGAAGGTCAAGTGATGGAATGTTGCTGAATTATGAGTCTCGGGTATCATTCCCTGCAGTTTATAATCCAGGCCCCCTAAAGTAAATTTTAAAAACATTTTGCTCCAATTAGCTTGCACCGCGTTCAAGGTAGCCAACCATTGTATACCCAGGACCACATCCGCCCCTCCCAACGAGAATGGATAAAAGTTTTGAGTTAGTTGGAGGTCGGCTATATGTAGCACAACATCCTTACAAACTTGGCTGCAGCGAATGATATCCCCATTGCCAATCTTCACTCCAAATGGAACAACTTCACAGGTTGATAAACCAATTTTAGGAACCAGGGAGGCTGTGATGAAATTGTGGGTTGAATCACAATCAATCAGAATTGATACCTTAAAATTATTGATGGAACCGTAGACTATCAATGTCGGGTGGTGTGGTGTGCCTACGAGGGCGTGTAGGCTAATCTGGGCTATGTCTTCAGTTTCTTCTTCAGTCTCCACCAGTTCTTTAACATTCTGATCACTCGCTTCTAACAATTGTAGCGAGCTTGTTTTGCATCTATGCCCCGGCCCATACTTTTCCCCACACCGAAAACACTCACCCTTGACGTACCTGGCCTGTTTTTCTGCCTCCGAAATGCGAACCGGAGAAGTGGTAATTGCTGGAACAGTGGTCACAGGGGCTGTTTTGACCGCAGTCTGCTTCGAGTTTGATCCTATCGATTGGAATCAGCCTTTGATTCAAACTCATGAGCAATGCTCATGGCCTTGTACAACGTTCTGGGCTTGTGGATCCGCACATCTGCTCTTAATTCCTCCTTGAGGCCGTTTAGAAACACTCCCAATAGACAGTGCTCGGGTCAATTCGTGACCCGAGAAGAACGTTTTGCGACTTCTTGGCGATACTCCTGCACTGTACCAGTTTGACGGATGCTGCACAGGTGTTCGTCTGGATTCTGAAACTTGCCAGGCCCAAAATTTTTTTGTAACGCGCGAACAAGGTCTTCCCAGTATTCGATTTCCTTGTTAGCGGATAACCAGGAGTAAAGGTCTAATGCTTCTCCTTCCAAATGCATCGAGGCCACATCCACCTTCTCCTCTTCTGGTATGTGATAGTACCGGAAATGCTTCTCAGCCTTAAGGGTCCACCCCCGTGGATCCCCTTCACTGAATTTGGGAAATTCAATTTTGTTGTGGGGACGGTAACGGCGGTTGTTGCCCCAAGAGGACTCCTCATCATCAAATTGGTTGAAACCGCTGTGCGATTTCTCTTTCTTTTGGTTCTGCGTTTTGAGGGCAGCAACTTCATTCTGCAGGGACTCCATAGAAGATGCTATGGCTGCTAGTTGAGCAGCAACAAGGTCGGAACTTGATGGGTTGGGATCTGGGTTACTCCGGGTTTGAGGCGCCATGGTTTCCCGGCAACCAGTTGATAGAACCCGAAAATAAGATGCAAACAAAAGGAAGTTTCACTAGTCGGCCCGATTCGAGAAGGGCAATTCTCCGGTACAAACAGTACTTAGGTAATTTAGATAAAACAAGAACAGAAAATAAACAGCCTGAAACAGGAAATAAATAGGAAAAACAGAGGCAGTTAAGCTGCAGTTTCTCCCTAAACACCCACTAACCCACTAAACCCACTTGGCTGATTATCTGGGTTTGTATCAGGAATGCTAGAACTAAGAAGAAAGGTACTGATATTGGGAAAATCGGTGATATATCGGTCAAATATCCGTCCAATATCAGTCAATATCGCCGATAGTATCGGTTCCAATATTTTGCACCGATATCTTACCAGGGGACTGATAACCGTTATATCACCATTATATCGCGATATTAACTACATAGCGTCTAATCTAACTAATATATAGATGTACACAAAAACACATCACATGAGTATAAATTGCATGAGAAAACGAAAAAGAGCACATGTATTTACATGGTTCATCTGATCAGGAACTACTTAGTTATTACACTAAGTATTTCATTTAAATGTTTTAGATCCTCAAAAGGAACTACACTGATTATTTATGTGAAATATTATTTAATTTAAATTTAATTTGTTAAATTTACAGTGGCTGACCTGAAGAGACTTGAGGTAAATGCTAGGGATGGACCATCAGATACAAATTCTTTGGCCAAGTGGCGAATACTTAATAGGCTACATGACCGAAATGAGACAATGTACTATAAGGTCAGTGGTTTTTGAGGTTTGAGTGTACATACATAATTAAGATCCCCAAGAAAGAACTAAAAATGAATGTGGTTTTGGAACGCTAACGACTAATCACCATGATTTATGTGCGTTTAAATGACACGTGTCAGGTTCTAATTGCGAAAATTGAGGAATATGCCCCTATAGTATACACTCCAACAGTGGGACTTGTTTGCCAGAAATACGGTGGGTTGTTTAGAAGGCCAAGGGGGATGTATTTCAGTGCCGCTGATCGTGGAGAGATGATGTCAATGGTTTATAATTGGCCTGCTGATCAGGTATGTGTTACATCTAGGGCTGCAAACCAACCGAACGAACACAAACAGGACCGTTGTTAAGAAACTATATGGGTTCACGAATTGTTGATGAACACGTACTGAACGAGATTTTATGCTTGTGTTCGTTCATTAAGAAATTGAATGTGTTCGTGTTCGTTTGTTAATTTTAGGCAACGAACGCAAATGAACATTCATGAGCACAAATGGAAACAAATGAACACAAACAAGCGTTCATGAACAATATATATAATACATTGATCATCATCATCATACTTAGTAAATCCCACCAATAGCAAGGCTAAGGTAGGGTCTGAGGAGGGTAGGATGTAGAAAGCCTTACCTCTACCTCGTAGGAATACAGAGACTGCCTCTAGTGAGACCCCCTCGATATATAATACATTGATACTTATTAAATATTTTATTTGTCGAAATTTTGAAGTATTTAAATAAAATATAAGAACTTAAAACACTAATACACCATCGAACACAAACGAACACGTTACCAAACGTTCGCGAATGTAAATGAACGAACGTGGCCTCTATTCATTTATGAGCTGCTCGTTGAACGGTTTACGAACTGTTTGCGAACATAAATCGAACGGTTTACGAACTGTTCGTTGAACATTCGGTTGTTGCAGCCCTAGGTACATCTGTTTGTTTTTTTAATAATAATTTACTGTTTTAATTAGTTTTTATTTGAAAAAGCCCTAACATCAATTTGAATGTGGCTCCTTTTTGTTTTTATGTAGGTTGATATGATTGTTGTTACTGACGGAAGTAGAATATTAGGTCTTGGTGATCTTGGAGTTCAGGGAATCGGTATTGCAATCGGAAAATTGGATTTATACGTTGCTGCTGCAGGAATAAACCCTCAAAGAGTAATTTTAGCATTTTGTCACTCCTATGTTTTTTCTTCAAGATTTTTTATCCTCCTGTTATTTTCGTTTCTCATCTTCACTTTTATTATCGTCTTACACACCATAATTTTTTTTCTAAGCTTAACATTTTCTCTGTTCATATGACAGGTGCTCCCTATAATGATTGATGTTGGAACCAACAATGAGGCCCTTCTTAAAGACCCCCTCTGTATGCTTCCCTATACTTGAATATTTATTGAATAAAAAGTATTAATATATATATATATTAAAAAGTGTGGATGTATGAATAGTATCCGCACTCTTTAATTCTTTCCTCAACTTTCTAAAAACTTTGTAAATTGTTATTTTGACCCCCTTGACTTTCTAAAGTTTCAAGTTTACCTCCCCTGGTACCATTATTCTTTAACTTAAAAATAAACACTGTTTTCTCACATGCTTATTTTTATGTACGTGTAACATGTCAGTATAAATTCAAGTTGGTTTAGGTTTTGATTTAAACGTTTTTCAGAAACGAGTCAGGTCAAATATAATCGTTTCCATGTTTAAGTTTATTAACGTGCTCAGTTCGTCTACGTCTTTCACGTATATTTTGTTAGAAAATGAGTCTGGTCAAATTAATATGTTTTCATTGACGGTATAAATTGGAGTTACTGTATGTTTCGAGGTCGTTGCAACACGCAGCGGGTAAAATTACTAGTTAAATAAATAGTTGGAATATGATACACACTAAAATATAATGTATGTCGTTTGATAGACTCTATTCCTTATATTATATGTTACCAGTTACCCTATTTCGTTTGTATAGATTTGGGATTGCAACAACACCGTCTTGAGGGTGAGGAGTATATTGCCGTCATCGATGAGTTTATGGAAGCCGTGTTCACTCGTTGGCCCCACGTCATAGTACAGGTGATCATTTATTCCATGAAATGCATTCGCAGGGGGAAAACCGAAATCAGCCTTTTGTATTTGCAATTTTTCTCATGGATGTTGGATTTCAATATTAGTTTGAAGATTTTCAAAGCAAGTGGGCCTTCAAGTTACTACAACGCTATAGAAATAGCTACAAAATGTTTAATGATGATGTGCAGGTAAACAATTGATACAATTCCCATCATGATATTTTTAGTTAGAAGAAAAAGAGTAAAGTACACGGATAGTCCATGTGGTTTTCCAAAATTTTGGATTTGGTCCCTAGCTTTTCGAAAGTACACAGATGGTCCCTGTGGTTTGCACTTTGTAACGCATTTGGTCCTCAGCCAACAAATCTAAAGGTTTTAGGAGGTCCAAGTTAGGGACTATATGCGTTACAAAGTGCAAACCACAAGGACCATTCATGTACTTTTGGCAAAAGTTGGGGACTAAATGCGTTACAAAGTGCAAACCACCAGGACCATCCGTGTACTTTTGGAAAAAATAGGGACCAAATCAAAAATTTAGAAAATCACAGGGACCATCCGTATACTTTACTTAACGAAAAATGTTAAAAAAGGTATATTTTTGTTACAGGGAACAGCTGGAGTGGCAATTGCCGGTCTTCTTGGAGCCGTGAGAGCACAAGGAAAGCCAATGATCGACTTCCCAAAACAAAAGATTGTTGTGGCCGGTGCCGGAAGGTTTATAACCTTTTTAAAAACTTAATTTTTAGTTATTTGATTATAAAAACGATAAAATAATAAATATGAGAATGCAAATAATGTAGTGCGGGAATTGGGGTACTGAATGCTGCTAGGAAGACAATGGCAAGAATGTTGGGAAATAATGATTTCGCATTCGAGGCTGCTGGGAGTCAGTTTTGGGTTGTTGACGCTAACGTAAGCATATCATTAGCTAAATGATAATTACGTAATTAACATTTATAAATAGGAGGAGGATCATGAGCCCACTCTTTATAAATGAGAAAACTAAGAAACTGCTGGAAAAACACGCTGCAGACTGCTAGGAAATTTGCTTGCGGTCCGCATGGGTATTTTGATTATTACACGTGTAACATATGATATATTACACATATGTAATAGTACGTTTTTTTGTTTTCTTTTTCAAAATTTTTATTTTTTTGGATATACTGCATATATGCATTATAAGAAAAATAAAAATTTTGGAAAAAAGCGTACTATTACACATGTGTTATATATCGTGTATTACACTTGTGTAATACATAGTTTCTTGCCTTGCGGACCGCAAGCAATTTTCTTGCGGTCCGCAGCGCGTTTTTTTCTGTAGTTTTTTAGGTTTTTCATTAAAATGAGTTTTCTCATGATCCCTCTTCATTATAAATATGCACCACATATATCCTCATAATTTTTTTGGGATGATTTTAGGGTTTGATAACCGAGGAGCGTGAAAATATCGATGATGATGCAAAACCTTTTGCAAGAAAGACCAAAGAGATTGGCCGTCAAGGGTTGAAGGAAGGAGCCAGTCTTGTAGAAGTGGTGTGTTTAAAATTTAAATACCCTAATAACTCAATTTTTATTTTTTATATTACTATTTATTGATCAAAATTTGGATATTATGGATCAGGTTCGAGAAGTAAAGCCTGATGTACTCCTTGGGCTGTCTGCAGTTGGAGGTTTATTTTCTAAGGAGGTATAGATTAAAATTTTATTAATAATTTAATACTTATTTTCATCTTTTTATGTTTTCAAATTACATTCTAAATGAAGGTATTAGAAGCACTTAAAGGGTCAACTTCAACAAGACCCGCAATATTTGCTATGTCAAATCCCACAACCAATGGTATGCTGGTATCACATTAACAAACAACTTGACAGTACGTACGACTGTACGGAATTTGTGTATTTACTTATATTTGTAATCATGACAGCTGAGTGCACCCCTGAAGAAGCATTTTCAATTGTGGGAGAAAATGTTGTGTTTGCAAGTGGAAGCCCGTTTCCTGATGTAGATCTCGGTACATCTTTTTTTTTTTTTAATATTTTACATTTAGAATTGAAACAATTCGTCAATTCGACTTCAAACAATCTTTTAAGAGGTTTCTTTGAGTATTTATTATTTTTATTGCTTCAGGAAATGGACATATTGGTCATTGCAATCAGGGAAACAATATGTATCTTTTTCCAGGGTAAGTTCTTATTTTCTGTAAAATATTTTATAATTTCTTTTCATTTAGGATTTCATTCTTATCATTACTAAATGTTGCAGCATTGGTCTCGGTACTCTTCTGTCTGGCTCTAGAATAGTATCAGATGGCATGTTACAGGCGGCAGCTGAGTGGTAATTATTTAAATTTACAAAAGCGGAATCAATTATGCTAGTTGAGTGTCCTTAACTTTTTTTTTAAAATTAAAACAACAGCCTAGCTGGATACATGACCGAAGAGGAGGTCCTCAAAGGAATTATATACCCTTCAATATCAAGGTAACAGTTAATACTTTTATATTTGAAAAAAACAAGTACAACAATTGTTTTATTTGTCATCTTTGTGCCGCAGCATCCGTGATATAACAAAACAGGTAGCTGCTGCTGTTATTATTGAAGCAATAGAAGAAGATTTAGCGGAAGGTTATCGTGAAATGGATGCTCGTGAGCTACGCAAGCTAAATAAGGTATTCTCATAATTTAAACAACACACACACAAATATAAATTTTAGAAACCGGTTTCTACAACAAGATGCGTTTTGTAGGATGAAATTATTTGCTATGTGGAGAACAATATGTGGAGTCCCGAATACCCAACACTAATTTACAAGAAAGATTGAAGAACAAAATGAAGAAAAAACAAGTCAGACTATTGAAATTTGACTTTATTTTTTTAGTTGCATAGCCTTTGCATCGTTTGAATTAAGATGTGTTGTGCATATAATCCGGACAATCTATCGAGGACTAATAAAATCTCTAATAAAGTTAGTACGATGGATTTTCACAGTTTTACACGGACAACCTTAGTGTTCTTGAGGAAAACGAGTATGATAACTTGTCAGGTGGAATAGAGATGTAACATCAAATGTACATTACCTCAATCCAACCAACATACGTGGTATTTAACAAGTCGAATGCGTGGCATTTACATGTGTAGTACGTCTTGTTCTTGTTCATCTTGGCAAAATAGTTAAACAGGCTGCCATCAAAGCAGCTCCTAACCGCCTCCTTTGACAACATACCTTCCCCGTCCTTAGCAAGTACATACAAAATTATCCACTCCAACTTAGCAGCGGTCCTGCGTTACAACCACACAAAGTTACCGATTAATATTTTAGTAGTTTAAGGGGTCGTTTGACAACTTCTGAATGGTTAAGTGCTGAACCAGTAAGAGATCTAAATTATTAAGAGCCAGTATAATGCTTAACCGTGCAGAGGCAAATGTCTGACCAATTCAGATTAGAGGTTTTAACCATTAGACTTTGTATAATGCTTAACCATTCAGAGGAAAATGTCTGAACCATTCAGACATCTGCTCGCGAAACAAATAGTCTGAATCAGTAAGTGCTGAACAGTAAGAGGTGTAAACCATTAAGAGGTAAACTAACAACCTCTAAATTTTTTGTTTACACGAGTCATGTATGTGCAACACGTTTCTAATATGTTGATTTCTCAAATAAATATTTGGGTTTTATGACAGATTTGATGATTCAACTTTCCGGTTCACCTAAAAACTCTAGAACAAGACACAAGTACCATGGTTTTCACGTGTTAACTTGAACATAACAATATAAACATACACAACGCAACTCTGGCTGTGAATAATATGGCATTAAAATCGAAGTTAATTGGTTAAGGGTTTTTGTTTGAACTAACCAGCCAAAGAAATCAAATGCTACTCGATTCCCTTCGGTCATGTTCCAAATCTCTACAAATGTGAGCTTATCGGGCTTTGTTTTTGCATACTTGCTAAACATATTCTCAAACTGCATTGGCATGTACCTGCAACAATGTCCTAGCTTGGGTCAGTCGAAAAACACCAACAGATCAACCTACTGAACTATATTCCAAATGTTTGATGTGTGATCTTGAAATAATGATTGCACTAGAAAGTTTACTTATTGATCTATGAGTCTTGATATGTGTCATGGTTTATAATTAGGAGATATATTTATAATGGCCATGTTGAAGTGCTATAGGTAGCGACTTCAACTGCTATTAGAAAAAAAATCGAGAACATTGCTTTGATATCTTCTGTCTTGGCATCCAAGACACAAAAGTCACTAGTTTAGATTCTACGAAAAAAAAAAAAAAACGAATCCATTTGTCATCAAGTTTTTCGGAAGAAAAAAAAAACTAAAAATATTAAAAAGAAAATAATTCCAGGCTACAGGCCGGACTCACCTTCCTTCAGTGTCGTATGTCCCTGAATCGCTGCCATGCTTTGACCTATGTATGTTATATAGGTATATCGGGAATAAAGGCGAAGGAAGCCACCCCTACAAAATTCATGGTTTACTAAAACTAATCTGTGTAGATGTAGAATTTTGTTTTAAATGAATTCTTTCGAAAAGAACTATTACAAATGGGGTTTTTTTTCACTTCAAATTTGGGTTAGTTGCTAGGTAAGATATCGACTTTAGATTCTTGGAGTATCAAATATGACTAAATCAGACTAGTGTTTATAATTGTCCTTTTGCTATTGAAGTTACTATCTCATATGGCGAGGTGACTTCATTTGGCCAATTAAAGGACAAAAAATTTAGAACTTCAGTCTGACTAGATTTTGCAAACTAAAATCGCTATCTGAAATAGGGACTTCAACTCTAAAGCCACTATCTTAGATAGCGACTAAAGTCCAATAAAAAGAACTGTCCCCTTGCCCTCATATGCTTTGAAAAGAATCCATATTAAAAAAAAGAACTGGTAGATGTAAAGATTTAGTTTTGATTGGAGGAAGATGAACAACTTACAGGAAGAGTGGGATAACTCATCCCCATATTGATAATAAGAGCAGCCAGCACAGATATGAGGATACCGAACCCGAGTTGACGCATTCCTACACGTCGATTTAATGTGGTTGTGAGATCGATATCATCATCTATATAGTAGTGGTTGATTTTTACCAGTGTAAGTCTCCCAAGGATAAACAATGTAGTTGTTGTCTTGATCAAAGAAGGCTACATGTTGCTGTAGGACGCTCATCCCTCGAGTCATGTGATCTGGTGTACCATCGGGATATTGTGTGTCGGGTGCAGCCATGGCTCTAGCCATGTCTAGAAAAGAACACTTGTTTAGCCCAACCGTAATTCACCAATCATGACTGAACAAATTAAGACTTACATGGCTTAGGAATGCACAACTCAAGGTCAGTTCGAACATGACGTTGAGCTGTCACTGGTGCCATTGGTGCCACCGTGGCCATTGCAACGGGCTCATCGCTTATCTCCATCTTGCTATGATGAGACAAGACAAGATTAGTATTTATGGAGGAATAAGAGTTGAGTTAGGAGTCATGTAAAGCTTGAGATGCATGTTTTTTCTGGATTATATAATCATTTTATACTAAATTCTAGGTGTTTAGCCAAATAAGGTTTGTCTAATTTCAACTTTTTTTTTCATACATTTAGATTTAGTTTTAGTTGTATCTAAATTCTAGGTGTTTAGCCAAATAAGCTTGAGATGCATGTTTGGTTATTCAACTGTTTTTCAGGATTATATAATCATTTAGATTTTGTTTAGCCAAATATGTTCACAAGTTCAATTCTAGTTCTACACCATCTTTTCCCCATTTTTTGTCCATGTCTTTATAGCCTAGTGTCATCTTGGGATGAGATAAGACTTTGAGACCAATAGGTTTTGGGTTCGATTCTCACAAGGGGGGTTTTCCCATATTTATTGGGTTTTCTCTTGAATTGGTGTATAGGCATAATGCCTAGTGGAGATGAATATGATCGGGTGGTTCCACTGGTGGCACGATGATACTCTAGTGTTCCGTCAGTGATCCAAATTTACCGTTCAAAAAAAAAGATTTAGTTAAAATAAGATAATTTACTATAGCTAGGTTACTAAAAGATAGTAATATTATCCAAATTAAGTCGTTTGTTGACTGAGAATAAAATGATTATCTGATAATTATATTACTAGGTTATTCTCCGTGAATTTCATAGGGTTGGACCATTTAAATTATGTCTACAACAAATGTGAAAAAAGAAGACTACTTGTACCTTCCGTGCACCAAAAATTGATTTATATAATCTAATTATGTCGTTAAATAAAAAAAAAGAAATGTTTTCAAACGTTATATTGGTTTATAATTGTTTTGTATTAACAGTTGTAGTTGAGATAAATTTAACTTAATTGACAAAATTTGTAAAAACAACATATAATAAACAATGTTATTGACATAGTAAACGACTCCATAAAAATACTTAAAATTAAGTCATAACTATTCACTATAAATACGACACATTATAAATGTTAGGTTTGACTATTAACATAAATTTATTTACATATTTGTATAAATAATGTTAAAAGCGAATATGACCAATAAACACATAACCCAAATTATAACAAACACTTTATTGTGTTTAAAAACATAATAAATCAATTAAGACATTCAAATGCGGCACAATGTGAAACAAATAACACCAACATCTCCTAAAAAACACTTCTTAAAAAATAAAATATAATGAAACACACTACTTCTCCATTTTGGAATCAAAAGTTTGCCAAGTCCATCGGCCTCGGCTTGATCTTTTTCATCTCCAATACGGCGTTTTGTTGAAGAACAATTTAGTGAGTCGTCTACCTCGTAAACTTCACGAAGGTTACGCTTAACTTCCCCAGAGGATGACGGTGTCTCATTACTTTGAAAAGCATTAGATATGGGCGTTGAATTGTCTCTAGTTTAACACACTTGATCCTACAAACAAATACATAAGCATAGTTTAAAAAATGATAATCAAAACTATATAAAAATTTGAAAAAAACGTTTGATATAACCTTAGAAAATTCAGGAGGATTAGATTGAAGTTCTGACATAGGAACACCAAATGTTTCTAATATGGTTTGAGAATCCTTCTAGAATTGAACACCTACAATATATAAGTAAATATGAATACATAAAATAAAGAAATAGTTTTAATGACAAAGTTGTAAATAAAATTTACCCCACATTGTGTTGCTAAGAGTTCTTTTGCGGATTTCTTGATAATCTTATAGGCTTCATAATTAAACTGGGTCAAATTCACAGTGCCAGTACAGTATTGCACGCGAATGAGTGTCTTGAATTTGTTTACGTTACAAAGAAATAAAACGTGAATGATTTATTTTTTTTGGTTTATTTAATATAGTATAAAATTAGTAAAGTTGTAACCGAGGAATTGAGAAAACATCAACGCCTTCACAGTCACCATTGATACAAACTAAAGCTTTCTTATCCTTTTCAATTGTCTCAAAGTTTTCTCGACACGGGATTTACCATGTTGCAACCATTATAATCTTATCATTGCAAATGACAGAAATTGTCCCAATAACCAAGACCTTCTTTTTATAATAAAACATAAAAGACCAAATACTAACTAAAAGGCATCAAAAATCAAAGGTATATATGCAAAAAAAAAATATACCACTAAAATGGTATCGAGAAAAACTATAAGAGAAAAATCAGTGATATTAAGGAATTCATCCTCGGCGATTAAAATAACATACGATCAAACTTGGTCACTTGATGCTGATGTTGAAGATAGTTTCTCAATATACCAATATATTTATTAATGTGTTTTATCTTATACAAAATAAAATTATATACATATTCATAATGATTGATAATGCCATTTCTTAAACTGAAACAATTTTAGCATACTTTGTCATAAATAATTAATTTATTCAAGATGATAGTTGATGAACAATTTACTAACATCAAATGTGTTAGAAACACCATGTTTACCTACATTAAAAACGTAATCAATTCAAATATCATTGAAATACAAAATAGTATTTATAATTTAGAATCTATTATAATAAAATTATTTTTTGACATTTATATTACTTAATAAATATCATATATTTTACATTTGATTTGATTAAAAGATAACGTATTCAAATGTTTAATTGAGGAAAGGGAAGTTAAAATTAAAATTTAAAATCGTAATATACCAATTAGTTATGTATTTTATTTAAAAATATTTTCCTATAATACAAAATAAAAAATGCTTACCAAATTGAAAATTGAAAATTATTCAATAAAAATAAGTTTCATATAGTATAACATCTATGCTTTAAAATTAAAAGTTAGTAAAATAATAACTTGATTGGTCTTAATTTGCTCCATAATTATATTACCATCATAATTAAATACAAATAAAGGTTGCTAATTTAGGAAGTTAATAAATGATAATTGCAAATTAAAAAATGAATGAAATTGATTTAGAAATATGTCATAAATAAACGTATTGTTATGAATGTATCCATTGTGTAGTGACTTTCCACGTGTATAACCCCTATCTATGAATGCATCCATTATGTAGTGACCTTCCACATGTATAACCCCTTTCTCTTATTTACTATTGTACTAATGCGAGTGCCTATATATAATGATATTTGTATATGATGTTAGATGAATGAATAGGAATTCTCCATGTTATATTCTCTACATGATTTCATAGTCTAGCTCTCATATTTATATACATACATATATTAGTTGCTAATAGACCATTGTTTCACAACACGTTATCAGCACGAACGTGCTCTATGTATTTTGCCACCCTTGGTATCCCTTTTTCCTTGCCTTTGATGTGCATTATTTTCCAGCCTAACTCAATCTCGTACGTTGAGAAAGCAACCCAATAATTATGCAACTATCTCTACTAATAAAGGTATGATTCTTCGTATGATTATTCATATTATATTTGATGATGATACGTCAATCTTACTAGTGACACTTATTAATATACATATATAAACTTAAAACTGGTCATTACTATAAATTCTAGAATGTAGTCTCATGATTGAACTCTTATCTATATATTTTTTTCATTTGCTTTTAGAAGTTATTATATGTATTATATATGTATATATATATTAGCATGTTGCTATTCATCAGGATTTAGATGTTACATCATAAATTATGATGTTACAATTGACTAATTCATCTTTTTTTTTCTAATACTCATTATTAGTTGAATAACTATAGTTTTCATTGACGACGACGATATTACGAATATTTATTTTATTTTTCTCTTTTACAAATGATCACTTCTATTATTCAAAATTGGTTGGATTAACATTTAATTAGTTAATTTAATATATGTTGTTTCGGACTCTTACAATCTAGTGATTCTCATCTAGAAACTTCTTTGAGCCACCATAATGATATATTTATGCTTCTTTATTAACCTTATTAAGTTGTAAATAAAATTATTGAATTATTTTGATTTGAGGAAGTTAATTTGCAATCTAGAGAATATTACATGTGCTTTTAGAATCCATGAAAAACAATTAAATTCAATATTTAATATTACAAAGTATGGAACTCAATATTTATGGACTAAACAATGCAATTGTATTAGGTATATATGCTTGTATTGGTGGTAATATATACATGATGTATGTACTAGATTTTCTTTTTGTATAGTTTATAATTTAAATGGATATGAATTATGTAATTAGTTATTTTCATTAGTTATTGTTAATACATAGCATGCCAAAAGACTTTTACATAATCAGATATAAATAAGTTATGTGAGTAAACATCAATTGATTTAGTTTTAAATAAACTATACAACTTATAATGCAATATATTATTATTATGTTATAACATGATTATGCAAATATCGTTTGGTACTTATACTAAGGTTAATGCTATGACAAATTTTGCATATAAGAAATTGATATAATAGATTAATATTGCTAGATATCATTAGTTGTTTTTAGACAAACATGTTCTAGCGATGTCGGTACCTCTCATGCATTCATTATGCCTGTCATAATGTTTAACAATATATTTGCATATTAACTATTACTATTGCTAGTATAAAATGGTGACTATTGCTATTGCTTCATATGTACAATGTATAGATTGCTTATATAATGTCATCAGTTGTTTAAATATAAATATTTGAGAAGAAAAAAAATATGTTATGTAATTCATTAGTATTACAGTTTTCAAATAAAAATTTCAAATACAATAAATGATCTGAGAACTTGAAAGAGATATATGTTTAAGTTTTAAAGTAAGTGTTCAAAATATATAAGATATTATGTTTTTATACCATAATAAGTTATTACATAAATTATATGCGTTTGCTTATTAGTGATAAGAAAGGTTTCTTATTTTATAAAGGCCCATTATAAGTTGTTTTTATTTGATGACATGCTATAAAGTCATGTATTATATGATTTGTTGCTATACCTTTTATTCTATATGCTATCACTTCTTTGCATCAATAATACCGAATAGAACAACTAAACCAATGTTGTGGTTTATTGCCATTCTCATGAAAAAGTAGAAATATGCTTCGATTTGACGCCCAAAGTGTTATACTCCTTTTATCTCATTATCAAGTCTAAAAGAAATATTATACGACTCGGACATATAATTACTTCTCAATTGATGTTATATGAAGAGAAGTTTATTTATAAGGGAAACCGGATAAAAACAAAATTTGTTTGTCAAACCTCAAATATACTCTTGAAGTAGCAATATCATTTAAAGGGTATAAACGGGTTGAAACGACTGTATATCTATATGTTCGAGAAAATAATGGAAAACCGTAAAAATTGTATGGTTTTACTCTGATTCATGAAGTGAATATATATTGATCATTGGCATCATTGAGAAAGTTGTAATCATGATCATATTAATAATGAGATTGACCATTAGAAGTGCAACAATCATCATGTATATAAGAGATCAAACTATCAGAAATTATAAGATAGTGAAGCTAATAATGAGATCGAATATCAGTATTATAATGATAGTATGATGAGATCGACCACCAAAAGTGGTAAACTAGTGATTACATAACACGATGGTTTGAACTTTGAAGTTATAATACATTCTTTCATATCTTATGTTTTGTATTACATACGTGCAAGTAATGCATATACAATATCATAAACCATAAGTTTATGGATCATGATTATTTACTTTATTGGTATGACCGGTTAGACCACACCGAGTCAATGATGATGTGAAATATAATGAAGAACTTGACGATTCTTCTAGTTGATAGCATATTATGTTTGCTCTTAAGGGAAATTATTTATTTTCCAATTAATGGTATAAATCCCCAAAATATTATGAAATGAATGAAGGATGTATATATCCAAACATGATACCATTTAGTGTTTTTAAATCGATGCATTGTCGAAATGCTCATCAAATTTACAACTTGAAGTTGTGTGTAGCTTAGCTAATGAGATAGAAAGCATATTATTCCATATTATCATATTTATGGTGGTTATAACATTGAATTTAGTGTCCATGTTACTAATGATTATTGGAATAAGTATTGAACTTTCTAAATGCTTAAGACACAAATTGCTTTTGTTGAAGACGATGATCAAACGTCTACAAATTGGTTGCAAAGTCAATAATCAAGAGAGCAAAAGTTCATATTTGAGCACATGTGATTTTACATGCGGTAACATTATTTCACTTCAAGCCAACATGTTGTAATAGTTTCTCTCCATTAGTTGGTTTTGGTCAGGAACCAAATATTTCCCATCAAACCTTTTATTGTGAGCAAAAGTTCATATTTGAGCACATGTGATTTACATGCGGTAACATTATTTCACTTTAGCCAACATGTTGTAATAGTTTCTCTCCATTAGTTGGTTTTGGTCAGACCAAATATTTCCCATCAAACTTTTATTGTGCGGTATACATTGAATTGATCCACCACAACGCATAAAGATTGAAACTCAAATAATGTTGGGAATGTATGTTGGATGAAAATACTATTTATGATTACATACTTAGAGCAATTAACGAGAGATTTATTTATGGCTCGTTAAATCTTACTTTAAGTAAATTAACATTTTCAACATTAGGGGGAGATTAATGGCAGTTGAGAAAGGAATGGGTATGCATGAATTATCATTGATCCTCAAACGAAATTGTGTGAACAAGAAGTTCAAAAGATAATTCATTACCTAGATTAAAGAATCAATCACCAGATATGTTAACTGTAACGCCTCACTTTTTCGTACCTTCCTTAATTGGAAAGTATAACCATATTTCTATTTTTGGAACCTTATATTCTTATTTCGCCTGGTAATCCGAGACTTTGATCGTGGTAGAATTCGTAATTGATACATGATTGTCTTACATACATTCAATCGTTAAATATATGCAAACTACTTGTTATACGTCCAAAGATTCATGCATTCAACACTTATACACGTTATATGCTTAAAAACATACAAAAATGATAATAAAACTAAGTTCAAGGGCTAAAAGTGATAAAAACCAAAGAATATTCTGGAATAACCTTCCTCGCGCCCCGCGACCAATATCATGTCTACCTCTCGCGCCCCGCCAGGCCTCTAGCGGCCCGCGACCGAGAAGTGTTAACTCTCTCGCGGCCCGCGAGAGGATCACGATCCGAAAAAATACATTTCAAGCTCATGGATTGGTCTGTTTTGGTTTTCTTGCATTAATTATCCCAACTACCAACCTCCAAAACTTTACCTATAAATACCCCATCCCATTTCACTCTCAACTCACACCTCATTTCTCTCTCTCTTATCTAAAGGTTCAAAGAGCTCTCTTCTCTCTAAATCAAGTGAGTTCTAACTCACCTCTCTCTCTCTCTCTTTTCTTTCTTTCTTTCTTATTACTTGGAGTACCTTTGGAATGTCTCCATAAGTCTTCCATGGAAGACTAACTTGGAACATCACCAAGCTTAAGGACCCAAGTATAAGAACATTATGGTTTTATTAGGGTTTTACCCACAAGTGTTGTATCCTTCCAAGCTTGACTTGAGTTGGTAGTGTGTGATCCCTTGGAAGCCTTGGCTATCCTACTTTCGATCACCCACCTCACTTGATGTTTTCGTTTACTTTTGTCTTTTACTTTTATGTTACTCATGACCATCCTTGTCGTCCTTGTGACGACTTGTGCATTGGTAAACTATACGAAAGAGGTTTTAAAAGGAAGGTTATCCTCCTACCTCTATACATGACTTCTATGATTTTACATGATGTTTATTATGTACTTACTATGTATACTATATATATATATATATATATATATATATATATATATATACTAACCGAACTCTTGATGGTAATCACATGGTTATCCGTCATGGTACTAGGTTACATCACCTACGTACTTAATCTCTCGTTACGATTCTAATAGGTATCCTAACCCATGAAATCACAACCCGAATGGGTATTATAGTGTCAAAAACGAGTATTAAGTCTAGATGATTACTTTCCCGTATAAATTACTTTAACGTCTTTTCCAATCATTCGTTATCATTTGAATACTTACCCAACCATTCCTCCTCTTGTAGGATAACTTGGTGATCCTTCCATCCTCCAAACTCTTCACGGGACTAACAAGTGGAAGCTTGCAAAACCGTGAGTACACTTGACCCATTTTCCTTTTACACATTTTGGGTTGCAACATGTTATCATACAAAAACACACAAATACACAGTACATGCTTTATACACTCAATCCTTTATACATGCTTGTTGTTATGCTTTGGTTCATGCTAAATTCATACATGCTTATTGTCATTAACTTAGCTAGCCCCAACTTAACATATATAGCGCTATAGGAGTAGCACACCGCCCGTCGGGGTATTGTTAAGTCTTAAAGATGATTCATTCTTGTTACATTCATACTTTAGTCTCGTTACTTCGTGTGACGAGGGACACATACATTCTTGTGGACACTTGCGTTTGACAATTAAGTATTGCATGCTAGCTTACCTTACATACAATTGTCATGTGGATTTGATTAAATTCTTTTATACTTATGCTATGTAATACAAACTTGTGTACTCGCCAATACTTGTTGTATTGAACTTTATTTTTTAACATGTTGCAGGTTAGAGATGTTGATCATGATGGAACTTGGTAGGAATGGCTTAGAAACTCACTTAGAATATTAAGAAATGTTGTTGTCATATTTGCTTCTTGTTGTATTTGACAATTTGTTTTGGAAATGAAATTTGGTTTATTTAAATTATTGTCGCAAATAGTGTTATGAGTGATGAGCAGTCTATTCCGTCTTACTCCGATGTTTCCGCCATCGGTTGGGGTGTGACATTAACTGACCTAAATACAATGACTAAGTAAGTCACGTAGTCAACTGCTAATGCTCCAATTAAGTTAATTGTCCTAGTAGGGCAAACCATATATTAATGAGTCTATTGCACGCCTGAAGCGTGTTAGACTAGTCGATTCCAAGAAAATAAAAATTCCTCGAAAAATTGGAGCAAGTAATGAAGAAGATGGTCAAGTCGAGGTTATAGTAAAAAAAGGTTTCTTGAAGAGACATTAGACATGATGGTTCTGGAAGAACCTCAGGTACCTGAAAATAAAGAGCTCTTACTAAATTATATCATGTCTAGAAGTGTATGGAATTGAAACAAAATCGACGTCGTTATACTTTTGTATATATAGCGCTTGAAAAGATGAAATGATGAGGATCAAGATTTAAAATATGCCTATGAATAAATACAAAGAAATGATTGGCCAAAATGGAACGACGCAAATGAGGCAGAGTTGAATTCTCTATTGAAATGGAAAGCTTACGGGCCAGTAGTCCATAAAAAAAGTTGTAAAATATATATTTAATATAATTAGGTCTTTTATGTGGATCAACAATTGATGGCACAAGGATTTCGCAAAGACCTATGATTAATTATGAGGAGATGTATTCTCCAGTGGTGGATGCAATAGGTTTCCATATTTAATTAGTCTGGTAATATAAAGAGAGAATTGATATGCGTCTTATAAATGTTATGTATCATTTAGATACTAAAGTTTACATGCACGTCCTTTAAGGATTTAAATTATGTAATTCATGTAAAGTAAGTTCTCGAGAACAATATGATCGTTGTATACAGATTCATTTTTGAATACGATTGAACTCCTGATGAGTTTCTTAAAGCAATTGAGTTCTTTAAAGGTGAATCAAAACATCTTAACGATGTAATTATTGTGCACCAATAAACATACATTAAAAACTTGTACCCAGTGATTGTGATATCTTAATAAATAGTGTACACACATGGTACAATATGGATTTTGGAGATAAAATCAAAGTGTTCATGACACTTTTCCATGATATAGATATCTATGTGTTAAGTGGGTAAATTTATATAGCAAAACTCCTAAAGAGTGAAATCACATGCATATATGGATAAGATGGAACGAATTCCCTCGTGGATTGATAATGCTAGAAGCATTTATGTCAAAACCTCAAGAACATACTACATGAAGTTGACAAAATATGTGTGGACTAAAATAGTCGAGTCAAATATGATATAATTGACTCACCAGTGAGCTTGAAAACGAGAAATACATATGGTGAAGTTGGTCCATTTGTTTTCATTAAAAGAACGATATGAGGTTTACAAGTATTGCAATATATGTTGATGATGTCATTAAATCTTCCGAAGAGAAAAAAAAAGAGCCCAAACATTTAAGCAAGAATTTGCAAATGAAATACAATATTGCAAATTTATGGCTCGATACGTAGGACATACTAATCCATCAATCATAACAAATCTAGAAAATGTTGGACATTTTCATATGGATAAAGCTTTTGGTGTAAATACATTTAATGATGTTCAAATATTTGATATAGATAAAAATGACTTTTATCATCTTCTATCAAAGAAGCAAAGATCATGGTCATGAATACCATAATTCAATACAAATTGTATTAATATATCTTGCTAGCTATACACAAACATATACCATTAAATTCATTGGTAAGATTTAACTCGTGTACGACGAGGAGATAGTGTAATGAGTAAAACATTTATTTTCTATACCCTTAAGGTACCCTTAAGGTACGAAAGGTATGGGTTCATATTTACTAACCCATCAACAAGTTTGGTTAGTTTTGTAAATGCAGGGATTATAACAAAACACATTCATGGATCTTATGGTATCTACTTACAAGAGGAGGTAATTTAAGTTTTACATGAAGATCATACATCAAGTTCATTAATAGATTGCACATCAAGCGACAAATCACTCACTACAAAAGTTTTTCAACAACTTTCATAGAAGATTGGCACTTGTTACTTGAAATGATACATATTATATTGAGGGGGGAGACAACATGCGTTGCACTCTTTTTCCCTTAGCTGAGGTTTTGTCCCATTGGGTTTTATTAGCAAGGTTTTTAATGAGACAACATCATTAAGTGTATTAAAGAATAGTATTCCATCATGTGGATAGTCAAGGGGGAATGTTATGAATGTATCCATTATGTAGTGACTTTTCACATGTATAACCCCTATCTATGAATGCATCAATTATGTAGTGACCTTCCACATGTATAACCCCTTTCTCTTATTTACTATTGTACTAATGTGAGTGCCTATATATAATGGCATTTGTATATGATATTAGATGAATGAATATGAATTCTCCATGTTATATTCTCTACATGATTTTATAGTCTAGCTCTCATGTTTATATACATATATATTAGTTGCTAATAGACCGTTGTTTCACAACACATATAAATTTCAAGAATATAACTGAATATTTAATAAAAATGAGTTCATATAATTCAACATCTAGTTTTAAAAATAAAAGTTAGTAAAATAATAACTTGATGATGTTAATTTGTTCTATAATTATAACACCATAATAAAATCTTTCACGAAGTTAATAAATGATAATTACAAATTAAAGAATGATTAAACTTGATTAAGATATTTTCTATAAATAAACATACTTATTCAAATTTAAAAAATAAACATAATTGAATACTCAATAACAATGAGTTTCATATAATATAACATCTATGTTTTAAAATTTAAAAGTTAGTAAAATAATAACTTGATTGATCATAATTTTCTCTATAATTATATTACCACCATAATAAAATCTTTTATATTCGACAATAAACAAATAAAATAAGTTTAAGTTATAAAGTTGTTAAATTAATACGTTAATAAATAATAATTACAATTAAAGAATAATGAAAAATGATTTTGAAATCGGCCATAGATAAACGTATTTCAAATTTAGAAATTTCAAAAATATACATAACCGAATATGGTAATTATTTAGACAATGCAATAAACATAGTAAAAAACAAAAAAAAGAATTACTAACATTTTCACTATAAATCATTAAACATGTAAAAATAACAAAATCTGTTTTATAAAATTTTAAATATTTTTGAATCTATATAAATATAACATAAGAAGATTGAAAACAAAAATTAATTGAAAATCTAAAACCTAAAACATCTCATTAGTTAGAAAATCTATTTATTTACATATAGTTAACATATATTTAGGGAATTTGGATCGACTCACCATAAGGTACATTATCTCCACACAGGTCGGCTGCAAAATCTCTTGGTATTATCTGTGAAAGAACATACTAAAAAGTCGGATTATACACATTATAAGAATAATCAAGCTTAATAACAGCAAATATAAAAAAAGAATAATGTAACATACCAAGTTGAACGATTCTAGATTATAGATAAATTTAACAAAACTGAGATTAATCTTCTTTTGATTCATATTTGCAGAAAATTTGTCATCACAATTAAAAAAATACATTATATAATAATACTAAATACAAATCATCAAAAATATAATTGAAGTGTCAATATATTAAATTTACTGCATAATCTCTAATGAAACTATTTTTCATTACTTTAAAAAGACAATAATTGAAGTGTCAATATTTTTCATCTTTAACAACCATTGATGAAATTTTGAAAGATCTAAAACCTATATATTGTAATTATTCAAAAAAAAAATTCTTGAATGCAAAAAACCATGAATGAAAAACATGAACAATCTATAAAAAAACCTGAAAACAATAAATCTAGACTAAAAAACAAATTTTGATAATATATACACAAACTATAAATATTTTCATGTAAAAATTAAAAAAATCCATACAGAAAAAACCTTTTATACGTTAACATGAGAAGATCATCAAACATGCACTAACAACTTAAACCGCATAAAATCCAAAGTTTTTTTTATTTTAGAAAAATAATAGAGCTAAAACTTTAAAAACACGTTAAAACTTATTAAAATAAAAGAATAGTAACAACATTCAACTAACCTATTAAGTGATTTGAAGATTCCCCGTTCTATTGATAGTTCAAATTTAGGGTTTTAGCATAAAAGATCAAAACAAAAACATTAGTAACTTTGATTAATGTTGAACAACCAAATATAACACACAAACAACATACCTATGATTTTGTCAGTATAATGAAGAAGATGATGCCAAATACATCGGTGTTATTTAAATAACAAAAAAATATAAAATCAAAATCAACAACTTCGATTAACAAAAAATCAATACATAACAACAAAAATATATCTCATACATTAATTTTTTCGATTGGATCTGAAAGATAGTAAAAGAAGAATAATGTTAACAGGATTCAAATCAATGTTTTTAAAAACTAATAATCTAGATGATCAAAACGGTGATATACACAAAGAAATTAATGGATCAACAACTACCTTCGATCTTAAAATATTGTTAATCTTGTTCAAGAAGAAGAAGTTAGGTGATAGAAAGAAGAGATGTTGTATATATATGGAATGAGATTATGATATCAATATTTTATATTTTTTCATTTGAAGTATATCCGATTACGTGATTTGGGTGAACCAAATCATTGTTAGGCCCTAGAAGTCTGAGACTAACACATCAAATATACGCAACGGGCTATGGTTGCGACTGGGCTTTACCGTGTTAGTTTATATTAGGAATTGGACCTGTTTAGGTCATATGGGCCATGCCTAAGGCCATGTAGGCCAGGAAAGTTCATGGGGAGCCCATGTAGGGAAGGGGGCTTGGCTAGGGTATATAAACTGATTTATGTCTCATAAATCAAGTTGAAAACTTAAGAGAACCTTAGATCAGAGAAATAGAAAGAGGTGTTAGGAACTTGTACTAGACAGTTTTGCTCTTGTGAAAGTAATAGAATCGTGTGCAAGTTTAAAGGTGTTTTGTATTATTCTTTGTGTTTCTTGTTTTTCAGTTTTCTTGAATCTCACAAAGTTTGGATTCCGCCTATCATTGGTGATTGTTTGATACCATTGGGAAAAATGCCAAGGTATAATTTGGGAACTTATTTCTAGGCTCGGTTAGATATCAAACATTCAAGTTTTTCGGTATTTTTGGGTTGGTGTTCTTTGCGTTCTTCGTCGTGTTCATCAGAATATGTGTGAAGTGTCATATTTTACTCGCTTGATCTTTTGAAACGTGTTAAAAGGATTAACCAAAATTTTAGTTATTAGAAGTATATATTTTAATTATTTGACAAAATCCTATTTTTTGGAAAGTTGTTAAAAGTTTTTTTTAAATTAGGTGGAATTCTATTTTTGGGAAGTTATTTTAAAATTTTCAAATAAAAATACAAAAAGGGTGCAGTAGTCTTTTCTCGAGATCAAGCAGGGATACTTTTCGAATCAAAGAATAAGTTTCGAGTCAAGTTGTCACACCCCAATCGATGGCGGAATTATCGGGGCGGATGTAAATAGATTGCTCGAGACTTCATAATGCTAAACTTTTAACAAGTAATTAAGCAATAAATTTCCATTTCATTTCTAACATTTCAAGTACAAGGCTTTTAGAAACAAAATACAACATCGAATTCAAGTACAAGTACATCGAAAATACAACATCATAATCAATAAACACGATCCTACATAAATCTAATTTAAGATGAGTTTCTAAGTCCATCTTACAAGATTCCATGGGTCGTCGTCATCATCAACCTGCAATACATGTTTAAGTATAGTTCAACACACAAGGCCTTGGCGAGTATACAAGTTTGACTAATTGCATAATATAACGTTTAAACAAATCCTCATGCATAAATGCAAACTCGAGACTAACATGGCAAAACTAGCATGCAACTATACGTGTCAACCCAAAGTTTTCCCGCAAGCGTAATCAATTCATAGCAATGAAAGACCGAAAGAGTTTAACTTAACATGACCTCAAGAATATGGGCGGTGCGTTACTCCTATAGCGCTATACATGTTAAGGGAGGTGACGTGTGCGTATATATACACATTTTTACAATGAATTTTACACACGAACTCGGTTTTAATATTTATAAAAATGATTTATACCTTAAATTAAAACACACACAAAAGGACAAGTGTACCCTGTCGTATATGTAGTAAAGTATGGGTAAGAACCAGATGTTGATCCATGGACGCGGGCAGGTGCTCGCGTACTAAACCGTCGTCATTTATTTACCGTTAAAAAGGATATGTGAAGTAGTTTTTCTAAATTTATCTAAAAATATATTTTAAGACGTAAAAGACTTTAAATACAAAAATACAATTTCTTTTTCTTTTGTCTTGTTTTATAAGCAAAATAAGCATGTTATCAAAAATGTCACAAAGGCACTTGATCAATTTTCCAATTATAAAGACAACTAGTATCCCTTTTGGGACTCCTAATATGATAATTCTTCGGAAAGTTAACGCGATAAACACACTTTAACCACCTAAAATCATTCTTTAACGAGCTATTGATATATTTTCTTGTGAATCTTTAAAATAAGTTAGTCATCCGTTAAGAGTTTTCTAACCTCACTTTATCAAGGAAAGCAATACCAATAAACACAATATAACCACCGAGACAAGCATAACGTAGATCATATCACAAACTCATTCATTTTGCAAGTCTTAAATATAAATCTACCAAGTTGGTTATTTTGGCCACAAATACTCAACAACGATTATGACATATATTAAGAACCCGCAATAACACCATTTAATCCGTTAGAGCCCTTCCGTGTAAGAAAGCATTCTTGATCAAAATCAGATTATCTTTTATTAAACCAATACCTATTTCTAGTTTCATGGTGTAAACATATTAATCAAGTTAACAGTTCACTAATAAATGATTAATTATGGGGTTTATTCAATTTATCCTAACTAACCATTTACTAATCATCCAAGATAAATAATCATAATCAAGAATCCAACATCAATTAAATAAGATTGCCATATGATCATCAAGATTCAAACATGAGCAGTTGACTGAGCTTCATTTTAACTTGATAACAAACTAAATATTGATCATAAAACAAGTGTTTTTCATAGTATTCATAACAATATTACATAAACATCATCTTAATGCTTGCAAATGTAATCAGAATTTGCATTAAGAACAAGAAATCAAACCATAAACAAGTAAGGGTATGATAGATTGGATGAATGATAAGCTTCTTGCAACCTTGAGGCTTGAAACCATCGTGATCAGAGAGCTCCCGCGCCTCAGAAATCACCCAGAAACTTGGAAAAATACCCAATATTTTGATCAGTCGCGAATGCTCTATTTTATAGACAATTTTCATATCCGCACGGCCGTGCGCATCAGCACTATGTCACTGCAGGGCATGGGCAGACAAGTGGCTGTTTGAGCGGCAAAATCTTCAGATGTGCATGGCCGTACCAATGATTTGCACGTTCATGCCAAGGCTTTAGGTCACATGTGATCAGCAATCAAGTCGCGCACGGCCGTGCCAATGGGCCGCACGGCCGTGCGTGCCGAGGAATGAGTCGCACTGCCTCTCGCACGGTCAGTGCTCCCGAGATCGCAGTCTCGCACGGTCGTGCGGCATCTGTAACTTCAGCAGAATCTGCAGAATTTGTCCGGAATGCTCGTTTATCTCACTTTTTCTCCAACTTTGTCTGCGGTACGTCGTTTAGGACCTGAAAATATAAAATGGACCAATTAAGTACCTATACGACGATATTTTAGCTAAAAATGCACAAAACGAGGGCAAAATGGGGAATTAAATTATATATATTTTAACGTATATCAGGAGGCTTGATCGAAGTTAATGAAAAGGTATAAGCATTGCAAGTATAAGCATGTATGGATCTAGTTTATCATAATAAGCATGTATAAAGGATTGTTTTGTGATTTAAGCATAATCATGTTTGTGTGATTTTGATAAAGTACATGTATTTCACCCAAAGTGTTAAAAGTAAAACGGGGTCGAGTATACTCACGGTTTTGCAAGCTTCCTAGAAATCCACAAGATGTTGTACTAGAATGTTGAGGTGATGAACACCGGAGTTACCCTACAATAGGTAAATAGATGTGTGTGAATAGACTGCATTTAGCGAAAGGTTCAGATTTGGAGTTGGAAAATACGGAAGGGAAACATAGTCTGCTCCACTTCGTGCGAAGTGGGCTGACCACTTTGTGCGAAGTGACAGTCCTGGAATGCTTTTGCTCTTTTAACGACCATTTCGACATTGTTTTCTGTGAATGGGAAGTTTATGAACGAGGTTTTAATAGTCTAATTTCATAACAGTTAACTATAATTCAGTTAGCATTGTGAATTGGCTAGAACGGTAAAATACATATTTATATATGTATAAATTATTTAGTCCTTCAAGTTTGTCATAGAAGTCAAGCATGGGGGTGCGAACACCTCATTATATGATTCACCAAAGCACAAGGTTGTAACAACCCGGTTGGTCATGAATAATAGAATGTAAATTTACTATATAAGTGGCCAAGTACGATTAACCCAGGTGCGCCATTCCCGATAAGGAAAGAGTTAACTAAGTGTCGGAGGCCAGACGGAGTTAGGTTACTTTGGTCCTAGCAAACCACTTGAATGACATGCAATGGTCAAACGAGGTGGTGGAACTAATTCGGAAGCCAAGGCTTCTAGTGTTCACACTACTGCCAACATAAGCGTAATCATATAGAGAATGATGAGCTCAGTGGCATTCAACGTTTGAGGATGCATGCCTTAAAAATGAGAGAAAAAAAGTAGAGGAAACCATCAAAAGTACATGAAGGAAGTGAGTTAGAAGGCTTAGAAACCTTCTGATACGAGTCTGATGTGTTAATGATAAACTACGTAAGTTGAGAGAAATCCTGGAGTGAGCAAAGGGTTTAGCAGTGGAGTGGAGTACGTTTATATGGGAAAAAGAGGCAGTTCGTACGAGTTGGACATCACCTCGCACGAGGTGGCTTCACTTCGTACGAGGTGACCTCACCTCGTACAAGGTGAAGTGCACTTCGTGCGAAGCTGCCTTGTTTGGGCCGTTATCAGGTGTTTTAGCTGGTTTTAAGTATTTTAAGCATACGATAGGGTTGTACAAGTATAATGCACATAAAATTGAGTATTCAAGTATTCCAAGTATGAGTTTCTTTCATATAGTCACGTATTCAAGATTGTAACGTATATTTTAAGTATGTAATATGTGTAAGTATCAAATAAGTTTTCCATTATGATCATAATCTAAGAGTACAAGAGTTGGAAATGAAAGATACGATACAAGTTTCTAAAAATAGAAATATGAAAACACTTTTTAAATAAGAAAAGTATAGGAATGCGGAGCGTTACACAGTCTCCAAAGTTTTGAATTGAAACGGTTCCTTTTCGAATTCCTTTTGCCAGTTCGAGTCTACAACACCAACCATTTCGAGTTCCAAGTTTAAGTTCCAAGTTTTCGAATCCCATTTCGAGTCATTGAACCATTTCGAATTGCATTTCGAGTTCATCAGAGTACACAAGTTTCCGAATCAACTTTTCGAATCTTTTTCGAAATACACCAGTTTCCCAAAAGGTTATCCGAAATAGTTTTCGGAAATAGTTATCTGAAATAGGTTTTGGAAAATCGTCTACTATCTCCATCATCACATTGCAACCTGCAACTACCACTCTAAATCATCATCATCATCGTTTACCACTGCCTACCATAACTTCACGTTCATCTTCTCTGGTTCTGACAACCAGCCTCCTTCGATAACACACTACCTGCAACAAACCATCTTTCATTCTCACTATCCTTCTCTAGAATTTACCTCTACAATCTATAACGTAATCTCGACCACCCTCCACTCCATCTATATCCGAAAAGCTCCATCTGAAATCTTTATCTGAAACCACTTCACCTTTTATCCGAATCAGCACAATCTTTCAGAAACATGTCCGTCTCCGGTCTCCTCACCATACTTCAAGCACCATTTTTCATCCCATCCGTAACACTATTTTAACGTCTACTATCTTTGTATCATTACCTCCTCCGCCGCGTAACACCGTCACCATCTTCGACCACCGTACATCGACATCCATTCATCTTCCATCAGTCCACCATAACTTACATCACCACCGCTATTCATCACGTCGCCGTCGCCACCGCAACCGAACTCCACGTTGAATGGAATCGATCTCCACGTCGAACTTCACAACAAATACATCACCTTTGTTCATCTTAGCCAATCGCAATCACTATCACCGAGCACCCCGTAGCATCGTCTTCAACCACCATTGCTCCCCATTGTTTACCATATTCAACCACCAACCTATTCCTTCGACATCACCACCGCTATCACCACCGTAGCACTTCTTCGTTCATCACTTCACCTCAAACCACAACCTCCGATCAACATACGCCCCACCATCAACACCGTTCATCTTCACAATTGAACTTCCGTTGTTCACCGTTGAACCACTATCTTGAACCACCATTATCTTTCGTGACAATTTATTGTGTTGGGATAGATATAGGAAGAGTATAGGGTTGTTGCCTTTTGTGAAAGTTATATACTGTCTGGAAAGAGAAAAAACATAAGTTTTTTTGTGACAATTGTGGTGTCGGGAAAAGATTAGTGACGAAAAGTGTTTTGACGGTTTCTCTTTTGAGAAATTAGGGTTTGTTTGGTATGGCATAATGGAATGGACGATGAAATGGAATGGATGAGGTAATGTAATGGACGAGGTAATGGAATGGATCAAGACCATTCCAAGTCTTGTTTGGTACCATGGGAGAATGAAATGAATTATTACTTTGTGTTGTTTGGTAATAAAAAATAGACGAAGGAATAAAATCGGTGGTGAGTGACAATAGTCGGTGGTGGTGGGTGGTGATAGGTGGCAGTTGTAGTGGTGGTCAGAGGTGGTGTCGGTGGGTGCCGACGACAGTGGGTGGTGATTGGGGCGGAGGTTGGTGGCGGCGGCGACAATATTGGTGGGTGACGTTGGCAGTGGTGGAGGTGGGTGGCGGCTATGGCGGGGGGGGGGGGGTGGTGGGTGACAGCAGGGGCGGAGGTGTCGAAGGTGGGTGACAACAAGGGCGGAGGTGTCGAAGGTGGGTGACAGCAGGGGCGGAGGCGGGTGGTGGCGGGTGACAGCAGGGGTGGAGGTGGCTGGTGTCGGTGGTGGTGGTGGATGGTGGCGGGTGACGGCTGGGTGGAGGTGGGTAGTGGTGGCGAAGAAAGTGGGTGACGATGGCGGTGGGTGGCAACGATGGTAGTCACGGCGGCTGCTTTGCGATTGTGGTGTCGCCCGTGGTGGCAACAGAGGTGTTGTCGTTTGACGGCGAAGGTGAGTGACGGTAGTGGGTTATTAAGAACGATGATAATAATAATAATAATAATAACAACAACAACAATAATAATAATAATAATATATTTTCCATTCCTTGAATGAATGAAAAAAAACACCACATTACAAAGGAATGAATATTGTTATATTTGGAAGGTTTACATTCCTTGTGTAATGTTGCATTCCATTACCATATAATAACCAAACATGTTTCTTTTCATTCCATCAGAATGATCCATTCCATTCCGCTTTCTATTCCTTCATACCAAACGCTACCTTAGGATTTGGTTTTGAGGAACATCATCATTGTCAGATTTGACGTTTAGATGTTTGTTTTGTTTAAGGATTTGACTTTTAGTTAATAATAATATCAATCATTTGTTAATAATAATAATAATAATAATAATAATAATAATAACAATAATAAATATTAGTTTTTGGTTTCTAATTAAAAATAAAATAAAATAAGTAATAATAATAAAAAATAAAAGGGAAATTGTTGGTTTTGTGCTAAGGTTTGGTAGGTTTTGAGGTGCGGTGCAGGAAGCTGCTTCGTTCGCGTGCAAAATGTTCAAGTTAGCTAGTCCATTGGTTTTTACAGTGTTTCTCGATTTAAGACAAGCTTCCATTTTAGATAACTTGGTTTAACGATGAATTCTCCAAGTATTGATTCTCAACGTGAGTTGTTCTGGCAACAACTCGATAGTTTTAGTTACATTGAGGGTGAAACCGTAGAAACGTTGATCAGTGGGTTTACCCAGCTCCTTTCTGAAACGGAGAAGATCGAATTGAACGTGAGATATAGTAAGATCAACCCGGCCTTTCTATATGCTTTGCCACGTTGCAAGATTTGGGATTATCGTGTTGCAGTTATCATTACAACTTACAATTATTGTGAAATGAAACCGAGTGATATGATCTCCTTAGTCAATGAATATGTTAAGGAGGACAAGCAGAGTAGTCAGAATCATGCAAACACATCGTCGTCTATGTCAAACTATCAGGATGTCGTTGCTACTTCGCCACCTTCTATTGATCCCAACATTGTTCAGACTCCCTCACCTTCACATGTGGCTGCTGCATCATCTGATGTGAAAGCCCCACAATCAACTAGTTCTAAATCGCTCATTGACATGGTCAACTATCTTTTGTGCTATAAAAATTAAAGGAACAAAGTTTCACAACTCAGGGCACTTAACTCTAAAATGGGTAAATGATTATAACAGTGCAATGACTTAGTGCGTCAGCTTTAGACAAAGAAACAAGTTGCTTACTGAAAAGATTGAAGCACAAAAGAAAGATATAACTCAACTTCACAGGGATCTTAACCAACAACAATTTTGGGTATATGATTACATATACAAACTCAATGTGAAAAACTTGGAACTTGAGTCTGTGAGAATTGAGCTAGAGCTTCTGATCGACAAGTATCAACAAAATGAAGTCAATATAAAGAAGTTTGATACATCCAGCAAGGTCGTTCAAGATATCTACAATGTGCAACTGGCATACAAAGAGAACAAAGGGAAGGATTTGGGATACACTCAGGTTGCCTCACCATATAATCACAATTACACGAGAATGCATGACACAGAGGAAGAACTTGAGAACGAACAACATATGGTGTATGGCAAACCTAGTGATTATACATCCGACACACGGGAGTCTTTTAAACCTGTAAATGTTAAAATGAAGAAAAAATGTGTGAACAATACTAATGCTTCTACTTCATGTGTAGAAAAAGTGCCAATTGTAGATTATACAGAAGAAGATGATGAACTGTCTTGTGCTGATAATTCTTCCAATGATTCAGCTGAAGGTTATGGTCTTTCATCTGATAAACCAGAACTCTTTGATTCTGTCAAAGCTAATGAAGTGAAGACTAACGTGAACAAGGCTACAAGTACGCAAACTGAACAATTTGAACCTTTCATTAGTGCTGTAAAGGTTCAGATCAAGCAACAAGAGCCGAAACGAACAGATAAAAGACAGAGGTATGAGAAGCCTGCTCATCAAGGAAGATCACGATCGCGCAAGTTGTCAACGGGAAGTAGTAGTTTTCAATAGGCTCGTGATTCACAAACAGTTTTTGTAAAGTCTGACAGTAAAGGCAAAAGTGAAAAATATGCTTATAACTATTTTGACAAGAAGTTTTGCAAGGTGAATGACAAATCTAAATAGGAAAGAAAGATGAAGAATGGTGCTTAGAGCAACAAGACTTCTGCAAGCTGCAAATAGTTAAAAGCATATTTTTCACTGTAAATGTTAAAATGAAGAAAAAGTGTGTGAACAATACTAATGCTTCTACTTCATGTGTAGAAAAAGTGCCAATTGTAGATTATACAGAAGAAGATGATGAACCGTCTTGTGCTGATAATTCTTCCAATGATTCAGCTGAAGGTTATGGTCTTTCATCTGATAAACCAGAACTCTTTGATTCTGTCAAAGCTAATGAAGTGAAGACTAACGTGAGCAAGGCTACAAGTACGCAAACTGAACAATTTGAACCTTTCATTAGTGCTGTAAAGGTTCAGATCAAGCAACAAGAGCCAAAACGAACAGATAAAAGACAGAGGTATGAGAAGCCTGCTCATCAAGGAAGATCACGATCGCGCAAGTTGTCAACGGGAAGTAGTAGTTTTCAATAGGCTCGTGATTCACAAACAGTTTTTGTAAAGTCTGACAGTAAAGGCAAAAGTGAAAAATATGCTTTTAACTATTTTGACAAGAAGTTTTGCAAGGTGAATGACAAATCTAAATAGGAAAGAACGATGAAGAATGGTGCTTAGAGCAACAAGACTTCTGCAAGCTGCAAATAAAAGCACCCAAACTCATATTCGTCTACAAAAGAAGTGCATAAGAAGAAAGCACAGAAAGGACGGGTTTGTCCTTCAGGACCTGAAAGAGCAAATCAAGCTACTTAGAATGTCTTTCCTATGAAATGATAAACTTGCTACAATTGTGGCATTGCGGGTCACATTGCTAGAAACTGCACACATCAGAGAGTTAAATCAAAGGATAACTATCATTTTAAGCCGATGAAGGTATCTTCACCTAAGGAAATGAAAAATGTAAAACCAAGGTTAAACCATCTGATGGGGATTGGAATGCTGCTAAAAACAAACAAAAGGCCGTTCAAGAACCAAAATCTATTTCAAAAACTAATAAACCCGATACAACTAAAGTTGCTCAACCGAATGCAACAAACTCGTTTGATAAGATGAAACAAATTTGGAAACCCAAATGTAAAGGAGCAACATCACCAATCCTTGAAACAAAAGGGGACATGTGTTTAAAGGAAGTGTCTTATTTTGATGCTTAGGAAATCTCAGGACCACGATGGCCTGGGTACCAGTGTCTAACTAATCTCCTTATTTATTCAGGGACAACCAAGGAGGAGCTGTTAACAATCTTTGGAATGTTGATAGCGGTTGTTCCACAGACATAATGGGTAACATCTCACTGTTGCAAAAAGTTCTATTTCTTTAAAGTTGATATGTTTCCTTTGGAGGAGATGAAGTAAGATAAGATCAGCAAAAAGGTACAATTTAAATTTCATGCAGTGATTATAAAATTGATTTGTCTTTAATCTAACAACGGAACGGTTGAGCAAAAACAACAAAAAATATTCCTTTTCTTTCGTTTATAACTATGTGCATACATTTTCATTATTAGGTAAATTTGCGCATAAAGTGTGATGCACAAGTTTAGGGGGGAAGAGTATAATATATGTACATATGCATTGTTTTAGGGGGAGAAAATGAGAAAAATAAAAAAGATTTTATTGCATCACATGGGATATGAAATAAATGTTCGTGCTAAAGGGCTTGACTGACACATGTAAGGTTTTATAGCTAAAAAAAACTAGGATCTACTGTGATATGTCGATAGGCTTGACACTCAATAAGATTAAAGATACCGAGTGATATATACATAACGAACTATGTACCATGTGGGTAACATACCATCAACGTTTGATTTTATGGTCTTAAACTTCTGCGTTGATAGATAGCCAACGTCCGAGGTTTCGAGTCTTTATAGTGTTGAGTCATCCCGGGATATCTTGGTTGTCCTTCTGTTGCATCCAGATTATATGCAGACCTAGGAAAAGTCAGAAAATCTTAAAAGAGCCAAAGAGGCCAAAAACCTTAAAGGAAGATAAACTCAAAATGAGGAAATTCCATTGAGCTAAAAAGCTAAATTCGTACCAAAAGGTATTTACCTAACCCTCGTTGGATATAAATATTGGTTACTTTCCTGTATGAAAGTACTGACCTTTTCACCAATAGTCTAACGTTGTAAAATCAAAAGATGAACTCAGTATACTCACCTGCTACGATGAATCGTTATGCTTACCTTGATCACGGGGGTATGTCATGGTATGGGACACGGGTATTATAATATAATATTACCTTAAGCATATCACGAAGTTAAAAATTGAAAGCTGAGCATTAAAGTTTAAGTGGACAAACATATTGGCAATCACTTAGACCAGTTTGAATAAGTTCGCACAAATAAGTGTTCCTTGGTCTGTCTGAGAACGATTTTGATCACATTGCAATTGTAATTGTATATTATAACTGTTGAATTGGTTTCTGTATTTGTTTGTGTTTGTGTTTATGTTTATGTTATCATAGATAAAAAAATTAAAAATAGAAAATCCAAAAATAGTGTCATGTTTTTCATAAAATAAAAAAAATATATAAAAAAATAGAGTGTTTTATTAAAAATATTTATTCGTTCTTGAAGATTTGACTGATCATCAAAAGTTGAAAGAAATTTAAATTGTGATATCTGAGTACAAGTACTTGGATGTACCAAGTGTTCATGTGGTACTTCCCTTTGTTGCTTAGAGATGTTTGCTTATGAATTTCTGAGCATGTGCAGAACTTGAATTAAATCAAGAAACAAGGGTTGATGAAGAATGATATGTTGTTAGTTGTTGACAAAGCATGAAGCATGACAGCAACAAGATGTACTTGAGTCAGAAGAACCAGATACAAGTCATCGTCTGACATTGATAGTACATTTGAAAAAGTACATGTGAACCTGCTTGAAAGAGAAAATATTGATTTTCAAGATTTTCATGCAAAGCTGATCGTGATCTTGATATGAAGCTAACCACAAGAGAAGAAGAAAGAGACGCACTGTTGAGTGTTCAGAAGTCAAGAACTTCCATTACTCTTACAGCACAACGACAACCAAAGACCTTGTTGAAGACGTTACTGAATTCATGATATGAAGACAATTTGATGCATCAGTCTAGGGGAGATTGTTAGGCCCTAGAAGTGTGAGATTGATACATCAAATATACGCAACGGGCTATGGTTGCTAACTAGGCTTTACCGGGTTAGTTTGTATTAGGAATTGGGCTGGTTTAGGTCGTTTGGGTCATGCCTAAGGCCATGTGGGCCAGGCAAGCCCATGGAGAGCCCATGTAGGGAAGTGGGCTGTCTAGGGTATATAAATTGATTTATGTCTCATAAATTAGGTTGAACACTTAAGAGAAGAAATCTTAGATCAGAGAAACGGAAAGAGATGTTAGAAACTTGTACTAGACGATTTCTCTTGTGAAAGTAATAAAATCATGTGCAACTTTAAAGGTGTTTCATATTATTCTTTGTGTTTTTCGTTTTTCAGTTTTCTTGAATCTCACCAAGTTTGAATTCCGCCGATCATTGGTGATTGTTTGATATCATTGAAAGATCCAAGTATTTGGGACTTACAATCATAAATCCGACCCGAATACAATTCGGATCGCGCCACCACATGGCCTAGAATTTATACCCTCCCAAAATCACCTTGAGGCTCCAACACAACATGCTAAGTGTCCCAAATCCATCTAATTTATTGCATTATATAGATTTAATAAATCTGATTTTGTGACTGAGAATATAATGATTATATGATATTATTATTTAATAAAACTGATTTTGTATTATATGGTATTTCTAAATAATACTTAAGAGTAAATTGCAATTTGCATCCCTAATGTTTTAGGGGTGGTGTCACGTTGAGTCTCCGTAAGCAATTATTGGATGCCTAAGGCCCTGTGTCCTTACACTGTGAAAAGCTCCACACTTTGAGTCCCCCCATCAGTTTAACCATTTAAAAATTAGTGAAAAGACCATTTTGCCCCTTATCCTCGGTGTGAAAAAACTATTTTACCCCTAATTATCATTTTTATTGTTATTATTATTATTAATTTAACATCAACCTTCATCTTCATCTTCTTCAACAGATCTTCATCAACAACACATATTAAAGAACAATTGGTCATAAATAAAGTTTCCAAATAGGTCGTTTTTTCTTTATTCATGAATAACACAATTTTCTTTTTTTAAAGAAAGACAACCTAAAAAAGTTCATATGTACAAGTTATTCAAATATGCAATTATCTTCATTTTTTTATAATAAGGATCGATTTCCGAACCGAATCATCCCTAATATCAATTTATGCTCCTTTTGGCATCAAAAGTGATTTTCTTCCTTATCACTTTTCCCGCTTCTCCACCGCCGTCGCTTGAAGACAGAGGACAGTGGTGATGATAGTGGTTCTTTGGATGATGAGTTTGTTAGTGTTGATTCTTCTACTACTGATTTGTCCTCATCAGATAATCTAGTTTAAATGCTCAAGTTTGTTTAAGAAATCATCTATACGTATTAGTGTTGCTTAGATTAAAGAAATAATTATTATCTATATGTACATTTATATTTGTATATATTAACGAAACATAATGTTATTTTTAGTTGTATAGTTGTAATAAAATAAGTAGATAAACATTAAATGTAGGTTTAAATAATATAAAGTTAATTAAAATAATTTTTAGTCACAAGATTTGAACTTATGACCTAAATGTTATAAGTAAAAAGGCTTAACTAGCGAGCTACTTAGTGCTTTATGTTTACCTTATAAAATCTGATTATTTAAATAAGAAATATGATGTTATTAATAATCCTTGGTCAGTAATCTGATTCATAGAACAAAAAAAATCTAATAAAAATAAAGTCACCAATAAGGTTTGAATCCTAGACCTCATGCGAAGGGTTTAACCATAAATCTGATGGGTTTAAATGTAAATTTGATTGTTTAAATATAAATATGATGTATTAAAAAGAATGTCAACCCAAGACCTCTAGGTTATAAGTTAGAGCCTTCACCAGTGGACCATTTAGTGATTTATGTTTGATTTATGGAATCTAATGTTTTATATCTTATATGCGTTTAATAGGAATCTGATGTTTTTACGAAAATATGATGTTTCGTAATAAATCTAATGTTAATATGATATTGCATCAGATTTGATGCATCATATAAGAAATCTGATAAATAAATATATCTCCAGCAGGATTCGAACTCGCAACCTCTGGTTTGTAAACCAGAATCTAATCAAATAAGCTACCTGATGCCTTGTAAACAATTAGTTTCATTAATTATTTTATTTACTCAGTTCACTAGTTTATGTTCTTCTTCATCATCTTTATCCAAAACTAACATTTACAAAATCAATTCTATATTCCATTTTCATTATAGATTAACCTTAAAGTTTTAAAAACAAAAATTTTGTTTGTGGTTACCTTGGTCAAAACGCGTTTCGATTACGAGAGATATCGTTGGAAAATACGTAGTATTGTCGGAATTGTTATTTCTTCACCTAAAATGGTTTCGGTTGGTAAGCTTTTCGTGGTTAAAGCTTCGAGTGGCTTAGTAAGGATAGTTAATGGTTTAGTAGGCATAGTGGTGAATGAAAAGTGGTGTCGGTAGGGTGTTCGATTTCGGCTACAGTTACCGGAACCGGTTTTTCTTCACTAGAATTTATGAAATTTAAGGTAATATGTGAAGGAAGTTAAGGATGGTTTTGCAAACAATCTAAGCCTCTATTTATAAAGGGAAGATGAAGGTTCTAGTTGAAGAGAAGTTGCAGAGATTTTTCCAAAGTCAATTTTGCATAAATAATTCATGCAAGTGGCATGGGTTTTGTAGATAAATAATTCATGAATATTTTTTTCAAATACAATTCTCATCCATGCATTTCTCATAATAATATGCAAGTTGTCTAACAACTTAATCTATTTTTACAGATACAAGATTTCCATTTGCAAGAATTGTATTATTACAAGTATATTATTATATTTTGTTATTTGTTGTCACTGTTATTTTAAATTTCTAGTTTTAATAAAAGAAAGGCATAGATATGTATGTATATATTATTATTGTTATTATTATTATTATTATTATTATTATTATTATTATTGATTTTTTTGTTATTACAACTATTACCCCCTTAAAAGAAATTTCATCCTCGAAATTTGTATATCAGAGCATAAATGATCACGGAAGTAAGCTTTCACATCACTTATTGGAAACAGTTCACAGTTACCTGGACTAAAGGTTTTACAACTCGAAGAGACTAGGATATGCAGAACACATTGATTCTTCAGTTTCCTAAGTTGCTTTTCGCTCGGTATAGTTATTCCACATAACCTTAATGAAAGTAATCACTTTCCTAAGCATAACCTTTTACTGACGATATAGGATTGCTTCAGGTTCTTCCTCATAAGAAAGATCCTCATGGATTGTATGCAATGGATAACTAATGACATGGAGTGGGTGATAATTGTATCCTCTCAATAAGGACACGTGAAAGACATTATAAACATGTGAGAGTTGAGGCAGTAACGCTAGACGATAAGAGACCTCCCCAATTCTCTCTAGAATTTTGAACGAACTCATAAAACGAGGGCTAAGCTTTCACTTGATTCCGAATCTACGAATATCACGGTAGGTTGATACTTTCAGAAATACATGGTTACCAACTTTGAATTCTAAAGCTCGTCTATGTTGATCTGCATAACTCTTATGTCGGCTCTGAGCTTCCTTCAATTTCTCTCGTGCTGGAGCGACTTTCTCATTCGTGATCTGGACTAACTCATGTCCATCAATGATATTTTCTCCAACTTCCTCCCAACGTATCGGTGCTCGACATTTCCGACTATACAAGGGTTCAAACAGGGTCATCCCAATACTTGCTTGCCAATTGTTGTTGTAGGCAAACTCAACAAGACACAAGTATTCGTCCAAGTTTCCAGTCCATTCAAGTGCACATGCACGGAGCATGTCTTCTAAAGTCCTGATCCTGCGTTCTGATTGTCCATCTGTCTGCTGGTGGAAAACGGTACTAAACTTCATTCGCGTTCCCCAAGCTGCTTGGAAGCCTTTCCAAAATCGTGAAGTGAATCTTGGATCTCTGTCGTCTGAAATGATTGAAGACGGGGTACCATGGAGTTGAATGATCTCCTGAAGAAAAATTTTGGATAACTTACTAACAGAAAATCCTAGCTGAATCAGTAGGAATTGAGCTGACTTCAGCAGTTTGTTGACCACAACCCATATAGTATCGTTCTTCTTGAAGGTCTTAGGCAAATTCGTGACAAAGTCCATTGAGATCTCATATCATTTCCATACAAGTATATCCAACGGCTACAATGAGCCACTTGCGCGCTAATGCTCAATTTTCACTTTCTAACAAGTGAGACATTTACTCACGTATCTGGAAACATCTTCCTTCATGCCATTCTACTAGAAGTTCTGACGTAAATCTTGATACATCTTTGTAGATCCAGGGTGGATAGAAAATGGGGAGTTGTGTGCCTCAGCTAACAATAATTCACAAAGGGCATAATCATCTGGCACACAAAATCTCTTGCCATACCAAATTACACCGTGTTCATCTATACGAAACTCAGATTGCTTACTCGCTTCAAGATTTTGCATAATTGCCCAAAGTTCTCCTGTGCATCTTTAATTCGGTAGATGAGGTCAGGTTCTATCTGCATTCTTGCAAAGTAGCCGCCAGAGTTTCCATCTTGGATGGCGATGCCCATCCTATTAAGATCTGAAATAATACGAGGCTTAATTTGAACACAGGATACAGTTCTGACATTCTTTCGACTCAAGGCGTCAGCTACCACATTAGCTTTTCCAGGGTGGTATTGAATATTAGCATTGTAATCCTTCAAAATCTCCAACTACCTTCTCTGCCTCATATTGAGCTCCTTCTGAGTAAATATATACTTGAGGCTTTTATGGTCAGTGAAGATGTCACAGGACTCACCATATAAATAATGACGCCATATCTTCAACGCGAAGACAACTACGGCTAGCTCCAAGTCGTGTGTCAGATAGTTGACTTCATTGGGTTTCAACTGACGTGATGCATAAGCAATAACCTTCCCATGTTGCATTAAGACGCAACCTAATCCTTTCTTCGAAAGATCACTGTAAATCTGGTAACCGTCTGACCCAGAAGGAAGAGTGAGAACTTAAGCAGAAACAAGACGTTTCTTCAATTCTTCAAAGCTCTTTTTGCTTTCCTCATTCCATGAGAACTTAACTCTTTTCCTCAAAAGTTGTGTGAGGGGTAAGGCAATGGTGGAGAATCCTTCAACAAACCTACGGTATTAGCCGACTAAACCCAAGAAACTTTGTACCTCTGTAGCAAAAGTGGGTCTAGGCCAGTTCGTAATAGCCTTAACCTTTGCGGGGTCCATCTTGATTCCGTCTGCTAACACAATATGGCCCAAGAATGCTACTTGGTTGAGCCAGAACTCACATTTTGTAAACTTTGCGTATAGCTTTTTCTATCGCAATGTTCCAAGAACTGCATGTAGATGTTCTTCATGTTCCTTTCGACTCTTAGAATACACCAAGATGTCATCGATAAAGATTATGACGAATTTTCCAAGAAATCATGAAATACTCGATTCATCAAGTTCATAAAGACAATAGGTGCATCGGTTAGCCCAAAAGGCATAACCAAGAACTCGTAATGACCATAGTGAGTTTGGAAGGCAGTCTTAGGAACATCCTCTTCTTTGATCTTTAGTTGATGATAATTGGATCAAAGATCTATCTTCGAGAAGAACTTAGCACCCTAAAGTTGGTCAAAGAGATCATCAATGCGGGGTAGAGGATACCGATTGTGAATGGTAATCTTATTCAGCTCCTGGTAGTCAATACACAACCGCATAGTACTGTCCTTCTTATTGACGAATAAGACCGGCGCTACCCCAAGGTGAAACACTTGGTCTTATAAATTCCAACTCTAGCAGTTCATGAAGTTGCTCTTTTAGCTCCTTTAGTTCTAACAGAGCCATCCGATACGGTGCTTTAGAGATAGACTCGGCGTCAGGGATCAAGTCGATAGTGAACTCAATCTCATGGTCAGGAGGTAGTCCCGGTTGTTCATTTTTAAAAACATCAGGATACTCACGAACGACACTCGCGAACGACTGAGTGGTTATTAATGCTACTTCCACCTATAGAGGATCCTTAATCAAAGCTAAGAATCCAGCACAACTATGCGATATCAACTTACGAGCTTTAAACGTAGAAATGATCTTAAGAGAATTATGGAGTTGGATCCCTTTATAAACAAAATCGGGCTTACGGAGGTCACCGAAGATAAAATGCTAGGAATAACAATCAATAGCTACATGGTGATGAATTAACCAATCCATCCTAAGGATAACATCAAAATCACTCCTATGCATTGGAAAAAGATCTGTGTTACGCACTATGGATTCAATACGAATAGGACAGTCTCTATAAACATGAATGATCATAATAAAGTTCTCTATAGGAGTAGAAATTGACAAATTGTGTTCTAACGGTGTCAATGTGATCTTAAGGTATCTAGTGAATGAGTTAGAAACTACGGAATGTGTCACACCCATATCAATAACACATAGATACTACGTTCACCAAGCTGTAGACTTCCAGATACGATACCTGGAACATTAGTAGCATCAGTAGCAGAAAGTGCGAACACTCTGCCTCCGGTGTTGGGCGGCGCAACATTTTCCTCCTGTAGTCGAACGAGTATCAGTCTTAGTGCATTCTTTGACCTTGTGTCCAGTCTGACCACATCTAAGAATGCACCCACAACCTTAAGACAGGTATCCCAATGTTTCTTGCCACAAGTGTTACAGGAAGGAGTCGGTGTCTGCTTCAGATATCCATGTTGGTTCAACGGTTGAGCTCTGATAGGTGCATACGGTTGAATCTGAGTAGCTTTCTGGTTATGGGGACGAGGCTGCCATGAACGATTCTGATTCCGAGAGTGTTGGTTCGTTTGAGACCTTCGGTCTTGATGATGTACAATAGTAGTGGATGATTGACCCGAAGCCTGCTTGGGAAATCCGTCCTGGTCTCTCTGCTTACTTTCTCCAGTTCGAGCTAGAAATTCCTACCTATCAAATTCAAAGGTCTTAATGGCATCAGCCACTTCAGTAAGATCTTTAAATTTCATGAGCATAACTGACTTCCTAATTCAGTAACATACAGCCGACTTACACTTCTCGGCTTGAACTGCTGCAGATGTTGCTGCATCTCTCATGATACTAGCGAGTCTTGAGAAGTGGGTAATGAACTCCGAAGCTGGTTCATCATTCCTTGACGGATGATAACATATTCCCTGATGTAAGCTTCCCTATCAGCATTCGAGAAATACCTCTTGTAAAAGATGGCATGAAATTCAATCCATGGAAGGGTAGTGGCATAAGCATCTCCTCATTTGACTTGTTTGAGTCCTTCTCACCAAGTCTATGCATCATCTTCCAGTTTGTAGGTGGCGAGTTGGACCTTATACTAGTTAGCAACTCCTAGCATTTTAAATATCTTATCAACATGGGCTATCTAGTTTCTTGCTTCAATCGGGGTAGTAGCATTACTAAAAGATTTCGGGTGTTGCTTTTGAAATTGTAGGAGTCACACATGGATGCCTTCAGTAGTGTTGTTAGTAGTGATGACGTTCGGATCAATCAGAGTTTCGTTTGAAGCAGTGTCGTTGGTCGTGCGAGTAGTTCTACGAGATTGATGGAGAGGAGGTATCTACTAGAATGAACGTGAGATTAGCGTAAAGAGTAAGGAAGTACTTATCTTATAGTCTACCCATCCCTCGCAGGCCTAATTACTAATGTTTAAGTTTTCTACAGGAACGGGCCTTAGCTATGATACCATAGTTGTAACACCCAACCCGAATAGGGTTAGCGTGTCACTAGAAATAGTGATTAGAAACAAAAGACGTAGTTCCATTAATATTAAAGTCATGGTTACATGCCATTAGATAGTTCATAGCCCTAAGGCCCAAAATACATATTTATTTTATATAAGTGACAAACATCTTCGATTAGCATCCTAGGGTTTGTTCTTCACTCTTCACCCCACCCAAAGTAACCTGTGAATCTGTGGTGAAATAAAATATACGGAATGAGCCAAATGCCTAGTACGGAAAAATAGTCTCAAGTAATAACAACAGTAACAATAACAATAGCAATAATAGTAACAACGATAACAGTAACAATAATATAATACAATATAAAACAAGTCAACAAGAAAACTGTATCATACGGATGTACCCTTGAGCTGAACAGTAATAAGTGTGATGGGTGGGAGCACACACAAACGATATACCTATAGTAACTCTGGGATCGATCCATACGCCTCCTAGTAGTGACGTGATGTGAGCGTGGTTGATTTTTAGGTATATTTGAAGTACTTTTCACTCGTTTATTCAAACTTTAAATTTATAAAAACACGATATGAGACTATCACTCTCTACAACACGCTAGGGCAAGTGCACCCATTGTTGGCGTAGTATAGTGATGGTAAGATACCGAGGTCGTCCAAGGACACAAGAGCTTTTAATGCCGGAATATATTCGACATCTAATCTAATCAAATTTTTAGGAAGGATTTTTTCAATGAGTAAAAATAAAGAATTAACTAAAGTAATAAAAGAAACAAATATACAAGATAGAATCACTTGGTTCTGATTCATTATTTACGTATCCTTTGATATTTCCATGCTTTGGGTTTTTTTAAGAGATTATCTTAGTTAAAATGACATGTCCCTTTTTGGAGGCAATGCTACCCTCAGCCATATTGGTCTGAGTCAGCAGGGATACAGTCCCGCAAGGCCAAAATATTAAAAGATAATTAAGTAAGTTATTAATGCAAAATGTGGCATGTCCCTCTTTTGGAGGCAACACTACCCTCGGCCATATTGGTCCGAGTCAGCAGGGATACAGCCCCGCAAGGCTGGTTTAAAATTTTAATAGTAGTTTATTTATAAGGGATTCAAGCCGTTCTTACTTCCCCCGATTTGATACTATCCGCCTCAAGGGAAGAAATAAGCTTGAACCAAGTCCTCACAGGATCTATACACTGAACGAGGCAAGAACTTTACCCATACCACCCTTCTAACCTCCTTCTAGGCAGTTAACGCGCTTTATATAGACAGTAAAGACACGAATGAGTGAATCAACGAAACATGAAGGATGATAGAATAAAATTCACTTTCAATAGAAAAAAACTATTTATTAAAGTTATTAATACATACCAAATTAAAAAGTTAACCAAAGCTAGGAAATCAAAAGTAATACATAAATAACTTGTCTTCACCAAGTGATGTAAAAGATTAGCCAAGCATGACCTTTGTTTGACAAAAACTCTTACAATCACTCTTGGATCCCAAGACTACTACACACACTCTAGGATGGATGATGGATGAATATGGTGGATGATGGTGGTATTGTGGTGGTGGAGTGGTGGCAAGTGTGAGAGAAGTGGTTTGCCAAGGGATGGATTGAAATGAAACCAAGCACTCCTATTTATAGTTGGAAACATACGGTTCACACGGCCCCATGCCTGGTGGGCACGACCCCGTACCTCCTTTTTCTATCTTCCTTTAACGATCTTGTCAGTCCAAATGCTCACACGGCCACGGGACCATTGTACTTGTTGTACGATCCAAGATTTTGCGTATCTAGGAGTTGACCACGATCCCGTGTCCATGGGACACAACCCCATGTCTGTTGTTTGCTTCTGTTTGTCTTTTTCTTCATGGAATCTGGAGTGGGGCATAGTCCCGTGCCTGGGTGGCACAGCCTCGTGTTGGGGTGAAGCTCGGAGGGTCGGTATGAAGTGTTAACTTCTCTTATATTGTATTTATGTTGGTTTTTGCCATTAATTTGTTCCTTTTATACATTCAAGCTCTTTTAATCCTGAAAATCAAAAGTATATAAAGAAACACAATTTTTCCAACACTAGTAAATAAAAAGGTTGATTTTATATCGTATTTGATATAATTTATATGTTACATTTGGCGCATATTAGTAGCTATGTACCACACTTGTACATAGGAACGCTGTGAACTAATTTCTCCGTCACGGAAGCAGCACACGTTATCGGTGCCTCAATAACATGCCCATGGGACACTCCACGAGAAGCGTAGAACTCAAGGTAACAGAGTATGGCCAGTCATAAATAGTAATCCAGGGTTGACCAACCGTAAGCCTGTTCCTTTACGCCAGGTGATCGTAATCGAATGGGATCACCATCTTAGATGACCCCCATTATTCAGTATCTCCAAACAGGAATCCTTCAAGCTAATAAAGCAGAAGCATGGAAGGTACAACATAAAGCACTCCATTACAAATGGATGAACGGGTCCTGTATCGAAAGTCCTACTTAGGACCACTTTTGCGTTGTGTGGACCCACAAGATGCGAATTACCTGATTAGGGAGGTTCACGAAGGGATATGTGGGATCCATGCAGTACCACGAATGGTGATTGCAAAAGTCATGACCACATGGTATTATATTATTGGTTACCTTTTATTATTTAACAATGTTATCTCTTCCATAGTTTCACTTGTGGATTTAACTAAATATTATTCTCTTTTTATTTTTATTTTGAGTCATCATCATTCTTCTAAACGAAAAATCAAATTTAATTTAAAACATAACCATATTCACTTAATGAGAAATTAATGGTAAATTTGTAGCTCTATTAGAGAGGAAGTGAAGATTCAGGTTGAAGGCTACTTGTCTTTAGTTCAAATCTAATCCTAATCGGATTTTATCACAGTGAGTCTTGCCTCTTCAGACAACAACTTTTCCCCGTAATTTGAATTGATGGGCTTGAGCTACTCAGCATCGTCTATAATCACCGTCTTTTACTATGAGTTATCCATATAATCAAACTTTTATTTGTTAGATGTTAAAGAAAAACTAGTAAACAAAAAACAAATACACTAAGATCAGGCGGTGTGGTTTCACGTCTCTTCGAAATCACCCTCAATAGCGTCACTCTTTCCATTTTCTAAGCGCCAAAGGAGGCACCATATATGCCTTTGCCGTGAGTTTAGCAAGTGTTAAGAGATGTATACGTGAGAACCACTTTTCAAAATCCAATAATATTGTTTCCTTCCTATTTTTTCTTATTAATAAATAATAGACTTTATATGATTACATACATACTTCTCATTTAACGTGATAAAGCCTCGAAACCTTTGTACCACACCAAACACAAAATATTCTCAAACCTTTTAAACAAAAACTAGTAAACAATAAACGAATAAACTAAACAAACACAAAATATTCCCATACAGCAACCACCACCACAACATTCCTCCTCCTAGAGACTTCTTCTGTTGTTTCTTCTTATCCACCACTTTTGACTTACACACTTACTTCCTCTCTTACCAGTACCAATTCGGTATTTCAGTTATGGCCACTATGGAGAGCTTGATCGGTCTTGTTAACCGTATACAGAGAGCCTGCACCGCTCTCGGCGACTACGGCGGCGGCGACTCCGCCTTGAGTTCACTTTGGGATGCTCTTCCGTCCGTCGTCGTCGTCGGAGGCCAGGTTTCTCCTCATCTATGCACCTCTTCACACTGTAATTAACTTTTTTATACTTGTTTCTGCCAAATTATGAATATATTGATGTTCAATTCTGCAAAATTCGTTAGGTTTTCGATGTTGTTTGTTGTATGTTGAGGCTACAAAATTACGATAGTATTGGTGTTCAGTTTTGCAAATTTCGTTTGGGTTTTTGATGTTGCTTGTTGTATGTCATGTGTTGAGGTTGGTAATTTGACTGAATATAGCTAGCTTGAGAGTTTTTTAGGTTTAGCTGCAAAAGTACGATAGTATTGATGTTCAGTTATGCAAATTTCGTTTAGGTTTTCGATGTTGTTTGGTGTATGTTGAGACTGGTAATTTGACGGAACAAGAGCTTGCCGGAGAGTTATTTGTGTTTTGCTGCGATGTGTTAGTTGGAAGAATTGGTAGTTGAAGCTCAATTAGGTTATGGTTTAAGTTAGGGTTGCAAATATGACTTTTGTTTGTCCCTGTAGATATGGTGACTTTGGTTTTGTAATAGAAATGCATGAAGATGTAAGTGTGTTACTTAAATGGTGAAAATAGAGTCAAGAGTTCATTGCAGTTGTTTCTTACTATTTCTGATTTTTGTTTTTGTTTGTGTGAGAGAGGGAACCTAGTATTGATGTTCAGTTATGCAACATTCGTTTACGTTTTCGATGTTGTTTCTTATATATCATCTATCGAGACCGGAAATTTGACGAAAAAAGAGACTGTTGGAGAATTTTTTATGTTTAACGAACACTGTGCTAGTTGGAAGAATTGCAAATTGAAGCTCAGTTAGGTTACAGTTTGCATAATCATGGCTTTGTTTTAACTCTTAAGGGCTTATTGCACCATAACACCATAAAACACGTATGCTTCATTTTTCTTACCACTTAATATAACTCAAGGGTATGAAAATGCAAGTATGCTACATTAAATGGTGAAAATGGAATTAGGGTTCATTGCAGCTGATTCTTTCTGTTTCAGATGTTTGTTATGGAGGTTTAAATGTTTCACCCACTTGTTTTTGCATTCTGTTAATGCATTTGAGTTGATTATAGAGTTCTGGAAAGTCGTCTGTGTTGGAGAGCATTGTTGGGAGAGATTTTCTTCCCAGAGGATCTGGTTAGTTCCCTACTTCCCTTCCATCTAGTAGTAACCAAGTGTCTTCACTTTTTCAATAAATTCACTCAAAACTTTTTCCTAAATAAAAAAACACACACTCAAGTTTTCATGCTGTTCCATTGTTGTGAAATTAAGATTTTGAATTAAGTGACTTAAATGGAACATGTATGATAACTAGTGTTTAACACCCACGTTGTGGGCGCGGGGGTTCTAAAACCGTGCTGAGTAGTAAGCAAACGACGACCAAAACAGGGAAAGTAAAAAAAAAACAAAGGCACGAATTTACATCGCCACGTGATGTAAAACATAGGCAAAGATAAACGCAAACTTATACCGCGAGCCGGCATAAAACGTAGACAAACTCGAATGTACGCTGAGAAAGATTAAACCTAAAGATAAAAAAATAAGACAAAACTTAAAGGGTCAAAAGTTAAACATACAAACTTGAGGGACTGAAAATCTAAACCACCTTCACTACCAAAAAAGTTTCACTACAAGACAGGAACAATAAAAAAGAAACTTCAGGGATCAATATTGACCACCAAACGACCCAAAAGTTATTAGAGTTCCCTGTCTGCAAGAATCTATGGAAAGTTATATTATATAATTCCTATTTACTTATTTAGTTATTAGTCTTTTCAAGTTTAATTTAATTTTGAAGAAAAAAGTCACTAAATAATAACCATGTTTAACAGTTGTCCCATTTAGGTCATTCCATTTGAACAGTTGTAAAAAAACTTCATAGAAATGGAACAGTTTAAAACTTGAGTGGTTTTTATAATTAGAAAAGGTATCCACGACTTTACTGGAACAAGATTGAAAAATTGGTTATAGTTTAATGATTTTATACCAATTTCTTGATATGACTTTTCTTTTCATCGTCTTTTTTTTAAACATTGGTCTTTTTTTGAGATAATATATCAGTCATTACATCTATTGTAGGGATTGTCACAAGGAGACCATTGGTGTTGCAGTTGCATAAGACAGATGGGGGAGAAGAATATGCTGAATTTGGACACATGCCACGTAGGCGATTTACTGATTTCTGTATGTAATGTGACTCCCACTGAATTTCTTCTGTATTAGATGGTTATACAAGCGTCAATTTTTTTATTTTTTATGAATATGTGAGAAACTAGTGTTTACTTTTTTCCACAGCTTTAGTAAGGCAAGAAATTCAAGATGAAACGGACAGAATCACTGGGAAGTCAAAACAAATATCCCCTATTCCAATTCATCTCAGTATATACTCTCCTAATGGTGGGTTTCTCATATAAGTTTTTTCATACATACATGCACATATGTTATGTGTGCGCGTACACATATAATATCTTCCGTTTACATGATATACGACCTTATTTTGTTCCTTTGTTGATACTTGATACAGTTGTGAACTTAACCTTAATTGATTTACCTGGATTGACGAAAGTTGCTGTTGGTATATTTCTCCACCTTGTATGCTTGTAATTGCATTCTCTGATTAATCTGAACTTTATCGAACTGAGATAATCTATTCATTTGCAGAGGGACAACCTGAAAGTATTGTAGAAGATATAGAAAAGATGGTTCGAGCTTATGTTGATAAGGTAATTTAGTTATATACATAGTTTCTATTTTAATGAAACATTTGATAGGTAAAAGGTGTCCTTTTCTCTATTTTTCTCATGGGAATTTCTTAAAAATTTGACGATGATGATGGCGCGTGTTTCAGCCCAACTCCATCATACTAGCAATATCACCTGCTAACCAAGATATCGCAACATCTGATGCTATGAAACTTGCTAAAGAGGTGGATCCATCTGGTAGGTTTATCTTATTGTTTTTGAAATGTTCATTTTTCACTGCTTTTGAGTTTTGATATATTCATATTTACTAGGTTACATTTGCATGTACTGCATGGGTTGATAAATGTAATGTTATATAATTTAGTAATAAAAAGTTATGTTTTAATAAAACATATGCGTTACACAATTGAATAAACCTGTGTATTGTACTAATAAATTATAATATATTGTAATTTATTAGCATACAATCGTCAAGATATGTATTTAATAAAAAATGAATATTGACGTGACGACTGATAAATTTTGTTAAGTTAATTTTTAAAAATTATTTCTTTCAACTGGGTATTATTAACTTTGATTTTTTAATTCCACCTATTTTTTTATTACTTAACATATTATATATTTACCATTCTTACCATCCAACCACATTAAATATTTGATTTTTTCTTTTGGAAAATCACTCATAAAAACAATTATCTATCATAATCTTCGTTTTTTTAATATTTTAACCAACATAATTTTGAACCTATGTGAAGCTTTTAAGTAAAAAAATAGCTTTATATAAAAAGCTAATAACTATTTCATATTAATTCATTTGGTTAATGATATAATAACTATCTTTAATTAAAAAATAAGTATCCATAATTAAGTAGAAGAGAGGCGGGAAAACCAATGAACGACATGTGTACCCCATGGTTTACTTTTATTATATAGTATAGATAGATATAGATATAGATTTATTCAAAATCCTTCGTTTTTGTCTTATGAATTGACCAGGTGAAAGGACCTTTGGTGTGTTGACGAAGCTTGATCTAATGGACAAAGGAACTAATGCGTTAGATGTGAGTTCCGTCTTGTTCTTTTTTTCACGTTGCTTGTGTTTGAAACCAATCATGTAATATTGAATATTTAATTGACCCTAAGTGAATTTTATTTATCCAATATTTGTGTAAATGTGATCTTTGTAAAGGTTCTTGAAGGCAGAGCGTATCGTCTGCAACATCCCTGGGTGGGAATTGTGAATAGATCCCAAGCGGATATTCTGAAAAACACTGATATGATTTATGCAAGGCGAAGGGAACAGGAGTACTTTTATACGAGTCCTGATTACGGACACTTGGCTAGTAAAATGGGTTCTCTATATCTTGCAAAACTTCTCTCTCAGGTACTTTGTTTTGTGTATATGTCAACCTGAGTTTACATGCTGACACATTTGAATGATTTCGTGTGCAGCATTTGGAATCAGTAATAAAAACAAAAATACCAGGTATTATCGCGTTGATAAACAAAGGTATTGATGAGATGGAAGCCGAATTGGACCGTCTTGGGAGGCCAATTGCAGTTGATGAGGGGGTGAGTGAGAAGCTTCTCTTCCTTGTGTGCAATATGACTTCATCCGTAGTGTCTTCTTTTCACTTAAATGCTTCTCCTTTTCAGGCTAAATTATACACCATTTTGGAACTTTGCCGTGCTTTTGACAAAATATTTAAGGAGCATCTAGATGGAGGGTAAGCAATACCAGAAATAATTAGATAATTAGAATCACAATTTGTTTATTGAGACACTAAACACTGATTATTGCGACCATGTAATTCGCATTTAATAATTTTGATTTTGTTTTTATCGTTAGACGGCCTGGAGGTGACCGTATTTATGGAGTATTTGATAACCAGCTTCCTGCTGCTTTGAGAAAACTTCCATTTGATAGGCATCTTTCCCTACCAAATGTGAGAAAAATAGTTTCGAATCAGATGGTTATCAGCCTCACTTAATTGCTCCTGAACAAGGCTATCGACGCCTAATAGAAGGCGCATTAAATTATTTTAGGGGACCCGCTGAAGCTTCCGTAGATGCAGTAAGTAGCTTCTACCCCAATTTATTTTTGTTAGTTTATTAGTTTACTAACAAACTTAGTAGAGTGTTCATATAATATATGCAACTATTAGTAAATCATTTTGCAGGTGCATTTTGTCTTAAAAGAACTTGTCAGGAAGTCGATTGGAGAAACTGAGGTCAGACTCGAGAAACACACTTGTTTGTGATATATAAGTTGGATTCTGTGTTATGGACCTGATAATATTATTAACTGATGATTTATTGGGAAAAATTTTTATCCACATTCCAACGATTTTTCATCCGTGGTATGATTTAACAATACTAAAATCATTTATAAATGATCCGATCTCTTTATAGTTGTAGAAAATAATATTTTATATTTTCAAATTTACCAACTTATAGTTTAGCACCAAACTCATTTTATTTAACTAATTTAATCTATAAAAGCTGATGTGGCACATGATTGATGCCATGTCATGCGCCACATCAGATGCCACACATACATCATCATTATCATACTCGGTAAATCCCACCAATAGCAAAGCTAAGGTAGGGTTTGAGGAGGTTAAGCTGTAGACAGCCTTACCTCTACCCTGTAGGAATAGAGAGGCTGCGTCCATGAGACCCCCACACATACATAAAATGTTTACGTGAGGTGCTACATGTTGTATAGTGTATAAGATGCCATGTCAGCAGCGTTTGATAAGTTGCCAAAAGCCGACATACCAATTTAACAGTGCATCAAAAACTCTCTTAAAATGTAAAGTGGGTGTAACAGGAGTTAAGGCGGTTTCCAACACTTCAATCTACTCTTGCTGCTGTAGCTATTGAAGCACTGGAAAAGTTCCGTGTGGAAAGCAAAAAGACAGTTTCCAGATTGGTGGAAATGGAGTCTTCTTACCTCACAGTCGATTTCTTTAGACGACTTCCACAAGAAGCAGAGAAAGTTGGGCCTGGGCCAGGGCCTGCTCCCTCACATGCAGACCGCAGAAACCCACCTTCTGCAGACCGTGGAAACCCGAGTGACCCATTAGGGGACCGTTACGGAGATGCCCATTTCAGAAGGATCGGCTCAAACGTATCATCTTATATTAATATGGTATCTGACACGCTCAAGGTTACAATCCCCAAGGCGGTTGTTTATTGTCAAGTCAAAGAAGCGAGGCAAAATCTTCTCCATTACTTCTACTCACAAATAGGAAGGAAGGAGGTAGTGAATCTTTTGAAAACTTGTTAATGTTTTATTTATTTTTTATATGTTTTAAGTTCTAACAAGTAAAACTGTAATATTGTTAGGGTACACAACTGGGGGAGTTACTGGATGAAGACCCGTCTCTGATGTCAAAGAGACAAGATCTTGCTAAACGACTCGAGTTATATAAAGGAGCAAGAGATGAGATTGATGCTGTTGCATGGGTGCGGTCATAGTGGTATTCTGTGAGTCCTGCTCTCGTTTATTGTTTATTTAACTCTTACTATTGAATATATGCTTTGTTTCTTGTCGAGAAATGGAACTGCATTGTGTACATTTGTAACACTTTCTCGATATATGTGTGCACTCTCTGGAGTATGTATATAGGTGTGTATTCTTTTGTTACAATGAATATTGTGATAGGTACAAAATTGATAAAGATGAAAACAGGCTAGATTTTATTAGAAATAAAGGGATAGTGGCCCGATTCGAGAGGGGCACGATCTCCAATTACAAGAACAAGGAAATTATAAACATTCTGAATGATGATAATGAAAAACTAGCCTATGATTTATACTATTCAAATACTAGAATTAAGGGCATAAATCTTCTCCCTAATTTCCTGCAGAATTATTATTCGAATTGACATCCAGTGATTTGACCGAGAGGATTCAACCAATTTTCAAATATAGAATTCAATTGCCCCACTTTTGCAGCTGTGACTTGATTCTTTTTTCTTGAATATACTTTCAATGGTGGACCCTTATCAATACTTCCATCCCGGTAAAATGTCTTGTCCTCAAGACGGAATGCAGGAAATTGTTCAGCCAGTAGATCGTTGTTTCTCATGTGGACTCTTCTATAGGGCGATTACACATGAAATCAACAATTCTAGGACTGGTTGACCAGCTTCATAGACCCATCGATGAGTGATAATTGAGTTGGGTTGTAAATCAATTTCCTAGTCTTTGGTGATGGGCAATGGAGAGTTGGTACCGAAGGAAAAGTGCCATGGGCAGGTTTAAGCATCGAAATGTGGAATACCGGGTGGATTCTAGCTTTGGGTGGTAATTCTAACTCATAAGCGACTGAACCAACTTCTCGTTTAATACGATAACCTTGGAGACAACTTCTCATATCGACGTTTAGCCAAAGTCTTTTGGTGATATGGCTGAATCTTCAAGAATACATAATCACCCACCTTAAATTTGAGCTCCCGTCGCTTCAGATTTGCTTGATTTCTCATTCTGTCTTGGGCCTTTTGCAGGTTTTGACGAAGAAGCTTTATCATATCATCCCGATTAACTAACTGTTGTTCCAGCTCAACATTTTTTGTTTCTCCTGCGACATAGGGGAACAACAAAGGAGCTTCCCGACCATACACAACAGAGAATGGAGTGGTGCCGGAGGCCGTGTGGTACCCGGTGTTATATGAATATTCAGCCCATGGTATATACACACTCCATTTGGTTGGCTGTTCACTAGCAAAGCAGCGTATGTAAGCTTCTAGGCAGCGATTCAGAACTTCTGTTTGGCTATCCGTTTGAGGGTGGTAACTACTACTCCGCTTTAAATTCGTCTGGCTTAATCGGAACATTTCTTCCCAAAAGTTGCTGAGAAAGACAACATCTCGATCAGAAACGATGGAACGGGGAAAGCCATGCAACCTGATTATTTCCTTACAAAAAACTGTAGCTACTCCTTTAGCCGTGTAAGGATGGAATAAGCAAATGAAGTAAGCATATTTGCTTAAACGATCCACCACAACTAAAATAGTATCGAAACGATTAGATAGCGGTAAACCACCAATAAAGTCCATGGAAACATCCTCCCAAATCTGATCGGGAATGGGTAGGGGTTGAAGTAATCCCGCAGGAGCCAAAGTCTGGTACTTTGTTGCTGACATATAACACATTGCTGGACAAACTCCCTGACATCCTGTTTCATCTTTGACCAATAGTAACGAGAGAAGAGTCGCTTGTAAGTTTTAAAAAACCTCCATGACCACCGATTGGAGTATCATGTGCTTCTTGAGTCTGAGATCGTGCATCTCTGGGATCACCATCTGTCCATGATGAAACAGGAACTGATCCACCAGTGAGAAATCGGGAACGGACGAAGGATCTTCTTGCAACTTTTTGATCAGATTGCTAGTAAATGGATCGGTTTGCAAACCTGCCTTGATATCAGCCATCTTAACACAAAAATTATGATGAGTGTTAAATTTTCTCCCGAGTGGGGCCGGCGAGATAAGGCATCTGCCCCCTTGTTCTCTTTCCCAGCCTTATGGACAATTGAGAAATCATAAGGCATGAGTTTTAACAAAAGCCTTTGCTGCTTTGTAGTGGTAATGCGTTGTTCTAATAAGAACTTAAGGGTATAGTTATAAGTGCAAATGATAAAGTGCCGCCCAAGCAAGTAATGGCTCCATTTTTGGGCTTTGAGGACCAGTGCCAATAGCTCCTTGTTATAAGCCGATTTAAATCGGTTAGATGGGGAGAATCCCTTACTGAAATAGGCCACGGGATGGTCCTCTTGTGATAGTATCGCCCCTACTCCATCTGATGATGCATCACCCTCTATAACAAAGGTTTAGAGAAATCTGGCAACCTCAAAACTGGTGTGGTTAGCAACACCTGTTTCAGGTCATTAAAGGCCTTAAGGGCTGCCTCCGACCAGGTAAACCCATCCTTCTTGGTTAAAGCAGTGAGTGGTCGAGCTATAACCCCATAGTTACGGACAAAACGCCTATAATACCTAGTTAACCCAAGAAAACCTCTTACTTGTTTTATTGTCGAGGGTATGGGCCATGACTCAACTGCTGAAATCTTTTTTCTTCCACACTAACTCCTTCTGAGCTAATTACATGTCCCATAAACAAAACTCGTTCTTGCCCAAAGCAGACTTGGGTAATTTGGCAAAGAAACAATTGTCATACAGTAATTTTAAGGCTTGTTCTAGATGGGACTTGTGCTGCTCCATACTTGAGCTGTAAATTAAAATATCGTCAAAGAACACAAGTATAAAACGTCGTAAACAAGGACGAAATAAATCGTTCATAACAGCCTGAAACGTGGAAGGAGTGCTAGTTAAGCCAAAAGGCATAACCTTGAACTCGTAGTGACCCGGGTGGGTCCTAAAAGCTGTTTTTTTCGACATCTTGGGCTGTCACTCTGATTTGATAATGCCCTGATCGTAAATTGAGCTTTGAAAATACCCTTGCTCCATATAATTCATCAAGTAGCTCGTCAATGTTAGGTATAGGGTATTTGTCGGCTATAGTTATTTTGTTAAGGGCCCGGTAATCGATGCACATTCGCTACGTGTTGTCCTTCTTCACTAGTAAAACTGGACTAGAAAAAGGACTTGGATTGGCTGTATAAAACCAGCTGCCATTAACTACTCTACTTGCTTCTCTATCTCAGGTTTTTGGAATGGGGGTATTGGTACGGGCGGATATTAGGTGGAGTTGAGTTTGGTAATAACGGAATTGAATGGTCTTGTGATCTAACTGGGGGTAGGTTTTGAGGCTCTTCAAAAACAGCCATATATTGTGTAACAACAGGTTGTAATGAGGATGGTATACAGGGCAGATTGTCTGGGTCAATGGTATAAAGCTAGATGATTTTTGGGGACCGCATGCGGTAGCTTGTAACTTGTATGATTTTTTTTTGGGGTAATTGATAATTTAATGAATAATAATATATAAAAAGTTTAACAAAATTTGATATTTTTTATTAAAAATTTGGAATTTTCTAATTAAATTAATGTTGTTATAGAAAGTCATTATTATAGAAGAACTCTGGGAAGTCAAAATAAGTAATAGTAACAAAAAAAATGGGTCTACTTTAGTAGTAGAATTAGACAGTAGAATTAGAGAGGGTAAGTTCTAAAAAATGCAATTCTTAAAAATATCTCTCTTGACGACACCCATCATTGTTTGTTGCCCCCACTGTCAACATTACCCTAGCGTCACCCCTGCCACTGTGTGGCTCCTCGCTACCGTAGCTACCGATCTCGCCAAGACCAAGACATCGTCATCAATGTAACCATTGCCGTCGTCGCCATTACCACTGTGGTAGTAAACACCACTGTCTCTGTTGGCGCCTCTTTTATTGACGCCACTAAAGCTTGTCACTAATAGGTGTATAAAGATAAATGTAGCTGGTTACCCTAATTTGATATATGTATTAAAATAACTCATATTAGCTCAATCACATTTTCACTAGATTTTGTTTTCATCAGAACTCATTTTCGCTTGATGCTCTATTGACCGGCATCATACTCAACCTGGCTTGTCCCTTGCCATAACGTTGAATTCCTTTATGGATTTAGTTTCCGTTACTATTTTTTAATCAAACAAGTTCTCTCTCATATGCACACTTTAATTTCGATAAATTTAGCGATCACAAAAAGTTAACACAAAACATCATTTGATAATTATTACTAAAATAGAGAAGGCGTAATTTGAGAATCACAAACTTACTTGAGAACTAGAGAACCACTATCAACTAGGTATTTGTTTATGTTTTTTTATATGTTACTAATCTTTACAAAATTAAAAATTACATGTATAATGATGAGCTATCCCTCGTATAAGCTACATATATATGTATCTTATACATGTCCATATATTTTTTTAGTTTTCTTAGTTTTTACAATAATTACTTTTTAATAAAAAAACTGATAAAACTTTTTAAAAGTTATTTAATTGATGGTAGTTCTATCAAGTTTTCAAATAACTTTATGTTTCTTATAAGATCCACATTCTTACTTACTATACTCTTTATGTATTATTATGGTTTGTGTAGTGATTAGTATATCTTTATAGGGAGATTATCAAATAAAAAGTTTAGTTAAGGTGAAAAGCTAAGAAGCTATATAGTGTTGACATGTGCCTTTTAAAAAAAAACTAAGATGGAGAGGCGTTTTGGTTTATTTACGCCCTAGATCTAGATCTGAGTTGCATCTTCTTTATCTCCATGGCCACCTCTTTTTCACCAACACCACCACCCACCTGCAACAAGATCTGATTTCAGAAAAGGAGTTCTCTCACACACACTTCGTGTGTGTTCTTGGTGTTTATTTAAGGTACCAACAATGGCGGATTTTGGAAAACATAAAAAATGAAGATGAAGGCTTGAAGAAGTTTTGTTTCTCTCTCTACTTATTGCTTTCTCTTTCTAAAACCAGCTCTGTTTCTTCCCTGGGCTCCGTAAGTTATATTTGTTTGTTTAAAATTTTTAGTTCTTGTTTTTTTTTTCAATCCAAAAAGTGTATCATTGATTTACATTTTATTTGCATTATCATATCATCAAACTTTCAAATTAAGAAATGGTGTGTAGTTTGATAAGAGAACTGCCAACATGAACTTTTGACATGCATGAATTATTTGTTTGAACTTTAAAAATCATGAGCTGCGTTACAATTCGGGCCGTTCAAACAGCTCGCTGTTCATTCGGAAATTGCTCGGAAAATGCTCGTTCGATTTGACACTCTGTTTTACAACGAGCCGTTCTGCTCGATTCGGTTTGTAAACGAGCCAAGCATGAGCAAAGGTCTGCTCCGCTCGTTTCAGCTCGAATTATTATTTTTAATTAGTGTATATATATACACACACATATATAAACATGTATATACACATACATACACAAATATAAATCATACATAAAAAAGTAATATCGTATGGAAGAGTCATTAACGTTTAAAAAAACTGAGGGAGGGATTGAAAGAGAGAGAAACTATTGTATTGGATGAACTGGAATACCCTTAATGAAAACTCACGCGCCTCCCATTTTGATCAATTCAACACATTTAATATAAGCTCTTTATTCCTTAATGGATGGTCTAGATTATTTCCTAACATTCCTACCTAAAACATACTTCCTATTATATCCCAATCCTAAGATTTTATATAACTTTCTTTCACCTTTTCTTCTTTCTTAAATCCACATATTTTTTTTGTTTATGAAAACAAAACATGTAGTCACATTTTTCTTTTATTTCGTTTTTTTTCACAGTACCAATTCTCTCACTATAGCCATTAAAAAACAAAAAAAAGCTGATGTTAGAAGAAGAAAGGAGTACAGAAATACAAAGGTTCACATGTTTGGGATAACGTGATACTAGGAATGGTGAATGTTAACATGATATGAATGAAGATTTGAGGTGTGTATGAATTTTTGCATTTGGATTTAGAAAGATCATAGTAACGTTAATGTAAATAACGTGATAATGCTTATGATTCATATCAGGAACAACTAGTGTGTTTTTCATATTGACATTATCTACTTAAAAGCAATTTAGGGTGATTAGTGTGTTTTTCATATTAGTTTTCCCTAAGCTGTCGAGTTAGGAGTTTAGGTTGAACAAATAACTCTTGTCAAAAGATTAACATCAACTTTACAACCGAGCTTAAAGAATGATTCCTAGATGACTAGAGTGTTATTTCATTTTAATTTTCTGAAGGAATTATAAAACTAGGAACCTTGACCGGAACTTAGTTAATTCAGAGGTTATGTCATCACTAGTGCTTTCCATAGTTATCACATGATCAATAGTGGATACGTATTTTAGATAAAATTCTGTTAGATATTTTTTAAAATTCATTAACTTAGTATTTCGACTACTTGCATGCTAAAATTAGGAAAGCCACTTGCTAGTTGTTCCTGATATGAATCACAAGCATGATCACGTTATTCACATTAACATTACTATGATCTTTCCAAATCCAAATGCAAAAATTCATACACACCTCAGATCTTCATTCATATCATGTTAACAATCACCATTCCTAGTATCATGTTATCCCAAACATGTGAACCTTTGTATTTCTGTACTCCTTTCTTCTTCTAACATCAACTTTTTTTTTGTTTTTTAATTGCTATAGTGAGAGAATTGGTACCATGAAAAAAACGAAATAAAAGAAAAATGTGACTACATGGTTTGTTTTCGTAAACAAAAGAAATATGTGGATTTAAGAAAGAAGAAAAGGTGAAGAAAGTTATATAAAATCTTAGGATTGGGATATAATAGGAAGTATGTTTTAGTTAGGAATGTTAGGAAATAATCTAGACCATCCATTAAGGAATAAAGAGCTTATATTAAATGTGTTGAATTGATCAAAATGGGAGGCGCGTGAGTTTTTATTAAGGGTAATCCAGTTCATCCAATACAAGCAATTTAGGGTGATTAGTGTGTTTTTCATATTAGTTTTCCCTAAGTTGTCGAGTTAGGAGTTTAGGTTGAACAAATAACTCTTGTCAAAAGATTAACATCAACTTTACAACCGAGCTTAAAGAATGATTCCTAGATGACTAGAGTGTTATTTTATTTTAATTTTCTGAAGGAATTATAAAACTAGGAACCTTGACCGGAACTTAGTTAATTCAGAGGTTGTGTCATCACTAGTGCTTTCCATAGTTATCACATGATCAATAGTGGATACGTATTTTAGATATATTTCTGTTAGATATTTTTTTAAATTCATTAACTTAGTATTTAGACTACTTGCATGCTAAAATTAGGAAAGCCACTTGCTATTTGAGAAGGCTTTAAAGTAACAAAAGTTTAGTACCGAGACACCGCGTCCACGAATTGATATCTGGTTCAAACCTTTGTTGCTGTGTTTCTAACATATGTTTGGCCAAACCAGATGTTTGGTCTTCATGATCAGTGCTTTGCTTCATCAGGGCTTTAGCAATTGATCAGTGGTTTCTTCTTTTTCAACAGTGGCCCCAAGGCTCTAAACAGATCTTTGAATGTCTTCAACAGATGTTCTGATTAGTGTTCAAGATTCACTATCTTTGTGAGGAGAATGTATCATTGATTGTTTATTCTTGATCAGGAAGTCATGTTTTGGCTTTTGAAATCATTTGTTCTTTGTAGGTCCAACAATCTTCCCCTAGAATAGATGGTGCCAAAATATATGTTTATTTGATCAATCTTTATTCCTCATTAGTTTCATTCTGATCTGACCTTTGAATTGTAATTCGAAGTTCATAGAGAAGCTATCTTCTGGATCCCTTTTGAGTTGAAGACCCATTAGGTCTTGCAGATCTTCATCTTTGAGCCCAAAGGCAATATTCGTTGAGATCTTTTGAACTTTCCCACTAGCCCTGAGCACAGTTAATACATGGCTTTTCTTATCAGACTTCCAATTTAGAATTTTAAGGTTCGGAGGGTTTGCAAATAAGTTTGGGGAAATTGGCCTTCTCAATATATTACCAAGTAGATCTTCTGGATTTGCGTCTAGATGCCATACGTTAACTTATTTATGATTTCCTTCTTTCCTGAGCTCATCTTGATACATCTTCATATTTTCTTTTGACATCTCTTTTTATCTTTTGAGATAGCTTCTTGCAGCTGTTGAGATGTTCTTCGCAGGGCAATTGATAAATATCTTAATGAAATAACTGTTTTAAAACAACAAATGGAAGAAGTTAAAATAAAAATTGAGAGGGTCGATAGAAAACTAAAGAGTTATGCATCAGCCTCTCATGTTTTAGATCACATTATCCCAAACCCTATGGGTATAGATGAAGAAAATGAGGAAAATGTTTATGGTTATGGAAATCGAGGTATCGAGTATAATAGGTGTCCACCTCCGATGTGGAACAATTATACAAAGTCTCCGGAATGTGTTGACAAGGCACTAAATGTTGTCTTAGAACACCTTTAGTTGGTGATCCTAAAGACATATTACCTAAAACTATCGATATTTTATTTGAGAAGTCAGAAAGTGGTTCTGATAATTGTGATGAGAGTGTTTGTCATTCGGTGGTTAAAAAGGTTTTTGAGATTGGAAACAGTGAGAACTTAGATCGTGAGAAGAAGCTAAACAAGAACAAGCACATTCCACTAGAGAAATATAACTTGTGTGACCCTGAGAACATGATTACAATGTATCGGATGGTCGGGTCAGACAAGATATATTCTGATTTGGATTTTTCGATCAAGAATGTGAATGTTGCTTTGATTGCTAGAACGTTTAAGTTTGTTAAAGGCATTGCTATGCAAGTTAAAACTCATAAAAAAGGTTGTTCCACAAAACAAACAACGGTCTCAAAACGAAAGGAATAACAAAAAAACGTTTTGCTGAAACGAGCTACTACCAATACAAGGTTGCGTTTAAAAAAGATATAATCAGAATTAGAAACCAACCAAACAATTACCAGAATAATAATGGATATCATGGTAATGGTAATAAAGGATTAGGTAATGATGGGAACTGATTTAGAAACAACACACAGAGAAATAACAGTTTTCATGGTAAATCTAAATATTTGAAAAGGTTAAGTTCAAAAATACAACAATCTATCTTATCACACTTCATATGTTTGGTATCAAGAAGAAAGGAGTACAGAAATATAGAAATACAGAGGTTCCCCGGCGTCGGGAGCGGTGACGATGCATCGACCACCATTCTTACAGTGGCGGAAGCTTAATGAAAGAAAGATTATAAACCCTAATTCTCCCTCGTTACAACCTTTTTCTTTATTTTTTTTTTTCAAATTCCTTGGACGGCCTTATGTATGTGGATGCGAAAGTACACTGGTATGACATACTTCACTTCTGTTCCCAATTTCCTCAATCTCGGTTAAGTTTTTTCATTGTTAATTAGGGTGTTAGTTAAGTAAATGGTGATAACATCTGAGTTGTTTATGCTTTCACAGTTATCAAAAACTCTTTATTGCTAATTTGGAGTGTTTCATGAACAACTGTAGTAATTGCTTCATCAGCTCACTTTCGAAACTGTTTCTCAAATACTAAATTTTCATTTTAGTTCCAAAGGTTTGTTCTAAATTGTCACTTTAGTCCAACTAGTTTTTTTCTTCTCTGGGTCTTTGAGTTTTCCATTTTTTACTGTTTTTGTCCAACCCACTAACTTCGTTAAAAAATGTCGGTTAACTCACAATAAATAGTTTGATAGTTGCCATTTCATCCAAAAACTACTTTTTCTTTTTTCAGCTATATATAATAAAAACTTTAATGAAAAAACCCTTAAACTAAAAAAATTACATATTAATATATAAAAAAATCCCTTTAATTTTTTAAAAACATAGTATTAAGTAATATATATATTAAAAACCCTTTAATTTTTGTAAAAATGTTTTTATATATAATAAAAATCCACCAATCCCCAACCCACATACCCTGTCTCTCTCACCACAGGTCCGCAACTTCACCTCCACCTCCTCCTCACCCATCACCACCAACCTCCGCTACACACCTCCATCACCCATCACCGCTCACCTCGCACGTATAAACAATTATGGATTGGTGGATTTTTATTATATAAAAAATATTTTTCAAAAAAATAAAGGGTTTTTTAATATATATTAATTAATATTCTATTTTTTAAATTAAAGGTTATATATATATATGTATGTATGTATTTTTATTTTTTTAGTTTAAGGGTTTTTAGTTAAAGTTTTTTTATATACACAACTAAATAAAAAAATGGTTTTTGGGATGAAAATGATAGAAATTTTCACAAAAGCTTCTAGTTACTTACTTTGATACACGCTTGGAACATAAGAGCCTGAGATCCCACAAGCAGCCTGAACTTGAGAAGGAAAAAGTATACGTTTACTATTTTTATTGTTGTTCCTTATCTATTTTTATTTTATCATGGGGAGGTGCATTTTTATACACCGATATAATAACTTGCATTTTTTTATATGCTAGAAATTGAAAAAATAAATGCGCTATTAAAGGAGTTATATGTGATGATCAATGTCTAGGACGATTTCCTTACATGTGTTCTATGAACTGGCAAAAGGTAAATTTTAATATTCGGAATTGGAAAAGGATTTGGTATGTTTTTGTTAACTATGTCTTATTTTTTTTATGATCAATTTATTAGGCCCCAAGTAGAAAATATCATGTGCATACTAATTTCAATTAACTATTCTGTAAATTCAAAGTTGTTGTCTAAGAATGTCCACGTAAGCCAACGGAAACAAATTGTGGTTCCCTTCTTTAGGAACTTAAAGTACCATGTCACATCTTAACTCGCAACGGAAACAAAAGGGATGCAATAGACACCTTTCGTACAAGAAAAATATTTATAAAGATACTATATTGAACATTAAATTGTACATTATGTTACACAGTTGTTTACATACTACGAGTATGTTACAACATGTTCCTCGGACAACTTTATTCTTATGACAGGTATGCTTCTATATGTGTAACTATCCATAAAGCAAAATTTGGGGCAAGAGACACATTATCAATCAAGTTCTTGTTTACCTGAAAAGCATGTTTAAAAGAAAATAAAGTTAAGTATAAATAGTTGGTGAGCTTGACAGGTTTAGTTTGTCTCACTGAGCAAGTATATAAAGAAAGTTTTGCACATGTGATGTAATTACACCAAGTCCAAAAGTGAAGCCTCGACGCGTTTCCAAAACACCGTAGCCAACACCAACTACAACAAATAAACAATAACAATAGTACCCCAGGTACCTATGCCTAACACAACATAGCCTATCTCATCTCAGGAATACGTGCAACCACGTTTTTGCGAGTGGCACACATCCATGTGGTTTAGGCTCGTCGGGCCAATAGTACAATCCACAATATTCATCGGCCAAATGGTTAATCACTTGTGCTCCTAGGGATTTTCCATGTGTTGATGTTTTAGTCAGATACACTCAGATAATTCACATCAAAACAATGTTCATGTGCATATGTGTACAAAACATGCTTTCCCCCAAAGTTGTTTAGTAAAACATGTATAAAAGAGGGCCATGAAACTCAACTGATAGCGTATTCTTGTAGTGTGTGAAAACAATATATCAGTACAGTCATATTGCTAGCCAATCCTAGTATCAGTACTGTACGATTAATAACCAAGAATAACTTTTGGATTGGTATTTGATTTTTTTTTAAGTTCGGATGTAGATATTTATCTGAAAATGGGCTAATAGCATGAAAGTATGGCGTTGGGTAACGTTTGAGTTTCAAAATCAGGTTTGGTTTCCGTTCACCATTTTTTGTGCTCATCACGGTTGATCATTTGAAGGTTTAGAATGATGACATGATCACATATAATGTGAAAAGTCATTGAATAATATGAAATGATTTGTTTTATAAAGAAATTTTGGACGTTAGAACAGTCAAATTTGTCCACACGACAATTTCAGTTCTTGTAGTTTGGAATTCGTTAAACACACGTGTAATTTATCCAGATTACTTGAGTTACCCAAGGAAAGTTCGGATTTACTCCCGACTTTCCAACTATCGCCAATTAGTCATTAAAACACTCAAAAGTCCTGGCAGGTTTGTAAAATGATTGTTTTGTAGGTTTATGTTAAAAAAGTGTTTTTACCGCGTAATTGTCATAACTACACGTCCGAACTTTATTAAATTCCAAAACTTTTATTAAATTCTATCGCCAATGAACCCCGACTTTTGATTGGAGAATTCTCATGCCAATTACAGACTCTCTGCAAAGTTTGGGGATTTATTGAATCCCTTTGCGATTTTTCTCGAATGAATGCTATTAAATACCAATAAATTCACCAAAAATTCTCAGATTTTATAGAGACCCTTATTTTACTATATTTGATCACCTTGTAAAATTTTATAAGCTAACAATAGCCACACCATATTTTATGCTCAAACAAAGTCTAGTGCATTTATATTCAGTTTTCGGGTGTTATACCTTTAATTTATCGCAAGTTTGTGCAATTTCTACACTTTCAGATCTTGTGTAAGGCTAGGTACCACACCTATAGATTGTTTATACACAAATATGTATATAACATCACATGTCAAGCCTCAGAAATTACAGTTAGGGTTTTAAATACGCTTTTCTTTACGAATCTTTTGTGTTTATCCATAATCCGAAGTAACCAAACATCATGAACCATCTTGATACGTATAATAGGAGTTTAAATGTCACACCCCGACCCGCAGCGGAAATAATAGTCGGGGCATAATTGGGTTATCACCAAAGCACATGACATTTACTATTATGTTTCATAATTAAATGAAGTCAAAGTTACATTTCTCAAACCTTCAAACATGTTCATTCATTACAAAGGAAAATAACCAAACATAATAATCCAAACACTAAATCATTTTATTTCTTCTAATCCAGGTCCTACGTGTTCCTAGCTGCTGCTGGTTCACCTGTATCATGTGTAAAATGGGAGGTTTTTGGGTCAACATAAGTTGGCGAGTGAACCTTATAGATAAACATTTAATAATGATTTTCTGGTTAGTTTATCAATAAAATATTGTGCATAATCATAAAAGAGCATATGTATGAAATCAAGCAATGGCAACATCGGTTACAATTATAACATACATTAACAATCTATACATACATGAACATACCAACATCATATGATAATTAACATAAATGAACTGTGAGATCAAGGCTCAATCAAACGGAGCCGATCGTATTGCATGAACTGAGAATGTAAATTGAACTGTGCGCTCAAGGCTCAATCAAACGGAGCCGAGCGTATTGCATGAACTGGAATGAGAATAAATGACCGATCAAGGCTCGATCAAACGGAGCCGATCGTGCGGGCACGCCCTGATCAACCGCATAATAGAATGGGGATCAAACTCAACCTCGAGGGATGGGGAGCTACGGCCTCAGCAATTGCATGTACTGAAATAATAACTTGCAAACAATACTAACTACTTAACAGCAACAACTAACACACATGTCATGATATGATATATGCACAATAACTTAGTTATAATAAATAAATGAACAAAACACATGATACACCCAAAAATGTGATTAAAACGGGGGATTTGAAGGTTCACTCACATTGGGTGCGTTGGATTTGAGTTGGTGAGATGCGCACGATTTAGACGAAGCGAGTTAACGAGGAATCACTGACCTAAATAATAATAGGAAAAATATATTAAATGGATGGATTTTATTAAAGATTTTTAATGGGATTCTTAGATATATTTTTGTGAGTTTATGGCTATTTTCTATCCTTAAAAATGTTATTTTTAAGTATTTTTAATTGATTTTTAATTTAAATAAAACAAATAATTATTTTAAAAAAAATAATATTTTTTTTTACTGTTTGACCGTTGACCGTTGACCGTTGACCGGTTCGGTCAGCGATAATTCTTGCGCCGAGCGGGATTCGAACCGGTGACCTTCCGTTCACGCGCACGTAGCTCTACCAACTGAGCTACGTGACTAACCCGTTAGAAATCTAGTTTTAATTATATTAATACACTTATTCGAATTTACCGAAAATTCCTTTATTTTACAAAACGTTTTATTCTCATTAAACCGGTGTTTGTGTCGGGACTCGATCGCGTGACGTGCAGTTTGTGTTGCACACAGTCCACCGCTGGACTGTGTGTCTAACCCGGTTATATTCTTGAATTATATTATACTTAACAACTACTCAATCTAACCCGGTTAGTTTTATGAATAAAAAGGGAATGTTATTACGCAGTGTGTGTGTAGTAAGGATCGAACTCGGGACTCGTATATAAACTTTGCACACAGTCCACCGCTGGACTGTGTGTCTAACCCGTTAACTATCCGAATTTTATTTACTCTTAACCCGTTTTTATGTTCGTCTTCTTCACTATAACTACCGGTTTTTTTTACACAGACCACTGGTTCAGGGTTCTACTACTTAAATAACATGACTACTACTTTGAATGAACAAACCGAACAGTTTGGGGAAAAGAAATACCGGACAGGTCGTCTTCTTCAGGAAGTCCGGCGAGAACAGGCAACTCTGTTATTGAAACTTCGGCTGAGAGGGGCTAATCAACAGAATTAAAGAATTAGATTTGAAATTGAACCAGAGTACATGGATTATTAGCACAATTGAATGTGTTTACCGTCAACTAGCGTGGTTCCGGCAATTTCCAGAATTTCTCCGGCGAAACCAGAAATCCAGCAAAGTCTTCTGTGACTGACTTTGAGTGACGGAATAATGTTAGTAGTGTCCTAACAATAGATTGAAACAGCAAGAGAGTAAAATCTTACTGGTTTGAGTTGAACACGGTTTTCCGGCGAGAGTTGCAGAGAATTCCGGCGACAATTTTCTTGTGCTCAAAAGACTTGAAAACGTGACGAAAAGGGTTTGGAGTGTATTTGAGACAGTTCAGAATCGTATAAATGATTGGAATCAGAATTATTTGAAGCTTGAATGTCTTTCGGTTTCAAAACCCAAAACTTGAAGTTCATTCAATCTGAACTTTAATTAGAAACCGATATGCGTCGGTTATAAGTTAACTAAACGAACGAAAACTGATTTGACGATTTGGCTTACCGATTTTCCGTTATTCAGATATCATTAACCGTTAAACCGAGTTTGCGTATAAAATTTAATTGTTTTCATAATACTAACAGAAAACAATTGGTGGCGGAGTGGTTTGGAGACGGAAAGATAAATCGTTGGAGGCAGTTGACCCGGGTTCGAGTCCGGTCAGCTCCAACTATTTTTTATTTATTTTATTTTAACTTTTTATCAAATATAATTTTTTAGTTTAGTTTATATATTAATTATGTAACGTTTAAACTCAAAATACTCATAAATACTTAATGAAATTTCGTAACTTGGTATTTGATTACAAAAACGGAGCGGGTTTTGGAGACCCGATTTATACAAATGTTACATTAAACATCCCTTGCGGCCAAAGTATTAGTGTATCCCCCATGAAAATATGGATCCTTTAATTTTCATACTAAGTATTTATTAATACAAACATTATAATTTAACTTAGTGTCATTACTAGAACAAATCTAAGTATCATATACCTTGAAACCTTCCTAAATTTCAATTTAGGGATTAGAATCGTTGAAACACCAAAACTCAAAGTCTAGGAACTAAAAATACCAAAAACCTTAAGTTACCATGTTATGCCACCTAACAAGCCAGTAATTACTTCCTCAAACACTCATGGACACTTGTTCTAATGATATTTGTGCTCTAAACACAATATATGAGATTATAATCTCCTAAGACACCCATGAACACTTGTCTTACCCATGTTATGCTACCTAGCTTCATCCTTGCCCTCACTTATTCTAGTCTTTACATATAAGGGGGACACTAATCTATCTCTAAGAGCCCTTTTGACACTTGTCATGATTTCCTTAACCCTCCTTTGGCTATAAATATCCTCCTTTAGTCACCATTTCACTCACACCAAAAACTCAAAACACAAAGTCTTATGTGAGCTCCTTGGACTTTGCCTTGGGAGCTCCTCTTTTAGTCTTTTTTAAAGAAGTCCTTTGAAGCTAGTAAGTATCCTTCCTTAGCTTTTAGTTTTGTAGCTTATTTCCGCTCAAACGATATTTTTATTCATTATAAAACTACCAACGGGAACACATAAGTGTTTTTCCTATTTTGGACCGATTCCATGTTGTCACCTTGAACGACCATAACTGGGTCAAAACTTAACCAAATGGAGTAAACTCTTACTTCATGATTATGTACATCGAAAAAAAAATTTCAGCGATATATTATACGCTTAAAAATACTTCCGTTTGGACCCTCAACTGTTTAAAACCAAACTGAAGGTCAAAACTGAACGATCTGTAAAGATCTAGAGTTTTGGCAGTTTTCCGGGTTCCAAATAGAAAAACTTTCTAAGATCACATTTGTTGACTGGAAAGTTTTATAAATTTTCGACATCATTTACTATTTTTAAAATATAAAATGAAAACAACACAGAAAGCTGTCAAAATTTAAAGTTCTAAAAAGTTACAATTTACAATTTGTCAAGGGTTCTTCTAACCCATACCATCTACAAACATCATTGCAATAAAACCTTAACGAATGATCCTTATTATTATTATAATTAGGAATTACTTGTAAACCTCAAGAAGACACAAACTCACCGCAAAGGCCTCAAGGTGAGTGCATAGTCCCCATTTTTCCAGTTTTAAATCATTTTGGGGTGATTCATATGTTCTAACTATTTTCAAAATTCAAACTTACTACTTATGGCTTATACACAATTAGTTCTACTTTTTATGAAACTTGGTAGTGCGTCACTGTATCCTTGACTAAAATACATTCATTAACTTTAATTAGCCGACCGGTAGTATGTTGTAGCGCTATAGGTTTGACATCCTATTCTCGTTTCCTGGGTTTGTGTTGGAAGTTTGTTTAGGGAATTATAGAAACTGAGCAAAACTTAGGTGAACCCTTTTGGGTTTATCCTATAAGTCAACAAAGGCTTGAATGTATTCCCAAATGACCACACTTGTTTATACAAAGTTTTCCAAAGAAGCCATACAAATTGTTTCTTGATGATACAAATTGTTTAGTTTTCGCAATCCAAATTGTAAGACAAATGCTACAAGTTTTGTTATCAAAAACCAAAGTATTGCAATACTAATCATTTTCATAAAAACTTGGCTACAAAAAATATCTTATACACCAACTCTTATGGTTGACCAAAATATTGCAATACTAGGTAGTGTTCGTTTTCATGGACTGTAATGGAATTGGAATAAAAATTTGATTTGTAATTTAGGTATGTTTGTTTTGCAAAATAGAATAAATTTTGGATGGAATTGGAATGTAGATTCCCTTCCTTATGTTGTTCAATTCCAATTCATTTTCTTGTTGAAACCAACAAAATAAAGAGTGAAATCAATATCAAATTTCATCAAGATTCCATTCCATTCTATGAAACGAACACTACTTAAACATTTTGCCATGTATTTGACTACAAAACATATGTTACTCACCAGCTTTTAGTTGACGTTCTATTTTCACATTTGTTTCAGGTGCTAATGTTTGATGTTATGCAAGTATGCTTCACACAGGAACGGACTTGGGCTTTAATTTGCTTTATTAAAAAAAAACAGTTACTTGTAATCCTTTATGATTGAAAATAATGTAATACAGTTGTTTAATATAATGAAACTTTAGTACTATGTATTGTGAACAATTCGTAACGTGATTCACCGACGTTTTCGCCACAAGTTTCACGTGATCGGGGTGTTATAATTAGATTTCATGGATCAAAACACTTTTCTTTTGTTAAAGATACTTTTTTAACACAATAACTCATAAAGAAAACTCATTTGAAAAGGCCTTGTTACCTTAGGTTCTTGATGAAAAAGAGTATGGATGTATGAGAGCAAAAGTAAGAATGTTATGGAGGTTCGTAGGTTATAAAAGAAAACAATTAGGGTGTGTGTACATAATGTCCGATCAGACCAGTGCCGGTCCTGAGGATTTAAGTGTCTTATAAGAACTAAAAAAGATGCCCTAATAAATTATATAAACTATTTTTTAATGAACGATTAACTTCATAGCAATAACATAGTAAAATTATAGTATTAAAATGACATACTGTATAACGTATATCTAAAAAGAAAAAAAAATTAATCTTTAAAAAGAAAAGAAAAGAACAGACAGAAATCAAATAGATTTTGACATTTTGTTCGCAAAGCAAGGCTAAATTATATTAAAAATGAGGCCATAGCAAGAAGCTATAAAACCTCAGCAAATACCAAATATCCCAGCAGATGCCAGTGTGATCCAATTGTCCTAGCGAAAATCAAAATTTGATGAGTTGAAAATATGTTTTAGGTGGGAATCGAACTCCATGTCCATTAAATGTAAAAGTGATTGCTAAACCAATGAACCAACAAATAAATTTCGCATTGTTTTAGAGTACTTATATAATCCACTAGGAAAAACTAAAAAATTAAGCAAATGGCAAGAATCGAATCAGGTACCAAGTGTTAAAGAGGTGATGCACATATCACTTCACTGTAATCGACATGGTGTAATGTTTTGGTTATACAATATATATGAATATAATATACAAAATTCAAGGCCCAAACAGGTCTCGACCGAGGGTACAGCTCGCCCACCCTCTGGGCCGGCCCTGGATTAGACATGGGGGTGGGGGGATGTCCCTTTGACTTGTCCTATAATTCCACATATTTGATAAGTTTGAACTAATAGTTTGTGGATAAATACCGGGTTTAAACGCCCCACTGTTCGGTAAACAGTCGCGAAACAAACGGTTTTCGCATTGTTTTGGTGTTTTAGAAAAACTAATCACACGTTAACGAAAACCTGAACGTTTTTTGCTTAAAACGACTTAAATAAATGTTTATAAGTCTTTTTAGGCTTGACGGCTGCTATACTACAAGTTTGGTTGATGCAGTGCACACTTAAATTAAAGGCGTTTCGCTAACTGGAAACTACTTCGTTTAACATGTTCACTACATATTAAGGCCCCGATACTATGATGTTGATTACAAACATTCATAGTTCAGCTAGAACTTGCCTCGAATTTGTCCGATGCGCAAACAATGTTGTTTCGTTATCCGTGTAATTTCACGTTTCGATAATCACTTAAATTGAAGGCGTTTCGCTAACTGGAAACTACTTCGTTTAAATGTTCACTACATATTAAGGCCCCGATACTATGATGTTGATTACAAACATTCATAGTTTAGCTAGAACTTGCCCTCGAATTTGTCCGATGCGCAAACAATGTTGTTTCATTATCCGTGTAACTTCACGTTTCGATAATCAGAATCTAGCTCATCGTAAGTACTCATGCATCACAACAAGTATTCTAATTCTCATTTATCCACTAACACATCTATTGTAACATCCGGCCCCTCTCACCACCAACATTGTCTTCCTTGCCCCCGATGGGTTGGTCATCCAGGAACTCACGGATTTGTTTTTGCTTGCACCGGTGGAGACTTCCCAGGAGGTCACCCATCCTTGTACTACTCCCACCTGAGCACGGTTAACTGTGAAGTTTTCATGTGATCCACAGCCAACTAATCCCAAAACGCGTTGGTGATTTAAGAGGTATTGGATTACTTCTAAACCAAGAATCTCTTCTGGCTGCAGCCGATGTGGGATTTGCCTAAGGTGTCACAATGGTCCATGTTAATCTTTCGGTAGTCGGTATCGGTATTGTTACAATCACCCCCTTAGGGACTTATCGTCCTTGATGAGGTTTGCCCCAAGTTTAAGTCCCACATCGGTTAAGGAGGAGAACGAAACCTTCCTTATAAGGGGGTGGAACCTTCTCTACCAAGACGCGTTTTGCATGAGCGAGCAACTCGTTAGGTGAAAACAAAACCATGAGTTCTTGTGTGGGGAATCCATCGGGGGCAAAGCGGACAAGATCTTGGCACAATTTACTTGGGCTGTTACATCTATGCTACACATTGTAGTTCGTATATTAGTGAAGTCGTGTTTCCCGAATCGTCTAAAACATTCATGATTTAGTTCTGTTACGCATGTAACACCATGCATCAATTAGGGTTTCCTATGAATCTTCACACATATCATGACTAACGATCCTTACGTTACTTTCTAGTGATCATATATATGTTCACTAATTTCATCCTCAAAATCGTCGCAAGTATAATCGAGTGCATATCACGTTCTGTTATTACGGACTAACAACCGTTAGGGTTCCCGGGATTTCACAAGTGACACATACCATTTTAAGAGTATTATAAATTTCTAATTCCAATTTTCTAAGAATCTTTACTCCTAGGGTCGTTACTACAAATATAAATTGTGAAATCATATTATATGGGATGAGGTTGATGGATTAGATGTTGAAATGGACAAGGTATTGTCAGAGCTTCAAAGAGAACTTCTAGAAGCTTATAGGAGAAAGTGGATTAAGCAAACAGAGGCCAATCTCAATTACGACATGCGATTGCTGATTGCGAAGTGGAGTTACCGACCATATGTTCTGCATTGGGGAGTGTCCCGTGCGCTTCAGGCAGGTGAAAGTATATATTGAAAGTTTCAGTTTAGAGTATATCAAATAACATAATGATTTATTCATTGGTTTGAGGTGGAGGGGGCGAGTTGGGTAAAGGGTAATAGGACTAGCTGAGGGGGAGAGATGGGTATGTTCGATAAAGGGTTAAGACAGGTTTGGCTTTAAGTGGACCACTTTAAGGGATTTGTTGAAAAGACATAGGTCAAGTTGGGTATGGTTGGCTTCCAACCACTTACTGTCCGTCTTCAAAAACCGCTAAAGTACACTAAATAGACGACCTTATGTATTTATTAATAAAGCTTATTATGAGATTTTAATTACTTATGCAAAAAATTCTTTGTTCACTTACTTTTTTAATTCGGCAATCAAAACACTTTTAAAGGTAAAAAACAAATCCGTTTATATACTGATGTAACATTTGCGGAAAAAAAGGGTTTTGAAAAAACCCGACTCGTTTGTAAAACCGGATCCTAATGAAATAAATGAAAATACAAAACTTTATTTATTATTTGTATTGTTGTCATTTTTTAACTTAATTAATCTAATTATTTCTTGGGCTTTAAATATTAAACTTATAAATAAACTCTTGTAGATCCATGAGATAGTGTAAATGAAATGGAATTTTCATTATATATTATTTTTGATAAAGATATCCAATAATTAAATTAATTTAATAATTTTTGGGTTTTGATAATAGAACTTATTGCCAACTTTAAGGCTCATTAACAACTTATAATTATCTAATTAAAAGCTAAGTTAAGACACCCTTTTCATCTTTCATGAACACAAAAATACCATAGCCTAAATCCACCAATTTCAAAGCATATTTTGATCATGAACGACACCCTAAATCAGATTACACGATTCCTCATTTCCAAACCCGCTAATTCACTCTCTAATTCACGAATTTAAGTAAGGACCAAATCTAGGGTTTGGAACTTCAACACTTAATTTCTCCTCCAATTCTGAAGTAAATCAGGTAATTTCAAAGCCTAAATTATCTAATTTTTCATACTTTACAAGACTCTACTATTTATTTTTGTGATAGAAGGGCACACGAATCTAACTTTGATTTCTTTATATCTAGGGTTCTTAGTTCATAGAATTTAGGGCTTTTGATTTAGGATTGTGTTGTGATGAAATGAACCGAGGATAGTGTTTATTATCATATTAGCTAGGTTTGTGTAATTAATTAGAATTTTTGGATGTCTTATGGATTTAGTATGAATTTTTGAACATATGTCGTATGGAAAAACTATATAAAATATGAGTTTTATCAAAATTAAACTCATGAACATTATTTTTCTGATTTTATATAAAATAATTAGGAGTTTAGGACATATAATTTTACAGATTTCATGTTCTATGGTAAACATTTTGAAATAAAAGAACTAACTTAAATATTAAACAAAATTTATCCTTTTTAACAAATTTGACAGTTTTTATTAATTAATACAAGATAAAATATGATTTGTTGGGTCATATAAATTAAAAGGTGAATTTCTATTAAATAGTTGAAAAAAATATTTTAATTTTTAATGATCTAATTTATTTATTATTTTGCCTTGTCATTTTATTTCCACAACATTTGATTTTATATGTGAATTTAATACTTTGGACTAAAACTATAACAGTGGAAGTTAAAAGGAGTTTTATACTTGGTATACTATAATATAAAAATATGGATGTAAATATTTTTTTGGTAACATTATTAATATGTAAGACTAGTTGTTTAGTTACAAATATTAATTTAGTAGCTATTTTAATATTATTTTTTATATATATAGTTTAGGTTAGAAAAAAGTACTAAGTTATAGGACATTTTTATAGTTTTGGTGTTTGGTTGTTTAGTCTTTATTTCTTTAGGGTAGCTATTGTCTTTTCGAGTTTTTCTTCAACACTCGTGCGGTTTACGTAAGGATCAAACATAACGCAAACTCTGAGTAGATCTTTACTTGTCCCCCTTTTTATCACTTAAACTTTTTAGGGTTTATTATATGTCCTTTATTTCTTATGTATCTTTTGTTTCCTATCATTAACATGCAAATCAAAGTGTCGTTATATGTTACGTTTATTTGTGCCTTATGTTTCATATACTTGTTTATACTGTTTCGTATATATGTATCTACTTGTTATTCGCTTTGTGTCATATTTTTTCGTGTGGATCCACCGGCTAACCGATTCCCCACAGCCATGGGTTGAACTTGGCATCCCCACCATTCTGATTTGCTCTTCGGGGCTTGAATCTCATATTGTTTCATAATGTAATGTTTCGTTAGTATATGTGATTGTGGTGAATGTTGGAAGCTGTGGTGATTTGTTGGAAATGGTGGTATTGATGGACTTGTTGGATGATTATGGATGTCACATAAACTCTTAAAGTTGCATGTTACTTATTTTATAAATTAATAAACTAAAACAATTATTTTTCTTAAAACTAAGATCTATTCACAAACTTATTGTTAACTCAAAACCTTTTTATGCATGATACATGTATACACGTATGAGTGAATTGAGGTTGAAGACACATAGGATGCGCCTTAGTAATAAAATGGATTTTTGTTTATGACTTATATTTTTTGGATATTGTTGAATTTTGTTAGGTATTTCTATGATTATGTGTGACAAATTTAATTGGATGCTTTTAATATTTGAAACTTATTATAGCGTACCAATCTGTCGCGAGTCGAGTTGTGACATTTTATATGAATACCTCTCTATATTGTGCAGAGTAATGTGTATGGTAATTTTATGAGATTACGAATTTTAGGTATATGATCTTTGTTACCCAAAGTAGGCTATATATCTGAACCTCATGACATCTTAAGTGCTTATTTAGATGATAAGATCATATCTATATATACCCGGGCCTGCTGTAACTCAAACCAAAAGTATAATTTTTCTTTTGATAACTGTACGTACTTATTTGCTCTGACTCGTCAGTTTTTCCAGGATAGTGAAACTCTTCATTGTTTGAAAAATCATTTTTGTTGTGCATGTCATTAAACTGATTATACGACTGTTTATAATTTAATCGAAGCATAAAAGCTTGGGGCATGAAAGACCAATTTGGATAACTAAAGGTTTCTTGAGGACTGTTTTACATCAGCATTTGTGATACTACCCGCGCGATGCGGCGGGAGTGACGATTTAAATAGGATACTCGTTTACCGAAAGTTTATCAGTCGTCTTGTGATATATTGTATAGAACTTAAGTTAGTTTTTTTATTCGTGATATGTTGGCACTTGTTTTTCTGTTAGCTTATCAATTCTTTGGTAATATACTTTTCCTAATTTTTTAGTTATAGCTTCGGCGTGATCGATATACAAGAAGAGTACAAAAATAGGAAGTAGATGTTTTAAAAACAAACATTAATAAAATAAAACGCCTTAGGGTATTTTTATGATCGTCACTTAAAAGAATAATAAATTGTTGGTACCTTCCATTTCTCCTTCGGTGTTGTCATTGTTGCGAACTTCATCGATCGATACTCCATGATGTGGTATGTTAGCATGCCAACCCGACTCACCACTTGGAAAAATAGAGGATACGACAATAGATCGTAACAACTAAAGTACGGCTGAGTAGTTTGGCTATATTCAGACCTACCGTAAATAACAATACTTCATTTATATGAAGTGATATTGTCATTACTTTCAACCCAAATACCAGCAACCTATATAATCGTCAACTATAAGTAAGTAAAATAAGCAATACTATTAAATAATTGTAATTAGTATAATCTATGATGTTAGACAAACACTATTAATAACATCAGATGTTAGACAAACACTGATGATGTTGCTAACCTCAGATAGAGTAATATCAGATGTTAGACAAACACTGATGATGTTGCTAACCTCTAATGGAGTAATAACATCAGATGTTAGGCAAACATGTTGGTGGTAGACAACCACTGCTAGAAAACCACTGCTGAGTATAACATCAGTGGTTAGTGAGTCTGTGGTTGATTCAGTGGTTTTGCTATACGCCTACTGTTGGTGTGTTAGCAGTGGTTTGTCATCAGTGGTAGTTTGTGATCAATTGTTTATATTTCACGGTGTTTTTATAACATTTTATATACCTCCGATGTCGTTGGTCGGTTGTACACCCTTTGGTCAAGTTCAACCGAAGTATTCAAAGTGACTCTATAGTTGTCCAGAGGTCCTAGTTCCGCAAGTCTTCGAAATGTATCGACATATGGGTTTGTAGAAAGAACGCGTGTCAAAATCTGAATAATACGTCGATCAAGATTTGGCCATTGGAGTCTGAGATCTAACTCAGCATCAGGATCATAAAAATACAACTAAAGGTACCTAGGGGTTCCATCCCTTGGAACTAATTGGTCGATTTTGTGATATATTCCTCTATGTGCATGAAAAGTATATACACCATCTCTCATATTGCTTAATGTATCATCCAACGTCACTCCCATTGAGGCAAAAAAAGTTGGTGTTATAAGTACGAATGTTTTGCCCAAAAATATTTCCAATTTCATCTTGCGATGTGAAAAGCCGGTGCAATTCCTCTGGAATTTCTAAATTTGCTAACACAGTTTTCCCACCCATACAACAAAAGATATCAAATTCAAATTGAAAACGTTTTGCTCCACAACTAGGACATGCACTCTGTTCCTTTAAAACACGATACTCTCTAGGTAGACGATCGTAAACAAAGTTATATGGATTATCTTCTACGTTCTTATCTTGGAAGGAATAACATCAGATGTTAGGCAAACATATCATGATGTTAGACAAACACTGATGATGTTGCTAACCTCTGATGGAGTAATAACATCAGATGTTAGGCAAACACTATTGGTGGTAGCCAACCATTGCTAGACAACCACTGCTGAGTATAACATCAGTAGTTAGTGAGTCTGTGGTTGAATCAATGGTTTTTTGTTGTACACCTACTATTGGTGTGTTAGCAGTGGTTTGTCATCAGTGATTTGCATCAGTTGTTTCTGATCAGTGGATGCGACTGATGTGTTGCAGATTTAACAGATAAAGCTGAACAAACAGTAACTTAATGATGGGACGTGCCATCTTTATTACTAAACAAATAGTAACTTATAGAAAATTCCCGCCCAAATTACGCGCCAAGAACATCTTATATAAACAACCTCAGGCCCTTCCATCGATTACACCAAAAGCAAACACCATAATTTACTAAATACTATATGGCAAACCTCGTTTCTTGGAGATTCAATTTTGTTCTTGATAAAGTTTCATTGAATAAGGTGGACAACATTCTTTGGTCATCATTAAGTGAGCATAACAATGTGGTCTATCTCCTTCAGCAAAAGTTTCTTGAGATAAACCTCATATTGTTCAAATTAAAACGCCAAAAAGTTCAAAATAACAGATGGCAAACTTGTAAGCTGTGTGTTCTAAAAGATTTTGCTGAATGAGATGGAAAAATCTTCAAGACAAAGAGATGATGACAGTGATATGTCATTTTGTGTGCTTTGTTCTTGAGAAATATTTGGATGAGAAGAAGAGACATATGCCACGCTATTTTGGACCCCATTTTAAGTGATGAAGAGTGGGATGATCATGAAGATGATGGCCAAATATCATCCAAGCGAAAAACCCACTCACAATCACACCCCAATAATAGCATCCACAAAAACGACATTGATCTATGTCTCCAATATCCATAAAACCACTTCAGCAGTCAACAACAAAAGATCGCACCAAAAACTAAGACGCCGTATTTTTTGTTGAATGATCAGCTTCGCTTAGAGCAGGGCGTTTCAGATATAAGGCAAACACTATTGGTGGTAGACAACCACTGCTGGACAACCACTGCTGAGTATAACATCAGTGGTTAGTGAGTCAGTGGTTGAATCAGTGGTTTTGCTATACAACTACTGTTGATGTGTTAGCAGTAGATTGTTCATCAGTGGTTTGCAAGTCTTCGAAATGTATCGACATATGGGTTTGTAGAAGAACGCGTGTAAAATCTGAGTAATACGTCAATCAAGATTTGGCCATTGGAGTCTGAGATCTAACTCAGCATCAAGATCATAAAAATACAACTGCAGGAACCTAGGGGTTCCATCCCTCTACTGGAGACCAGTAGTGGTTCTGAACAGAGGAATGATCAGAGGAGATTTTACACTATCATAGGATAGATTATCAGTGGATTGGGAAAATAGTGGTTTCACCAACAGTGGAAGTAGGAACAGAGGGTACATTTTCAGCAACGGATAGATTTTCATGGAGTAATAACATCAGATGTTAGGCAAACACCAGCATGTACCTGCTCAAACACATACAAACACAAACAGCATCCTCTTCCGCATATTCATGTGGGTCACACCCATCCACTAAATCTGCCATGAAACACTCGTCAACCCCAACAGAATTGATGTGTTAGTAAAAACATTTAATCGCATTTTTCTATTACCGAATGTCATGTCAACGTACCAAGTGACAATCAATTACGCATGAGCAGTGCTTAAGAATGGCCGGCCCAAATAACATTCTGTTGTTGGTTTGGGTCAGCGGACGAGTAGTCAAGTACCAAAAAGTCTACCGGGTAGTAGAACTCGTCAACCTTTACAATTACATCTTGGACTATCCCTCGGGGTAATTTGTGTGACAAATCGGCTAAAACCACCGTCGTCTCAACCCGAGCCAACGGACCAAAATCATATTGGTTATATAACCCATCCGGTAATATACTTACCCCGCTCCAAGATCTAGCAACGCTTTAGACATTGGAAAATTTCCAACTTGAATATTTATTAACGGCGTTCCCGGATCTTGGAGTTTAGGAGGAAGAATTCCTTTAAGCACCGCACTAACCTGTCCGGTCAGATCTACCTGCTTAGGCAACTTCTTTTTTTTGTTGTCTCTTTTGAGTGCACAATTCTTTTAAGAATTTTGCATAAGCAGGTACTTGCTTTATAGCATCAAGCAATGGAAGGTTCACTTTCACTTGTTTAAACACATCTAAGAGCTCTTCCTTTTGAGGACACGTTGTTGAAATAAAGTTTTTCTTTCCCGGGTCAATTAAAGCGGAAGAAACGGGACTTAACTCGGCCCCCTTCCTCCTTTGGTTCATTTAATAATTCACCCAACCCCAGTTTATTAGTTACATTTTCAACAATAGGGCCCCTTGACACATTTGATGATGAGGCCTCATCCTCATCACTCTCATTAGCGTAATATCTTTCAACCACCCCTTCAACCAAAACCGGTTCCAAATTTGCTTTTAAATTCTTTACCGCTTCGTAAAACACTTACCTGGTTAATGTTAATATTACGCAAAGTATTATGAGAGGGATTTACCTTTGTGTCACTCGGAAGTTGACCCATACCCTTTTTAAGCTCCGCTACCTCAGATGCGAGTTGACCCATTTGTGTGGTGAGTGCTTGGATGCTTTTGTCACGGACTTCATCCTTTTGCAAACGAGCCTCATCGAGTTGATTTCTCTTTTGCATGTCTTGTTGCATCATGCAGAGCATATCCATCACTTCATTACCGCTCGATGAATTTTGACCCATGTTTCCACTTTGGTCACCCCTTGTTGACTTTGACCTTGATACCCTTGACCATTTCCGCCCCTAAAGTTCCCTTGATTATATTGTGGACTAGGAGCAAAAACTCCTTGAGCTCCTTGGAAATTAGGGTTGGCTTGATTCGCCGGGTTCCCATAGCGGAAATTCAGATGATTCCGTAACCCGGGGTGGTACGTGTTTGAATTCATGCTGAAGTTCCGACCACCCCCTCCAATTGCATTCACCTCCTCGACTTGATTTGCATTTGCTCCACCAAGCATACTTCCGCTGCATGACCAAGTTCATTACAGTTAGTACAAACATTATATACCTGGTTTGATGCTTGTCTCCATCCCACCGCATACACTTGAGGCCTTGTGATTACATGTCTAGCTCGCCTTGACGATTGTGCTTTCCTTTTGGATGTGACCGCCATTTGTTATAGAAATGCCCAATCGTCTTGCTCATAGTTTGTTCCAAAAGTACCATTTGTGATAGACATTAAATCCCGAGCATCTTCCGAGCTCAAACCTTCATGAAATGCATTCAACAACTCCCACAATGCTATACCATGATGAGGACAATTCTTCAACATCATGTTGAATCTTTCAAATGTCTCATGAAACATCTCACTCTGCTGTTTTGGAAACTCCTTATACTCCACCTTGCTTCATTTGTCTTTTGGGCCGAAAAAATTCTTCGAGAAATCTTTGTTGCATATCGGCCCAAGTATAGATAGATGCGGACGGTAAAGTATGAAACCACTTCTTCACTTTTTCTTCCAAGAGAATTGAAACAACACCAATTTAACATCATCCGACGAGAATCCTTGCCCCCCAATAGTGTTGCAAATGGAATCATAAGTCTCCAAATGGAAGTACGGTTCCTCCATTGCTAGACCCTTGTACTTGGCAAGCTTTGCAATGCAGTCGTCCTAACCTCAAATGTCCTCCCGTCCGGCGTTGAGGTATCACTACCAGAGAAGGATTATTAGTAATAACCAGACGAAAATGTGCTTCAACCCCCGCACTACTTCTCGATGATGTCGACGCGGGGCACCCAATGGTACTCTTGGTCGGCCCACTGGACCTTGTCTTAACCCTTGAGGTACAAAGTGTTGTTGAGGTTGAGGCTGACGCATTGGTCTTTGAAATTGCGGTTGTTGCTGTTGAACTTGGACTTGTTGTAGCGGCATCGATTGTTGGAAGGTGGCCCTTGAGGACGAACTTGTTGCACCCCCGTAGGTTGCCTTGGTGGGTACCCCATTCCCCTTGCGGTCCAAAGTTACCTCCTTCACCCCCATAATAGTAACCTTCATCTTCATAGCCTCTGAATTCTTTTTCATAACCATCATCATACCCGTCTCCTCCTACACCCTATGTTTTCACAAACTTGCAGAAGGATTATGGGAACCCGGTTGGTTTGGTTGTTGAAATGTAGGTAAAGTATGGATGATAGTGGAGCTAGGTAAAGGTTGATTTGGTAAAGGGTATTGGGTGGATGAAGATTGACCGGATGTGGGAAAGAAAGATGAAAATGGTGGTACTAATGATGCGGCGTTAGATGGGTTAACTTCATGTGTTGAAGTTGGGTGAGTGGTGGAATTTGGTGGATGTGTAGATGGTGAGGTTTGATTTGTGGTGGTAGGCAATTGTTCCATGGTATTGAGTGGTGAAATAGGTGTGGATGGTGTTGTTGGGGAACCACTAATCTTATTCTCTCGTAACAAAACCCGATTGCGTCGTAGAGTTCGCTCAATCTCCGGATCAAATGCCAATGGTGATAGCCGATTAGATCCTCTAGTATGCGTACACCTGTAAGAACCTGCACAATAACACAACCAGCATAAACCCGGAAAAATAACAAACTATACTAACACAGAATAACACACGTTGCGCACAATTTCCTGGCAACGACGCCAAAATTGACGTGAAGTCGTTGCCTCACGTAAATTTAATCCAAATACTACTACTAGTTAGCGGTAAGTGGGTATCGAACACAGGGAATTGTGGAAATTGCGTTATCATAAGGTTGTGCTACTATAACTAATTACCTAATTTGCTATAATTTAATTCAGATTTTGAGTGATGGATTTAAACTTTAACTACTTAACAATTCAAAAATTGGTTTGTTAATAGATTAAGAAGGGAATGATCATCTTGAGTTTCCGGTTCAAAACGCATGTGTTTCAATTTTACTAGAAAGAGTCACATAGACATGACTCATGCTTGATTAACTATTTGTGATAAAAAGGGAACAAAGTACTCAGACTACAATGCGAGGTCGTTACCTGATGACCAATTGATTAATACCCAACCCGTAAACCTTCCTGTGATATCTCGGTTGTCAACGACACCAATAATGTACGAAATAAGAAATGAGCAAAATATCAACCAACAATTACAAATAATCAATCAACACCATAACCACAAGAACATAGAAATTATTCTAGAAATTGTAAATCAAAAGACAATTGTTTACCAAACCTTCCACACAAGATGATCACCAGAATTCTAGCCTCTCATGTTCTCACAATCAAACATACTTCCAATGTTTTGTTCATACGAATCGATAACACCAAAATAATGTTTAGAACTTGTCTTGAATCACTAAGAACACTCCAAATCGCCCCTTTTGCTCCGCAACTCATCACCAATGATTGGATAGGTGAAAAGGCTCCATAATTCGACTTAAATGGAGCAGTTACAACTTTCCCATAGCTCACCACCGTAAGCTACGGTGCCCACCGTAGCTTACGGTGGGCAACAATTTCATTACGGCAGTCAGCCACTGTCTTACGTGGCCTTTTAAGGATGGACTCCACCGTAAGCTACTGTGGCCACCGTAGCTTACGGTGGTCAGTAGAAATTTCCCATTTTGCCCTTCTTCAATCTCTTAAGTCCAAAGCCCCAATTAGCCACTTGCAATTCCCCGAGAAAGCACGTTAAAGTTCCCTCGTTATGCTCTTAAGTACCTGCAAAGGCATACGCACCGTAGACATCAAATCGTAACGCTTAAACATTCAAATTATGGAATATTTGTCATTTTATCGCACATTCATTAGTGAAATGAAATGCAACATCTTTTAGCAACAAATTACATAAAGGTTTAGTAATTACACTAAATCCCTTAATAAATCTTCGATAAAAACCCGCGTGTCCCAAAAATGACCTTACCCCTTTAACATTTTTTGGTGGAGGCAAAGACGAAATTACCCTTATTTTTGCCTTATCTACCTTCATCCGCTTATCCGAAATGACATGACCCAACACAATACCCTCTTGTACCATGAAATGAATTTTCTCCCAACTTAGAACCAATTTTGTCTCTATTAGGATCTGAGTTTGAAACTGTTATGAAAGTTCTAAAGATGAAAAATGAAAGACGATAAATCAGATGTAAATGCAGCGGAATAATGAACTTTGATTCATAACAATTGAGAGATTGTTTTCGTTATCAGGCTTTCGTGATTGTAATCACATGCATATATATCAATCTCCCCCTCAGCCAAAGATCATTGATTTGTTCATACATAATGTAAAGAAGAATATTGGATTGATAAGTGATGAAAAGTGATCAAATAGAACAGTATATGCACTGTTCTTTTTATACTAAAGTTCTAACCACTGAGCATCTTATGATGATGTCACCAGGAAAGCGACATTCAACAATATTAACAAACTAACAACATCTGCTAAGCTAACTACTGCTATAACTAAACATTACAAAGACTAATAGAAAACATTGATGAGACAACCTCTGTTGGCCTTCAGCAGAGTTTTGCCTTGGCAGACCTTTAGTTTTAGTCTTCAATAGAAATTTGCCTTGGCAGACCTTTAGCTTTAGTCTTCAAAAGAGCTTTGCCTTGGCAGACCTTTAATATTTTGTCTTTAGCAGAGCTTGACTCTAGTAGATGTTTTATTATTATTAGGATCAGAGGTTGTAGTATATTTAGCTTTCTATCATCTGTTCTTTTGGAGGGTTCAATTCCAACAGTCTTGGCACATCTTTTTAGAACTTTTCCCAATTCATCAAGACAAGATTCAAAAGTTGGGCCAAAAATGGAAAAGTCATCCTTGAATACTTCAAGTGAATCCTCGACCATATCCGAAAAATACTCATCATACAACGTTGAAAATTGGATGGGGCATTAGACAATCCAAATGGCATTTGCCGAAAAGAGAAAGTTCCATAAGGACATGTAAAAGTGGTCTTGTGTTGGTCGTTCGGGTGAATTACAATTTGGTTATAACTCGAGTACTCATCCAAAAACAATAGTATTTTTGACCGGAAAGTTTTTCAATAATTTGGTCAATAAAGGGTAACGGGAAATGGTCTTTAGAGGTAGCGGCATTCAATATTCGATAATCGATGCACACTCGCCACTCGGTGACCGGTCGGGTGGCGATTTGTTCACCGCTTTCATATTTTCAATAATTTGGTCAATAAAGGGTAACGGGAAATGGTCTTTAGAATTAATGATGCCAAAACAAAAAAAATTATTACTGATCTTCATTTCTCATCAATGATTCCCTTATTTGTCTTTTGAATTGAAGTTCAAAGTCCAGGCAATCATGTCATCTACATCCCTTTTAAGCTCAAGATTCAGCAAGTCTTGGAGGTCAGTTGCATCCAGACCATATGCATCCTCCATTCTTATCTTTTGAGCTCTACCATCTGACTTGAGCAGTGTTAATTCATGGGTGTCTATGGATGACTTCCATTTTAGAATTTTTGAGTCAGATGGTTTTTTGGGAGTAGGTTTATTTGGATGAGTTTGGTGAGATAGGTCTGCTGACAAGTGTTGAAAGTGTGGCCATAAGCTTATCACTTGCAGCATTAGTATGGTATACGATTTGATTCTTAATCCCCCTCCTTTCTTAATTCTTCATGCAACATTTGATCTTCTTCTTCCAGTTTTTTCCTTTTTGCTTGATTTAAGGCAATTGTGGGTAACACAGAGGTTGAAGATGATCTTTTAGAAGCATGGGTCTATTGAGGAGTAGTGGTTGTTTGTGAATAGACTGGCTTTCTTGGGACTGAAGGATCTTTCTTTCTTAGCTCTTCCAGTCTTCTGTACGTATCGACAACTTTAGATTCAGACTACCTACAATTTTCCTTGTTGTTCCATATTGAGCACTCACAAGTCCGGCTTTCATTCTTTTGATCTTTAGAGCATGGTCTTAGCTTTCAGGCTTAGCCTTTTTCCAAACAGGAGGAGTAGGCCTCTTTGAAGGATCCTTGAGCATGGTATGGATTCTTTCAATTTCTTCTTTCAGCTCATTTGAAGAGCAGTATTTGAATTGGGCCCTTGTTTCTTTGTAAGGCATGAACTTCATTATATGATCAAGATAATCTTGCTTTAGTTCTGGATCATCAGTGGTTGGATTTTCAGACATGGACTTACTCAAATCCTTAGCAAATTCTTCAATGTTTCTCACTTTGCTCAGTTGAAATTGCATGGATATTTGTAGAGCCCTGTTATCCTTACCTTTTGATAGTTCTTTTGCTATGGTCTCAGCTTGTCTAGCTTTAACTTCAGATATTCATCTAGATTCTTAGGTTTTTGATACCCCAGAAGAGATGGAAATTCTTTGTTTTGGATTCTCTATCTTGTTGAAAGCCTCTATTTCTCCTTTGACAGCAAAAAGTTCCAGAGGGTATAGGGCACCCATTAGAAGAAATGAAGAGGATAGGTGCAGGGGTGGAAATGGGGTTTCAGGATATGGCAGTGTTGAAGATGGTTGTGAAATGGATTGTGATGATATAGGGAGTGGGGATTGACTCTCTCATCATCATCTCATCATCATCATCATCATCTTCATCATCATCAACAAAAGTTTTCCTTTTGCATTGGAATTTGATTTTAGGAGATGGTGGATGTACATGAATTCGAAGTGGTGTGGATAATGGTTCAATTAATGTTGGAAATGTAAGTAGGGAAGTGGTTTGAGAAACATCTGTCGGAAGCATCTGCTGTCACAACATCTGGCCTAACATCTATTGGGTTTGTCTGGACAGAGAATACAGCAATAGTAGCTTTAGCAGTTGTTGTAGAAGAGATGATAGTTCGTTGTCTTGCGTTTCTTGTAGACTTTATTTGTCTTAAAATACCAACATCTTCTTTTTCCAACTATTTGGCTTTTTCTTCTTTAATGAGCATTAAAGCTTTAGCTTCGAGTGTATGTTGTCTCTTCTACTTTTCATCAGCAATTCTTTCAGCTTCTTTGTTTAGGGTCTCATCAATCCCTTTTTCCAAAGTTGCCTCAGATGCTTCAGCAGTGCTAGCAATGATTTCTGGTTGTTGTTGCACCTTTTATTTAACAGTTGAATCAGGTTGCAACTTTCTCAAGTTATCTTTCTCCCCCTTTTGGCATCATCTTCTACGTCACTTGAAGAATAATAACTTGGGCAGAGCTAGTAGTTTTCTTCATATGGTCTGTGATGGCTTTGATGTCTGCTTGTGTATCTTTGTATCTAGCCTCGACCATATTTCAGATCAATTTCATGTGTGTTTCATGCTGAATGTCTACTAATTGTCTCTGAGCTAGGATAATTGGTTGAACCACTTTCCATAGCTCATCAGCATTTTGAGTTGGGGAATGGTTGAGGTTGAGAATTTTTAAAGTTTCATCAATAAATGATTCCATGGTATTGATTCTCTCAGTCAATTCTTGGTATTTAATTTATCACCTAAGTAAATAGGATCATCCAAGTTCCTACCTGAGGTAGTTGTATTTGGATCATCAACATGAGGAATCTCAATGTTTTCAGAACCAAATGGGCCTTGTTCTTGGTACTAAGGACTTCCAACTGGTTCAGAGGATATAATTGTAGCCTCAGCAGTTGTTGCCTTCAATGAAGTCTTATCTATGTAACCACTGCCCAACTAAGCCACTAGTGTAGTAGTAGTTGTAGTAGTTGCTTCACTTGAACTACCACCAAGAGTTACATGTAACTCATGGGGTGTAGCCTCCTCAATTGTTTTTGGGTTGGCTAATTGAATTTTCTCAGATTTAGTCAATGATGGAGTTAAACTCTCAGTGATAGGTGAATGAGATGGACTGCTTGTAATCTGAGTTTTCTCAATAGCTTGAAGCAGGGATAAGAATGTGGAAGGAATTGGCGAGGTGGGTAGTGGAGTAGAAAGAGACATAGCCCTGGGAAAGGGGCTTGAGAATAGATGTTCAAGTGAATCATCTGCCTCATAATGTGGTGTCCTATGCTTACAACTTGATCCTTTTGTGAGGAAACAAGAGGAGCTGGTGTTGGTGGAGATCTTTGAACCATCTGCTGTGAGGAAGTAGCAGCAGTGGTTTCATGTGACTTTGGTGTTGTCACAGGTAAAACATCTGGGATCTTATCTTCTAGAGTTACCGTTTTGGGTTGTTTGGTGAGCTTTTTAGATTTGGTGAGTTTCTTTTTGGATTTTCCTGGTGGGGGTTGCATAGCATTGGTTGTAGTGCCATGTTCACCAGGAGTAATGGGCTCTGCAAAAGAAGAAGGAGCAGTGGATGTGGTAGTAGTTAAAATAGTCTATGCTGCTTTTGTTCTCAAAACTTTCGGTTTTTGAGTTGAGAGTCTAGTAAAAGTTTTATGTTTAAGGCTGTCAAGTTCACAAATGACACCTTGTTGAAAATCCGTTGTAGAAACTTGTTTTTGTAAATAGAATCTCAACAACCTAGGGTGTATCAGAAAAGCTTTACCCTTTTTAATATTGTTAAAATTTGCAACCAAGTAAGAAAACAGTACCTGGGAAAAGTTAAATTTCGATTTTGTTAAAATAGCATAACACAGCTACTGAATATTTAAAGGTATTTCATTAAAAGCAGTTATCTTGGCTAACAAACATAACAAAAGTGTATGGAAAAAGAATTTCATGTCAACGGGAAATTCAGGTTTGAAAATGGTAATACCTGTCAGTTGACCTTCATAACCACGCTCAATGAATTCAGCATGTAAATCTTTCTTTGGGAAAGAAGTGCGGTCATCTAGGTCATTAAGACCAAATGCGGTGGAGATAGTAGATGGAGAAATTTGGACAAGTGATTGCCCAATCTTTAACATAATGGTAAAAGGCTTTTTGTTTTGAATCTCGACTTCAGTATTTGCCCAAAATTGTCTAAGGGTGTCTAGATAGATTGGAGCCTTAGCCAGTAACACATCCTTGTATGATGATGTTTGTATAACATCGATCATGGAGTGAAAACCAATTTTATTATTTGTTTTTTCGAGTATAGAAAGGTAGTTGTGGGGAGTTTTGATGATGAGATTCATGATGGAAGAGTGATTATTGAGGGTTTGGAAGAAGATGAGAGTGATAGAGATTTTTATGGAGAGTTTTTCTTGAAATCCAAACGACAAGTAGAACTCTGTTTGGATGAATCAAAGTTTATAAAGTCAAAAGTGAATGCTGACGTGGCAGCAGTTTTCAAAAGATCGGATGGCTAACATCTGTGCACGTGTAAACTCTGTTAGATAATGGAATATAGTTGTTTGGAAACTGCTGCTGGATACTAGCAATGGTTCTGAACAGAGGAATGGTCAGTGGTGATTTTACATATCAATGGATAGATTATCAGTGGATTGTGAAAACAGTGGTTTCACAAACAGAGGATACACTTTATTGAAAAAATTTCAACTTTAGAGATTTATTGAAAATTTCAATTTTAGTTATTTTTAAGGATGGATTTTTAAATTTTTTCGAAAACATTTTGATGCTATTTATACATGGAAAACAAAAATTTGTTTTTATTCCATGTTTAGCATACCAATCCTAGAGATCAGACTTTTAAAGGTAGATGTATCTAATGCTTTGGTTAAAACATCTGCCAGTTGATCTTTAGTTGGAACATGATGCAGAGAAATCAAATCTTTTTTATAGTAAACCCTCACAAAGTGATGTCTGATGTCAATGTGCTTTGTGGTAGAATGAGAGACTGGATTTTTTATGATGTTTTCAGCTGCTTGACTATCCAACATAAGAGTAGTCTTTAGAGCAGTTACACCAAAATCCAGCAATTGATTTTGAAGCCATAGGAGTTGAGCAGTGCAGCTTGCAGCAGCAATATACTCAGACTCAGTTGTGGATGTTGATACTACAGCTTGCTTTTTTGCTCTGCCATGACACTAAGCAATTGCCTAGGAATTGACAGCCTCATGAAGTTGACTTCCTTGTGGTGTGGAATCTAGCAAAATCACTGTCTTAATAAAATGAAAGCTCAATATTTCCATTAGCTGAATACCGGATACCAAGTGTGGGAGCACCTTTTATGTATATGAATATCCTTTTTACAACAATGAGATTGGACTTCCTAGGTGCTGACTAAGATCTGGCACAAACACATGTTGTAAACATGATATCTGGCCTTGATGCAGTTAGGTACAATAAAGAACCTATCATTCTTCTATCAAGATTTTGATCAACCAAGTCATCTTTGTCATCAACAGTGACAAGCTTTGTGGTTGCCATAGGTGTGTTGCATGGTTTACAATCATTCATATCAAATTTTGTAAGTAGTTCTTTGACATACTTACTTTGATGAATGAAAGTAACATTTTGCAAGTGCTTTACTTGAATACCAAGAAAGCATTGGAGCTCAACCATTGCACTCATTTCAAACTCTGCTGCCATGAGTTGTCTAAACTCTTCACACCTGGTAGTGCTGTGGATCCAAAAATGATGTCATCCACATAGATTTGAACAAGCATCAAATCCTTTCCTCTCCATTTCAAAAATAAAGTTTTATCAATTTTACCCCTTGTAAAACCAACGGATAAGAGAAAGGTGGAAAAGTTTCATACCAGGCTCTTGGTGCTTGTTTCAAGCTGTATAAAGCTTTATTAAGCTTGTAGACATGATCAGGATAAAATGCATCTTCAAAGCCAGGAGGTTGACAAACATATACCTCCTCTTTGATCTTACCATACAAGAATGCACTTTTGATATTCATTTGAAACACTTTGATGTTGTGGTTGGCAGCAAAGGCTAAGAATAGTCTGATTGCTTCTAATCTTGCTACAGGAGCAAAAAGTTTCATCATAGTCAATGCCTTCTTCCTGTCTATAACCTTGAACCACAAGCCTAGCTTTATTTTTGACAACAATACCCCTTTTATCAGTTTTGTTTTTGAAGACCCATTTTGTGCCAATTGGACTTACATCCTTTAGAAATGGTACAAGTTCCCATACTTGTTGTCTTTTAAATTGAAGGAGTTCTTCTTGCATGGCTTCTACTCAACTGTTGTCTTTTCGTGCCTCTTGGTAGTTGACAGGTTGTGTGAGAGAGAAGAAACCAGCAAAAAGACAAATGTTTTGGGATTGACTTCTAGTGAGCACCCATTCATTGATGTTGCTAGTGATTAGATCAGACGGATGGTTTTTAAGGTAGATTAGATCTCCTTTATATGGAATAATGGCATTTTGAGGTGAAGGCTGTAGATGGGAATCAACAGAGGTTATGTTTGATGAGCAGGCAGAGGATTGAGGATCAGCAGTGGTTGATCCAATAGTGGCAGGGTTGTCACAGTTGTTAATAACATTTGTTCCTCTGATTATGGAAGTGACTTTATATTGTTGAATCACAAAGTCATATCCATAGTCTTGTTGTGGAGACTATGGTGTACCTGCATGGCCAGTCTTGACAGACACAACTTCAAAAGTAAATTTGTTTAAATCAAAAAGTTTAGCAGGATTTGCTAGGATTTTAACAAAGAAAGTTCATTGAACTTAACATTCAAGGTCTCTTCCACACACCTAGTCATTGAATTGAAGACTCTGTAGACTTTAGTAGTGGTTGAGTATCCTAGAAAATAACCATAGTCTACTTTGGCTGCAAATTTTGTAATTGAATCTTTTAGATTTAAAACGAAGCATGGGCAGCCAAAGATTTTAAGTATAAGATCAATTGTTTGATCTTGAACAAAGTTTCATAAGCAGTTGATTGATGCCTTGGGTTATCAAAACTCTTTTTTGAACATAGCAAGTAGTGTTTACAACCTTTGCCCAAAAGGACAAGGCTAAACCAGAGTCTGCAAGCATGGTTCTAGCAGCTTCAATTAAAGTTATGTTTTTCCTTTCAACCACCCCATTTTGTTCTGGTGTTCTTGGAATGCTGTATTGCCTTACAATTCCTTTGGACACACAAAACTCATCCACTCCTTTTTTTTAAACTTTGTGCCATTGTCACTACTGAAGACTTTTACTTGCAGGTTAATTTGCTTTTCAACTTGTTTCACAAATCCCTACAAGATACCTGCAGTTCTCATCCTTGGAGTGCAAAAAGTAAGTCTAAGTAAACCTAGAAAAATCATCAACAATAACAAGGCAATACCTTTTTTGTTTAAGGCCCATGATATTTACAGGGCCAAACAAGTCCATATGCAACAATTGTAAGCATTGACTTGTTTTGGACTCAGCAATGGGCTTGTATGAACTTTTATGTTGTTTGCCTTTTAAACTAGAAACACAATGTTCATCTCTTGTGAAAATTTTTTGTGGTAGACCTCTTATAAGGCCTTGTTTAGAGAGTGTGGTGATAATTGTCAGATTTGTGTGTTCAAGTCTTCTGTGCATTAGTTCTATCTCTTTATTAGAGGCAGCTGAGAACAGACAGACATTAGTCATTGGATTATCCTTCAATATATCAACCACATACACATTGCCACTCCTATGAGCAACAAGTTGTGATTTGCTCTCAGCTATGATTTGATCAATCTTTTTAACCACTTCGGCCCAACAATTGAGAAGTTTTCTTAGTGAAGAATGACCCATAGCCCTTGTCACTCATTTGTGAAACACTAAGAAGATTAAATTTTAGATTGTCAATAAAATTGACATTTTCAAATTTGAGTTTCCCGGCCTGAACAGTTCCTGACCGAAGCACCTTCCATTTTGAATTATTACAAAAGGATATATCACCCCTCCATGAGCCATGAAGTCTTTGAGACGAGCTCTACATCCTGTCATGTGCCTGGAGCCTCCACTATCTACACACCATAAACTATCAAGGCAAGTAGAAGCACCCTGCACAGTGGTAATTAATTAGTTTAGTGTTTCCAAAGCCAAAATGGCTTTGGAAGGGGTCATGGACATGTCAGTCTCAAATTTAGAAGAATGGTCAGTGGTTTGAACAGATCTTTGTAACATCTGTTGAGACCCATCTCTTATCAGATGATAGTAACCATGAGGATGCCTATTTACTCTTGGTTTTGAGAGCCTTTTGTTACCCTCATAACTAAGAGGTACCTTTTGGTAAGTTGGTTCGCCATATCCTCTTGGGTACTGGTTGGCAGGTGGTGCATCTTTTTACCTGACCTCTCTAGGAGCAGAGGTTTTGTGCAATGCTTTGGTAACAGGTGTTTTAATAGGCACAAAGGTCTCTTTAGACTTTTCTTTTGAAGTACTAGTCTTTGAACTCTCTAGTGTTTGGATTTATACTCATTCTTTTTCACATCAAAGTTTTTGAGATAAACACACTCTTGAGTCTATGATTTGTTTTATTACAAATTTTGCAGTTTGGAGAATCAATGATCGCACTTGTTTTGTTAATGTCATAAGCTTTCAGAAGAAATCAGTTTTTGGTAACATGGTTCTTCTTTTCAGAGAAATCACAAAACAAGTTTTTGATATTTTCTTTCTTTTTCCCTTATTCAAACTCTATATTAGCAGATGTTATAACATCTACTGTTAATCTGTTATGGGAATGATTCTTGCTTTTGGTGCTTTGACACCTTCAATGGTTGAAAAATCCAGTGGCTTGAAATTTTCAAGAAGTCACGTTCATCAGACCATGTGGGTTTAAATTGATATTTCTCAATCTCCTCAAAGTTGAGGATCCCTCATGTCTTTCTAAAACAATTTTATTTCCATTTTATCAGTGACTTTGATTTCTTGACCAGCCAAGTTTGTTGGAACAATTTCAACCACACAAGAAACATTTCCAGTAACATTTTCTGAAATTTGGTCAATTTCTTTGAAACCAATGCCAATTTTTATGTTATTCTTGACCTAGTTTTCTAACAAAAATCGATTCCACCCATTTTTCACAAGTTTAGGGTGGATTCCAACTCATTTTTGCAAACCTGATATTTTTATATCATAGTTTGGAGTTGGTCCTTGGTTATGCTAGCTTCATTTTTTAAGATAATGATTTCAGATTCTTTCAAACAATTAAGTTTTTAGCTCTTTTGAAAGCTTTTCAAATTGCAATTCATCATCTAAAATCTTGTTCCTAAGATTTTCCTTCACCTCTTTTATGTTAGCAAAAGCTATGATGCATTTATCTGAACATAGATCTTTTAAGACCTGAGGAGATACCTTAGTAGTAGCCATCATGGCACACTCACATTCACCTTCACATACACTTGCATCCATGGGTCAGACAGAGGTTTCAAATCTTCATAAAACACTTTCTTTTATAACAACTGTTTTATCATGAACATCAGACACAACAGATTTAAACTCCACTTCCTCAAAATCAACACCCTCAACTATAGATTCTAATGCCATAAAGCAAAATTCATATTGTTTCTTTTTAGTGTCAGCAATTAGAGCAAAGTTTTCATCAGTCAAATCCTCAGGCAAGCTACTCCAATCAACAAAGTCCTGAGTAAAGAAGCTTTATTGATTAACCTCTACCTGAGCAGTGGTTTAAGTAACTTGTTGTGTAGGTTGTATTCGAACCTGAGGAGCTGGTGCTTGAACATATTTAATTTGAGGACAGTGGTTTGAACATATTGCACAGGAACAGTGGTAGCAGGGTGTGCAAAATGAGAAGTGTTTTGCATATGAGGAGCAGGGGTATATTGGGAATAATGGACAGTGTTTTGAGGTCTAGGGCTAGGATGTGTGACTTCTTCTTGGCCAAAAAGTGTTGTACTACCAAATGCATAGTCATCAGCTACCTTGCCAGATTCTTGTAGCTTCTTATTCTAGTTCAGCTCTCTCTCATAAGTGAGGAGCCTACCATGAAGCTGTGTTAGACTCATTTCTTTAAACATAACTGAATTTCGAGTTACAAAAGCTATAGTGTCCCACTTGTCTGGTAATGATCTAAGAAAACGACTATTTAAAGTCTAATTTTCAATGTAACATTAACCAGTTTAAGCTCACTAATAAGAGAGCTAAACCTTTCAAACTGTTCGGTTAATGACTCTGCTTTAACTTGAAAAAACGTTTCGTATTGTTGATTTAAAACTTCTCTATTATTTTCGATCACTTCCTCAGTCCCACCAAATTGCTCTTTTAAAGCATCCTATAATTCCTTTGCACTGTTGGATTGCAACAGGCCAACATAGATATTGTTCGGTAGTGCAGAGGCCACGATGCTAAATGCCTTTGCATCTAGCTTGATTTTTTGGAAATCTTGCTCGGAATAATTTTCAGGATTCTTTAGTACTTAGGCTTTAAGGTCCTCTATACTCAGTTTCATTGGAACATGAGGTCCAAAAATGACCGGCTTCCAGCAACCGGTGTTTTGCTGAGCAAGGACATGACCCATCCGTCTTTGCCAGATATTATACTCAGATCTGACAAGGATTGGTGGTTTAAACATGTTGCCGGTGTTATGAGGATCTTGTGAAGTGTGTGACATTCTGATTGTTTACAAACATATTTTTGTTTAAAAACTTTGAAAATGTAATTGAACTATGTCTTCAATAAAAATGAACAAACCGAATTAGTAGTGAGAGCTGATCTATTCAAATCAAATTGATTGTTAAATCAAATTCGATTGACCAGGCTCTTATACCAATTGTTAGGATCTGAGTTTGATCTGTTATGAAATTTCTAAAGATAAAAAATGAAAGACGATAAATCAAATGTAAATGCAGCGGAATGATGAACTTTGATTCATAACAATTGAGAGATTGTTTTCATTATCATGCTTTCGTGTTTGTAATCACATGCATATAACTCACAATCTCCCCCTCGGCCTAAGATCACTGATTAGTTCATACGGATTGTAAATAAGAATATTAGATTGATAAGTGATTCAAAGTGGTCAAATAAAACAGTACATGCACTTTTCTGTTTATACTAAAATTCTAACAACTGAGCATCTTATGATGATGTAAGCAGGAAAGCGACATTTAACAATATTAAGAAACTAATAACATTACTAAGCTAACCACTGCTATAACTAAACATTACAAAGACTGATAGAAAACACTGATGAGACAACCTCTGTTGCCTTCAGTAGAGTTGTGCCTTGGCAGACCTTTAGCTTTAGTCTTCAATAGAGCTTTACCTTGGAAGACCTTTAGCTTTAGTCAACAACGGAGTTTTTGCTATGGCATACCTTTAACATTTTGTCTTCTGTAGAGCTTGACTCTAGCAGATGTTTTATTATTATTAGGATCAGAGGTTGTAGTATATTTTGGCTTTCTATCATCTGTTCTTTTGTAGGGTTCAATTCCAACAGTCTCGACACATCTTTTTAAAACTTTTCAATTCATCAAGTCAAGATTCAAAAGTAGGGCCAAAAATGGAAAAGTCATCCTTGAAAACTTCAAGTGAATCCTTGACCATATCCGAAAAAAATACTCATTATACAACGTTGAAAAGTGGTCGGAGGCATTACATAATCCAAATGGCATTTGCCGAAAAGAGAAAGTGCCATAAGGACATGTAAAAGTGGTCTTGTGTTGGTTGTCCGGGTGAATTGCAATTTGGTTATAACTCGAGTACTCATCCAAAAAACAATAGTATTTTTGACCGGAAAGTTTTTCAGTAATTTGGTCAATGAGGGTAAAGGGAAATGGTCTTTAGAGGTAGTGGCATTAATATTCGATAATCGATGCACACTCGCCACCCGGTGACCGTCGGGTGGCGATTTGTTCACTGCTTTCATATTTTATTACCTGAATACCAGCTTTCTTTGTACTACCTGTGTAGGACTCACCCAAGCACTGTCTGAGATGGGATAGATAATCCCCGGCATCCAACCATTAATTACCTCCTTCTTCACAACTTCCCTCAAATTGGGATTCAACCTTCTTTGGCTTTGCATCCTTGGTGGTAATGATTTTGTGCATGACTATAGATGGACTAATGCCTTTCAAATTAGCAATCGTCCATCTTATAGCCTCCTTATTAGCCTTCAACACCTCCAACAAACCTTGCTCTTAAGCCGCGTCCAAATTGGAGGCAATGATGACCGGTAATGTCTCATTGTCCCCCAAAATGGCTTGGAAAGTTCTTCAACTCAACTTGCGACGGACACTCCAATGATGGCTTCGTGTCCGAGTGTATTTCGGCTGGTAAACTTTCAATTTGATGGGTCCATGGTGGTCGCCCTTCTTGAACCACCAAAGCCTCTTGCTTTTGCTCTTCCACCCTCAAAGCACATACATGTACCTATTCAGAAACATCACAAACACACGTTTCCAAAGCATCTTCCTCATATTCATGTGGATCACACCTGTAACTAAATCTGCCATGAAAGACTCATCACCACCCAAAGAGTTAGAAATGTTAGTAAAAACATTTAATCTCATTATCCTATTTCCAAATGCCATGTCCACCGTACCATATCGACAGTCAATAATGGCATGAGCGATGTTCAAAAATGGTCGACCAAATATGACATTTTGTTGTTGAACTGGGTTAACCGATGAGTAGTCCAAAACCAAAAAGTCAAAGGGATAGTAAAATTCTTCCACTTTTACTATCACATCCCGCACAATCCCTCAGGGAAGCTTATGAGACAAATCGGCTAAAACAATCGTTGTCTCAACCCGTTTCAATGGACCAAAATCGTATTGGTCATATAAGCCCCATGGTAAAATACTTACTACGGCTTCAAGATCTAATAACGCCCTTGACATTTGAAAGTCACCAACTTGAATATTTATTAATGGCGCTCCTTGATCTTGGAACTTGGGAGGAAGATCCACTTTCAAAACCGCACTTACCCTTTCAGTTAAATCACCGGTTTAGGCACTTTTTGTTGCCTCTTTTGACTACACAATTCTTTTAAAAATTGGCATAAGCGGGTATTTGTTTTATTGCCTCAAGTGAAGTAAGATTTACTTCTACTTGCTTAAACACCCCCCACATCTTTTGGGCACCCTTTTTGAAATAATTTTTTCTTACCCGGGTCGACTAAAGTCGAAGGAAATGGAATTTGACTTGACCCCACTCCCTTATCTTTATCATTTAACAACTCATTCAAACCGATTTTTCAATTATTTTTTCAAAAGTAGGTTCTTTAGAAACATTAGTGGGTGAGGCATCTTCCTCATCACTTTCCACCCCCGTAATACCTTAACCACCCCATCAGCAAACCTGGTGATGGGTTGGTTTTATACTCTTTACCACTTCTCAAAACACTAACATGATTAATTGGAATATTACAAGAAGAGTTATGGGAAGGATTTACCTTGATGTCACTTGACAATTGACCTTTGTTCTTATTCAAATCTGCCACTTCGGTTGCAAGTTGACCAATTTGGGTGGTCAATGATTGGATAGCTTTGTCACGGATTTCATCTTTTTGCATGCAAGCCTCATCAAGCTGATTCCTCCTTTGCATGTCCTTGTTGCACACTTTAACATGTCTATAACATAATTTCCACTTGAAGCAACTTGACCCAAAGACTCACTTTGATCATTACCAGATTGAAATTGACTTTGAAATCCTTGAGTGTTCCTGCCCGATATGCACCTTGATTGTTGAATTGTTGGCGAGTTACAAAATTTCTTTGATTTCCTTGGAAAATTATGATTGCCTGATTAGCCAGATTTCCATAGCGAAAATTTGGGTGATTTCTCAACCCGGGGTGGTAGGTGTTCGAGTTCATATTAAAGTTACTGCCACCTCCCCCTTGGCCTTGAATCATGTTCACCTCCTCCACTTACTCTTGACCACCAAATAATTATCCGCTGCGTGTCCCAATTCATTACAATTAGTACAAACATCGTGTACGTGATTGGTGGTTTGAACTCCTCCATCATCCACGGCATGAACTTATGCCTTGTTATAACATGCCTTACTTTCCATGATGATTGTGCTTTCCTCTTTGATATGACCGACATTTGCTCCAAGAAGGCCCTATCATCTTGCTCATAATTGATACCCAATGTCCCGTTAGTGATTAACATTAAATCATCAGCATCTTCCGAATTTAACCCCTTCATGAAAAGCATTCATAAATTCATAAAGAGCAATACCATGATGAGGACAATTCTTAATCATCATATTAAATCTTTCGAATCATGAAACATCTCACTCGGTTGTTGTTGTTGAAACTTCTCAACCCTCCATCTTGCATCATTGGTCTTTTGAGCCGGGAAAACTCTTCCAAAACCTTTGTTGCATATTAGCCCAAGTATAATAGATGCGGAAGGCAATGTATAAAACCATCTTTTGCCTTGTCTTCCAAAGAAAATTGGAAAAGTACTAATTTAACATCGTCGGACGAAAAACCTTGGCCTCCAATAGTGTTGCAAATCGAATCATAAGCCTCTAGATGGAAGTATGGTTCTTCCGTAGCCAACCCTTTGTACATTGGTAAACTTTGGAGCAAGTTGGTCCTAACCTCAAATGTTCTTCCTTGCTGATTTTGAGGAATTACCACCGGAGAAGGGTTGTTGGTAATAACACATTGAAAATGAGCTTCAACTTCCCGTACCACTTCTCTATTATGCTTTCTTGGGACACCTAATGATACTCTTGGTTAACCCACTTGCCTTTGCACTGGCCTTTGAGGTGCAAATGTTGAGGTGGTGGTTGAAGCAGTTGGTGTTGAGGCATTTGCCTTTGAAATTGTTACCCTTGTTGAGGAATTTGTTTTTGAATAACTTGTGGTTGTCTAACAAATTCTTGAATAGGTTCCATTGTTGCCTTGGTGCATAAACAAGTCCACCTTGAGTTCCCATTTGAGTTCCATCACCCCCCATAAAATATCCTTCCTCATCATACCCTTCAAATTCATCCTCAAAGCCATCACCATAACCATCCCATCGTGCACCCATAGGTTGTATGATTGAATGTTGTTGGTTTTACAACATCGGTTGTATTTGAAGAAAACTTTGTATGGCATGGACTATTGTTCGGTTTTGTTGAAGCGAAAGTGGTTGACTATGTTGAGATTATGATTGGCGGATGTTGGGAAAAAATGGCTAAGAGTGGAACGGTAGATGAAGGTTGGTAACTGAAAGTATGTTGGGTGCTCATAGGAATTGTGGTGTTGGTAGGTTTCACTTCACCGGATAATGTAGAAATGGTTTTAGAAATTGGAGGAGGAGTGGTTGGCATTGTTTGACCCATAGTGGGAATTGGTGGATCCATGGTGTTTTCAGTGTAGTACGAGATCCAATGATTTTGTTCTCCCGAAGTAAGACTGGGTTTCTTCTCAACGTTCGTTCAATTTCAGGATCAAAAGCTAGCGGTGATTACTTGTGAGAGCCTCTAATAGGCATAAACATGTAAGTACCTTCACACTAACACAACCAGCTAAACCCAAAAATAACAAAAAAAACTACAAAAGTTAACACACGTTGTGCACTACTCACCGACAACGGCGCCAAAATTTGACATGAGGTCGAAGTCTCATTCAAAAATTAACCAACTACACTAAATAGATAGTGGTAAACGGGTATCAGACACATGAAGTTTGTGGAAAATGTGTTTACTAAGTAGCTTGCAAAATAACTAAATTAAACCTAGAATGAAGAAAAGTAATTTCAATGATTTGGTTGTTTGGTTTTCAAAACTAGAATTAACTTAAAAGCACTTAACAAGATTTTAATTAAGAAATGAGAGGATGTGTTCTCCCTCAGTTTCAGGTTTTACGAATGATAATGTGAAAGTTAAATCTAAGATGAACTACATAGACATAGTTCGTGAATGTGTGTTTGATTGTGATAAAGGGGACTAAGTACTCGGATTACAAGAACGCAAGGTAGTCACCCAATAACCAGTTTAGTATACCCAACCACGAATCCTTCCCAATAAATCCCGATTGCCTATGGCACCTGTTGATGCACTTTATGGTAGTCACTGTGTGAATAGGCTTGGAAAGAGTGTGTATTGAATATTGTATAGATTAGATACGAACACACGACCCAAGTGCGAATTAGAACTGACTTGTACGAGTGACAGTGTGACTCGTATGAGTGACAGTGGGCCTATTGTGACTAAAAAGGAAGAATGTGATTCTGATTGGCGAAGAAGGTTTCTCAGATTTGATGTGTTACCAGATAATATGATTACGAAGATGATTTGCTGATTGAGAAGATTACGGATTTGCTGATCAACAGTGATTACGAAAATCATGATTTCAGATTTTTGCGGATATTCATTGATTTGAAGTTTTTCGTTGTGGTAATTCGAAGTTTCTATCAATTGCTAGTTAGGTTTTGAAGATCAGAGGATCGAGCATCAGAGGAGTGCGCTAAACCGAATGCGGATATGGTTAACGTCGAAACGGAGAAGTTGCATTGTTTAATTTCAAGTTGGTGATTTATTCGAGAAAATTTGTAGATCAAGCAAATAAGAGGAGGTCTTGAACCGTGCAAACAATGACTTGATGATTAATTTCTGGAGAAAATTATTTCAGGGGGAATGTTGCTTAAAGTAGATAATGCAAACCCGGATCATCAATCAAGGGGGAACTTGTTGGCGCGTTCTACACATCGACAAATACATGATTGAAGTGCAGAATATCAAACACAGCTCTCAGATTTCAAGATCAAGATCAAGCTTTGACAGTGACGTCCAAGGGGGAAATGGTTGATGCACTTTATGGCCGTCACTGTGCGAATAGGCTAGAAAGAGTGTGTATTGAATATTGTATAGATTAGATACGAACACACGACCCACGTGCGAGTTAGAACTGACTCGTACAATACAGTGTGACTCGTACGATGCAGTGTGCCTCCTCGAGTGATAAACATCTCATTCGTACGAGTGAGCTTATGTGGTTCGTACGAGTGACATCTTGTCACTCGTACGAGCAACCATTCGCACGAGCTGGTCATGTCTATATATAGGTGTTGTGTGATCATTGTTTGTAAGTTTTGGAAGTTCCGTGAGGGGAAACGCTAGCGGATTCTCTCCAGGAATTCCGCCAGCCAGACAAGATGTATACTCTTTCGGTATGAATGAATGAAAAGCTTCCGCTAATTCTGTTCCTACTCCATGTCTATATCGTTCTACCGAATCGGTACTATCATTCGCCCAAAACCTCCGTCTAGAACCGCCGTCACTGAGACACAACACCAAGAACTAATGGTTTTCGAATACGAAATTCAACAATATAAACAACTACAAATCAAACTCATAATCACCATTGTAATATAATCAAAATGACTAAAATACAATCAAAATAACATAAACAATCACAAACATTCAATTTGAAACCTTACAACCCGAGGGAAAACATACAAGAACTTAGCCACACATCGTTGGTTGATAATCACTTCAATTTCGTTGTTCATTTGAATTAAATATGGAAAAGCAATAATAAATAAGCCCAAAATAGTCTTTTGTCAACCTAAATTCGCCCCCAAACAGCTCTGAACCGAAAACAATGATAAGATATCCAAGAGTCACAACCATCAACCATCTAAAAGGAGTTACAAAAATCTCATCAGGCTCCACCGTAAGCTACGGTAGCCACCGTAGCTTACAGTAGCTTTGAAGTGTCCTACGGGAGCTTATAACTGTCTTACAGTGGACAAAATGAAATCAGCACCTACCGTAGCTTACGGTAGGCACCGTAAGCTATGGTAGACCTCCATTTCAGCCTCCTTTTTCTTCTTCAAACTCTCATCAATAAGCGATCCAAAACAAACAAGTAACTGCCATCTTTTACAAACTTACCATAGCAAACCACATGACAAAACCCCTCACCATAACACTCTTCTAGATGACAAATAATGACTAGCAAAAATGTGCTAGAAAACACTCAACGCAAATGCGTGATAGTGCAATAATAAGCTTGTGCAAAAATCAAACCTTGGCCAAGATAAATGCTTAAACATGTGTGTAAATCGAAAAGACTTTACAGGTTGTAACGAGGCTATGTGTATAGGTAGAGAATGAAGGGATATGTGTAAAGTAACGCAATGATTTGACCCGATCTTATTATTACAACTAAGCAAACATGACGAACTATCTATAAAACCTTGCATCTCTTTTTTCTTTTCTTTTATTTTTCTTTCAAACTACTACGACATTCATTCTCATTCTTTTTGTACATTTCTCGTTTTTTTCAACATAATGCATAAACAAACCACAACAATACTAACACTAAAGCTACTAGACCGGATCTTCTCAATTGAGTAAAATTTTGGGAGGTAGGAACGGGTTGTCAAATGATAAGCAATAAGCTCAAATATGTCTACTAATGGACCAAACCCCCGCCCCTCACGCTACCAAGCTCATATATGTAATGTATAAGGCCCAACCCCTAAGTTCCCTCACTCACACACATCACAACGAGGCTACCTAAATGCCTTTATCATCTTTACCTACATGCTAAGCTATGGCCTCGGTATGCATCTAAAGCACAAGTTCTAATACACAAACAACACATTGCCACTCTCATTAAAGAATAAATATTTAACAATGTAAATATATGGCTCAAATGCTCACCAATGTAAATATTTGGCGATCTTTACAAAGTTATGGAGGCTCAAGGAACAACGCTAAAGATTAATAGATAATTAATTATAGAATAGTGAAAGACTATTGATGCTCATCGTGTTAAACTTCAAGATAATAAAAAGATAATAAAAAGAAGATTGTTGAGTTAACTACATTGGTTGAAAATCAAGTAGTTAGTTGAAATTATTCAAGAATCATGACAAAGTCTTCACCATTCGACCCTCAAGTCAATTATTTATGCCACTTAATCAAGTGCGTAGCATGCCTATGATGATGACATGTAAGTAAATAAATAAGTAAGAGATAGAGAAAAGAGATAACACATATGCTACTAATGGGCAGGTGAAGTTGTCAACGACATGCAAGAAGGCACGGGGTTGTTCGGTACATGCAAGGAAGAAGGCATTGAAGAATGAGTTGTTTTCTTAAGAGAAATGTAATACATGGTTTTTTGAATCTTGAATGTCAAATGGAAATGGATGATCTCTTTAATTGAAATGATTAAGAAGATTGTTAGTGAGATTATTGAGCAAGTGTTGCTCATGGGAGAATGATCAGCTTAGATGTAAACTTCATGAGCTAAAGAAACTTCAAGAATATTAAATCATGACAATGATCCCAAAGCATCAAATTCTGGGAAGCAGCCAAGTAGTTGACAAGCTACTAAGACTATAACCGAGGCAACAACTGATGAAGAGTCATGAGCTGGAGCAAGTGGTGGAGTGTAAGTCCCAAATGCTACGGATTACATTGATATTAAATGGATGATCACATAAACACCTATGGAATAGGTATTTGAATGGTGAAACTAAAGAACACTAGTTGAAATTGGAAGTAACTTGAAGACGAAGTGTGAATCAACCAAGAAATGTAAACAATCCAATATGATCAATAACATAAATAGCCTGGATTACACGGATTCAGCACATGAATCAACCACAAAAGTTGTATTTCACCAAGATCACACACATTAGTCCAAGAAACTAGGAAACCCTAATGTGCGGATTGACTATATATACATTGGCTGACCTGGGTAATTATAATTACGCTGGTCAGCTTAATTACACCGCCATATACTATTATTAGCTTGCAGCTTTACAAAATACCCCCGGACTATCAAAAGACTAACAAAAGGTCCTAACAATGTTTCTTCTCATATATCGTCGGTCTCACTTGATCTAACAATATCCCCACAGACCATTGTGTAAATGTGAGTCTTCATTCTTGATCTTTGATGATGGGATTTGACAAGGAGCCTTCAACATCCTCGATTGGAATATGATTAACAATAGCTTCACAACTTGGTACTTGATTCTTTTCATCAACTTCATATGTGGATGAGGTTGGGTCATGGATCTTTTGAACTTTAGGTTCTGTTGGAGATGCTTCTTCAGTTCGAACTGAAATGTTAGATGATGAAGTAGTAGTATGCACAACTTCCTTTTGTTTCTTAGATTTCACATGTTCTTTTCTTTCTTTGATCCTATGCACAATCTCCAACATTTCCTTTTTCCTTTCTATGGCCCTCTGAAATAGCATCCCTTATTCTAAATACTCATTTCCAGCACCCACATTTATCATGTTCCCGAACAGTTGGTTCAAATCTAATAGACACAACATAAACACATCTACCATATCAAAAATTCTGAGTGTTATCATTCAATCTTATCATGAATTCTCCCATCTTGCCATCATAAAACCATTTCTTGAAATCTGTCAACATCACCGGTTGTTCGGGTGGAATTTATACCCTGGTAAGCACTTTAGCTGGATAGATAACCCATGTAACTCTTCCCTTTTCGATGACTAGATCCATTGTGGTTTTGGAGACTTTTCTTCATGGAAGCTTAGGCGTGAAAATCTCAAAACCTCTTAGGCATTCACACGTCAGGAGTGTCACAAAGCATTTGCTGGTGCTGCTGTTTGTTGGGTTTATCTGCTCCAATTTCCCTAACTGACAAGCATCCCATGTTGGTAGAGATTGCATATCTTGCTCATTTTAGAAGTATTGAATCACTCCACCTTTTCTTTTGACAATGAACATTCACTTTAGGTTACAATACTTCCACCCTATTATCTTATCCAGGGCTTCGGTCTTATGAACCTTGACAATCTGATGGAAGTCAGGAATCTTTTCTTTTTCCTGACTAAACCAGTGTGGATGCTCAGGTAAGACCTTTTCACCGTCTTCAGTTTCATACATGATGTCATATTCAAACCCCTATTCAACGAATCTAGGAGGCATTTCATTGCTGTCAACCTGCTCTTCTTCACTTTCTCCACCTTCTTTATCATCTACGGCCATGCCAGCCTGTTGTTTCTTTGTTGCTGCTACTGCCTAAGTTATTCTTCACCTTACTTAAACTTCTCAAAGTTAAACAGATCTTCAAAACTATACTTGGGTTCTAAGCCTACTATTCTTTATGTTGCCTATAGCATCTTGTACATTTTCATCATAGCCATGTGTTGAAATTTCAGGTACTTAGATTGCTCAGCAACAAAATTGTGTACATATTTGTTTTACATCTTCAACTATTTTTGTTTTTCTTTTAACACATTTGTATCACTAACTTGGTTTTTCAGCAAGCATAATTCTTTAGCGGGGAAGGAACCAATTTCTCTTAATAATCTATTGTATATGTAAGTCCTGAAAACCGAACCTACAGTATCACACGAGGCTTGTTTGGTGGTAGAATCACACAAACAAGCTATGAATAGTGATAGAAGAAATAAGATGAAATAGACAACTATCAAATTACACACAAATCTTGTAATTTGTCTAATACAAGTATTAGAAACACCAAAAAGTCACTAACCTTAATGCATCATTATCTAATTATACTAGAGGGTTAGCACCATTAACCTAAGCCTTTAGGCCCAAAAGCCTTTCCCAAGCCCAAAACTACAAGCTAGCCCCAAACCACAATTATGACTAATGCATAAACCTAATAGGGTCTAACAATCTCCCCGGTTTACTACATTAGTGTTGTGTACATCTTCAAGATCTGCCTTTCTGCTGCCTCCGAATAGTGCACTTGGATTCACGTAAAGTTTGTTGTGAATAATGTTTGCCAGTACACCGGCCCACGACTTCGCATAAGCTTCATACTTGTCATTTGTGTGGATTTGATGTTGACCCAAGACTTTAATATCTTCCTCATGAAAGTTGATCAGCTCTAGTGTGTCTGATAATTGGAATGCCTGTTCTTGTGTTACAATGACAGATTCGGCCATTCTTTGATCATATGCAAGTAGTTGAAGTTCTTTAACACACCCTTTTTAAATTTTGGATCAGTAGGAATGATTTGGTCTTCATCTGTTGGTGGCCAGATTACGTTCTAAAGTGTTCGATTGGTATGAGGATCGCGGATGCCTGGACTTTTCTTCAGATAGGATTTTGTAGTCTTCATTGTTTGGAAATCGTGTTTCATTTATACTCGAGCTTTGAGTGAAAGTCCCATCCTCGACCACACTGATTTGGATCAGAATCAAAATAGTGAGCTCATAGTAACTTTTTCAGATCGATCTTTGTCCACGATTCGAACAGAGACTCCTTAGAGTAGTATTCCATGTATCCACTATCTCTTGTTACCAGTCATAAACTCCTATCATGATCATTCTTCCAACACTTTACGCCTGATTTGTTTCCAACCTTGTCATAGTGACTTGATCCTATTTCCATCACATATCGATCTAATACTTTTGTTGGATCCTTTGTTTGAAAATTTTCACCAAGAGGATTCAGATCTTGGTTCTTCTGTGTAGGTCCGGATCGGTTCACCGAAGAACACAAGCTCTGCGTATCGTTTCGTTTACGTGTAAAATCTGTTAACGAAACGTTAATCGTATGAATCAATTTGTAAATAACAATCGTTTATTACGTTTCAATCGTAAACCAGACAAAGTTTCGACGCTATACGACACTAGTTCTCCTAATCTATATCGGAACTATGTGAATATCTTGAAGCTGTGTAGTTTGTACGAAGGTGGCCGATTCTATATATAGTATTGTTCACTTCGTTCCAAAGCAAGAATATAACTTCGTGCGATCATAAATTAATATCTTCGTGTGATCTTGATCGTTTGTCTTCATAAGCATGCATTCTTTTCTAATACGTAAATATTAATGTGTGATGTCATCATGATGTGAGTAATGATGTCATCATCTTGGATGATGACATCATGCTGATCATCTCCGCTCTTTACGTATCACGCCGTAACGAATCCTAACCTGGTCATTCTTAACACAACCTAGCGAAACCTCTGTCCGGTATAATACAGACACTTTACAATATGTGTACAATTAGATTTCTATATACGGCCACACGAATAGTGCACTAACAATCTCCCCTTAGGACATAGCTAGAAATCTGTGATGTTTAGTCTTGAACTGCCTTGGATAACATCTTCAAGTGAAACTGTAGTCTCCCTCTTGAATGATGCTCCGAATCTCTAAGATTTGACATTTAAGAACAAACACACTTATCAGGTTTCCATGGAAGATTTTGAAAGAAAATCTTTTTAGATTTCGAATTTTGAATGCAGAAATGTAAACAAACTGAAATGTAATATTTACAATTAATATTTTTGTGAGAAAACGTGCTAGAGAATCATATCAGCTTACTGAGACATATCAGTTGCACCGTTGATCTTTAAGAAACACTTAGTTTAAACAATCCACGTGGATTGTCGGTATTGTTATCCAGTTAAACTCAATCTAACAACTTTCATACTGCTTACTGATACGTTAAGGCACATTAATTTGCACTAAGTTCTTATGGACCCCACAATCTCAGAATATCCCCTCATCATGTGATACACTAATTCAAGTAATGCCTTTAAACTTTCATCCACTGTGATATGTGTGAAAATAATGCAGAATGTTTAAACATTAACAGTCAGGTCGATCCTTCGATACGTAGAGAAAGTCTAATGTTTAAACAGGAGATAAAAACAAGTTGAAATTGTTTAGATCTTAACTACCAGTTTGATATTCTCATATACGAAGAGGTGATCCAAGATTTAAGCGAAACACCAAGTAAAATAAAGCAGAAATGTTTAGGCACTAACATCCAGTTCGATACTTTCATATACAAAGAGGATGTCCAATGCTTAAACAAAATAAAGAAATAAAACAAGTTTAAATCTTTTGAAAATGAAAACACAATCACAGTGAATTTTTCAGTAAGTTGTGAAAGTTCACAAACCAACCGGTTTTTATGCTTTTTAGCATTCAGCGATTACCGAGTAGGTACACAGTCACGAAGGACAAAACTAAGTACTATGCTTTCAACCGCGTTTCCCACTAGAATTAGGCTTTTCTATTTAGTTTGTATCGTTATCGCAAAATTACTAGTCTAGCTTAGCCTACCGACACATCTTTAGTGAGATTGTTTAACCATTTAAAACAATACATATCTTTAGCATGCACTGATAGTCTACTGATATACTATCATTTCCTCTTATTGCACAAATAATCTCATTTTTATTTTTCAATATTTTTGACATTTTGATATTTTTATTGTTTTTGGCTTTTTGAAAATTTTTATCCATCTAAAATGATTTTGTGATTTGGTTTTCAAAAATTATTATTATTCTACACTAATCTTTTATTTCTAAAATTCTCATTTGATTTTTAAAGTCTTCTTCAATTTATAATTTTTCATTTTCTAAACTTTTTAATTTGTTTTAAAATTATTGTTCATTTTCTTTAAAATTTTTATTTCCTAATGTCAAACTCTCCAAACTATTCAATAGTTTGACATTATCTGCTCGAAAATCTTTCACATTGTCATAAAAAATTGGGCAGATTGGTTTAGAACTTAAAGCTTCATTTGTAAATGTATTTGAATCTTTTACTTTACAGTTTTCGCCATCATTCTTTTTCTCTCCAAATCTAACCTTTTATATTTTCTCTCTACAACTATTGGTATCCAACATTTCATATCATTAATAAAATTATAACCCTCAATATATCTATAATCATAGTCGCTTTTGTATTTCGTCAACACTTCATTCCAATCCGGAGAAAAAGATTCTATCAATGTGTCATTCTGTATAGGAGTTCTATACACTTTAAATTTTTCCATTTTTAAAAGTAAATTTGTATATCTTTGAAAACCGTCTTTCAATGATTCATTGTCTTTGATTTTGAAATTTTCAAATCTATCCGTTAAAGATTCTTGTCTTTTTTCGTTTTTCAATAGTTATGAGTTTAATATCATTTGTCATCATTTTGAAAAATTTTCACTTGCCAACCAAACAATTTTTGAACTTGTTAAACTGTGTTTTCTTTTGAACCCGAACAGTTCAATTTGAAAATTTTGTAGATTAAAAACTCGGTTCAAAACGCTTAAACTCAAAATACGATACAATACTTGCAACAATCTTATCCCACAACTGCGAACTAAGAAACCCAGTTCAAATCTAAACGCTTAGCAGCCCAATCGTAGTAAAACAACTCGGTCCACTTAAGTCCAAAAAATAATTTGTATTAACCAACCTTTTGTATCAACCCAAATACAATTCAAGCTCAATAATTTGGTCACTTATGATTTCTGCCCAAATGTCTACAGTCCACTCCACTTATACTAAAATTAGATTAATTTTTCAAAGAGATCTCCGTATCACAAACACTTTTACCAACTTTTAAAATGTGTAAACTGTCATCACCTCCTATGTTTATTATTATTTTTTTATATTATCAAGACAATTTTCAAGATGTATCAATGAACTATCTAAACCTTTTTTATTAATTCTAGAATATGAAATGTCAATCAACAAATGTATCCCCTTTTTATTTTTTTTTTACTAAAAACGAATTTTCCTTTTAAGATCTTTTCACGTGACTAGATATTATACTTATTTATTATTATATATTTTAAAAAAAACTTATGATCTTTCAATCAGAATCTTTGTTTATTAAAAACCCTACTTCACCCTTAAAGCAATATAAGCTTTTACTTTATATCTTCAGCCCTCATCCAGTATTTCTCAAATCCAATTTATTTTCTTTGTCTGTTTCACAAAACAATCGTCACATAAAGATCCTACTCAAATCCTTCATAATTTTTTCCAACACAAATACATTCGTCGCTTGTACTACAAGTCTATCTCCCTCTACCAACTGTATACGTTGTATTGTATTCACAGATTTGATAAATGTTGATCTTATGACCGATATACTAAGTTTCTATCGAAAAAGTTACAGAATTTTTCGAATCTTTAACCAAATCTGTCATGTATTCACTGTAAACAGTTTAGAATTCACAAACACACACTGAAACGATTTGAAACTTGACCGAATTAGTACGAAACTCAACCGAAATACAACCGATTCAGTCCGAATCAAACCGAAACTCGTCCGTTTCGCAAATGATTACACGTAAAGCTTCCGTAGCTCTGATATCACTATTAGGTCCGGATCGATTCAACGAAGAACACAAGCTCTGCGTCTTGTTTCATTTGCGTGCGGAATCCGTTAACGAAACGTTAATCGTATGATTTCAATCATAAATAACAATCGTTTATTACATTTCAATCGTAAATCGTACAGAGTTTCAACGCTATACGAAACTAATTCTCCTAATCTATATCGGAACTAATTGGGAAGATCTTGAAGCTGTGTAGTTTGTACGAAGATGGCTGATGATATATATGGTATTGTTCACTTCGTTCCAAAGAAAGAATTTACTTCGTGCGATCATAAATTGTTATCTTCGTGCGATCTTGATGGTTTGTCTTCATAAGCATGCATTCTTTTCTAATACGTAAATATTGACTTGTGATGTCATCATGATGTGAGCAATGATGTCATCATCTTGGATGATGACATCATGCTGATCATCTCCGCTCTTTATGTTTCGCGTCGTACCGAATCCTAACGTGGTCTATGCATTCCTAACACAACCTAGCGAAACATACAGACTCAAAACACTTGACAATATGCGTACAATTAGATTTCTATCTATAGCCACATGAATAGTGCACTAACATTCTGAGGCCGCTTTCTTTTCTTCGCTTGCTCAACAGTTAAATAATCATTCAAACCAGCTTCATGTTCTGCGTCAGCTGCAGCCTTTTCTTCAATAGTTCTCTCGTGATGTGCTACATTTTGAGGATCATCATCCTTATCTACAAATTCACTACCAAAGTTCTTTTCAACTTAGCCTTCATCTCATAAATCTCTACCATTAATAAGCTCATGTCACCTTGAAGTTGTTCAATAGCTTGATCTCTGATTGTCACTTCATTTTGCAGAGATGCTATTTGAGCGTTTTACAACGCATTATCTTGTTTCAACAATACCACTCTTTGTTGCAGTTTCTCTTTTCTACAGCCATTCTCATCGCATCTTCATCTTGTTCAGTAAACCCACCACTAGAATTTCTTGCTTCGAATTGAGCTCCACTAGAGCTTTCTGGTTGTGATCCAATGGTGAAGAAGTCAGGAATGTTCGTTTATTTATCAGCAGTTGTGAATTCGGGGGCATCTTGTGTAATTTGTTCGGGAATGGTACTTGAGCTTGGGAGCTTAGGATCAATGGGGGTTTTTAGTTCATTTCTCTATCTTTTCCGTAATTCTTGTTCTTGAACAACATCATCTTTTGCTTGTACTTCTTCAGTAGAGACAATTTTGGGAGGAAGGATCCCAGAATCGTCCTGTAGCGATGCAAGAAGCGTTGCAAGATTTTTGCCGATATCAAATTCAGATCTTTGACGGTTTCCTCAGCTTTCTCAGAGTCAACATGTTCCAAATCATCTTCATCATCTTCTTCATTAGTTACTAAATCTTCAACATCAGGTACTAACTTCTGTTTTGCATCAATGATTTATATGTCGTGTTCCTCAGCTACTATGGCGTTCACTAGTTAAGGTGTCGTCATAGCTTCTTTAAACTTTCCTTGCTTCACTAGATCATACTATCCAGTGAACTTTATCTTGGCTGTATCACGTTGCTTGCAGACCGCTTCGAAGCAACTAGGACTCATAGGTTTCAGATTTAGATAATTTGTGCTCTTCACTAGCTTCGGATACTTCTCATCTAGAGTCATTTGCTCAAATCCTGGATATAATAGAAAAACCTTCTTCTTGGTGTTCTCTAGCATATTCTTCATTTTGTCGAAAATGAATACCAAGACGTTGTAATCCCAATCGTTACAAGAGCAACTAATGCTGCCGTTTGTGTCTGATTGAGCTGATCCTTGTCGCCTTTGTTTTCAAAAAATGCATTGAAGGAAGATATGAGCTTGACATCTCCAATACGGTGGAAATATCTTTTTCAACACTGTTGGGTAAGCACCCTCATAGCTCATACGTCGTAATGCTTTGACAACACTATCTTTATCAAACGCGGTTGGATGACGTTTCGTATCTTCAAACTTTAACACCTCTTGCACAATCGCCTCTGAAATTACAATATCTTTCCCTTGGATCTTTGATTCAACAGTTTCTCCACCCTTCTTAACTTTAGCGTTTATCCAGAAATCCATGAATCATCTCCTCGTCAATCACTGGAGTTATCTTCAAAGCATGAGTGAGTCGGCAGGAGTTCAGACAGACTATCAATGAGTGAAACATCTTGTAGTACTCATCTAGAGGATCAGATAAGTAGCAGGCTTGATTATGAAAGGCCTCAACATCAAGCTTTCATCTTTCCATCATCTTTTGTGCCATTTTCTACACTTTGAAAAAAGCATCAAGTTTTGATCATAAAATCAACTTAGTTGACCTCTTTTTACTGTTCAATCCCAAATCAAACGGTTTAAAGAGCTAACAAGTCACAGAGTTGAAATAGAGGGGGGTCAAGGGATCAATCAGTTCAAAGGTTCAATAACAGTTCTGAACCAGTCAAACAATGAAAAAGGTTCAAAAACAGATTGAATCGGGTCAGTAGTGTCTTGATGGACCGGGTCAATAGGGTGGGGTTCACGGGCATCTCGAATGTACCCTTGTCAGTCATCTTAGATGCTCCGACATCTCGGATGAAGATGTCGGATCTCTGATGATTATTCAAGATTCATTCGAGACATATATAGTCATCCGAGATCCATCTGAGATGCTATGACTTCCATTCGAGATCCATCCGAGATGCAAAGGATATGTCTAACATAAGAATTCGAGTTAGTGAGTCAGAGAGAGATCCGAGATGAGTAAAAATGTTTGAAATGACTCGAAATGAATCAAGATGACCTATTAAATAGACTCGAATTGGATCGGGCCCATCTCGAAACAGTTGCCCGAGATGAGTGGGCCTGGCCCATCTCGGAACAGTTGTCCGAGATGAGTGGACCTATCGAGACAGGTGCGCCCATCCGAAATACTATTCAACAATGTGGGCGCCACTCTTTTCTGAATAGTAACCCCTTTTGTCAAAATCCAAGATCCAACCAACCGAGCAACCTTTATATATAATAATAAAATAATAATATAATAAATAATAATAATAATAATAATAATAAGAATAATAAATAATAATAATAATAAGAATAATAAAATAATAATAATAATAATAATAATAATAATAATAATAATAATAATAATAAATAATAATAATAATAATAATAAAGAGGAGAATTGCCATGGAATCAAACCGTTTTTGAATTGATTAAGGAACATTTTAAGCACGAGCTTTGTTAGACTGGTCCATGGGATTGCTGATATACGTGTCCACTTAAACTTATCACGTCAGCCTTCAGTTTTCAACCTTGTGACATAACTAGATAAGTTTGTTATAACATCCGTGTGTCCTATATCAAGGCATACCCCCGCGATCAAGGTAAGCGCAATAGTTCATCGTAACGTGAGTATACTGAGATCATCATTTCATTTTACAATGTCAGACTTGTTGGAGGACAGGTCATTACATCGTACCGTAAAGTTATCAATCTACATCTGACGAGGGTTAGGCTTTTATACCTTATACGGTATTCTTGACTTTTCAAGCACATGGAATTTTCTCATGATGAGATTTCCTTTTTTTAAGGTTTTGGCCTTCAATTTTGGCTCTTTAGAGGATATCCTGATTGTGCCTAGGTCTGCATATAACTGGATGCAACAGAAGGGCAACCCTGATATCCCAGATGACTCATCAGTATATCACCCAGAACATTAGACGTTGGCTATCTATCAGCGCAAGATTTAAGACGATGAAATCATACGCCAATGATATGTTACCCACGTGATGTATAACTTGTAGAATTTTGTCACTTGGTATCTATTTGCCCTTTGAGCGATAAGCCTATCAACACATCGTAGTGGATCCTCACCTTTTCAGCATCGATACCTTACATGTGTTAATCAAATTCGTTAGCATGAACATTTTTAAACAACAAATATTTCTCCTTGATTCGTGCAAAAGTAGAATACTTTATGCGCAAATTTAGTTATTTAGCATGGCGTTTTGCGTCCGCATCCCCAAAACTGATTGCTTCGTTTAGAGCTAATGGAAGGTTTAAACTAGGGTTTGAAGGACGTACAAAACCAAATTAGTTTTAGGACTTCTTTATTCGTTCTTTGTTTATTTCATGCTATTCCGATATAGATTTTTTTAAAGAAAAAGATTGCTTAGTCAGTATACCGCATCATTTTTAAAAGGTCTATAAACACCTTAAATCTCGAGTTGCTAACAAGTTTTGTAAAAAGATCCGCTATATTAGCATCAGTATGGATCTGTTCAAGTTTGATCAAGCCTCTGTCATAACAATCTCAAAAAAAATGAACTTTGATATTAATGTGCTTGGTTTTGGAGTGAAAATAAGGTTTTTGATGATTTGGATAGCGGCATCGTTATTATCACATAGATAGCGGTGTTAAGATAAGTCAAACCATAATCCTCAAGCTGATGTTGCATCCAAATAACCTAGGAGCAGCAAGCAGATGCTGCAACATATTCTGCTTCAACAGTTGTTAGCAATATTGTTTGTTGCTTCTTGCACTGCCATGAGTTGAGTCTGTCTCCTAAGTATTAAAATCTAGCCGATGTAGACTTCATATCCCTGTCGGTCCCTCCAAGGTTACTGTCAGAAAAAGCAAACAAATCAAAGTTTGAATCTCTAGGATACTAGAGTCCAGTTTTGGAGCTCCCTTCAGGTATCTAATGATTCATTAAATGGCAGTGAGATGAGAAAGTTTAGGATTAGCTTGATATGTAGCACATTGGGAGACGACAAACATAATGTTCGGCTGGCTTGCAGTTCAGTACATCAATGAACCAATCATAGATCGGTACATTGTCTGATTGACCGGGCTTCCTTCAGCATCCTCATTCAGCAAGGGGCCATCCTGCAATTAGGGAGTCCATAGGCTGAGAATCTGTCATGTCGAAGTTTGTAAGAACATCCTGAACGTATTTGCCTTGATGAATCAGGATTCCTTCACTACTTTGACGAGCTTGCAAGCCTAGGAACATAGCATTTCTCCTAGTGAGCTCATTTCAAAGTTCTTCTTCATCACTTCCTCGAACTCCTTGCATATCTTCATTGGTTGACCCAAAAATGATATCGTCATCTTAGATCTGAATAAGGATGATATCCTTCAATGTGTTTAATAAATAGCGTTTGATCTATTGTCCCTCGGGTATATCCGTGCGCAAGCAGATGCTCTGTTAAGGTTGTATACCATGCATGAGGTGCTTGGTGCAGTCCATACAAAGCTTTGTCTAACTTGTAGGAATAGCCTTGCTTCTTTGAATCTACAAACCCAGGGGGTTGAGCGACATAAATTTCCTACTTGACCTTCCCGTACAGAAGCGCCATCTTGACATCCATCTGATAAATAGTGAAACCCATATAGGATGCATATACCAAGAAGATGCGTATGGCTTCCAGACGAGCTACTGGTGCGTACATATCATCATAATCAAGGCCTTCAATCTGCTTGAATATCTGGATGACCAGCCGGGCTTTGTTTCTCACAATCACACCGGTATCGTCTTGTTTGTTTCTATACACCTAATGAGTGCCAAGAGCGCGCTTTCCTTCCAAAAGTTTCACTAATTTCCATACTCCAAGCTTCTCAAATTGATTGAGCTCTTCATGCATTGCATCAACCCATCCTGGTTCCTGCAAAGCAACATCAATGCTCTTAGGCTCAACTTGTGAAATGAAGCATGAATATAAACATGTGTTAATTGTTCCTAATCGACTAGGGCTCTGACGACCAACAGTTACAGGGCCAATAACGTTTGTAATTGAATGGCTTCTCTAAACACGCTGTGGGATTGCTATAGCAGGTGCCTGCATGTTTGGTTGTAGATTAGAAAAGCTTCCTAACACTATCCTAGATTTCTCCCCCTCATTTGATACAACATCAATGTTGATCACTGGTCTACAGTGCACTCTGACGGAATCGGCTCCGGGAACAATGAAGCTCCTTGAAAGTTTGTATTTGAAGGACCAACAACAATTTGTTGTGTGGTGGGTTCATTGTTGTGAATTGCATCATCAAGAGTAGCTATCGTAGTAGGTTCAAGAACCGGCTCTTGTACTGGTGAAGAAGGATGCGTTGCAGTAGTAACTTCATGAAATTCCGGTAGATCCACGGAAAGCTTCTTGAAAGAATCTTGAAGAGGTACAACATCATCTTCAACTATGATGGGAATATGTATCACTGTACTTTAGACATCTGCAGCAACAATCACATCAGGCGAAATTTTAAACAACTTAAACAAGGAACAATAATCATATAACCAATCAGGTCCAATCGTGCGTCTTTGGGATTTTCTTCCAGCCAATCCACATAGTACGTCCACGATCTGCTTCTTGATTTTGTTGTATACTCGATATGTGGTGTTCTTAGCATAGCCGATGAAATAGTATGGATCTCCTCTCGCTTCAAATTTACTTTTGGCATACATGGTTAGGAGCACACAAGGACAGCCAAAAGTACGGAAATGTTGTAAAGAGGGTTTTTGTCCTTCAACTATCTCATACGACGTCTTCATGTGACGTTTGTTAATTAGCGCATGATTTTGAACATAATAGGCGGTGTTCAGTGGTTCTGCCTAAAAGATTAATGGAAGGCCGAAATCTATCAGTATTGTATGAGCAGCTTCAATGAGAGTCCGATTACGTCTTTTAGCAACCCCGTTTTGTTGAGGAGTTCGAGCTACACTGTATTGACTATCAATTCCTTTTAAAGCACATAAATTATTCAGCTCAGCATTCTTGAACTCCGTCCCATTGTTGCAACGTATAATTTTCACTCACTCGTTCACTTGGTTCTCCATGAGAGTGATAAATTTCTTTATTCGACCTGCAGTTTCACTCTTCTGTTCCAAGAAAAAACCCAAGTGAAGCGAGAGAAATCATCAGTGATAACCAAGCAATAAGCCTTTCCTCCAACACTCAGCACATTGATAGGACCAAAAAGATCCATGTGAAGCAGTTCCAGAACTTTAGATGTTGTGTGCACGAGCTTGGGCTTATGAGGCTTACAATGCTACTTCCCACGAGCACATGATTCGCATTTCTCGATCTGCATAAAATCTTTTATTGGTAAGCTTCTAACTAGACCTCCCTTAGCCAGTCGATTAAGATTCTTCATGTTCAGATGGCCAAGTTGTCGATGCCACAGCATTGCGTCATGTTAGCAATTTCAGAAAACAAACAGGTAACTTGATCAGTTTGGGCTTTGTTCATATCAATTACTTAGGCAGTTCCCCGACGTTTCAGCTTCAATCAAGTACTAATCCTGGGTATGACAATCCCGAGATTCAAAACCACGCATCCACCTTTTGTGAAGAGAACTTCTAATCCGTTGTCTGACATTTATGATATGCTAAGAAGACTGTGTTTGAGTTCAGGAACATAATTGACATCAGAGAAGTTGAGGACCCCGTTTTTTTTGTCACACCCCGGATTTCCAACCCAAATCCATACACCGGTGGGCCCGGGTGGGGAGTATCGTGACGTCAGTTGATAATCATCATAGTCAATTAAACACGACACAACGAAAGTCTTGGAGTAAAATTACTATTACAAACCGAATGTTCGAAAATACAAAATAATATACAGGCTCGTAATAGATGGTCCACAGGCGGATCATAAATTGGACATGGAAAGAATATAAAACAGGCTTTAGGCAGATTTAGGATTCGCAAGATCCTCTGTCACTACGAGCACCTCCGGGCTATTTCGTATTGTACCTGCAGTTTAGTCTTTTGAAAATACGTCAACTTTCGCTGGTAAATACACCCAACTGGCTCGTTTTGAAAACATTTCAAAAATGTTTTAAGTGCGTATCAACACAAAATCTTTTTATAACTTGGGTTAATTGACCGTTCAACCTTGTTAACAGATTCACATGTTTGTCCATACATACGGGGCCCGGTACGGAGACCGAGACACAATTAACATACACACCACTTTGGACTCACGAAGGAGTCAATTCCTCCCAACCTTGTGGGAATGCATAATTGAGCGTCTATCGGGTGTATGCCTACACCCGCGCTAAGGTCATGGCCATTTCTATTGTAATGAGCCGAGGATATCCAGGACACAGTAGTTAACCCCCGATGTTTAAGTTATCAAACAAAACTGATTAAAACAGAATATGCAGATTTACTATCCCCGAACCGGTGTTCGATTGATCCCATTTCCGACCAAGCGGTAATAATTTACCGTAACCCATCCCGTATAGGGGAATAAGCGAGAGTATTTACCTGAGCTAGTCTTCTTTTAAATTTTAATAACTCAGCCGTACTAAAAAGTACTAAGTGCAGATAGCATTTACCGGCAAGTCTCTAGTCTGGATTATGGCATAAACTAACCAATTAAATACTAACGGTGTTATTTAAGTCATAGACTTAGACCGAATAGCATGCTTGATCAAAACGTATGACGCTAGATTAAACGATGATTGGATCGAATGTAGTTTAATCCCAACAAGTACCTTGACTTGTATAATATGGGTAAACTATAAACATTCTGGATTTTGAGACTTAAATGACAAGGTTAAACCCGTTTTGGTTAAATTCCGTAAACTAGTTACGTATAATTAACCGTACGCTTATAAGCGATAATGGGTAACCGGATAAGTCATGGACAAGTTCTATATGCCATTATATTTTAAATAAGTTGTAATATCAGTAGGATATCAACTTTTATGCCCGCTATGGTTTTAAATTGAAACTATGTCTCATAAGGGCATTTTGGTAATTTCATATCATATAAAAGAAACTTGAACATATTTTAAGTTTATAACCATAAGTATTCTGGAAAAAATATTTTATCTATGATATAATATCAGTAGGATATCAATTATATATGTATTTTATCTTTTATGAACAAACTATGCACCGAAGGGGCATTTTGGTCATTTTACACATAGTTAATAAATTATTTGGGATTATGAGTTTATAACATGTACCTACTGTAAATATGTTTAAAATAAGTTTTAAAAATAGTAGGTACCAAGTCTTGGTCAATAATATGGTTTAAAACCATAATATGCGCCGAAACGGCGCTTATGTCGTAAAATGACGTCTTTATGCGATGTTTACGAAAACTGTCATTAGTGTCAGATTATAATGTATTAGATATGTTATTTAATAAAACATATCAGTAGGAAAAAGATTTACCTTGAAAAGATTTGACTAAAACCATTTTATGAGCCACAGGGGCTAAAATCGTCATTTATCGACAAAGTTTAAGTACTTGCTTGAGAACTCAGTTTATAACTTGGTTTAACATCCCAAATAATCCTTATTATAATATTCCATCAGTAGGAAACTTATTTTCAAGTTCATTACCATTTAAAACCTTGTTTTATGCAAAAATGACATTTTAGTAAAAAATGGCATAATCACGGAACTAGTGGATAAACTTGGATTCTGATTGTGATCATGTAATATAACCTCAGAGGGTTATGCTTCATTATATTATGATTATAATGCAACTTTAGATCAGTAGCTAACTAATCTAAATCGTCTCAGAATCAAAAGTCAAAGCAGAAGTCAAACTTCACGACTTTCGGTTGCGAACCGACCCTAGAACTGAAATTGACGAGCTGAACATGTTCTTACATGTTCTAATAATTATTACCAACTTGTTTAAGTGTCAAACAGGTCTCATAACATATATAAGATCAATTTATGATTTTCTAAAAAAATGGTCTGTTTGACTTTTTAATACTTAACTTTGACCCATCAATTGGTCTAGCATATGTGATCTTTAGGAGGTGCCCTTTATAGGAACTAACACCTACCTTATACGATCACTTAGCCATGTTCATTTCAAACAATGGCTGGACCATAATGGTCTTAACCGAAAGTCAAAGCGTTTTTCATAAAATGCTTGACTTTTGGCTATAAAAGCATATAAACGAAAAGTACAAGGAAGGAACACTTACCAACGATTTCTAAGGTGCAAAAGAACTATGTTGAATGCTCCTTTTAGCTAGGAACTTCCAGAGGAGGGAGAAGAGTTATGATTTAGAAAGGTGCAAGTTCAAATGGTGAACTTGATCACCTATTTATAGTTGGAGAACTCAAAGGAGGTGATGCCAGGTGTTTAGGGGTGTAAGAGGAAGCTTACAAATGTCCTAAAACGTGGCATAGCTGATTACAAGTCCATAGTTTCGATTTAATGGTTTTTGGAGCATTGTTTGGAGGCCAAGACAAACTTTCTGCAACAGAGCTCTCTCGCACCCCGCGAGAGACCCATGCCAGGTCTCTCGCGGCCCGTGACTGCCATATGGCCAGTTGAAAATTTTGACACTTTTAACCCCTCAACTTTATAAAGCTTCTAAAAGCATTCTAAAACACCTCTTTGGTAATTTTAGCCCTCCGTAGCCAATATTTGGCACACCCAGGACTATGCCCGGACATTGTCGAACTCTCTGTTCATTAAAAGGTCACTCAAAGGTATAAATTAACATGTTGACACTTTTAATCCCTCCATTATCCAACTTTCACGTATACACAAAATTGAACCCTCTCGTCCAACAATTGGCACGTATGAGAGTTAGGACTTTGCAAAGGATCACTCAGAGGCTTATTATAAGCATGTTGACTCCGATGTCACTCAGAGGCCAAATTTCAAGCATGTTGACATATCAGTCACTCAGAGGCCAATGATTAAGCATGTTGATATATCAGTCACTCAAAGGCTAATGATTAAGCATGTTGACACATCAGTCACTCAGAGGCTTTTATTTATGCATGTTGACATCGGACCATCACTTAGAGGCTCAGTTTGAGCATGTTGACGCCTTTAGTCCTTATTAGTCTTTAATAGACTATATTTAAAATATAACACGTGTCACTATACTATTGGACACGATTTTACAGGGTGTTACATTTTTACTATGCCTTTCATAGTAATTCTTTCAGTTTCTCCTCCTTCAAAGGTGACAAATCCGCCGTCGAAGATTTTTATGTCGTTTAACTGAGAGATGTCCTCTGTCATGTTTCTAGAACAATCACTATCGATAAACCAAAGTCTAACGACAGCCCTCCATAGCCGTTCCTACACATATAGCGGGATTAGTGAGAAACTGAACCCAGACCATATTCAATCCGGGTTGACCATCACTTTTGTTTGTGAAACTTCATAAAATATTATATGACTTTTTGTAGTGTTTGAGGTTTGAGAGGAAAAGGTTGTAGAGTTCAATGACTGAGAACACTAACACTGAGATCTAGCAAGGATTTTGGGTTTCCAGATTTTTAAATCTATGTTGGTTGGAACAAATTTGTAAATGTTTCATTAAATATCTTGGACTATTTTTGGAAACCGTTTGAGTTTGAAAACTTTTGAGTGATCGCCTTTGCTAGATTCAAGTCTCCATCAGAAGCCTTGGCTTGAGGGAATTGATGTCCATGACTTGATAGTGCGAAGGCGTCTGATGATAAGTGTTCCTAAAATGGTATGATACGAGAGGACGATGAACAAAATTTCTAGCTATGTGCCCTGAAATTCCACAATTAAAACAAGTTTGTCTTTTTGAGGAAAAAGACTCTTAGTTTTGCTTGTGTTATTCTGGGGAGCAGATTTAGTCTCTTCTTTCCACCAGGTGCTGATTTCTTGTATGCATATTTACTCTTGGATGAAACCTGCTCATAATCATCAGCACAATAGTGAATATCGATAACTTTATCCTTCAGCTTAGGTTCTGTTAGCTTTTGAGATGGGTTTTTTCCTTTGATTTTGGTTAACGGCATCTGAGGAGATTTCCTCTTTAGTTTTCGTTTTGTGCTGTTTTCTAGTTTCTCAAGATCGCTTTTTCTTTGTTGGAGTAGATCCTGTAGGCTTAGTCTCATTTGAAACCTTTTCTTCAGAAACTAAACTTTTAGAGATGAGTGTATCAGTTTCTTTGGAAACCATTTAAGTCGACACAAAGTTTTCAGAATCAACTGATTCTAGATTAGCAGATGATGAGTAATTTTCGTCAATAATTTGACCATCACAAACTCTTTGCTCATTATTTGATGAGTTAGAATCTGCATTTTGATCCACAAATTTATCAGAAAATTCCTGTTCATCAACAATTTCATTCACGTAATTCAACACAATAATATTTTCATCTTCATAATTTTAGAGAGATCTGAAGTATCAGTTGAGGTTTCAAGGGAACTAGAATAGTTTTCTGAATCACTCGAAATAGATGCCTCAGACTCCTCTGGCAAAACAGTTAAATCACAATCAGAATAAAAAACCATATCATTCAAAGTTTCAGTTTTAACATCTTTAGAAAAACCACGAGTCTCAAAAACCAAGGACTAAACACATATTCCAAACGTAATTATCATGTTTATCACACAAAGAACATATGAATCATCAGCATCAATTGGATGTAGTTCATCATCCACTTCCGACCGCTCCTTTACTATCACTGACTCTACACATACACTAAAACAGTTAAGATTGTCTACAAAATCAGATGTTGATGCCTTATCTTGTGGTTTCTCGAATGGATTTTTATCGACTCTTTTTCATGTTTTAAGTTTTCAACTGATTCATTTGAGCATTCTTGATTAATATGTTTAACAAAAATCATGGGCTTTTGAAAATTGGTGGGTCTTGCATTCTTTGGTTTAAAAAGTTCCCAAGGCATGTAATCGCTTGGTTTGCCATAAATCATTTTATCATAATTTCCAATTCTTGCTCGGTAACGGACATTCTTGAGTAATTATGATTATATGGCGAAGGAACTTGTGTATAACCTAACCCTTTGCCCTTGTTTTCTTTAAATGCAAGCTGTATATTACATAGATTATGAACAGTGTCACTTGAAGTATCAAATTTCTTAATGTTTAACTCATTTTGTTGATACTTTCTAGTGAGAAGTTCCAGCTTAGCTCTCACGGAGTCGCACTCTGTAGTTTTTTAATTTATTATGTTTTTGTAATCTTGGACCCAACATTTCTATTGATTGACGTCCAAGTGGAGCTGAGCTATGTCCTTCTTTAAAGCGTCAATCTTTTCATAGAGAATTTTACTGTACTCTCAAAGACCGATGTACATAGACATGGCACTGTTGTAATCACTGATTAGAGCGAAATTATGCGCTCTCATCTATGCAATCTTATTTCTGTAGTTTTCGGAACACAAATGAGAGTTTACCATTTTGGAGAGAGTTTTAGGTTCCTCAGTTTGCGCCATCAAGCATTTGAGATGATTTTCTGCAACTTCCGAGATCTTCAGAGTTTCTACTTGAGCTGCAACATCTACCCAGCTGAATCCATGTTGCTCTTGTACCATCAGTGCTTTTCCAGATAGTTGACGTTGACGTTTGAGCTGGAGTAACAGGAACCATGGATCTCTCTGAGTTCCTAGCAGCAGCAGCAGCTTGAGTTGCTTCATAACCCACTAGCACTTCTTGCAGTCTCTGTAAAAGTGTCCTGGTTCATGACATTTGTAGCACCTCAACTTGTCTTTTACAGATCCAGTACGAATGTTTGACATGGGACGACGACCGTATCTCTTCTAAAATTTCTCTGCATGGAATGTTGCCATAGCCAGATTCCAGGATGCATCCAATTCTTCAATGTCTTCTTCAACAATTTGATTTATCTCTATAGCAAGAACGGATGGAGGCAAGAGATCACCTGCAAGAAAAGCATTAAGACTATTGAGCATGAATGCTGCCAGAGCCAAGTTTTCTTCATTCTGCTTGTTAGGAAAGCAAGGTTTTCAGGAGAGGGTGTGGATGGAACATTCTGAGAAGCTGAGGGGTTCACAGGATTGTAAACCACATTTGCGTGCTGAGGAAATTGCTAAGTAGTAGATGGTGCAGCTGAGTTGTTTGGAAGAGACATGCCGTAAACGTAGTTTGTCTTCTGAGCTTGAAGTTGTGATTGAGTTATGGGACTGAAGACCACATTTGGATTACTATCCGTCACCAGACTGAAGACGAGGTTAGGATGACTTTGAGACATCAGGGTAGTGTTAGAACTGTGTTAGGATCTGAGTTTAATATTGTTGTGATTGTTTAGATGAAATCAATGAAAGAAGATAATAATCAATGAAATAGTGCAGCGGAAATGTGTCAAACTTTGAAATCACAACAATAGAAAGATTGTTTTCATTAACATGCTTTTGTAATATTAATCCGTATGCATGCAAATTACAAACTCCCCCTCAGCCTAAGATCACTCTAATTTGTTTGTACAAAATGTGTAGAAGAAGTGATAGATATAACAATACAAGCACTTTTCTATTTATAGTATATTACAAATCACTGAGCATCTTTGGCTAACGTCACTATGAAAGTAACATTTAACAACCTAACAAACTCTAACCTCTGCTAGACCTAAACACTATTACATTAAAATACAATATAAACTCTAATGATAACAACTGTTGAGATATCCTCTGTTGGGTTTTATCCTTTGTTAGTCTTCAACAGACTTTACTTCAACAAACTTTATCTTCATCAGAGGTTCTCATCAGCAGACCTTAGATTCCAGCAGATCTTAGCCGTTGATCAGATCTTGTGAACAGTCTTTAAGTCTTAGTAGAGTTTGGAGTAGCAGATCATTATTATAAAGGATCAGATGTTAGATTTGTTTTGGCTTTTCAATCATTTGTTCGTTTTTAGAGTTCAACAGATCCAACAATCTCCCCTAGAACAGATGATGCCAAATCTCTATTCTATTTCTGATCTTTATTTCTCAACAAAAATTCCCTAATTTTCCTTTTGAACTGTAGTTCAAAGTTCATAGAGAACATGTCTTTAAAATCTCTTTGTAATTCAAGGTTTAGTAAATCTTGGAGATCAGCTACATCCAGACCATATGCATCCTCCATTTTCAGCTTTTGAATCTTGCCATTTGATCTGAGAAGAGTCAATTCATGGGTGTCTGAGGATGACTTCCATTTTATAATTTTTGAATCATTTGGCTTTTGTGGGGGAAGACTTATTGTTGAGCTTAGTGGAAGTGATTTGCTTACAAGTTTGGAGATTGTTTCTTTTAGTTTGTCACTTGTATCACAGTGTGTTAGAGTAATTGATTTTTAATTCCCTCTATTCTGTGTTCTTCAAACCTCTGTTTATGATCCCCATCCATCTACTTTTGCCTTTTTACTTGATGTAAGGCAATTGTAGGTAAGACAGAAGATAAAGGCCGCTTTTTAAAAGTTTGGGTCTGATGAGGGATAACATCTATTGAGTAGTCTGGCTTTATTGGAATTGTAAGATCTTTCTTTCAAAGCTCTTCCAGTTTTCTTTAGGTGTTTACAACCCTGGACTCAGGCCATCTAGCAATTGACCTTGCACTACCATAGTTAGCAACAACCAGCTCTTGCTTCATCATTTTAAGCTTTAAAGCTCTGTTCTGATCTATCTGCCTGTTTTTCTTCCAATCAAGTGGTGTTGGCTTGTTTAGAGGGTTTTGAGTGTTGTTCGTATTCTGTCAATTTCTTCTTTAAGATCATTTGTTGACCGATCTTTGAACTGTGCTCTAGTATCTTGTAAGGTTTGTGTTGCATAAGGTGGTCAAGGTAATCCCGTTTCAGTTTTTCATCCGACTCAGTACTCACAGGCCTTTCTGACATAGACTTACTCATATCTTTGGCAAAGTCTTCAATCTTTCTTACTTTACTTAGTTCATAAGACAAAATGCTTGAATAGTCCTTTCATCTTTCCCTTTGCTCCTCTCTTTGGCAATATTCTTAGCCTGTTTAGCCTTCAATTTAGATATTCATCTAAATTTCTTGGCTTTCTGTAACCAAAGAGAGATGGAAAGTCAAGTTTTGAATTATCCTCTGCTGTGAAGAATGATTCAATTTCTTTTCGCACAGCCATCAGTTCCAGAGGATATTTGGTAGCAAAAGGTATGATGGATGGTGGTTGATAGATGGTTGGAAGTGAAGTGGTTTTAGGTGATGTAACACGCTGTAAAATCGTGTCCAATAGTATAGTGACACGTGTTGTATTTTAAATATAGTCTGTTAAAGACCAATAAGAACTAAAGGCGTTAACATGCTCAAGATGAGCCTCTCATTGACGGTCCGACGTCAACATGCATAAATAACAGCTTCTGAGTGACTGATATGTCAACATGCTTGAAATTTGGCCTCTGAGTGACATCGGAGTCAACATGCTTATAATAAGCCTCTGAGTGATCCTTTGTGAAGTCCTAACTCTCATACATGTCATTTGTTGGACAAGAGGGTTCAATTTTGTAAATAAAAGAAAGTTGGATGATGGAGGGATTAAAAGTGTCAACATGTTAATTTTTACCTCTTAGTGACCTTTTAACGAACCGAGAGCTCGACAATGCCCGGGCATAATCTCGGGTATGCCAATTATTGGCTACGGAGGGCTCAAAGTGCCAAAAAGGTGTTTAAAATGGTTTTAGAAGCTTTTTAAAGTTAAGGGGGGCTAAAGTGTCAAACTTTGAAACTGGCCAAGGGGCGGTCGCGGGCCGCGAGAGACTTAGCCTGGGTCTCTCGTGGGGCGCGAGAAGGGGTCTGCAGCAAAACGTTTTTCTTAGCTGCCACACAAAGCTCCAAAAACCATTTACTCGAAACCATGGCTTCCCAAACTGCTATGCCACGTTTTGGGACACTTGTAAGCTTCTTCTTACACCCCTAAACACCTGGCTTCACCTCCTTTGAGTTCTCCAACTATAAATAGGTGATCAAGTTCACCATTCCAACTTGCACCTTTCTCATTCATTCACTCTTCTCCCTCCTCTGGAAGTTCCTAGCTAAAAGGAGCATCCAATATAGTTCTTTTGCACCCTAGGAATCACTGGTAAGTGTTCCTTCCTTGTGCATTTTCGTGTATAGGCTTTTATAGCCAAAAGTTAAGCGTTTTACAGAAAACGCTTTGACTTTCAGTTAAGACCATTATGGTCCAGCATTGTTTGAAATAAACATGGCTAAGTGATCGTAATAAGGTAGGTGTTAATCCCTAAAAAGGGCACCTCATGAAGATCACGTTTGCTAGGCCAATTGACGGGTCAAAATTATGATATTAAAAAGTCAAACAGACCATTTTTCGGAAAAATCATAAATTGATCTTATATATGTCATGAAACCTGTTTTGACACTTAAACAAGTTAGTAATAATTAATAGAACATGTAAGAACATGTTCGGCTCGTTAATTTCAGTTCTAGGGTCGGTTCGCAACCGAAAGTCGCAAAGTTTGACTTCTACTTTGACTTTCGATTCTGACCTGGTTTAGATTAGTTACCTTCTGATCTAGAGTTGCATTATGATCGTAATATAATGTAGCATAACCCTCTGAGGTTATATTACATGATCATAATCAGAATCCAAGTTTATGAGCAAGTTCCATAACTATGCCATCTTTGACCAAAATACCCTTTTTGCATAAAACAAGGTTTTAAATAATAATGAACTTGGTAGTAAGTTTCCTACAGATGTAATATTATAAGTAGGATTATTTGGGTTGTTAAACCAAGTTATAAAATGAGTTTTCAAACAGATCCTTAAACTATGTCGATAAATGACGATTTTAGCCCCCGTGGCTTATAAAATGGTTTTAATCAATTTTTTTCAAAGTAAATCATTTACCTACTGATATGTTATATTAGATAACATATTGTTAAAATTTTAATATGACCTTAACACCAGTTCTCATAAACATCGCTTAAAGACGTCATTTTACGACATAAGCGCCGTTTCGGCGCATAGCATGGTTTTAAACCCTATTAGTGACCAAGACTTAATACCTACTAATTTTAAAACTTATTTTTAACATATTTACAGAGGTACATGTTATAAACTTAGAATCTAAAATAATTTATAAACTATGTGTAAAATGACCAAAATGCCCCTTTGGTGCATAATTTGGTCATAAAAGATAATTTACACATATAGTTGACTTTCTACTGATATTATATCATAAATAAGTTATTTTTCTATAATACATATGATCATAAACTTTAATTAGATTCAAGTTCCTTTTATATGGTATGAAATTACCAAAATGCCCTTATGAGACATAGTTTCGTTTTAAAACCTTAACGGGCACATAAGTTGATATCCTACTGATTTTTAACTTATTTAAAGTATAATGGCATATAGAACTTGTCCATGACTTATCTGGTTACCCGATATTGCTAATATGCGCTTAGTTACGTATATGTAACTATTTTACGGAAATTAACCGAAACGGGTTTAACCTTGTCATTTAAATCTCAAAATCCAGAATGGTTTATAGTTTATCCATATTATACAAGTCAAGGTACTTGTTGGGATTAAACTACATTCTATCCAATCATCATTTAATCTAGCGTCATACGTTTTGATCCAGTACGCTAGTTGGTCTAAGTCAATGACTTAAATAAGACCGTTAGTATTTAATTGGTTAGTTTATGACATAATCCAGATTAGAGACTTGCGGTAAATGCTATATGCACTAAGTAATTTTGTGTACGGCTGAGTTATTAAAAATCAAAGAAGACTAGCTCAGGTAAATACTCTCGACTTATTTCCCCTATACGGGGTTGAGTTACGGTAAATTATTACCACTTGGTCGGAAATGGGATCAATCGAACCCGGTTCGGGGATAGTAAATCCACATATTCAGTTTTAATCAGTTTTGTTTGATAACTTAAACATCGGGGTTAACTACCGTATCCTGGATATCCTCGGCTCATTACAATAGAAATGGCCACGGCCTTAGCGCGGGTGTAGGCATACACCCGATAGACGCTCAATTATGCATTCCCACAAGGTTGGGAGGAATTGACTCCTTCGTGAGTCCAAAGTGGTGTATACGTTAATTGTGTCTCGGTGTCCGTACCGGGCCCCGTATGTATGAACAAACATGTGAATCTGTTAACAAGGTTGGACGGTCAATTAACCCAAGTTATAAAAAGATTTTGTGCTGATACGCACTTAAAACATTTTTGAAATGTTTTCAAAATGAATCAGTTAGGTGTATTTAACAGTGAAAGCTGATGTATTTTGAAAAGACTAAACTGTAGGTACAATACAAAAATAGGCCGGAGGTGCTCGGTAGTGATAGAGGATCTTGCAAATCCTAAATCTGCCCAAAATCTATTTTATATTCTTTCCATGTACAATTTATGATCCGCCTGTGGATCTTCTATTACAAGCTTGTATATTATTTTTGTATTTTCGAACATTCGGTTTGTAATAGTAATTTTACTCCAAGACTTCCGCATGTGCCGTGTTTAATTGTCTATGATGATTATCAACTGACGTCACGATACTCCCCACCCAGGCCCACCGGTGTATGGATTTGGGTTGGAAATCCGGGGTGTGACAAGGTTGGTATTAGAGCCAACGTTTGAGAAAATTAAACCTACCCTTCTTGTGTTTAATCTCAAACTTACACGAGCACATTCCTTAGACTTTCAAGTCTAGGCATTGACCTAGGATTACTCATTTCATTATTAAGTTATTAGTATGTTTTTTTGAATTGGTTTTTAACAGGAAAATGCCACCACGTGTACGAGGACAGAGTGGGAGAGGAAAAGGTCCAATGAGGGGAGGACCATCGGGTGCATTCCCCCTCAACCTCACAACTCAGATGCTTACCAAGAATCAGGAGATTCATCTCCTTGGCAACCAGCGAGACGTTCTGTCTCTCATAGAACTCGCCCTCACATTCCCAAAATTCTTACCACACTCATCACTCCTATCATTCACACCATACCCATCATTCCCATTTACATTCTTACCATGAAGAATTTAACCCTAACCATTACTTTAACACGCCTCCAGCCAATCATAATCAGTTGGACCAGCCAAATCCTATGGATGAGGACTCCGACCCGGAGATGCCGCCGTCGGGATCAAATACGCATCCCATTGAAATTTTAAGCGATTCGAACTCTTATGCCGGATCGCCCTACCAAGGTCCTAATGAGTGGGACCAATACTGGAACCAATTCACCTTCGCCCACACTCTTTCCCATCACTCTCAACCACCTCCTGTTCAAGAAGATGTCCACATGGAACCGGTGGACCAACCTCACAACCACCTGAACCACCAAGAAGGAAGCGTGGTGCGCGTATGTTGGTACGTGCAGGACAAAGGTCGGGATCACTACCACCTTTACCCAACTCCTACCCCACAATTCAAGAGGACCCACAAATGGGTGGATCCTCTAATGTTTCACCTATAGTGGAACCAACACCAACACCTGCTATTCAACAACCACCATCGGGTTATACTAACCCAATCCCACGTATCTAGACACGTCTGGATATGATCCTTTTAATCTGTCTACACCGCTAGACTATCAAGCATGGTCGCAAGACCCCTACATGCAGGCGGTTATGCACAACGCACTTTACCCGTCTCCTATCCCACCTACTTTACCACCGACTGGATATCCAACTTATGGGTACCAGTATCCAGTTATGCCACAACCTCAGCCACAACCTCCACCACCACATGAGGCCATTAATGAGGCCTTAGAAGAATGAAAGAGATGCAGCAGCAAGCAGAGAAAACGGAGAAGAAGACAAACAAGTTCTTCAAGAAACTCTCCAAATTGGTCAAGGGAAAGAAGGATGAGTGAAATCTCTTCTAATAATATGTAGTCCCTACGAGGACATTGTTGCTTCTTTAGTCCCTGCGTGGACATTTTTATTTTCTTTAAAGTCCTTGCATGGACAGTTTGTTTCATTTTACTAATATTGTAATTTCTAATTTGGAATTTAATGAAGTACTTTTGGAATTATATATATGTATTCATCCTATTCAAACGAGCGTCTCGATTTTACTCGAAATTTATGTTCTGCTATATAATTCCAAAAGACCTTAATAGATTGATTATGCCAAGTGGCGTAGACCACATATTGGCCAAGAACTGATAGTTAAGTACGAAGGGGTCTTCTATCAGGATAGTTAAGGGAAGTTATCCTTCTATCCAGAGGTAAGGGACTAGGTCCAAACCTCCAAGGTCGTTAAGGTCAAAGGTGACCGGGACCATTAATCAATCATTAAGGTACTCTTATGTTAACATTAAGAAATGTTCATACTCCTGGTAGTGTGGCTTGAGGAACCACATTAGCCGTCAGGCCAGTGTGCCCAATTTATGTCCAACGGGACAGGCTGATATGCCATATACATCTGATATGATGTAGGCCAATGTGCCAAATTTGTGTCCAACGGGACAGGCTGATACGCTATATACATCTGATATGATGTAGGCCAATGTGCCCAATTTATGTCCAATGGGACAGGCTGATATGCCATATACATCTGATGATGTAGGCCAATGTGCCCAATTTGTGTCCAACGGGACAGGCTGATACGCCATATACATCTGATATGATGTAGGCCAATGCGCCTAATTTATGTCCAATGGGACAGGCTGATAAGCTATATACATCTGATATGATGTAGGCCAATGTGCCCAATTTATGTCCAACGAGACAGACTGATATGCTATATACATCTGATATGATGTAGGCCAATGTGCCAAATTTATGTCCAATGGGACAGGCTGATATGCCATATACATCTGATATGATGTAGGCGAATGTGCCCAATTTGTGTCCAATGGGACATGCTGATATGCCATATACATCTGTTATGATTTTATGTCCATTAGGGACAAGCCTATGAGCTATATATAATTGTCTGTATGACAATGATAGTTGTGACAATGTGATCCACTGTCCAATAATATATGGACTACGTCCAAATTGTAATTTTCCTATGATGGTCCTATTAAGACCTAGGCCAAATATAGCTATGTTAAGCCTAAGAGTTGTGATGTTTTCACACTAGTATAGGCAATGGATTGTTATATCCAATGTTGAAAGCCGATATGGTTGATATACCATGGCTAAATAAAGTTTTATTGGCATATAGAACCCAAGATTTAAAGATGGCTAATTCAAATGAAGCACAAAGTAGCCACAGGAATGTTGAATCTAACAAAGCTGAAAACAAAAATATATATGATGATAATTTTCAAGCTCGCATTGATGCGACTGTCGAAAAGGCCATGGAAAAGCTAAGAGAATCAAGCGCCACTCGCTCTAGACCCTTATCTATTCCACCATCTTCAGATCATAAGGAGAGCTTCGTTCACTCTTCAAATGCGAAGAGTGAACCAAAGAAATTAGATTTTACTGAAAAGTCCCATTCTGTTAAAGACGGATGTACCTATAAATACTTTGTCTCCTGTAAGCCCCGAGACTTTAACATGGAGAAGGGAGCTGTAGAAACCCTAAAATGGCTAGACGAGATGGAAACGATAGTAGACATCAGCAACTGTGCTGATAAGGATATGGTGAAGTATGTATCACAATCCTTCAAGGGCGATGCCCTAATATGATGGAAAGCCATAATCCAGTCTACAGGTAAGGTACACCTGTATAATTTGGGATGGTCCAAATTTGTGGACCTTGTTAAGGAAACTTACTGCCCACCTCACGAGGTGGAGAAGTTAGAGACAAACTTTTTGTCTCTTTCAATGAAAAACCTAGATTGTCGGAAATACGACTCCGATTTCAATTCCATATCTAGGTTAGTTTCCTATCTGATCACCCCCGAATCCAAATGCATTGCGCGTTTTATAAATGGATTGGTGCCCGAAATAAAGGACATGGTAAAGGCTGCTCAGCCTAGTACTTATAGGTCTGCCGTAGACCTATCTCTCTCCCTCACATTAGATCTAGTGAGGCAAAAGTCAGTAAGAACTGAAACTGACGGAAAGAGGAAACGGGAGGACAATAACTCCCAAAGATTCAAAAAGAAATGAAATTTTGGGTTCAAGAAGAACCAGCACGTGTCTAATGACAAACCTCTGTGCAAGAACTGTAAATACAGGCATTGGGGACAGTGTAGTATAAATCCACAAAACAAACCTTGTGGTATCTACAAAAGAAGAGGGCATAAGACCCTAGATTACAAGGATCTTAAGGATGCAGTTTGCTATAACTGCAACGAAAAAGGGCATATAACGTACAATTGCTCCAAGAAACCCAAAAGTAATGATGCAAAGCCTGGAGAGGCCAAGAAGGGGAATGCCCGTGCCTTTCAAATTAATGCCAGTGAGGCCGTTAATGACAACAACGTCATAACAGGTACATTCCTCATTAACAATATTTATGCTAGAGTTCTTTTTGATTCGGGTGCGGATAAATAATTTGTTGACCATAAGTTTAGTAAACTATTAAACTTACCCATAAGAACTCTAGATAAAACTTATGAGATAGAACTCGCTGATGGAACGATAGAAACAGCATCTTCCATTCTTGACGGATGCTCTATATCTATTAAGAATCATTCCATCCCTATCTCTCTTCTGCCAATGAAATTGGCGGGGTTTGATGTTGTCTTAGGCATGGATTGGTTATCTCATAACCAAGCCCGTATTGCCTGCGATAAAAAGCTCATCGAGATTAAGACCCATCTGGTGAAATGATCACCATCCAAGGAGACTCACACTATGGACTGCCAGACAAGGTGTCATTATTTAAGGCATCAAAGTGTTGGAGGAAAGGATGTGTCATCTACATGGCACAAGTTACCTAAATGAGCCTAAGCCAAACATGGAGGACCTACCGGTCATCTCAAAATATCCCGATGCGTTCCCAGAAGAATTAGCAGGCCTACCTCCAGACATGCAAGTGGAATTCAAGATTGATATCCTGCCAGGGTCAGAGCCCGTAGCTAGAGCTCCATATCGGCTAGCACCAACGGAGATGAAGGAATTGAAGACGCAGCTAGACGAACTCTTCGAGAAAGGCTTTATTCAGCCTAGTTCCTCACCTCGGGGAGCTCTTATCCTTTTTGTTAAAAAGAAAGATGGTTCAATACGGATGTGCATGACTACCGAGAGCTAAACAAGTTAACAATCAAGAATAGATATCCTCTGCCCAGGATTGATGATTTATTTGACGAACTTCAAGGGGCTAGTTACTTCTCCAAGATCGATTTAAGATTTGGATATCATCAACTGAAGGTTAGGAGTGAAGATGTTCCAAAAACTGCCTTCAGGACTCGATATGGTCACTTTGAATTCTTAGTGATGCATTTTGGGCTCACAAATGCACCTGCAACATTCATGGATCTCATGAATAGAGTCTGCAAGCCATATCTGGATAAGTTTGTCATTGTCTTTATAGACGAAATACTTATCTACTCTCGTAATCAAGCCGATCACGGGAAACATCTTCGGTGCATCTTAGAACTGCTAAGGCAAGAGAAGCATTATGCTAAATTCTCTAAGTGCGAGTTTTGGCTTAGAGAGATCCAATTTCTTGGACATATGGTAAGTGAGCGTGGTATCCAAGTGGATCCCGCCAAAATTGAGGCCATAATGAATTGGGAAGTGCCCAAGACCCCATCGGAGATTCGTAGCTTCCTAGGATTGGCTGGATATTATAGAAGGTTCATTGAGAACTTTTCAAGAATAGCCACTCCTTTAACTACCTTTGACCCGTAAGAATGCTAAATATAATTGGGGTCCAAAACAACAAGAATCTTTTGAGATTCTTAAACACAAGCTGAGCAATGCTCCTTTGTTATCCCTACCGGAGGGTGTTGAAGATTTGGTAGTCTACTGTGATGCATCGCACACTGGCATGGGCTGTGTGCTAATGCAAAAAAGGCAAAGTGATTGCCTATGCATCACGACAGTTAAAGGTGCACGAAAGGAATTAACCACCCACGATTCGGAATTGGCTGTCGTTGTATTTGCACTAAAACTATGGAGACATTACTTGCATGGCACAAAGTGTATTATATACACAGACCAGAAAAGTCTCCAGCATCTGTTCAATCAAAAAGAATTGAACATGCGACAACCCCGATGGATGGAAACACTAAATGACTATGATTGCGAGATTCGCTACCATCCAGGCAAGGTAAACATAGTTGCCAATGCCTTAAGTCGCAAAGAACGGGTTAAACTATAAGGATTAACGCTAAGATCCTTGAGCTCAGAAACAGCTTAAGTGAGAAGCTACTAGATGCGCAGAAGCAAGCTCTATAAAGGCTAACATCCCTAATGAGGGATTACACAGAACTGTTGATCAGTTAGTGCCTGGAAAAGATGGAATCATTCGATTTAATGATAGGATCTGGGTTTCAGTCTTTGGAGGACTTAGAGATCTAATCCTCCAAGAAGCGCATAGTTCGAGATACTCAGTTCACCCGGGAGGTGACAAGATGTATCAAGACTTGAAGAAGAATTATTGGTGGATGGGTTTGAAGAAATCCATAGCCACTTATGTAGCTAAGTGTCTGATGTGTTCGCAAGTTAAGGCCGAACATCAGAAGCCGCAGGACTTCTACAACAATTGGAAATTCCCACTTGGAAATTGGAAATGGTAACTATGGACTTGATTACCAAGTTACCCAAGACCAAAAGTGGAAATGACACTATTTGGGTCATAGTGGATAGACTGACCAAGTCAGCACATTTCCTGCCAATTAAGGAAACACACAATTCAGACAGATTGGCTAAGTTATACGTGGACAAGATTGTGTCCCTACACGGTGTGCCGATATTGTATCTGACAGAGATACTAGATACACATCTCACTTTTGGAAAAGTTTCCAACAATCTTTAGGCACATGATTAAACTTTAGTACGACTTACCATCCACAGACTGATGGTCAAAGTGAGCGTACTATCCAGACACTGGAAGACATGCTTAGGGCATGTGTGATTGATTTAGGAGGAAGTTGGGATGACCACTTACCCCTAATAGAATTATCCTACAATAACAGCTATCATACTAGCATCAAGGCTGCTCCTTTCGAGGCCTTGTATGGGAGAAAATGCAGAACGCCCGTGTGTTGAGCAGAAGTTGGGGAAGCCCAACTATCAGGACCCAAGATTGTCCTGGAGACCACGGAAAAGATTGTGCAAATCCTTGATCGTCTCAAAGCTGCCAGGGATAGGCAGAAGAGCTATGCTGACAAGAGGTGTAAAATTCTTAAGTTCCAAGTAGGGGACAAGGTCATGCTAAAGGTATCACCCTGGAAAGGTGTGATACGTTTTGGAAAGAAGGGCAAGTTAAGCCCAAGATATATTGGGCTATTCGAGATAGTCGAATGTTTCGACATTGTAGCTTTAAGCTCAGGTTGCCAGAGGAGCTTAGTGGAATTCATGATGTATTCCACATATCTAACCTTAAGAAATGCCTAGCCGATGAGTCGCTAGCAATGTCGCACAAAGATGTGCAAATTGATGAAAACCTGAGGTTTGTTGAGAAACCAATTTCGATCGAGGATCGACTGGTCAAGAAGCTCCGAAGAAAGATGATACCTATAGTAAAGGTTAAGTGGGACGCTTTTAGAGGTCCCGAGTAAACATGGGAGGTTTGATCCACTATGCGACAAAAGTACCCCCATCTTTTTGAATAAAATCTCGAGGTCGAGATTTCTTTTAAGGGGGTGAGGATGTAACACCATGTAAAATCGTGTCCAATAGTATAATGACACATGTTGTATTTTAAATATAGTCTGTTAAAGACCAATAAGGACTAAAGGCTGTCAACATGCTCAAGCTGAGCCTCTCATTGACGGTCCGACGTCAACATGCATAAATAACAGCTTCTGAGTGACTGATATGTCAACATGCTTGAAATTTGGCCTCTGAGTGAAATCGGAGTCAACATGCTTATAATAAGCCTCTGAGTGATCCTTTGTGAAGTCCTAATTCTCATACATGTCATTTGTTGGACAAGAGGGTTAAAGTTTTGTAATAAGAGAAAGTTGGATGATGGAGGGACTAAAAGTGTCAACATGTTAATTTTTACCTCTTAGTGACCTTTTAACGAACCGGAGCTCGGCAATGCCGGGCATTATGCCAAGTATTGGCTACGGAGGGCTAAAGTGCCAAAAAGGTGTTTAAAAAGGTTTTAGAAGCTTTTTAAAGTTAAGGGGGGCTAAAGTGTCAAACTTTGAAACTGGCCAAGGGGCGGTCGCGGGCCGCGAGAGACCTAGCCTGGGTCTCTCGGGGCGCGAGAAGGGGTCTGCAGCAAAACGTTTTTCTTGGCTGCCACACAAAGCTCCAAAAACCATTTACTCGAAACCATGGCTTCCCAAACTTCTATGCCACGTTTTGGGACACTTGTAAGCTTCTTTTACACCCCTAAACACCTTGCTTCACCTCCTTTGAGTTCTCCAACTATAAATAGGTGATCAAGTTCATCATTCCAACTTGCACCTTTCTCATTCATTCACTCTTCTCCCTCCTCTGGAAGTTCCTAGCTAAAAGGAGCATCCAATATAGTTCTTTTACACCCTAGGTATCACTGGTAAGTGTTCCTTCCTTGTGCATTTTCGTTTATAGGCTTTTATAGCCAAAAGTTAAGCGTTTTACAGAAAACGCTTTGACTTTCGGTTAAAACCATTATGGTCCAGCCATTGTTTGAAATAAACATGGCTAAGTGATCGTAATAAGGTAGGTGTTAATCCCTAAAATTGGCACCTCCTGAAGATCACGTTTGCTAGACCAATTGACGGGTCTAAGTATGATATTAAAAATCAAACAGGCCATTTTTCGAAAAAAAAAATTGATCTTATATAGTTATGAAATCTGTTTTGACACTTTAACAAGTTAGCAAAAATTAATAGAAGATGTAAGAACATGTTCGGCTCGTCAATTTCAGTTCTAGGGTCGGTTCGCAACCGAAAGTCGCAAAGTTTGACTTCTACTTTGACTTTTGATTCTGACCCGATTTAGATTAGTTACCTACTAATCTAGAGTTTCATTATGATCATAATATAATGTAGCATAACCCTCTGAGGTTATATTACATGATCATAATCATAATCCAAGTTTATGCGCAAGTTCCATAACTATGCCATCTTTGACCAAAATATCTTTTTTTGCATAAAACAAGGTTTTAAATAATAATGAACTTGAAAGTAAGTTTCCTACTGATATAATATTATAAGTAGGATTATTTAGGATGTTAAACAAGTTATAAACTGAGTTTTCAAACAGATCCCTAAACTATGTCGATAAATGACGATTTTAGCCCATGTGGCTTATAAAATGGTTTTAATCAATTTTTTCAAGGTAAATCATTTACCTACTGATATGTTATATTAGATAACATATTTTAAAAATTTTAATATGACCTTAACACCAGTTTCATAAACATCGCTTAAAGACGTCATTTTACGACATAAGCGCCGTTTCGGCGCATAGCATGGTTTTAAACCATATTAGTGACCAAGACTTGATACCTTACTAATTATAAAACTTATTTTTAACATATTTACAGTAGGTACATGTTATAAACTAGAATCCAAATAATTTATAAACTATGTGTAAAATGACCAAAATGCCCCTTCGGTGCATAATTTGGTAATAAAAGATAATTTACACATATAATTGACTTCCTACTGATATTAATCATAAATAAATTATTTTTCCAGATACTTACGATCATAAACTTTAATTAGATTCAAGTTCCTTTTATATGGTATGAAATTACCAAAATACACTTATGAGGCATAGTTTCGTTTTAAAACCTTAACGGGCACATAAGTTAATATCCTACTGATATTTTAACTTATATAAAGTATAATGGCATATCGAACTTTTCCATGACTTATTCGGTTACCCGATATCGCTAATATGCGCATAGTTACGTATATGTAACTATTTTACAGAAATTAACCGAAACGGGTTTAACCTTGTCATTTAAATCTCAAAATCCAGAATGTTTATAGTTTATTCATATTATAAAGTCAAGGTACTTGTTGGGATTAAACTACATTCTATCCAATCATCGTTAATCTAGCGTCATACGTTTTGATCAAGTACGCTAGTCGGTCTAAGTCAATGACTTAAATAAGACCGTTAGTATTTAATTGGTTAGTTTATGCCATAATCCAGACTAGAGACTTGCCGGTAAATGCTATCTACACTAAGTAATTTTGTGTACGGCTGCGTTATGAAAAAATAAAGAAGACTAGCTCAGGTAAATACTCTCGACTTATTTCCCCTATACGGGATTGGGTTACGGTAAATTATTACCACTTGGTGGAAATGGGATCAATCGAACGCCGGTTCGGGGATAGTAAATCCGCATATTCTGTTTTAATCAGTTTTGTTTGATAACTTAAACATCGGGGGTTAACTACCTGTCCTGGATATCCTCGGCTCATTACAATGAAATGGCCACGACCTTAGCGCGGGTGTAGGCATATACCCGATAGACGTCAATTATGCATTCCTACAAGGTTGGGGGGAATTGACTCCTTCGTGAGTCCAAAGTGGTGTGTATGTTAATTGTGTCTCGGTCTCCGTACCGGGCCTTATGTATGAACAAACATGTGAATCTGTTAACAAGGTTGGACGGTTAATTCACCCAAGTTATAAAAAGATTTTGTGCTAATACGCACTTAAAACATTTTTGAAATGTTTTCAAAATGAGTCAGTTAGGTGTATTAACCAGCGAAAGCTGACGTATTTTCAAAAGACTAAACTGCAGGTACAATACGAAAATAGGCCGGAGGTACTCGGTAGTGATAGAGGATCTTGCAAATCCTAAATTTGCCCAAAGGTTTTTATATTCTTTCCATGTACAATTTATGATCTGCCTGTGATCTTCTATTACAAGCTTGTATATTATTTTTGTATTTTCGAACATTCGGTTTGTAATAGTAATTTTACTCCAAGACTTCCACTGTGTCGTGTTTAATTGACTATGATGATTATCAACTGACGTCAAGATACTTCCCACCCGGGCCCACCAGTGTATGGGTTTGGGTTGGAAATCCGAGGTGTGACAGGTGAAGATGATGAGGATGGTGATGAAGTGATAGGTTTTGATGACAAAGGGACTAGTGATGGTATCCCTTCATCATCATCATCTTCAACAACAGAAGTTCTTCTTTTGCGTTGGAATTTGATTTGAGGTGAAGGTGGCCTATAATGGAATTCTTGGTGGTGTGATAATGGCTGGGTTAAAGTGGGAAATGTGATCATGGCAGAGGTTTGATTAACTTCTGTTGGAACATCTGCTGTTCTGGTATCTGTTGGCACCTCAGCTGTACTAACATCTATTGTGGTGGAGATGATTTGTTTGGTGAGGTTTTTTTGTTTCTTTTGAGGTGGTGGTGTTGGTTTTGTTGGAGAGGATACACGTGTTGTAGGCATGGTAGTGGTTTTAGAAGAGGTGGTTATTGGCTGTCTGACATTTCTTGTTGACTTTCTTCTTTTTGAAGTGCCAACGTCTTCTTTTTCCATCTGTTTAGCCTTTTCATATTCAATGAGCTTAGCCTTGCTTTATAGTGTATCTTGCCTTTTCTGCTTTTCTTCAGCAATCTCTTCTGCTTGTTTGTTCAGGGTCTCATCAATCCCTTTTCGAACTCCAGCATCTGATGCTGTAGTAGAGTTTGGTTTGCAACAGTGGTTGTAGTAGACCTTGGCTTTTATTGCACCTTTGAGTCTAGCTGCAACTTTCTCAGTTTATCACTCTCCCCCTTTTTGGCATCATCCTCTACTTCTTCATGAAGGACTGTTGTACGGGCAGAGCCAGTGGTCTTTACCAAATTTTCTTTAATGGCCTTGATGTCAGCTTGAGTATCTTTGTATCTGGCCTCAACCATGTTTCTGATTAGCTACATGTGAGTTTCATGGTGAATGTCAGCCAAATTCCTTTGAGATATAATGATTAGTTTTACAGATTTCTATAGCTCATTGGTAATTTGTTGTGTTGATGGTTGACTTTGAGAATTTTGTATCATCTGCTTCATCATATCTTTCATGTAAGTGCTTGAAGACTCCATTGATGTCATTCTCTCTCGTCAATTCTTTGTATCTCCATTCATCACCTAATTTAATAGGATCATCTGATTCCTAACAGAGATTAGTTGTATTTGGATCATCAACAAGAGGAATCTCCATGTTATCATACCCAAATGCCCCTTTGTCTTAGTACTCGGGACTTCCAACTAGAGCAGAGGTTACAATTGTAGCCTCAACAGTTGTTGTCTTTAAGGAAGACTGATGATGTAACCACTGTCTAACTAAAACACTGACGTGTCATCAATTGTAGTCGCTGCTTCACTTAAATTACCACCAAGAGTTACTTATAACTATGGGGTGTAACCGCCTCAGCTGTTTCTAGGTTAGCAAAGAGATTTAACTCAGACTCAGTCACATGTGGAGGTGAACTCTCATGAACATGTGATTAAGAGGAACTGATTTATGTCTGAGTTCATCTCAATTCACAAAACAAAGGTGTGGTAGTAGGTGCAATTGAGGGTGATGGTTATGGAGTAGAAAGAAAATTTGCCCTAGGAGAGGGGCTTAGAAACAAAGATTCAATTGAATCACATGCTTCAAATGTGGAATCCTTGTGTTTACAACCTGTTCCTTTTGTGAGGAAGCAGGCGGAGCTTGGCTTTGAGGTGGAGATCTTTCCAATTGTTGTGAGGAAGTAACAACAGCGGTTTCAAGTGGCCTTTGTGCTACCACAAGGTTATTCTCTGGGATCTCATCTTCCAGAGGTGCCTTTTTATGAATTGTGGTTTGGTGGGCTTCTTGGTTGGTTTCTTTTTGGTTTGTTTCTAGTGTGGGTTTCACAACACCGGTTGTGGTGTCATGATCACCAGGAGCAGTAGGCTCAACAACAGAGGTTTGAGCTTGAGATCTGGACCATCCAAAATTTTCTCTCCCGCTTTGCTTTTATTTTGGAAACCTTTGACTCCATATTTTTTATTCTTGTAAAGGTTTCAGTAGTAAGACTCTTCATCTTAAAGAAAACTCCATGTTTAAAATCTTTTCCTAGAAGTTGCTTTTGTAGATAATAGCATAAAAGCCTTAGATATAAAACAAAAGCTTTATTTTTTTGAAATTTTATTATAATTTGCCATCAAGTCCATAAACAACACCTGAGATAGATTAAAATCAGATTTTATCAAAATAGCATATCCTAGAAATTGAATATTTTGTGGAATCTCATTAAATGAGGAGCTCTTTGCTGAAAGACATGTAAGTAAGGTATGGAAAAAATATCTCATTTAAGCAGGAAAGTTTGGTTTAAAAATGGTAACACCATTAACTGACCCTCATACCCACGTTCTATAAACTCAGCATGTAATTCTTGCTTGCCAAAGGAAGTTTTCCCTTCTAGGTCATTTATACCAAAAGTTGTGGAAATTGAGGATGGGGAAATTTGGACAACGGTTTCTCCGACCTAGGAAATGATATCATAAGCTTCTTTTTTTGATATTCAACTTTAGCAGTTGCCTAAACTATCGGTGGCTATCCGCATAGATTGGTGCGTTTTCAACCATGATGTCTTTGTATTTTGATGATGTGAGAACATCAATTGTTGAATGGAATGAAGTATTAGTGTCGGTTTTCTCGAACGTCGGGAGGTAGTTGTGGGGGAGTTTGATGTTGAAAGCCATGATCGGATTTGGAAGTGAGGAGTAATGAAGAAGATGAGAGTAACGGAAACTGCCTTAGAGAATTTTGAATTCGAGACGGCAAGTAAAAACTCTGTTTAGATAGAACAGTAATATATAAAGGGAAAAAGTGAATGCTGCATTGTAGCGGTTTCAAAGATCTGATGGCTAATCACATGTCCACGGTTAACCTCTAATAGATAATGGATGAAAGTTGTTAAGGAAACCGCTGCGGAGAACCAGCAGTGGTTGAGAACAGTGGTGAGTTTCCTCTATCAAAGGATAGATATCAGTGGATAGGGCAAAACAGTGGTTTAGCCCAAACAGTGGATGGGAACAGTGGACAGGATAATAGAGGTTATGTTTAGCAGTGGATATACATTTAAGCCAAACAGAGCCGTGGTTTAAAACAGACTTTTAGGATTATTGAAATTTTCAATTTTAGCTATTTTGAAGGATAGATTTTTGATTTTTTGAAAACATTTTAATGCTTTTTATTCATGAAAAACACAAATTTTGCTTTTAATCAATGTTAACCATGCGAATTATAGAGATCAAACTTTCAAAAGTAGATATATCTAAAGCTTTTGTTAGAACATCTGTTAGTTGATCCTTAGTTGGAACATGATGTAGAGAAATCAAACAATTTTCATAGTAATCCCTTACAAAGTGATATCTGATGTCAATGTGCTTGGCTGTTGAATGTGAAACTGGATTTTTAATGATGTTGAAACCATAGGAGTAGATTTTGAAGTTACACCAAAATCCAGTAATTGATTTTGAAGCCATAGGAGTTGAGCTATGCAAATTGCAGCATCGATATACTTAGCCTCAGCGGTTGATGTTGAAACTATAGCCTGCTTTTTGCTTTGCCAAGAAACTAAGCAATTGCCTAGAAATTGACAACCTCCTGATGTTGATTTCCTTGTGGCATGGCATCCAAATCACTATCGAAATAACCTAAAAGCTCCATATTCCCATTAGCAGGATACCAGATACCAAGTGTAGGAGCACCTTTTATGTATCTGAATATCCTTTTCACAGCAATAAGATTTCACTTCCTAGGTGCTGACTGGGATCTGGCACAGACACATGTAGCAAACATGATATCTGGCCTAGATGCAGTTAGGTACAATAAAGACCCAATCATGCTTCTATAAAGAGTTTGATCAACTAAGTCATCTTTGTCATCAATAGTGACCATCTTAGATGTAGCCATGGGTGTAGTACATGGTTTACAATCATTCATATCAAATTTGTTAAGTAGTTTTTTGACATAGTTACCTATATGAATATCTTGAAGACTAAGAGAGTTCACCCATAGCACTCATTTCAAACTCTCCTGTCATGAGTTCTCTAAACTTTCACACATACCATTGCATATGGATCCAAAAATGATATCATCCACATAAAGTTGGTCGATCATCAAATCCTTTCCTCTTCATTTTAAAAACTATGTTTTTATCAATTTTACCTCTTATAAAGCCTATGGAAAAGAGAAAGGTGGAAAGAGTTTCATACCAGGCTCTAAGTGCTTATTTCAAGCCATATAAAGCTTTGTTTAGCTTGTAAACATGATCTGGATAAAAAACAACTTCAAAACCAGGGGGTTGGCATACACATACCTTTTCCTTAATCTTCCCATATAAGAATGCACACTTGATATCCATTTATACACCTTGATGTTATGGTTGGCAGCAAAGGCTAAAAAAGTCTGATGGCCTCCAATCTTGCAACAGGAGCAAAAGTTTCATCATAATCAATGCCTTCTTCTTGTCTATAGCATTGAACCACAAGTTTGGCTTTGTTTTTGATAACAATGCCCCTTTCATCTTTTTTGTTCTTGAATACCCATTTAGTGCCTATGGGATATACATTCTGAGGAAATGATACAAGTTCCCATACTTGTTGTCTTTTGAATCATAGGAGATCTTCTTGTATGGCTCTACCCAACTGTTGTCTTTAGTGCCTCTTGGTACTTGACAGGTTATCTGAGTGATAGAAAACCAGCAAAAACACAAAGGTTTTGGGATTGACTTCTTGTGAGAACCCCTTCATTGATGTTGCCAATGATTTCGTTAGATGGATGGTTATTTAGTAGATTAGATCTCCCTTGTATGGAATGATGGCATTTTGAGGTGAAGGCTGCAGATGGGAATCATCTGAGCTAATATATGTTGGTAATTTTAAAGAGCAAGCATCTGTTTGAATGGAGGTGGAAGTATATGTGGAATGGGGGTAAAGATAGGTTGACTTTTGTCAACAGGTGTTTGAGTAGATGAGCTGGTAGAGGTGTGGGGATCAACAACTGTTGATCCAGCAGTGGCAGAGTTTTCACAGTTGTTAGTAACATCTGTTTCTCTGGTAGATGGAATGACATTGTATTGTGGAATCATAATGTCATATCCATAATCGTGATGTGAAGACTGTAGTGTACCTGCATTGTTAGTCTTGCTAGACACATCTTCAAATATAAATTCATCTAAATCAAACACTTCAACAAGATTTGCTGGGAATTTTAATGAAGAAAGTTCATTGAACTTTACATTCAAGGTCTCTTCCACACACCTAGTTCTTGAATTAAAAACTCTGTAGGCTTTAGCAGTTGTTGAGTATCCAAGAAAACAACCACAATCTACTTTGGCTGCAAATTTTGAAATTGAATTCTTCAAGTTTAAAATGAAACATAGGCACCCAAAGATTTTGAAATACGAGATCAGAGGTTTAATTTTGTACAGAATTTCATAAGAAGTCTTTTGATGCTTGGGTTTAATCAAAACTCTGTTTTGTATATAGCAAGCAGTGTTTACAGCCTCTATCCAAAAAGATAAGGGTAAACCTGAGTCTGCAAGTATTGTTCTATCAGCTTCAATCAAAGTTCTATTTTTTCCTTTCAACCACCCCATTTCTTGTGTATTTGGGATGGTGTATTACCTAACAATCTGTTTTGACACACAAAAATCATCTAACTCCTTATTTTTAAACTCTGTCTCATTGTCACTCCTAAAGACTTTTAATAGCAGGTCAAATTGCTTTTCAACTTGTTTACAAAATTTTGCTAATACTTGTAGTCTCATCTTTGGAGTGCATGAAGTAGGTCCATATAAACCTTGAAAAATCATCAACTATGAAAAGACAGTATCCCTTCTTTTTAAAACTCATGATTTTTATAGGGCCAAACAAGTCCATATATAGAAATTGTAGACATTGACTTGTTTTAGACCCTTCAATTGATTTGTATGAACTTTTATGTTGTTTACCTTTTAAGCTGGAAACACTATATTCATCACAGGTGAATTGTTTTGATGGAAGACCTCTTACAAGACCTTGTTTGGAGAGTGTGGTTATAGTTTTATGATTTGTGTGAGCAAGTCTTCAGTGCCATATATCTGTCTCTTTGTTAAAAGCGACTGAGAACAGACATGCATTGGACGTTGGATTATCTTTCAACATATCAATTACGTACACATTGCCACTCCTGTGAGCAATAAGTTGTGGTTTGCTCTCAGTTGTGATTTGATCAATCTTTCTAATCACTTATGGCCCAATAATCTGGCAAGTTTTCTTAGTGAAGAATGACCCATAGCCTTTGTCACTCATTTTAGATACACTAAGAATATTAAATTTCAAACTGTCAATAAAATTTACATGTTCAAACTTGAGTTTCCAAGCTTGGACAGTCCTAACCCTAACACCTTCCCTTTTGAATTGTAACCAAAGGATATGTCACCTCCTCCATGTGCCATGAAATCTTTGAGTAGGGCTCTACATCTTGTCATGTGCCTGGAGCCTCAACTATCGACATGCCATAAACTATCAAGGCAAGTAGAAGCTCCGTGCACATTAGTAAACAATTAGTTTAGGTGAGTTTCCAAAGCCAGGATGGCTTTGGATGAGGTCACAGACATTCCAGCCTCAAATCCAAGAATATGGTCAATGTTTTGAATAGATTTTGATAAATCTGTTGTGGACCATTTCCTATCAACTAATCATAACCATGAGAATGCCTGTTAACTATTGGTTTAAATGGTCTTTTGTAGACCTCATAGCCAAGTGGTACATTCTTGTAAGCAGGTTGGCCATATCCCATTGGAAATTTATTAGCTGGTGATGAATCTGTTACCTGAACCTTTCTGGGAGCAGATGTTATATTCAATTGTTTGGTAACAAATGTTTAGACAGGGACAAAAGTCTGTCTAGTCTTTTCATTTTTTAAACTCTCAACTGTTTTAGATTTATACTCATTTCTTTTGACATCAAAATTTTTGAGATAAAAACACTCTTGAGTTTTGTGGTTTGATCTACCACAAATGGTGCAATTTGGTGAATCAATGATCACACTTATTTGTTTATATCATAGGATTTTAGAAGAAAACAGTTTTTAGTGACCTAATTCTTCTTTTCACAAAAATCACAAAACAAGTTTGATATTTTCTCTCTTTTCTTCCCTTTTTTCTGTCTTTTTGTCAGCAGATGTTAACATCTGCTGGAAGATCTTTTAAGGGAATGATCTTGACTAAGGGTTGGAAAATCTATTTGCTTAAGGTTTTCAAGAATGTGACACTCATCTGACCAGGTTGGTTTGAATTGATTTTTTTAATTTCCTCGAAAGTTGAGGATCATGTTGGTCTCCCTAAAACAATTTTCTTACCATTTGGTTCAGTGACTTTAATTTCTTGACCAGCCAAGTTTGTTGGAATAATTTCAACCAACTCACAATCATTTACAACAGTGTTTTGAGAAACTTGGCCATGTTTTCTAAAACCTACACCAAATTTTACATTGGTTTTGATTTGTGATTCTTACATAAGCTCATAACCTTTCAGGATTCTACCCACTTTTCACAAGTAATTTGGGTAGATTCAAGCTCTTTTTTACAACTTTTGATATTTTTCTATTATAGTTTGGAGTTGATCCTTGATTATGCTGGACTCATGTTTGAGACTTCTGATTTTAGACTCTTTTTTAAACAGTTTTGTTTTGAACTCTTTTGCAAGTTTTTCAAATTGAATTTCATCATCCAAAATTTTGTTTCTAAGATTTTCATTCACCTCTAGTATGTTAAAAAAAGCAATAATGCATTTATTAGAACATAAGTCTTTAAGGACCTGAAGTAATACCTTAGTAGCAACCATCATGGCACAGTCGCATTCTCCTTCACAAACACTTGTTTCCCATGGGTCTAACACTGAGATCACAGTCTTCACCAACCTTCTATTCTAAAACATCTTCAGTAACATTTTCACAAACATCATTAGAATCTAACATTACCTCCTCATACTTATCCACTTAAAGTATTGTCATGCCATGAAACAAAAATCATTATGTTTCTTTTCAGTATTAGCAACTAGAGCAAAATTTTCATCCGTCAGTTCCTCGGTTAAGCTTCTCCAATCAACAAAACCTTGTGTAAAGAAGCTCTGTGAATGGTTTGTGTAACTTGTGGTGTAGGTTGCACTTGAACCTGAGGACTTGGGGCTTGAACATATTATATCTGGTAACAGTGGTTTAGACATATTGAACTGGAACAGTGGTTACAAGGTGTGCAAAAGGAGAATTGTTTTGCATATGAGAGTAGGGGTATATTGAGAATAATAAACAGTGTTTTGTGTGTTTTGAGGTCTAGAACTTGGGTGTGTGATAATTGGACCATTTGTTTGACTCCTACACTCCCTAGTAAATGACCTAACTTTTTACACTTATAGCATTTAATCTTTGACTTATCCAACCCAACTTTTAACCCTCCATGCAACCATGGGAATTTTCTACCAGTTCTTTTATAGAACTTGCTAGTCCTAACACTCAGCAATGCCAGTTGGTGTAATATGTCCATTTCTTCTAAATCAGTTTGATCAAAATGTTGAAAATCATTAAGTTCAAAGGATAAGTTGTCGAAAACTTGGTTTTCCCCATTTGCTGCAAAAGTTAGTTGGGTGAGCGAGAATCAAGAGTTGAAATTTCCACCAGATGTTATGTCAACAAAATAATCATAACTCTATTCCTTGCTACTAGTAGAGGTTTCTTCTTGACCAAAAAGTGTTCTACTACCAAAAGAATGATTATCAGCCACTATTCCTTACTTTTTTAGCTTTCTTTTCTGGTTAAGCTCTCTCTCATAAGTGAGAAGCCTACCATGAATCTGAGTCAAACTCATCTCTTTGAACCCAACAACGGTTCTAGTTACAAAGGCAATAGTGTCCCATTTTTCTGGTAGAAATGACTATTCAAAGTGTAATTTGGATATTGGACTTTTACCAACTTTAACTCAATAACGAGACAGTAAACCTTTCAGATTGTTGAGTTCATGATTCTCCTTTCACATGACAAATGTTTCATACTGTTGGTTCAAAACTTCTCTGTTATTTTCAATGACCTCTTCTGTGCCACCAAATTGTTCTTTCAGACCATCCTATAACTCCTTTGCATTATTACAGTGCAATAGGCCAGCATAGATATCATTAAGCAAAGCAATTGCTACGATACTAATTGCCTTTGCATCTTGCTCAATTTTCTGAAAATCTTGCTCGGAGTAATGCTTAAGAACTCTTTAGAACTTGAACTTTTGGGTCTTCGGCACTCTGTACCAACGGAACATGTGGTCCTAAGATAACGATTTCCAGTAACCCGTGTTTTGTTGTGCAAGTATGTGACCATCCGATGTTGCCAGATATGTACTCTGATGTAACAAGTATCGGAGGCTTGTACATGGTGCCAATGTTGTGTGGTTCTTATGGATTTTGAGACATTCTGATTGTTTACAAACATGTTTTGTTTAAAAACTTTGAACGTAAATAAACTTTTACTCTTTTTCAATACAAACAAACAAACGAATTAGAAGTGAGAGCTGACCCATTTATATCAAACTGATTGTTAAATCAAATTTGAAGGACCAAGCTTTGATACCATTTGTTAGGATCTGAGTTTGTTATTGATGTGATTGTTTAGATGAAATCAATGAAAGAAGATAATAATCAATGAAATAGTGCATCGAAATGTGTAAAACTTTAAATCACAACAATAGAAAGATTGTTTTAATTACATGCTTTGTAATATTAATCACGTATGCATGCAAATTACAAAATCCCCCTCAGCCTAAGATCACTCTAATTTGTTCGTACATAATGTGTAAAAGAAGTGATAGATAGAACAGTATAAGAACTATTCTATTTAGAGTACATTACAAACCACTGAGCATCTTTGGCTGACGTCACTATGAAAGTGACATTTAACAACCTAACAAACTCTAACCTCTGGTAGACCTAAACACTGTTACATTAAAATACAATATAAACTCTGATAATAACAACTGTTGAGATATCCTCTTGTGGGCTTTGTTAGGATCCGAGTTTGAATTATTGTGAAAGTTTAAAGATGATAATATTGAATGAAGATAAATGCATCGAAATGTAAACTTTGATTCACAACAATCGAAAGAAGTTTTCATTGACAATGCTTTTGTAATATCAATCAATATGCATGCAACTACAAACTCCCCCTCAGTCCTAAGATCACTCTAATTTGTTCGTATAATGTGTAGAAGTGATAGATAGAACAATACAGACACTATTCTATTTATAGTCCTTTACAAACTACTGAGCATCTTAGGTTGAAGTCACTATGAAAGTGACATTTAACAGACTAACAAACTGTATCCTCTGCTAGACCTAAACACTATTACATTAATTACATAATAAACTCTGTTAGTCAACAACTGCTGAGGTATCCTCTGTTGGTATTCAGCAAACCTTTGCTTCAACAGCCTTTAAGCTTCATCAGAGTTCCACTCTAGCAGACTTTAACTTCCAGAAGAGCATTGTCTGTTAACAGATCTTTGAACAATCTTTAAGTGAGAGAAAAGTTTAGAGCAGTAGACCTTATTAGTATTATTATTAAGGATTAGTTGTTAGAGAGAATTTTGGCTTTTCAATCATCTATTCTTTTGTAGGGTTCAATAGATTCAACAGTCTCCCCCTAGAACAGATGATGCCAAAAATTTTCATTATTGTTGATCTTTATTTCTCATCGGCATTTCCCTTATTGGTCCTTTGAATCATAATTCAAAGTCCAGAGAAATCATGTCATCAAAAACCCTTTGAAGTTCAAGGTTCATCAGATCTTGGATGTCAGATACATCCAGACCATATGCATCCTTCATAGTAAGCTTTTGAACTTTACCATCTGATCTAAGCAAGGTCAATTTGTGGGTGTCTAAGGATGACGTCCACTTTAGAATTTTTGGACTAGATGGTTTTTGTGGGTAAAGAGTTATTCTTGATGAGTTTGGCGAATGAGGTCTGCTAACAAGGTTTGAGATAATTTCTTTAAGCTTATCACTTGAAGCATCTGTATGGTAAAGCAATTGATTTTTGATTCTCTCTTTCCTGTTCCCTTCAAACCTCTGCTCATCATCTTCTTCTATCTACTTGTGCCTTTTTTACTTGGTTTAAGGCAAGTGTGGGTAAGACCGTGGTTGAAGTATGCTTTTTGGAGGCTTGGGTCTGTTGAGGGATTGTTGTTGGTGGATATGATGGCTTTCTTGGAACTGAAGGGTCTTTCTTTCTAAGCTCTTCAAGTCTTTTATAGGTATCAACTACCCTAGACTCTGATCATCTTGCAACAGACCTTGATGAACCATAGTTTGCAGCAACTAACTCAACTTTCATCCTTTTAATCTTCAAGGCATGATTTTGATCAACAAGTTTAGTCTTTTTCCAATCAGGTGGAGTTGGCTTGTGTAATGGATTATTGAGCATAGCCTGAATTCTATCAATTCTTCTTTAAGCTCATTTGCAGAACAATCCTTGAATTGTGCTGTTGTTGCTTTGTATGGTTTGTGTTGCACTATATGGTCAAGATAATCCAGTTTCAGTTCTTCATCAAGCTCAACATTCATAGGCCTTTCTAACATAGACTTACTCATTTCTTTGGCAAAGTCTTAAATCTTTCTTACTTTGCTCAATTCATAAGACAAAGTGCCTTGAGTAGTCCTATCATCTTTCCTTTTGCTCTTATCTTTGGCAATATTCTCAGCCTGTCTAGCCTTCAACTTTAGATATTCATCTAAATTTCTTGGCTTTCTATAACTAAAGAGAGATGGAAAGTAAAGTTTTGTATTATCCTCTACTGTGAAGAATGATTCAATTTCTTTTCGCACAACTATTAGTTCCAGAGGATATTTGGCAGCAAAAGGTATGATGGATGGTGGTTGATAAATGGTTGGAAGTGAAGTGGTTTTAGGTGAGGATTGGTGACGTAATAGGTTTTGATGACAAAGGATTGGTGATGAGATATCTTCATCATCTTCAACAACAGAAGTTTTCCTTTTGCATTGGAATTTGATTTGTGGTGAAGGTGGTCGTGTTGGAATTCTGGTGGTGTGGATAATGGCTGAGTTAAAGTTGGAAAACTGCGTTGAGAAGTCGATTTTGTAATATCTGCTGAAGCAATATCTTCTACAACATTCGTTATGATAGCATCGTGTTTGCCCAGCAGTGGTTTTAAGAGAGGTGGTTCTTGACTGTCTAACTTTTCTAGCAGACTTGCTCCTTTTTGAAGTGCCAAGATCTTCTTTTTCCATCTGCTTGGCTTGTTCTTCTTCAATGAGCTTTGTGGCTTTGACCTCTAGTGTATCTTGCCTCTTCTGCTTTCCCTCAACAATCTCTTTTACCTTTTTATTTAGGGTCTCATCAATCGCTTTTCCTAAACCGACATCTGATGCTGTAGCAGAGGTTTGAACTGGCTTTTGTTGTACCTTTGGTTTTGGTTTTGCATGTGATGAAGGCTACAACTTTCTCAATGTATCTTTCTCCCCCTTTTTGGCATCATCCTCAATTTCATCTGGAAGGATTGTAGCCGAGGTAGAGCCAATTGTCTTCAGTAAATGGTCTTTGATGGCTTTAATGTCTGCTTGTGTTTCTTTGTAACTAGCCTCAACCATATTCCTGATGAGCTTCATGTGGGTTTCATGTTGGATGACAACCAAGTTCCTTTGAGCTATGATAATTGGTTTTACAGTTTTCCATAGTTCATCGGCACTTTGTGGTGTGGAAGGCTGACTATGAGAGTTTTTTAATGTCTGCTTCATCATCTGTTTATCTCATCAATTGATGATTCCATAGATGTCACTCTATCCGTCAATTCTCTATATCTTAGTTCATCACCTAATTTAGTAGGATCATCTGAACTCCTACATGAGGTAGTTGTATTGGATCATTTATAGGAGTAAACTCTGTAGGTCCCCTAGTCCTTATGGATCTTGACAGAATCGTCTATCTAATCTAGAGTGTGGAATCCCCTAGATCAGATTTCACAGAAACAAGAACAAGAACACAAGCAATCACTTTCAAACAGTCTTCTATTGATTATCCAACACTATGTGTTTACAATCAATTCAAGACTCTCAGAAATCTCTCAGCCACTTTCTGTAGATTTCTTCCAACCAACTACTCAACTTGTCTATGTCTAACTTAAAACCTTAATGCACCACATGTATATATACTACATGTTCACATACTAGGCTTTAGACTGGGTTAGGCCATTCTCCAAGCCCATTACACCTCTAAACAAGCTAAATATAAATGCTAAGCCCAATACAAAATATCCAAAGACTAAACTATTAAACTATTAAGCTGTTGTCACTAATATGCACTAACAGACTCCCCCTTGACAATAGCTTCATAGTGTAATTTTGCCTTCAAACATCTTGTGATCTTTTGGTCTTTGGATAGCTACACACAGATTCTGACATTAACAACTCTCCCTAAGCTGATGCATACAATCACCAAATCTTCATTTTTTGTAGCTTAGTGAGCTAGCATTCTCTGGTTAAGCTCATATCACCAAATTCCTCTATATCTCCCTTTGCAATGTAGTAGAAGGATCCTACCATGCATCTGCTCACATTCTGCACTCCATTCTTAAAATGTACTTTACTTGAGTTCTGCACTTCATTTTGATAACTGCATCAATCTGTTTAGAAACACAAGCAAGTAACTCGAAAAACCATTAGTCCTTTTCTACATTAAAGATAAACCAATATTTTATCTTATCATGTAAAAACAAACAACTTATCAGATCAAACTGGGAGACTTTAAAAACAAACAATTTTTTTGTATTTTTAGATTTTCTGAAAACAAATAACTAACAAGAAAATAAACACTGTATTTTTGTGAGAATCACCGTTAAGAAGATCATATCAGCACTATCAAACTGTTTTCACACTATCTGATTATTTTATATGCAATATTCATGAAAAGCAGTTCAAGACGATTACCAGTATTGTTTATCCACTAAAACAAAATACATGAGTATTTCAAGTACCATTACCTAGTGATATGTTTAGATAATTTATACTGATATACTAGTGTGTCCCACTTCAGGACATACCCTCGCGGTCAAGGTATGCACAAAAATTCATCGTAGTAGGTGAGTATACGGAAATTCATCCTTTTGAATTACAACGTTAGATAATTGGTGATCAGGTCAGTACTTCCGTACAACAAAGAGACCAACATCCAACGAGGGTTAGGACAAATACCAAATTTTGGTACGAATAATGCAATTTTGTATATTTGAATGACTCTCTAGGAGAGCTTCTTCAAATTTTGGGATTTGGCATTTTAGCTCTTTTAAGATATCCTGGTTGTGCCTAGGTCAGCATAAATCTGGATGCAGCAGAAAGGACAACCTTGATACCCCGGATGAAATAACGATATAAAGACCTAAAACCTCAGATTTTGGCAATTTATCAACGCAAGATTTAAGATTATAAAACCATACGCCACTTATATGTTACCCACTCATACACAGTTTATTATATTTGTATCACAAAGGTAAGTTGATTATTTCATGCCTTTGCCTACTGGTACGTCATATGATGAAGCTGCCATCACACTTAAGCAATTTTCTTTTGATTTCATTGTGACAGTCTAACTTGCTGATATACTATCATTTCTTCTTTTTTCACACAGTGAAAACTCTTTTTTTTTTTAAATTTTTGAACAAACTTTAAACTTTTCTACTTACTCCCCCTAAACTCACGCACTAACTAACACTCTTTTTGGCTTAGGGAAATTTCTCCCCTAAATTTTTGTTTTTATGGGGTAAAGTTTTAAAAACGAAAATTTAAACACAAAACAAACTCCCACTTTTACCTGACAAGTAGGTTTTTCACTTTTAGTAAACATATTATATCAAAGAAGTAAATAATTCGTTACCATGGGTAACCTACTATTCACCTCAGATGATTTACAGGAATAACCACTGTTGAACACATCAACAGTCCTTCTTGGTTATCCTGCACACACTCAACAACTTAGTTAGACTGGGGGACCCAAGCCTTAAAGGTCTTGGGTCGTCCAGATTCAGCAACCACTGGAACATCAATCCAATATCCATCACACCCTACCGGTGTCTTGGATGTCTTCCAAGTTGTTAAACCAGATTTATAATTTCCACGAGATCTTTGATCGTTGGAGTTCCAATAAACTCTCGGATTTGCCGACCTTTGAAAATTATTATCTCGAAACCTTCTCCTCCCATTATCATAATCTGAACTTTGAAAAAATTTTGGATTAATTTGAACATTTGAGTTACTAAAACCCCTATATTCGTTTTTTCTTTGAAAGTTTCGATTACCAGAAGTTTGGTATCGATTTCGATATCCAAAATTTTTCCTTGTAAAACAATATGATTGTCCATTAACATAACTTGATTTATGATAAGAGTTTCTTGAACCAGCAAATCTTCTTGATATTGAAGGTTTGGTTGAAATCTCGGTTGAGTTGTCTGAAAACTTGATTTAACATTTTTATTTGAACTAACCTGATTTCCATCCTTAACCTCAACTTCAGCCTCTACTTTCTTACCCTGTTTAAAAGGACAACAACTAGCCACATGCCCTTTGTTGTGACATTTAAAACAAGATCTTTTCTTAAAAATTTTCTTTCTGTTAGATCCCTTTTTAAATGTTTTGACCGTTTCGTCTTCAGTATCCACATCCACTTTATGAGGTGTACTATTTGACCTAACTGATTCTTTCAAAGAACCTGGACTATCAGGTATGTCAACAGTTATTGGATCCACTACAGCTGGTGTAATAGGCACAAAATCTGTTAGCTCTTCTTATTTGGTAAAAAGGAGTAATCCTTATCCTCAGAAGATGGAGCTTTACAAACCCCACTCCTGTTTTATCACTACTCCTTTTCAAACTTTTCTGAATTTGAGTCCTGACTAACGAGGATTCTCCAAATTTATCTAACTTTCTATGAAGTTCAATAATTTTGGCCTGTGCACCAGCCAATTCTGTGCACTTCTCAGAAAGCTCGTTAGTCTTATCCTTCACAGTTTCACGAGCTAAATCAATGATCTGTAATAGTTCATTAACTTTGTTGGTTAAACTAATGATTTCTTGTTCATTTGAATTGAGTGTATTTAAAAAATTTGACTCCCTTTTACTCAAAAGAACATTAGACTCTTTCAGTTTTTCTAATTCAACTAACAGAATTTTGTTTTGCTCCGATAATTTGTCAACTTTACCCTGTAGTAGTGCAATTATGACAAGTATGACTTACAGATTGTAATTGTACCTGTACCTTTGCTGTAAGCTCATCTGTATCATCCATGCACACTGCAGCTTTTGCATCCTTGCTTCCATTCTCTCCTTCTCAGCTTCCTTCTTCTCTTCTATCTTAGCAGCTCCTTCTTCAATCTTCACAGCTGCAGTCTCACTCACACATGTACTTTGTCTTGAAGTACTATGATAACGTTTTTCTAAAGCTTCCCACAGCTCTCTAGATGACCCATACCTATTACAAATGTTTTTCATATCAAATGGCAAGGACATCTTTATCGCTGCTAAAGCCTTCTTCTCAGCATCATATATACGTTTCTCAGAATCTTCCATCTTCCATATGAGAGAACCATAATTCTTCAATTAACTCGACGTGTGGGAGCAATGTACCAATCGATCATACAATTCCACATCTTAGTATCTTCACTTTGAACAAATGCCTTAAACTGCTTCTTCCATTTTACATATTGTTCTGCATTTATCAGCTTTGGCCAGTTTTTAACACCCTCACTTGGATTGTTCAATTTGCCCATCTTTAACACGCAGCTAACAGTTTAAATAGATTTTGGTATACCTTATTGTAACCAAACCGTTAAAAACGTTCAGAAATTTGTCCGAAAAGTGTGATTACCAAATTGTACCTATAGACTCGTCTCCGACAATACGAATCCAATGATATATAATGTCCGATAGTGATTTTAGGAATTTTCGTGCCAGTCGGTTTGTTAAGATAGTTTACGAATCAACTTTTATGTTCGAAAACGTTTAACTCCGGTTACGTCAACTGGTTAACTTTCCACCTTTTTGTGTAAAACTCGGAACAGTACCAAATCTGGAACAGTAACTGGATTTACAATCCGAAATGATAGTCCAGAACAGTAATCCGAATTGCTAATCCAAAATGGTGATCCAGAATAGTGATCTAAGATGAAATCCATGCACTGTTCTGATCCGAAATGGAAATCCGGAATAGACAACTCTGATCCGAGATGGAATCCGTAATAGTCCTTATCTGAGATGGAATCTGGAATACACTATTTGATCCGAAATTCAATCCGAAATAGCTTCTGATCCGAATTTCAGTCCGAAATGGGATCCGAAATGGCCTTTTCTGATCCGAATTGCAAGTCGAGATCCGAAATGCAGTTTTGATCCGAAATGCAGGTTTCTGATCCGAAATTCAACTCCTCAATCTGAAATTCAAGTCTTTCAGCCCGAAATGCTAATTTTCTGATCTGAAATGCGAGATTTCTATCCGAAATGCCTGCTGTTTATCCGAAAAAGTAGTAGAAACCCTAATTCAGCCGTCACAAACTTCAACCAGCCTCCAAAAAGTCCAAAAATCTGACCTTTTCTGCTGTTATAATTCTGAACCGAGCAAAATCAAGAGCCGAATGCTCAGATACCAATTGTAGGTCCCCTAGTCCTTATGGATCTTGACAGAATTGTCTATCTAATCTAGAGTGCGGAATCCCCTAGATCAGACTTTCACAGAAACAAGAAAAGACACGAGCAATCACTTTCAAACAGTCTGCTATTGATTATCCAAACTATGTGTTTACAATCAATTCAAGACTCTCTAGAAATCTCTCAGCCACTTTCTGTAGATTTCTTCCAACCAACTACTCAACTTGTCTATGTCTAACTTAAAACCCTAATGCACCACATGTATATATACTACATGTTCACATCTAGGCTTTAGACTGGGCTAGGCCATTCTCCAAGCCCATTACACCTCTAAACAAGCTAAATATAAATGCTAAGCCCAATAAAAATATCCAAAAACTAAACTATTAAACTATTAAGCTGTTGTCACTAATATGCACCAACAAACTCCATAGTATTAGAACCAAATGCCCCTTTTTCTTGGTTCTGGGACTTCCAACCGAAACATATGTTATAATTGTAGCATTAATAGTTGTTGCCTTCAAGGAAGTCTTATGAATGTAACTACTATCTAATTGAGAAACAGTTATTTCACCAATTGTAGTAGCTACTTAACTTGAATTAGCACCAAGAGTTACTTGTAACTCATGGGGTGTAACCTCCTCAGTTGTTTCTTGGTTAGCAAAGAGATTTAACTCAGACTCAATCATATGTGGAGGTGAAGTCTCATGAACAGGTGATTGAGAGGATTTGATTTGTGTCTGAGTTATCTCAATTGCACGAAACAGAGGTATGATAGTTGGTGGAATTGGAGTGGAGAGTTATGGAGTGGGAAGCGAATTTGCCCTGGGAAAGGGACTTGATAACAAACTTTAAGTGAAATATCTGCTTCATAGTGTGGTGTCCATGTGGTTACAACTTGTTCCTTTTGTGAGGAATCAAGAGGAGTATGGCTGGGTGGAGATGTTTGTTCCAACTGCTGTGAGGAAGTAGCAGCAGTGGTTTAAGGTGACTTTTGTGTTGTCATAGGTATAACCTCTAGGATCTCATTTTCTAGAGTTACCTTTTTGGGTTTCGTTGTAGGCTTTTGATTGGAAGGTTCTTTTTGGTTTTTGTTGGTGTGGGTTTCACACCACTGGTGGTGGTGTCATGATCACCAAGAGCAGTGGGCTCAGCAACATAGGTTTGAGCTTGAGATGTGGACTCATCTAAATTTTGCTCATCCCCCTTTGCTTGTGTTTTCAAAAACTTTGACTCTTGATTTAAAATTATCGTAAAGGTTTAATTTGTTAAACTATTCATTTCAAAAACAAATCCTTGTTGAAAATCCTTTTCAAGAACTTGTTTTTGAAGATAATAACTCAAAAGTCTAGGATAGATTAGAAAAGCTATATTTTTTGATGTTGTATTAAAATTTGCCACCAAATCCATAAATAATGTCTGATATAGATTAAGATCAGATTTTGTCAAATTAACATATCCCAGATACTGAATATTTTGTGGAATCGCATTAAATGAGGTGATCTTTGCTGAAAGACATAGAAGTAGGGTATGGATAAAGAACCTTATTTAGTAGGGAATTTTGGTTTAAACATTGTAACACGGTCAATTAACCTTCATACCAACATACTATGAATTCAGTGTGCAGGTCTGTTTTAGGAAAAGAAGTGTTACCTTCTAGGTCATTCAGATCAATGTTGTGGAAATTGACGATGGGAATATTTGAACAAGGGTTTTCCCGACTTTAGAAGTTATAGCATACGGCTTTTTGTTTTGAATTTCAACTTTATCATTTTGCCAGAACTGTCAAAGAGTATCCACATTGACAGGTGCGTTTGCAAGCAGAATTGTTTTGTATTTTGACGATGTGAGAACGTTGATATTGAGTGGAAGGAAGTGTTATACTCATTTTTCTCGAAAATGGGAAGGTAGTTGTGTGGAGTTTTGATTTTCAGAGCCATGTTCGGAGATGGAAGTGAAGAAAGAAGATGATAAGAGTAATGGAAATCGTTTTGTGGAATTTTGAATTCGAAACGGCAGTAAAAAGCTCTGCTTGGATGGAAAATGGATTTATAAATGGCAAAAAGTGAATGCTGATGTGGCATCTGTTTCAAAGATCGGATGCCTAACATCTGTCCACGTGTAAACTCTATTTTGTTAATGAATGATAGTTGTTTGGAAACCTCCGCTAGAGACCAGCAGTGGTTGTGAACAGTGGATATGAACAGTAGTGATTTTACACTATCAGAGGATAGATATCAATGGATAAGGCAAAATAATGGTTTAGCCCAAGCAGTGGATGTGAACAATGGACATTAACAGAGCATACACTTTTAATAGTGGATACATTTTCTTAGCCAAACAGAGGTTTTTGAGAAACAGTGGTTAAGAACAGACTTTAGAGATTTATTGAAAAATTTTAATTTTAGCTATTTTTAAGGATGTATTTTTATTTTCTAAAAACATTGTAATGTTATTTACATATGCAGAACAAACTTTTGCTTTTAATCTATGTTTAGCATTCCAATCCTAAAGGTCAGACTTTCAAAGGTAGATGTATCTAATGCTTTGGTTAAAACATCTAGCAGTTGATCTTTAGTTGGAACATGATATAGCGAAATCAAACCTTTTTCATGGTAATCCCTCACAAAGTGATGTCTTGTCACACCCCAACCGATGGCGGAAACATCGGAGTGAGACAAACGAGATTGCTCGAGACATCATAACACTATATGCGACAATATTAAATTAGACAATCCATTTCATTTAATTTATCAAAATGTCAAGTACAACACAAATTCAAATACAATGTGAATTCAAATAGGACAAGTTCAACAAAATATAACAAGTAACTTAGCATTCTAGGTGTGTTTCTATGCCGTTCCTACTAAGTTTTCATCATTCCAACATCCTCAACCTGCAACATGTTAAAAGTATAGTTCAATACAAAAGTGTTGGCGAGTACGCAAGTTTAAATATAGCATAAGTAATAAAATCCGTTTAAACAAATCTACATGTTAAGCTAGCATGCGATCTACAAGTCATCCTCAAGTGTCATCGCAAAATAGATTAAACTTAACATGACCACAAGAATACGGGCGGTGTGTTACTCCTATAGTGCTGTACATGTTAAGGGAGGCTCGTACAAAGTTAATGACAACTAGTATCACATAAGAATGTTTCAAGTATACAAATCGGGTTTCATGCAACTATAGCATTTATGATGGATTGTTTATGTGATTGCATAAAGTATAAGTGTGATTTAGTGAGTTTTTTGATAGACTAAATTGCACCCAAAAGCGTAAAGCATAAAAAGGGCTTCGAGTGTACTCACGGTTTTGTAAAGCTTAAATCCGTGGAGTGTTTGGTTGATTCGGGAACGGAACACCGAGTTATCCTACACAAGGAAACCTAGGTGTGTCAGTATTGGAATGACAATGGAGGTTTTAGATTAGGAGTTTAAATTATGCAAAAGTATGTATGGTTGAAAGTATTTATCTAGACTTACGTTCGTTTTTGACACTATAAACCCCGTAGGGTGTTTGTGGTTTCATGGGTCATGCCCATTAGAATCGTAACGAGAGGTTAAGTCCTAGATAAAATAACCTAATTTTAGGACAAGTAACCATACGATCATTTTCAAAAGTTCAGTTATATATATAAGTATATTTACATATACATGTTATATATTATATCATCAAGTTTATCATATAAATCATAGATTTCATGGAAGTCATAAAAGTCATGCATGGAGGTAGGAAGATAATCGTCCTTTAACCTCTTTCATAAGATTCACCGATGCACAAATTGTCATGAGGACAATTCAGATGGTCATGAATGAAATAAAGGAAATTACTTCAGTAAGCTATGTATCGACCAAGTAAGCAAGCAAGGTGCGTGCATCCCGAACATGGCAATGTTTGGGGACGTGTCGTAGCCTTGTTACTCAATTGAAGGTTGAACATAGCTTAGTGGTTATACTTGGAAATCATCAAGTGTGGTGGTGGATTGAAAGTAGGATAGCCAAGGCCTCCATGTAATCACACCTTTACCAAAACACAAGCTTTGTTAAGCTTGGATGGTTCCAACACTTGTGGGTTAAAACCTTTTTTCTTAAATAGAAAGTTTAGAGGTATTTTACACCCCTTATTTGTATGAAAAACTCTATAGCTCACTAATCATCGGCTTGATTATAGGCATAAGTAACAAAAGTTGTTATGTGTAAGAAAAACTTAAAAGTTTGTCTTCCAAAACAGAATGTTTGGCTATAAAAATGATATTGTTCCACCTTGGTTTTCCATGGAAAACCTATGGTAACATCCCTAGAGGCTTTACATCATTGTGGAGGAAGAAAACATGGATAAAACATTAAACTTTTGAGGTTTCACAAAGTTAAAAACAAGCATAAAGTTTTGACACTTTTTGGACCTCAAAATGGTGAAGTTTCACCTTAGTTTGTCCAAGCAAACTTGTGAAAACCTTCCTAGAGGTTATCCAAGTGTTTTAGAAGAAGAAAAAATATGATTAGCAAAGGAAGTGAGTTAGAACTCACTTGCAAATTGAAGTAGGACATTAGTTCTGGAAGTTTGAGAGGATTTTTGAAGTGTTTGGAGGCTTGTAAAAGTGAGAAATGAATGGAAAAAGGTTGGTTTTTATAGGGAAGGGATTAGGGTTTGAGTTGGTTAGCTTTTAAGGTAATTAGGTGGTTGTTAAATTGAAACAAGAAGTATTTACTGGTATGGCAGCTTGCGGCCGCAAGCTGCCCTATTTCTTTTTTTAGTAATTAAATGTTATTATTTGATTAATTGTTGTTTTATCATATATATATATGCATGTTTGGTTGTTTGGTAAGTTATTTTTAAGTGCAAGAGTGTTGTATAACCACAAAAAGGAACTTTGTTAAGTGACATGTGTTATAACATAAACGTGAAAGATTTGCCAAAGCTTATGTATTTCGTGTTTAAATCACCAATCGTCTTGCTTGATTTGAAATGTTTAAGATTTACGAATGCACAATAAGAATTCATGAGTTAACTTGAATTTATAAATCATGTAACGAATAAGTGTACGAACATATGTATAAACATGTATAAAGGTTGCGGATTTCGTATCATGATCAATTCGATATAATCAAAGCCGTGAATTACAACAATTTGGAATGTGATACGATTACAAGGTACAGACTTCCAAAAATGGAATTACGAAACAAACTTACTAAAAAAACGGAAAGCTACAAAAAGCGAGGCGTTACATGTCTTATGTCAATGTGCTTGGTTGTTGAATGTGAAACTGGATTTTTAATGATGTTTATAGCTGCTTGACTGCCCAACATGAGAGGAGTCTTTATAGCACTTACACCAAAATCCAGCAATTGATTTTGAAGTCATAGGAGTTGAGCAGTGCAACTTGCAGCAGCAATATACTCAGCCTCAGCTGTGGATGTTGAAACTGCAGCTTGCTTTTTGCTTTGCCAAGAAACTAAGTAGTTGCCTAGAAATTGACAACCTCCTGAAGTTGACATCCTTGTGACATGGCATCGAGCAAAATCACTATCCGAGTAACCTGAAAGCTCAATATTCCCATTAGTAGGATACCAGATACCAAGTGTAGGAGCACCTTTTATATATCTGAATATCCTTTTCACAGCAATAAGATTTCACTTCCTAGGTGCTGAGTGGGATCTGGCACAGACACATGTAGCAAACATGATATCTAGCCTAGATGCAGTTAGGTACAGTAAAGACCCAATCATGCTTCTATAAAGAGTTTGATCAACCAAGTCATCTTTGTTATCAATAGTGACCAGCTTAGATGTAGCCATGGGTGTAGTACATGATTTACAATCATTCATATCAAATTTGGTAAGTAGTTCTTTGACATACTTACCTATATGAATGAAAGTACCATTTTGCAATTGCCTAACTTGAAGACCAAGAAAACATTTGAGTTCACCCATAGCACTCATTTCAAACTCTGCTGTCATGAGTTTCTAAACTCTTCACACATACCATTGCATGTGGATCCAAAAATGATGTCATCCACATATATTTGAACAAGCATCAAATTCCTGCCTCTCCATTTTAAAAAAAAACTTTATCAATTTTACCTCTTGTAAAGCCTATGGATAATAGAAAGGTGGAAAAAGTTTCATATCAGGCTCTGGGTGCTTTTTTCAAGCCATATAAAGCTTTGTTTAGCTTGTAAACATGATGTGGATAAAAAGTATCTTCAAAAAACAGGGGGTTGGCATACATATGCCTCATCTTTGATCTTGCCATATAAGAATGCACACTTAATATCCATTTGATACTCCTTGATGTTGTGCTTGGTAGCAAAGGCTAAAAACAGTCCGATGGCCTCCAGTCTTGCAACAGGAGCAAAAGTTTTATCATAATCAAGCCTTCTTCTTGTCTATATCCTTGAACCACAAGCCAAGCTTTATTTTTGACAACAATGCCACTTTCATCTATTTTGTTCTTGAAGACCCATTTTGTGCCTATTGGACATACATCCTGAGGCAATGGTACAAGTTCACATACTTGTTATCCTTTGAACTGTAGAGCTCTTCTTGCATGGCCTCTACCCAACTGTCGTCTTTTAGTGCCTCTTGGTACTTGACAAGTTGTGTAAGTGATAGAAAACCAACAAAAAGACAAATGTTTGGGAATTGACTTCTTGTGAGAACCCTTTCATTGATGTTGCCAATGATTTGGTCAGATGGATGGTTTTTAAGGTAGATTAGATCTCCCTTGTATGGAATGATGGCATTTTGAGGTGAAGGCTAGAGTTGATATCTAAGCTAACATCTGTTGGAATTTTGAAGAGCCAACATCTGATTGGAATGGAGGTGGAAGTATAGGTGGAATGGGGGTAAAGATAGGTTGACTTTTGTTCTCAGAAAATGGACTTTTATCAACAGAGATTTGATTAAATGAGCTGGCAAAGGTTTAGGAATCAACAACTGCTGATCCAGCAGTGGCAGAGTTTTCACAGTTGTTAGTAACATATGTTTCTCTGGTAGATGGAATGACATTATATTGTGGAATCACAATGTATATCCCTAATCATGATGTGAAGACTGTAGTGTACCTGCATTGTTAGTCTTGATAGATACATTTCAAATGTAATTTTATCTAAATCAAACAGTTCAGCAGGATTTGCTGGGATTTTTAATGAAGAAATTTCATTGAACTTTACATTCAAGGTCTCTCCACACACCTAGTCCTTGAATTAAAGACTCAGTAGCTTTAGAAGTGGTTGAATATCCCAGAAAATAACCACAATCTACTTTGACTGCAAATTTTGAAATTGAATCTTTTAAGTTTAAAATGAAACAGGGCAACCAAAGACTTTGAAATACGAGACTAGAGGTATAATTTTGTATAGAATTCCATAGGCAGTCTTTTGATGCCTAGGGTTAATCAAAACTCTGTTTTGTACATAGTAATGATTGTTTACAGCCTCTGCCCAAAAAGCAAGGGTAAACCTGAGTCTGCAAGCATTATTTAGCAACTTCAATCAAAGTTCTATATCTCCTTTCAACCGCCCTATTTTGTTTTGGTGTCGTTGGGAAGCTGTATTGCCTAACAATCCCTTTTGACACATAGAATTCATCCAACTCCTTATTTTTAAACTCTTTGCCACTCCTAAAGACTTTTACTGGTAGGTCAAATTGCTTTTCAACTTGTTTTACAAAATTTTGCAGAATACCTGTAGTCTCATCTTTGAAGTGCATGAAGTAAGTCCATGTAAACCTTGAAAAATCATCAACTATGAAAAGAAAGTATCTCTTCTTTTTAAAACTCATGATTTTTACAGGGACAAACAAGTCCAAATATAGAAATTGTAGACATTGACTTGTTTTGGACTCTTCAATTGATTTGTAAGAACTTTTATCTTGTTTACCATTTAAACAGAAACATAATGTTAATCACAGGTGAATTGTATTGATGGAAGACCTCTAATAAGGCCTTGTTTGGAGAGTGTTAATGATAGTTTTAAGATTTGTGTGAGCAAGTCTTCTATGCCATAGTTCTATCTCTTTGTTAGAAGCAACTGAGAACAGACATGCATTGGACATTGGCACTCATGTGAGCAATAAGTTGTGGTTTTCTCTCAGCTGTGATTTGATCAATCTTTCTAATCACTTCTGGTCCAACAATCTGACAAGTTTTCTTATTGAAGAATGACCCATAGCCTTTGTCACTCATTTGAGATACACTAAGAAGATTAAATTTCAGGCTGTCAATAAAATTTACATGTTCAAACTTGAGTTCCCAGCCTGGACATTCCTTAACCCTAACACCTTCCCTTTTGAATTGTAACCAAAAGATATGTCACCCCCTCCATGTGCCATGAAATCTTTGAGTAGGGCTCTACATCCTGTCATGTGCCTGGAGCCTCCACTATCGACATGCCATAAACTATCAAGGCAAGTAGAAGCTCTCTGCACATTAGTAAACAATTAGTTTTGGTGAATTTCCAAAGCCAGGATGGCTTTGGATGAGGTCACAGACATTCCAACCTCAAATCCAAGAATATGGTCAATGTTTTGTAGACCTCATAGCCAAGTGGTAAACTCTTGTAAGCAGGTTGGCCATATCCCCTTGGAAATTTATTAGCTGGTGGTGCATCTGTTACCTGAACCTTTCTGGGAGTAGAGGTTATATTTAATTGTTTGGTAACACATGTTGGACAGGGACAAAAATTTGTCTGGTCTTTTCATTTCTTAAACTCTCAAGTGTTTTAGATGTATACTCATTTCTTTTAATATCAAAATTTTTGAGATAAACACACTCTTGAGTTTTGTGGTTTGATCTACCACAAATGGTGCAATTTGGTGAATCAATGATCACAATTATTTTGTTTATATCATAGGATTTTAGAAGAAAGTAGTTTTTAGTGACATGATTCTTCTTTTCACAAAAGTCACAAAACTGGTTTGATATTTTCTCTCTTTTATTCACTTTTTCTGTCTTTTTGTCAGTAGATGTTGTAACACATCTAATGGAAGATCTTTTAAGGGAATGATCTTGACTTGAGGTTACTTTACACCTTCAATGGTTGAAAAATCCATTGGCTTAAAGTTGCTAAGAATGTCACACTCATCTAACCAGGTAGGTTTGAATTGATATTTTTCAATTTCCTGAAAAGTTGAGGATCCTGCTAGTCTTTCTAAAACAATTTTCTTACCATTTAATTCAGTGACTTTAATTTCTTGACCAGCCAAGTTTGTTGGAATAATTCAACCAACTCACAATCATATACATCAGTGTTTTGAGAAACTTGGCCATCTTTTCTAAAACCTACCCCAAATTTTACATTGCTTTTGATTTGTGATTCTAACATAATCTCATAACCATTACAGGATTCTACCCACTTTTACAAGTAATTTGGGTAGATTCAAGATTCTTTTACAACTTTGATATTTTTCTATCATATTTTGGAGTTGATCCTTTGTTATGTTGTACTCATGTTTGAGATTGCTAATTTCAGAATCTTTTTCAAACAGTTTTGTTTTGAACTCTTTTGCAAGTTTTTCAAACTGAATTTCATCATCCAAAATTTTGTTTCTAAGATTTTCATTCACCTCTTTTATGTTAGCAAAAGCAATAATGCATTTATTAGAACTAAGTCTTTAACGATCTTAGGTGATACCTTAGCAGTAACTATCAGGGCACAATCACATTCACCTTCAAAAACACTGGTTTCCCACAGGTCCGACACTAAGATCACAGTTTCTTCACCAGCTTTCTCTTCTGAAACATCTTCCACAACATTTTCATAAACATCATTAGAATTTAACGCTACCTCCTCAGACGCATCCCCTTCAAGTATTGTGTCTAGTGCCATGAAACAAAAATCATTATGTTTCTTTTCGGTATTAGTAACTAGAGCAAAATTTTCATCGGTTAGTTCCTCAAGAAAGCTACTCCAATCAACGAAATCTTGTGTTAGCAAAAGCAATAATGCATTTATTAGAACATAAGTCTTTAATGACCTGAGGTGATACCTTAGCAGTAACTATCAGGGCACAATCACATTCACCTTCAAAAACACTGGTTTCCCACAGGTCCGACACTAAGATCACAGTTTCTTCACCAGCTTTCTCTTCTGAAACATCTTCCACAACATTTTCATAAACATCATTAGAATTTAACGATACCTCATCAGACTCATCCCCTTCAAATATTGTGTCTAGTGCCATGAAACAAAAATCATTATGTTTCTTTTCGGTATTACAACTAGAGCAAAATTTTCATCGGTTAGTTCCTCAAGAAAGCTACTCCAATCGACAAAACCTTTGTTAGCAAAAGCAATAATGCATTTATTAGAACATAAGTCTTTAACGACCTGAGGTGATACCTTAGCAGTAACTATCAGGGCACAATCACATTCACCTTCAAAAACACTGGTTTCCCACAAGTCCGACACTAAGATCACAGTTTCTTCACCAGCTTTCTCTTCTGAAACATCTTCCACAACTATTTTCATAAACATCATTAGAATTTAACGCTACCTCCTCAGACTCATCCCCTTCAAGTATTGTGTCTAGTGCCATGAAACAAAAATCATTATGTTTCTTTTCGGTATTAGCAACTAGAGCAAAATTTTCATCGGTTAGTTCCTCAAGAAAGCTACTCCAATCAACAAAACCTTGTGTAAAGAAGCTCTGTTGACTAGTCTCTAAAGAAGCAGAGGTTTGTGTAACTTGTGGTGCAGGTTGAACTTGAAAATGAGGACCTGTGGCTTGAACATACTGCATCTGAGGAATAGTGCTTTGGACATATTGAACCAGAATAGTGGTTACATGGTGTGAAAAATAAGTAGTGTTTTGCATATGAGGAGCAGGGGTATATTGGGAATAATGGACAGTGTTTTGTGTGTTTCGAGGTCTAGGATTTGGGTACGTGATAATTGGACCATTTGTTTGACTTCTACACTCCCTAGCAAAATGACCTAACCTGTTACACTTGTAGCATTTAATCTTTGACTTATCCAACCTAATTTTTAACCCTCCATGCAACCCTTGGAATTTTCTACAAGTTCTTTTATAGAACTTGTTTGTCCTAACACTCAGCAATGCCATTTGGTGTAATATGTCCATATCTTATAAATCGGTTGGATCAAAATGTTGAAGATCATTAAGTTCAAAGGGTAAGTTGTTAGAAACCTGGTTTTCCCCATTTGCTGCAAAAGCAAAGTTGGGTGAGCAAGAATCAGAGTTAAATTCCCACTAGATGTTATGTCAATAAATGATCATAACTCTGTTCCTTGCTACTACTAGAGGTTTCTGTTGACCAAAAAGTGTTGTACTACCAAAAGAATAATCATCAGCCACTTTTCCTGACTCTTGTAGCCTACTTTTTTGTTAAGCTCTCTCTCATAAGTGAGAAGCCTAGCATGAAGCTGAGTCAAACTCATCTCTTTGAACCCAACAGCGGTTCTAGTTACAAAGGCAATAGTGTCCCATCTTTCTAGTAGAGATCATAGAAATTGACTATTCAAAGTGTAATTTGGATATTCGACTTTACCAATTTTAACTGACTAATGAGACAACTAAACTTTTCAAATTGTTGAGTTAATGACTCTCCTTTCACATGACAAAATGTTTCATACTGTTTGTTCAAAACTTCTCTGTTATTTTTAATGACCTCTTCTGTGCCACCAAATTGTTCTTTTAGAGCATTCCATAACTCCTTTGCACTGTTGCAGTGCAACATGCCAGCATAGATATCATTAGGCAAAGCAGTTGCCACAATACTAAATGCCTTTGCATCTAACTCAATATTCTGAAAATCTTGCTCAAAGTAATGTTTAGGACTCTTTGGAAATTGAACTTTTGGGTCTTCGGCACTCGGTACCATCGGAACATGTGGTCCTAAGATAACGAATTCCAGCAACCCGTGTTCAGTTGTGCAAGTATGTGACCCATCCGATGTTGCCAGATATTGTACTCTGATCTAACATGTATCGGAGGCTTGTACATCGTGCCAGTGTTGTGTGGATCTTGTGGATTTTGAGACATTCTGATTTTTTACAAACAGGTTTTGTTTAAAAACTTTGAACGTAAATAAACTTTTACTGTTTTTTCAATAGAAACGAACAAACGAATTAGCAGTGAGAGCTGACCAGTTTATATCAAATTTATTGTTAAACCAAATTTGTACGTCCAAGCTCTGATACCAATTGTTAGGATCTGAGTTTGAATTGTTGTGAAAGTTTAAAGATGGAAAGTAATGAATGAAGATAAATCAAAGATAAATGTAGTGGAAATCTAAACTTTGATTCACAATAATTGGAAGAAAGTTTTGATTGACAATGCTTTCATTATATTAATCACGTATGATGCAATTACAAACTCCCCCTCAGCCTAAGATCACTCTAATTTGTTCGTACAGAATGTGTAGAAGTGATAGATAGAACAGTATAGGCACTATTCTATTTATAGTACATTACAAACCACTGAGCATCTTAGGCTGACGTCACTTTGAAAGAGACATTTAACAGACTAACAAACTCTATCCTCTGCTAGACCTAAACACAGTTACATTAATTACATAATAAACTCTACTAGTAAAAAACTGCTGAGGAATCCTCTGCTGGTCTTCAGCAGACCTTTGCTTCAACAGACTTTAAGCTTCAACAGAGTTTCTCTCTAGCAGACTTTAGCTTCCAGCAGAGCTTTGTCTCTTAACAGATCTTGTGAACAGTTTTTAAGTGAGAGTAGAGTTTAGAGCAACAGACCTTATGAGTATTATTAGTAAGGATCAGATGTTAGAGACTATTTTGGCTTTTCAATCATCTATTCTTTTGTAGGGTTCAATAGATCAAACAGGCTTTATCCTTTGTCAGTCTTCAGTAGACTTTACTTTAACAGACTTTACCTTCATTAGAGGTTCTCATCAACAGACCTTGGATTCCAATAGATCTTAGCCGTTGATCAAATCTTGTGAACAGTCTTTAAGTCTCAGCAGAGTTTGGAGTAGCAGATCTTTATTATAAAGGATCGAATGTTAGAGATTGTTTTGGCTTTTCAATCATTTATTCTTTTATAAGGTTCAATAGATCCAACAAACTGGTCATCCCTACAGCAATCATGGAGTTCTCGTGATTCAGCTCTCTCTCTGCTGGTTGTCAATTTCACATGATTTGATGGTAGTAATTAGTTCGGTGAGAGTAACTTCATTGAGATTTGTGGTTCGCTTAATCATCAAGACATCGACATCCTAACTTTTTGGCAACGAGTTCAAAAGTTGTCGATTCATCCCAGTGTTAGTAATAGAGATACCAGCACTGATCATCTATGAGACTAGCTTGACGAACCTCCTGATTTGGTTTTCCACATTCTCCCCATAAATGTGATTGAACGAACTGAGCTGCTGGTTCAACATGTTTGTGACATCCTGGTTTTTCGGATAACTTAAACGCAATACTTGTCGAATAAATTGTATGCTATGTAGTAAACGTGTACGAGTTAGTGAATACGTAATGTGCGATTATGTGATTGTTTTAGTTAAAATAATTATGGTAGATATGTACACGAACCAAACCTTAAACTCCTTGTGACTCTAGGAGTGAACCGAGTTCTAACCCAAACCACTCTCGGCCGAGAACAAGCCCAAACCGCAAACCCATTGTGTGCAACCCAAACCTTAAACCCAAGTCTTCGGCCGCGAGATTTAAACCTTAAGCCATTCTCGGCCAAGTGTAACCCAAACCGAACCAACCCAAACATATCTCGGCCGCAAGACCAAACCCAAACCGTAACCCTTCATCTTGCGCTATATATACACACACTCATGCATGATCTTTCTCAACTCCAAAACCCTAAAAGCAAAACTGCCGTCGGTAGCCAATCGGTCATCTCTCCGATCGCAAAACAGTCCATCCCTTCCACTTGATCACCTTTTCGACCGCAAACACCCCCTTTGCACTCCCATTGATCGCGAGCAACCTCTGCCTTCATCACCTTGATCTGATCAGCCCTTGTTACACTCCATTCGGTCGCTAGATCAGCCCTTTCTTTTCTTCCGGTCGCAGCAGTCCTCGCCATCCTCCTTATCTTACGCACGGTTCGTTTACCTTGTCATTAAAAGATTAGAATTTATCATATGTTACAAGATCATATTCGGATACATGTGTTTTGATTTTGTTGTTTTCGGATTTGTATGATTGAATGAAACGGTTGTGTTGTTTTCGGATTGTTAAGGCTAGGTTGCAAGTAATGTTTGTTTGAAATCTGAAAAGTATAGGCTGAGTTTGTTTGTAAAAACTAGAGGTATGAACTAGGGTTTGCATGGATATGTTATTAGTATTGATCTATGACTAGGAAACCGGTTCACGATCGCCTAGGTTAATAATATGGACAGCTTATAATAATAATATGCTGAAACAGGTTGCTGAGTAACAGTTACAGCCGACTTCATCTGGCTGTAACTCGGTCATTAGTTGTCGAAAAACGGATTTTCTGATGACTAGAACGTAGAGATTTGAATAACGAATCTAAGGGCACTGGATTCATAATTTTCTGAAGTCGTTTGATATTTTTAAAGGGCCAAATAAGTTCAGTAACTAAAGCTGTGAAAATCCTGAAATTTTGTTAGTTGTTTATCGAGTTGGATTTTAAAATCGGTAGGGAGTTGAGTCATGAATTTTGTACAGCAACTAGGTATGGAAATTTTCGGGCAACTCCAACTGGAATTTTGTTAATTTGACGATCGGTGATTTTTAAACAAATTCTTCCGTGGACTGCAGTCAGAAAGTGATAAATCTGACTGCAGCCTAGTATATTAATATTTATGGTTAAATGGTAAAGATTTAGGACTTGGAAAATTTATATAAATTGCTACAGTATAAATGGCACCAGCTGTAAAAATATTGGAATTTTTGGAACGTTGGAACTATTTTATAAAAATCCTAGAAAACAGCTGAATTATGAGTGTTAAGCTGAAATTTGATAACTTGTGATTGTGTGCACTAAATTGTGGCATGGATTGGTTTATGTTCATGATAAGTTGTTTTGATCACTAGGTTCACACGAGGATACTTGCATGCATGTTTGAGTGTTAGATATGTTGTTTGTGTGTATCACTTTGTGCGTAAATTAAGTGTAGAATTTGTATTGGTGTGATCACACATTGACTTGAAATCAATTGGTTTGTTAGGACGCAATTAGCGGTCCCATCCTTTACAACTTCTTTTGCTACACTAACCGAGCAAATAAAGGTGAGTTCACGGCCCCTAACTTTATCCGGTTTTTAAACAACAGGGGGAGAAACATGTATACACTCTTCAAACTCAATCTCTTTACGTTATACGAATTTAACGTCACATAACTATTCGGTAACTAAGTTAATGTTAATGTAATGTTATGGTCACTAAGTAGCTATATCACTTAAGTCCTCGTCAATCTCTCGGATCGTTAGTATTGGGTTTAATAGCGGGGGAGTTATAAGTAGTACTACTGGGCCCGACAAGCCCCATCCGAGCTAGTCGCGCTAGCCGACCGGGTATGGTCAACGGGTGAATAATTCGGCCTAACTTCGCCATGGTCAGTGATAGGCCTGGCAACACGGAGGCACAACAGTCAGCTTCGATCGCGAACTCTTACGTGACATAACTTTAGGCTAGCTACCTATATATGTTAACATTGAACTTAATTACGAAACAACTATATTATCCCGGGTTGGGGATAATGGAAACAACAACTTATTATTCCGGGTTTGGAATAATGGAAACAACAACTTATTATTCCGGGTTTGGAATAATGGAACCAACATCATTATTATTCCAGGATGGGAATAATGGAACTAAATCGTTATCCCGGGTTAGGGATAACGGGGGAAAACAAACTCATAACCGAACAAACGAATTTATGAAAACCTGTGAACTCACTCATCTTTAATGTTGACACTTGTTTCTTTACATGTTTCTCAGGACGCTAGGAGCTCTAGGTGCACTCACATGCATTGAACAAGACATCTTTTATCGAGTCTCAATTACAATATTGTTTTGGGGTTTTTCATTTGTTTTGGCGTTTGTGTTGGCGCCCGCTTCACTATTTATTTTATGCTTCCGCTCAACCACTTAAACTAATGCTTCCGCTAAACTTTAGTAATTAACTAAGACAATCTAAAATCTACGACAATTGGTTAATCAAATGATTTTTGGAAAACGTATTATCAAATCATATAGAGTCGTTCGACGTACTAGTGTTTCAGATTCTGGTTTGTTCACACGCCTCGCGGTAAAACTCCGCAAGTGGAAATTGAGGGTGTGACAGATTGCTATCAGAGCCACTAGCTATAGAGAACCAGGTTTGCATTAGAAGTAGACTTAAACTATAGCTGATTTCACGACACTAGACTTAGTTTGGCACCGAACTATTATATCTTGTTATGCGATGTACCACAACTGTGTTATGTGGATTATGACTTAATAATAAGAAATGAAAACAACTCGTAACTAACTACACGACCTAACAGGCAATGTCATCATCATCATCGTCATCATCATCCGACAAACTTACGCCACCAAGAGCGCCAGGAAATGGCACCTATGGTGGAACCCTTACCATCTTATGGCATGGAGACACGCTCAGCTGCGAGGAAAAGGCTCGCTCTGGGGGAGGAGTCGTCATCACGCCCAACCATTGCTGTGCCGGTTGAACGGTTAACCCTGTAGAAGTAGGAATTGACCTACTTAGAATCATGATACATAAACAACAAGCACAGTTAGAAAGAATGCAGGAAACCATCCTAGCACAAGGATGGATGATCCGACAACTGACAGGTAAAACCGACTCGCTCGAGGAAGAGCATCATACGAGTAAGATAGCTCGTAACACCATAGCCAGGATCTGCGTGCTGAGCAGATAAGAGCCGACTGGCTCGAGGACAGAGTCCTGGAAAATAGTTGGAACATTCAGGAGCTACAGCAAAATCAAGCACCTGCACCAGCACCGGCCCCTCCAGTGCCGGTAGAGGAGGATCCGGAAGAGGATCCAGAGGAGGACCCTGAGGAGGATCCAGAGGAGGATCCGGAGGAGGACCCAGCTGTAGAAGCTGGAAATGCCGCGCAGGATGACGGCAACGACAGTGACTTGGGGGATGGAGACGTAGACGACGGACACATCTCGCTTATTTTATTTACTTTCCTCCAGTCTATTTATTTTCCCACTTGTGTTTAAATTTGAGGCTTTATAGTGAATTCATATGTTTGATTTGCACTTTGTAAGATGTTGAAAATTTCAGTTAATCAAGTATTTCTTTTGACTATTTAATATATTAAGTTGACATAACTTGATAATTATTAAAGTACAAAGTAGGATAACTATATTGGATATATAGACTTATCGGGGTGTGTTTGTGTTGTGTTTCGAAGATCTAAATGGCAACTGGACGACGTGGAAACCTTTAACTTAACGCCAGAAGAGCTAGCTGCCATGATTCAAGAGCACGTGAACGCAGCTTTAGCTGGTGCTTCAGAACCAACCGGCAGGTAACCATTATTAAATTTTCGTGTGAAAATCTAATAGTTGGGCTAGTAGGATTCCTCGCTGACTACCTATTCTCTGTCAGCAGGAGGGGGCTTTAACCCCTACAAGATGTTCCTCGACACGAAACCAAGCAAATTCTCGGGGGCAGAAGGACCCATTGGACTGGTCCGCTGGATCGAAAAATCTGAATCCGTATTTGAAATGTGCAACTGTCTAGAGGCCAACAAGGTCAAATATGAAGCCTCAACACTGGAAGATGGGGCACTGACATGGTGGAATGCACAAGTCCAAACACGTGGACTTATAGCTGCGAATGCAATGGCCTGGGCCGAGTTCAAGGCCCTAATCAAAGAAGAGTACTGTCCACGAGACAGAGTGCAACAGTTGGAGCAAGCCTTATGGAACCACAAGATGGTGGGATCGGAAATCGAAGCTTACACCGCAAAACATCATGACTTGGTATTTCTGTGTCCCGATTTGGCCAACACTGTGGAGAAAAGACTCGAGTTCTATCTTGGGGTCTGGTTCCGGAGATTCAGGGTATGGTAATGGCTAGTAACCCTGTAACTGAACATCAAGCAATCCGATTGGCTCACAAACTCACCGATAAGGCGGTGGAACAAAAGAAGTTGCCAGCACGGGGTACAACTGAAGTTGCCCCGGATAACAAGAGAAAGTTTGAAGACTCGTCTGCTCGACAGTCTTCGTCATCCCAGCCGCAAGCAGGGGAACCAGAAACGGTTCAATCATTACAACAGCCACCAGGGTCACCAAAATCAGCCCGCCAACAACAACAACCAGAACGCAAGCGGCTATGCAGGTCGAAAGCCGCAGTGCAACCGCTGTAATCTCCATCATAACGGCCCTTGTGCAGAAATCGCTGCCAACGATGTGGCAAGATGGGACATGCGGCAAAGGATTGTCGTGGGGAAATCATGTCCCGACAGAATCAAAATCAACCCCAGGGTCACAGCAGGGATTAACCGGGGATGCTATCAGTGTGGTAGTACTGCTCACTTCAGAAGAGACTGTCCACAGCTGCGTAACAACAACAATAATGGTGGAAACAACACAACCACAATCCACAACAACAATAATAACAACAACAATAATGGGAACGGTGGCACAGGAGGTGCCAAAGGTCGCGCATTTACATTGGGCCGCGGAGAGGCCAGAAACGACTCGAACGTGGTCACCGGTAAGTTTCCCCTTAATGAACATTTTGCTACTGTGCTTTTTGATACGGGTGCGGATAGGAGCTTTATATCTGAGTCTTTTAGGAGGAACCTAAATCTCACGCCTAAACCATTAGAGACCCCTTATGTTATAGAATTAGCTGATGGTAATTCTGTAGATGTGACCCATATAGTATCCGGCTGTCAACTCAAACTCGCGGGTCACACTTTTACCATTGATCTGATGACAACTACCCTGGGTAGTTTTGACGTGGTAGTCGGAATGGACTGGCTATCCGACGTCCGGGCTGAAGTTCTCTGCTTTGAAAAATCTATTCGTATTCCGCTCTCTAACGACGAAATCCTGACGGTACAAGGCGATAAGGCAAGCGCCGTCACCAACATCATCTCTTACATGCAAGCGCAGAAGTATCTTCGGAGGAAGAACTCCTTCGCTTTACTCGCACTGATTACCGAACAGCCTAAGGACGAGAAACGTATAGAAGACATCCCTGTCGTCCGTGATTTTTCCGATGTATTCCCAGAGGAATTACCTGGTCTTCCACCCCATCGACAATTGGAGTTTGAAATCGAATTGGGAACCATGCAACTCCTATCGCCAAGGCTCCATACCGCCTAGCTCCAGCCGAGCTGCAGGAGCTGTCTACCCAACTTCAGGAGCTATTAGAAAAAGGATTTATCCGACCAAGCGTTTCGCCATGGGGAGCTCCAGTCCTTTTTGTCAAGAAGAAGGACGGGACTTTCCGCATGTGCATCGACTACAGGGAACTCAACAAGGTTACTGTCAAGAACCGATACCCGTTACCTCGCATCGACGATCTCTTCGACCAACTTCAAGGGTCAAGTTACTACTCTAAGATTGATTTACGGTCCGGTTACCACCAGCTACGCGTCAGGGAGGAGGACATCGCTAAGATGGCATTTCGTACTCGGTATGGCCATTATGAGTTCTTGGTCATGCCCTTCGGTCTCACCAACGCACATGCGGTGTTCATGGACCTCATGAACCGCGTGTGTAAACCATACCTCGACAAGTTTGTCATTGTGTTCATGATGACATACTCATCTACTCCAAAAGTGAAGAAGAACATGCTGAACATCTACGATTACTACTAGGATTACTCCAACAGGAAAAGCTATATGCCAAGCTTTCGAAGTGTGATTTCTGGATTCGGGAAGTTCAGTTTCTCGGGCATATCGTGAATGAAAGGGGTATCCACGTGGACCCTGCCAAGATTGAAGCCATCAAAAACTGGGAAGCACCCAAGACACCGACGGAGATCCGCCAATTTTTGGGATTGGCTGGTTACTACAGACGTTTCATCGAGGGATTTTCAAAGATCGCACAACCGCTTACTACCCTCACCCAGAAAGGTATCAAGTATGCTTGGGGTGACAAGCAAGAAGCAGCATTTCAATTGCTGAAACAGAAACTTTGCAGTGCCCCATTCTGTCCTTGCCGGAAGGGACAGATGACTTTGTGGTATATTGTGATGCTTCCATTCAGGGATTGGGATGCGTACTCATGCAACGCGATAAGGTCATCGCGTATGCGTCGCGACAACTGAAGGTTCACGAGAAAAACTACACGACGCATGACCTGGAATTGGGAGCAGTAGTGTTTGCACTTAAGATTTGGAGACACTACTCTATGGAACGAAGTGTACAATCTTTACGGACCACAAGAGCCTCCAACACATCTTCGATCAGAAGGAGTTGAACATGCGACAGCGTCCTGGGTCGAGCTCTTGAACGATTATGAGTGTGCCATTTGGTATCACCCGGGTAAAGCTAACGTGGTAGCTGATGCCCTCAGTAGGAAGGAACACTTGAAACCTCGTCGTGTACGAGCATTACACCTCACTATCCATTCGGGGCTACCCGAACAAATACGCGACGCCCAGTTAGAAGCAGTTAAGGAGGAAAACATCAAGGCCGAATCGGTGGGAAAATGGAACGCGATTGGGAAGTAAAACCCAATGGAGCTCGGTATTTCATGAATCGCATATGGGTACCTCTCTACGGAAACCTCAGAGAGCTAGTCATGGATGAAGCTCACAAATCCTGATACTCTGTCCATCCGGGTTCGGATAAGATGTATCAAGACCTTAAAGCTGCGTATTGGTGGCCCAACATGAAAGCCGATATAGCCACCTACGTGAGCAAGTGTTTGACTTGTGCAAAAGTCAAGGTAGAGTATCAAAAGCCATCGGGGCTACTCCAACAACCTGAGATCCCAGTGTGGAAATGGGATCAGATCTCGATGGATTTCATCACTAAACTCCCGCGAACTTTGGGTGGTTGCGATACCATCTGGGTAATTGTGGATCGTTTAACTAAGTCTGCACACTTCCTAGCTATTAAAGAAACAGATAAGATGGAGAAGTTGACTCGCATCTACATTAAGGAAGTAGTTTCTCGGCACGGAGTGCCAACATCCATCATCTCAGACAGAGATGCTCGCTTCACGTCCAACTTCTGGCAGTCACTCCAGAAAGCGTTGGGAACACGCTTGGATATGAGCACAGCCTATCACCCTCAGACTGATGGTCAAAGCGAAAGGACCATACAGACCTTGGAAGACATGCTTAGAGCATGCGTAGTAGACTTCGGAAATAGTTGGGAAATTCACCTGCCTTTAGTGGAATTCTCATATAACAACAGTTATCATACGAGTATTTCGGCAGCACCGTTTGAGGCACTATACGGTCGTAAATGTAGATCACCGGTCTGTTGGGTAGAAGTCGGTGACAGTCAACTCACAGGCCCTGAGTTAATACTTGAGGCTACTTAAAAGATTGTACAAATCAGAAACCGCATGGCGGCGGCACGTGATCGACAAAAAAGCTACGTTGATCAACGACGCAAACCGCTCGAATTTCAAGTAGGCGACCGCGTCCTACTAAAGGTGTCACCCTGGAAGGGTGTAATCCACTTTGGAAAACGGGGCAAACTAAACCCACGGTACGTAGGCCCGTTTGTAATCATGAAACGTATCGGACCCGAAGCTTATCAATTAGACCTTCCTGCCGAACTCAGTGGAGTTCACAACGTTTTTCACGTATCAAATCTGAAGAAGTGTCTATCAGACGAAACTCTGGTCATTCCATTGGATGAGATCCAAGTGGATGAACAACTACACTTCATGGAACAGCCTATCGAGATCATGGATCGTGAGATCAAGACTCGAAGGCACAGCAAGATTCCGATCGTAAAGGTTCGTTGGGACTCTAAGCGTGGACCGGAGTTCACGTGCGAAAGAGAGGACCAAATGAAAAGCAAATACCCACACCTCTTCGCAACTGAGCAACAAACTAATGATACCAGTAACTAAATTTTCGGGACGAAAATTCTTTCAACATGGGGATGATGTGACAACCTGGAAATTTCTCATACTTTTGCGTACTATTGTTAACTAAGTCCTTGTGCATGGCACTTGGGAATCTTTGTGCATGGCACTTGGGAACTTCTTGTAACTTCGCGTACTATCATAAACGAAGTAACACTTTGTGCGTGGCACTCTAAACATGTACGCTACATTCTAAACCGCGTTTACTCAATTTTCGGGACAAAAATTCTTTCAACATGGGGATAATGTGACATCCCGGTTTTTCGGATAACTTAAACGCAATACTTGTCGAATAAATTGTATGCTATGTAGTAAACGTGTACGAGTTAGTGAATACGTAATGTGCGATTATGTGATTGTTTTAGTTATAAAATAATTATGGTAGATATGTACATGAACCAAACCTTAAACTCCTTGTGACTCTAGGAGTGAACCGAGTTCTAACCCAAACCACTCTCGGCCGAGAACAAGCCCAAACCGCAAACCCATTGTGTGCAACCCCCAAACCTTAAACCCAAGTCTTCGGCCGCGAGATTTAAACCTTAAACCTTAAGCCATTCTCGGCCAAGTGCAACCCAAACCGAACCAACCCAAACATATCTCGGCCGCAAGACCAAACCCAAACCGTAACCCTTCATCTTGCGCTATATATACACACACTCATGCATGATCTTTCTCAACTCCAAAACCCTAAAAGCAAAACTGCCGTCGGTAGCCAATCGGTCATCTCTCCGATCGCAAAACAATCCATCCCTTCCACTTGATCACCTTTTCGACCGCAAACACCCCCTTTGCACTCCCATTGATCGCGACCAACCTCTGCCTTCATCACCTTGATCTGATCAGCCCTTGTTACACTCCATTCGGTCGCGAGATCATTCCTTTCTTTTCTTCCGGTCGCAGCAGCCCTCGCCATCCTCCTTATCTTACGCACGGTTCGTTTACCTTGTCATTAAAAGATTAGAATTTATCATATGTTACAAGATCATATTCGGATACATGTGTTTTGATTTTGTTGTTTTCGGATTTGTATGATTGAATGAAACTGTTGTGTTGTTTTCGGATTGTTAAGTCTAGGTTGCAAGTAATGTTTGTTTGAAATCTGAAAAGTATAGGCTGAGTTTGTTTGTAAAAACTAGAGGTATGAACTAGGGTTTGCATGGATATGTTATTAGTATTGATCTATGACTAGGAAACCGGTTCACGATCGCCTAGGTTAATAATATGGACGGCTTATAATAATAATATGCTGAAACAGGTTGCTGAGTAATAGTTACAGCCGACTTCATCTGGCTGTAACTCGGTCATTAGTTGTCGAAAAACGGATTTTCTGATGACTAGAACGTAGAGATTTGAATAACGAATCTAAGGGCGCTGGATTCATAATTTTCTGAAGTCGTTTGATATTTTTAAAGGGCCAAATAAGTTCAGTAACTAAAGCTGTGAAAATCCTGAAATTTTGTTAGTTGTTTATCGAGTTGGATTTTAAAATCGGTAGGTATGGAAATTTCCGGGCAACTCCAACTGGAATTTTGTTAATTTGACGATCGGTGATTTTTAAACAAATTCTTCCGTGGACTGCAGTCAGAAAGTGATAAATCTGACTGCAGCCTAGTATATTAATATTTATGGTTAAATGGTAAAGATTTAGGACTTGGAAAATTTATATAAATTTCTACAGTATAAATGGCACCAGCTGTAAAAATATTGGAATTTTTGGAACGTTGGAACTATTTTATAAAAATCCTAGAAAACAGCTGAATTATGAGTGTTAAGCTGAAATTTGATAACTTGTGATTGTGTGCACCAAATTGTGGCATGGATTGGTTTATGTTCATGATAAGTTGTTTTGATCACTAGGTTCACATGAGGATACTTGCATGCATGTTTGAGTGTTAGATATGTTGTTTGTGTGTATCACTTTGTGCGTAAATTAAGTGTAGAATTTGTATTGGTGTGATCACACACTGACTTGAAATCAATTGGTTTGTTAGGACGCAATTAGTGGTCCCATCCTTTACAACTTCTTTTGCTACACTAACCGAGCAAATAAAGGTGAGTTCACGGCCCCTAACTTTATCCGGTTTTTAAACAACAGGGGAGAAACATGTATACACTCTTCAAACTCAATCTCTTTACGTTATACGAATTTAACGTCACATAACTATTCGGTAACTAAGTTAATGTTAATGTAATGTTATGGTCACTAAGTAGCTATATCACTTAAGTCCTCGTCAATCTCTCGGATCGTTAGTATTGGGTTTAATAGCGGGGGAGTTATAAGTAGTACTACTGGGCCCGACAAGCCCCATCCGAGCTAGCCGCGCTAGCCGACCGGGTATGGTCAACGGGTGAATAATTCGGCCTAACTTCGCCATGGTCAGTGATAGGCCTGGCAACACGGAGGCACAACAGTCAGCTTCGATCGCGAACTCTTACGTGACATAACTTTAGGCTAGCTACCTATATATGTTAACATTGAACTTAATTACGAAACAACTATATTATCCCGGGTTGGGGATAATGGAAACAACAACTTATTATTCCGGGTTTGGAATAATGGGAACAACAACTTATTATTCTGGGTTTGGAATAATGGAACCAACATCATTATTATTCCAGGATGGGAATAATGGAACTAAATCGTTATCCCGGGTTAGGGATAACGGGGGAAAACAAACTCATAACCGAACAAACGAATTTATGAAAACCTGTGAACTCACTCATCTTTAATGTTGACACTTGTTTCTTTACATGTTTCTCAGGACGCTAGGAGCTCTAGGTGCACTCACATGCATTGAACAAGACATCTTTTATCGAGTCTCAATTACAAATATTGTTTTGGGGTTTTTCATTTGTTTTGGGGTTTGTGTTGGCGCCCGCTTCGCTATTTATTTTATGCTTCCGCTCAACCACTTAAACTAATGCTTCCGCTAAACTTTAGTAATTAACTAAGACAATCTAAAATCTACGACAATTGGTTAATCAAATGATTTTTGGAAAACGTATTATCAAATCATATAGAGTCGTTCGACGTACTAGTGTTTCAGATTCTGGTTTGTTCACACGCCTCGCGGTAAAACTCCGCAAGTGGAAATTGAGGGTGTGACAATGTTTACCCTGCTAGCCTTCATGTATGTGTTTCCTTCATACATATTTTTGAGCACATCCCAGACCTCTTTTGCATTTGTGCAGCTTCTGACAACAATAGAGATGTATTGACCGAGAGCCATAGTAAGATTCACCATTGTTTTATCGTCTTCGTCGTTGATTCTTTGATCATCGTCCGTCCATAGATTATCAGGGTTCGGAATCTGGGTAAGAGGATCATCTTCAGTTGCATACATAATGGTGCGAGGACCATTACGAATACACCTCAAGACTCTGGGCTCCTTAGCCTTGCAGTATTGCTCAAAACGCCAGGTCCACTCACAATAATTATCTCCATACAAGAACCTCGGAATTTTGGTAGACATTCCGATAATCTAATCTAGTTCCTGATACATACCAAAGTCTGAGACTGAATAGCAGCTAAGGTAGCGTTGGCGAGATCCACAACAGTTAAAACACCGTTCGGGTTCATCATTTTTAGCTTTACCGAATAGAAATTAATTAAAGTTTTTATTTAAAAAGTGATGAGTTCAATCCAAAATGGTCAACAAAAAAAGTCAACTCTAAACAGTGATTTCGAACAGTAACTCATTTGGAATAGTAACTCGATTCGAAATGGTTTGGTAATGATCCGAGTTACTATGACGATGATCCGAGATGCATATGGGTTCGAAGCGCACGTTTTCTTATCCGAGATGGGTTCGAAGCGCACGTGTTCTTATCCGAGATGGGTTCGAAGTGCAAGTGTTCTTATCCGAGATGGTTCGGTTTCAGAACATGATCTGAGATGGTTCGAGATGGGTCTGAGTCTTCAAGAGATGATCCGAGATGGGTTCGAGATGGAATTAATCAATCTAAGATAGGTTCGAATCTTCAAAGCAGATGATCTGAGTTGGTCCGAGATGATCCGAGTCTTCAAACAGATGATTTAAAATGCAACCGAGACACCCAAAATTTTCCGAAACAGAAGTAGATGCAGTCCAAAACAATGTGATATCAGATCTAAGCCAGGAAACAGGTTCAAACAGGCTCTGATACCAATTGTAAGTCCCGAAAACTGGATCTACAATATCACACGAAGCTTGTTTGGTGGCAGAATCACACAAACAAGCTATGACAAGATAGAAGAGATAAGATGAAATGGATAAAGATCAACTTCCATACAAATCTTGCAATTTGTCTAATACAAGTATGAGAAACCACCAAAAGGGCACTAACCCTAATACATCATTATCTATTTATACTAGAGGCTTAGTGCACCATTAACCTAAGCCCTTAGGCCCAAAACTACAAGCTAGCCTCAAACCACTATTATGACTAATTCATAAACCTAACAAGGCCTAACAGTATAGTTCTTAAAAAGTTCTGGATCAGCTAGAGGAGGATGAGGTGAGGATCCTTTATCGCTTTTCTTTTCTTTTTGGGTGGAGATTTTGATGACACTGAATCGTTTGGATCAACGACTAAATTATCAACAAAGGCATCTAATTATGACAACGGGCCTTATCGACTATGTCATCTAAGACGTTCTCAACTTTTTCTCTCTTTTCTCCATTTCCCTAACTGCATGAAGATTTTTCATTCACTCAATCTCTTCAGTGGTTCTTTCGGCCTTTATACCATCACCCATAAACCCTTCGGGGTCTTTGTTGCCCTTTTATTTTCTTAGAACACCCTTTCTCAGCTATTTTCTTCCCTCGTGCTTTGCTTTTCGTTGCTTCTTCAGGGTCCTCTTGAGCTTCTTGTTCTAGATGGGTCCTCTTCTTTCCTTTAGCTGCTTGAACACATTTTTTGCCCTTTTATTAGCTTTAGGAATGATAGGATATCTTTCTTTACGTACATTCACTTGAAAAACATCACTTAATTGTCAACCGGTGGGAAGACTGAACTTGTATGTATCTCCATCATTGGGAATTTTAGGGTGTTGGTCATTGATAAGAATCTACACAAAAGTTGGGTACATGGCCCATCTTGTCTTCTTGTTGTTAGCATTGTTATATCTTGATGATTATACTGATTATAATGTTAAACTTTATCAATAGGACGCATGAGAATCACGTATGACGTTCGTTTTTGCAGGTTAGATATGCATAGGCCTATATAAGTTAATTAGGGTTTTGTCTTCGGGTTGGATCTTACTAATTTGATAGTTTAGATGATGTATGGTGATGATAAACTACTATAAATAAACGTTATGGGTCGTTGGGTGCATTACTTATTCGGTTGGGGAGGTCGGATACCGAAATCAGAATTTGTCCGACAATTATAGCCGACTTTAATTGTCTATAACCAGTTCATAATGTAATGAAAACTAGATTTTCTTCAGTCTACAACGTGGTATTTTGAAATACGCTTCTAAGGGCGCTAGAATCATAATATTTGGATATCGTTTGCCATTTTAAACAGTAGTCAAAGCTGGATTTTTATGCAGATTTTACATGTTATGTTTTAAGTCATAACTTGGGGAATATTCAGATTTAGACCATGAAATTTATACTGTAGTTAGCCTTAGGTGTTTGCGCGAACCTCCAACCGGAATTACGTTAATCGAATAACCGATAATTTTTAAATGAATTTTCCGAGCGCTGCAGTCAGAAAGTGACGGATCTAATTGCTGCTTAGTACCCCTCCGAGGGCACACTAGATATAAAGATCGTAATTTTTGCATCCTCATAAGTGTGTTAAACGAGCTTCCCAAAACAACCTATTTTTAGTGTATTTAGTTATGTATTATTATAATTTATAAAGTGACGAATCTGCTACTGTTAGTGTCCACACGTGCTTAATGAGTGTATAACTAATGAAAGACATGTCGTAGGGTACATTATGAACATATGCTTGAAAACTACTCGGTAATGTGTTGTGACAACTTGTACACAGGTTAATTGCTAGATACGTGTAGGATTTGAGTGAATTACATAAACGACCCCTGATATTCTTGGTAACCATAATAGGACGTGGTTAACCATAGTATCTTGCATAACTTAATCTGCTGAGCTAATCTAAGGTGAGTTCACACATTTACTAAAAGCATGCAATCCTAGGTATTGGGAACCACATTATCCCTAGATTGGGACCGCCTAGTATTCATGGATTGGAACACTACTAACAAATACTGCAATTTATATTTCATGTCTTTAGCGGACTAAACGAACTCTATCTGAAAGTGTCCACGCGTTATACCGATTAGTTGTCGGGTGTGGTAAACGGGGTATACTTGATACCGCTATTAGGTTCGACAAACCTCACACCGTGCTGGGAGCCGGGCGTGAACTATAGACCTTGACACCTTTTAATGATGATAGACATTGATGGGTTAGCTATCCATGACATGTCTTATAAAACTAAAGTATTTAAACGAACTTATTTTTGTTACAGCACTGAAAACTGTGAATTCGCCAACCTTGGTTGACACGCTTGTGCATGTTTTGCATGTTGTTAGGTACAGCTCAGGAGCTGGCACTATGGGAGTGTCGAGATTGTGATGAACTATTTGTTTGGGATTTATTAAACAATTTTGGTTTTAACTATTGCCTGGATTTTTAAACTATTTGCTTCCGCTGTCGAATTGAACTTTTTTTAGACTTTTAAAACTTAATCACTAATCATGTTACTTATGATGAATTTTATGTACTTTAATAATTGTTCAAATGATTAGTTCCTTGATCCTGGTCAGTCGCACGCCTCGCGGTAAACTCCGCATGTGGAATTTGAGGGTGTGACGGATTGGTATCAGAGGCATTGGTTATAGTGAACTTGGTTTAAAACTATTTGATAAAACCATACTATAACCTCTTCTTTACTAAGCAATCCGCAATGATACTACACTCCAAAGTGCAAGTCCCGACATTTTTATTTCATAATTCATGTATGTGCCTACTTGTTACTTATTTATACATTGTATCGCAAATATGTCTAGTTGCCAAGACCCTAACGGTAAGAGACCAGTTGACCCCACCTCATCTCCTTATAAACCTAGATCATTCCATGGCGCGAGGAAAATCGTACATGAGAAGCGTCGCCTACTAATTCCCGATCTTGGTGAGTCTTTAGAGAGTCCTAGCAAGAAACCTCACGAGCTGACTCTCGAAGAGGCGCTAAGGGAAATCCAGCTGCTTAAGGAAAATCAGGCATTCATGACTTGACAACACAACAACCTGGTCGAATATTCAAGGAAGACGAAGCAGATGTGGTTAGTGCATGCGCTATGCTACAGACCATAACCCGACTGGATTCTGGCTGTGGATGAGGCTTACCGAGGCGCTGAACAATGCCACAGAACCTGAGGAACCCATGGTAGATACGGAGATCGATTCGTAAGTGGAGCCTGAGGAAGATCCAGAGGAGGCGTCAGAGGACAGTGATGAAGAAGGATCAGTGATCTCTTTCGCCGGTGATGACAATTGACATCATCGTCTATCGTTTTTGCATTTCGTTTCCTATCTATTTGACTTAGATGAGGACGGTTGTTCCTCATTCAACAATTGATATTGAATTTAATATTTGATTTAGAACTTATTTGTGGAGCTGGCAAATGATTCTGATGAAAATTTTTATTCAGATATTATGCATTGTGGTTAATTCTTATTTTATATGTCATATGATGAATATAAAGACAATGAACGGACGTGGCGGAGGACGCAGTGGAGCCAACTTGACTTAGGCTCAGATTCAGGATTTGATCAATGCACTGGTTGCCGAAGCTTTGGCAGCACATCCGGGAACAATTCGCTTTGTATCACTCTAGAATGTTTGAATCCCATCTCTCTGTTATGCTAACTCTCCTAGTTTGATCCGCTTTGCTTTTACGCGATAGGTCCACCTGTTTAACCCTGAGCCTGTATCTTTAAGACATTTATGGATTGCAAACCCTGTTTCTTCAACGACACTGAAGGAGTAGTGGGTCTTTTACACTGGATTATGAAGGTAGAATCTATTTTTAAGATGTGTGACTGCCCTGTCAATAATCGAGTCAAGTATGCAACTGGTACCTTAAAAGGGAATGCACTATCCTGGTGGAATGCGTAGGTAGAGATGCTTGGATTAGTGGCTGCCAACACTACTCCATGGAATTACTTCAAGGATCTACTGAAAGAGGAATATTGCCATAGAGACGATATACAGAAACTTGAGGTGAAGTATTACAACCTTAAGATGGTCGATTCTGAAATCGAAGCCTATACTAACAGGTCCAATGATTTGGCTGCTCTTTACCCTAATATGTCTGAATCAGCTTCCAAACGAATCAAGCTTTATCTCAAAGGTTTAGCCCCTGAAATTCAAAGCTTGGTGACCTCGGCTAATCCACCCACGATTCAACTGGTCATCAAGCTAGCTCACAGACTCATGAACCAAGTGGTCGAGCAAGGAAAGTTACCCAAACGAAACACCTCTGTCCCCGACACTCCGACTAACAATAAGCGCAAATCGGATGGATATCAAGGCAAGGATTCTAGCTCCACTCAACCCTAATCACAACAAAGAAAGTTTGAAAACAGCAGATGCCCTAGTCAGTAGTCTTCGGCCAATCAGAGTCAAAATGGTTATCAAGGGAATAATCCAAAATATGATAAGTACAATCTGCATCACTTTGGGCAACGTGAGAAGAACCGCTGTCAGCGGTGTGGTAAGCTGGGGCATGCAAGAAAGGATTGTAGAAGCCAGTACATGGCAAGGCAGAATCAGCAACAAAAGTCATCGCACCATAGTCAAAGGCCACATCAACAACAGTAGGGAAACGGGAAGGGATATTACTAGTGTGGAGCTGAAGGGCATTTCAGGAAGGATTGTCCTCAAGTGAGCCATAACCACAACAACAACGGCACCGGGAACAACAACAACAACAATGGCGGGAATGGTGCGAAGGGTCGAGCCATTGTGATTGGCTCAGGTGAAGCAAGGAACGATCCTAATGTAGTGACGGGTACATTCCTACTTGACGACTACTTTGTTTCTATACTTTTTGATTCTGGAGCCGATTTTAGTTACGTGTCCCTAAGTGTTAGTAAGATGCTTAAGGCTCCTCCAACCCCTTTGAACTACAAACACGTTGTCAAGCTACCCAGCGGTAAAAACATTAAGGCTACTCATATTATCAATGGATGTAAGCTTGTGTTATCCGGCCATAGTTTTGTTATCAACCTCATCCCTGTTGTTCTGGGAAGTTTCGACATTGTCATCGGAATAGATTGGTTATCCCATCATAGAGCCAAAATACTTTGTCAAGAGAAGATTGTATGCATTCCCCGTTCAGTCGGCAAACCTCTTGTTATCCCATCGAGGCTACTCACATTATCATCGGCTGTAAGCTTGTGTTATCCTGTTAGAGTTTTGTTATCGACCTCATCCCTGTTGTTCTGGGAAGTTTCGACATTGTCAGCGGAATGGATTAGTTATCCCATCATAGATCCGAAATACTTTGTCAAGAGAAAATTGTCCGCATTCCCCGTTCAGTCGGCGAACCTCTTGATATTAGAGGCGAAAGGGGTGGTGTTGTGATGGGTACCATTTCATTTTTGAAGGCTCGGAAGTGTTTGCGAAAGGGGCATACCGCTATTCTAGCTCTCGTCACTGATGTTCAAACTGAAGAGAAACCGATTGAGGATATTCCCATTTTTTGCAACTTTTCTGAAATCTTTCCTGAAGAACTACTCGGTCTCCCACCTCATCGTCAAGTCGAATTCCAAACTGAGTTAACCCTTGGAGCAACACCTATAGCTCAAGCACCCTACAGACTGGCACCTACCGAATTAGAAGAGTTATCAACACAATTGCAAGAGCTCCTGCATAAAGGTTTATCCGGCCCATCTCATCACCTTGGGGAGCCCCCATACTTTGTGTCAAGAAGGATGGTACTTTTCGTATGTGCATAAACTACCGTGAACTCAACAAAGTGACTATCAAGAATCTTTATCCACTTTCGCGCATTGATGATCTATTCGACCAGTTGCAATGGTCAAGTTTTTACTCCAAGATTAATATGAGATCGGGCTACCATCAGTTGAGAGTTCGAGATGAAGACATCTCCAAAAAAGCATTCAGCGCTTGATATGGCCATTACGAGTTCCTCGTTATGCCATTTAGGTTAACGAATGCACTCGCAATTTTTATGGATCTTATGAACCAAGTGAGCAAGCCGTACCTTGACAAGTTCATGATCATTTTCATTGACGACATCCTAATCTACTCTAAAAGCCAGGAGGAACACGAGCAACACCTACATCTTATTTTGGAACTATTGCGGAATGAACAACTTTATGCTAAACTCTCGAAATGCGACATTTGGCTTCGTGAAGTCCATTTCCTCGGTCACGTGGTCAATGAAGTTGGGATTCATGTTGATCCATCCAAATTTGACTCCATCAAGAATTCGCCTGTGCCTAAAACTCCAACTGAAATCCGCCAATTCCTTGTCCTGGCGGGTTACTACCATAGATTCATTGGAGGATTCTCAAAGATCGCACAACTCTTACTACTTTAACTCAAAAGGGTATCACCTATAAGTGGGGTGATGCTCAGGAATCCGTGTTTCAGCATTGAAAAAAGCTCTGTAGTGTACCTATTCTATCTCTACTAAAAGGCACCGATGATTTCGTTGTCTACTACAACACATCCATTCAAGGACTCGGTTGCGTGTTGATGCAACGCGAGAAGGTCATTGCTTACGCGTCTCGACAACTCAAGGTTCATGAAAGAACTACACTACCCACAACCTGGAGCTGGGAGCTGTAGTCTTTGCACTCAAGATACGAAGACACTACTTGTACGATACTAAGTGCACGATATACACCTACCACAAGAGTCTCCATCACATACTCGACAAAAGGTGTTGAACATGCAACAATGCCGATGGGTTGAACTTCTAAATGATTATGAGTGCGCTATCAAATATCATACGTGAAAGGCTAATGTGGTAGCCACCGCCCTCAATAAAAAAGAAACCCAACCCAAGCGATTTCGAGCCTTGTAACTTACCATTCATTCTAACATTCCATATCAGATCCGTGTTGCACAAGCCTAAGCATTGGAGGAGGAAAACCTTCAAGCTGAGTCCATGCGGGCATGGAAAAATGACTTGAAACCAAATCTAATGGTATTCACTATTTCATGGAGCAGATATGGGTCCCACTACATGGGAAGTTGAGGGATTTCGTTATGGATGAAGCTCAAAAATCTCACTATTCTGTTCACCCTGGTTCTGATAAGATGTGTCATGACCTAAAAACCCTGTACTAGTGGCCGAATATGAAAGCTAACATAGCCACCTACGTGAACAAATGTTTGACCTATGCTAGGGTAAAGATAGAATATCAAATGCCATCAGGGTTACTACAACAACCGGAACTACTAATGTCGAAATGGGAGCAAATTTCCATGGATTTCATTACCAGTCTACCCAGAACTCAAAGCGGGAACAACACTATTTGGGTGATCGAAGACCGCCTAACCAAGTCGGCTCACTTCCTCGCGACCAAAGAAACCGATAAGTTTTCCAAGCTTGCCACCATATACTTGAAGGAAGTAGTTGCTAGGCACAGAGTGCCGATTTCCATTAGTTCTGATCGTCATCCATGTTTCGTGTCCGCTCTAGGCAAGCTATACACAAATAATTCGGCTCACGTCTAGACATGAGCATAGCCTATCACCCACAAACAGATGGTAAAACCGAGCGCACCATTTAAACCCTTGAAGACATGCTGCGAGCATGTGTCATTGATTTTGGTAATGGTTAGGAAAGACCCTTACCTTTGGTGGAATTCTCTTATAACAATAGCTACCATGCTAGTATTCAGGCCACTCTGTTTGAAGCCTTGTACGGACGGAAATGTCGATCACCTCTTTGCTAGGTTGAAGTTGAGATAGTCAAATCACTAGCCCTTAACTCGTACTCGAAACCTCAGAAAAGGTTGCTCAAACCAGAAACCAGATGGCGACAGCTCATGACCACCAAAAAATCTACACTAATAGGCGTAGAAAACCGTTGGCATTCCAAGTTGGTGATAGGGTCTTGTTAAAAGTCTTACCTTGGAAGGGTGTTATTCGTTCTGGTAAACGAGGCAAACTCAATCAATGTTATGTTGGACCATTTGAGATTACGAAAGAATTGTAAATGCATATAGACTAAAGTTATCTGAAGAGCTCAGTGATGTGCACAATGTCTTTCATGTATCTAATTTTAAAGAAGAGCCTTCTGATTACACACTCGTAATTCTATTCAAAGAGCTCAAGATTGACGATCAGCTCCGTTTCATTGAGGAACCAGTTAAAATCATGGATCAGGAGATCAAAACACTCAGCCGCAGCAAGATTCCAATTATTCGAGTTTGTTGGAACTCAAAACGTGGCCTAGAGTTTACTTGGGAATGGGAAGATCAAATGATGCGCAAATACCCTCAGCTGTTCAAGAATAATTCATCCATCTCTAAAGCTACTACTTAATTTCGGGATGAAATTCCAAATCAACTTGGGATGATGTGACACCTCGCGAAAACACTCAACTACACTAGCTTCTTCAGTGGTTGCACTTTCAACTTGAGGATGATGTGACAATCCTCATTTTCGAGGTTAGAAACCGTCCATATTATCGCTTTAATATTTATGTTTCGTGATGTTTTTTTGTCTGCATCGTACAATTTAGTCTCACACTTTATATATATATATATATATATGTATGCATATAATTAATTGTTTATGGCTACTTAAACCCGGAACGCTATTATTTGTAACTTGATCGGTACCGAAACACGTCACATAACCCAACCCAAACTATACGAGCACCCAACCCGAAACCCGTTCGTGAGCGTGGCCAAGTTGCGGCCTAACTACGAACCAACCCACATACCTCGCCTTATAATCGGTACATACTCCTTTTTAAACCCAAACCGCCCACCCACAACCCCTCTTTTGCGTCATGAGCAGCCAAACACCCCTTGTCCTTGGCCCAACCCCAAAACGCAAGCCCATATATTTTATCCTGTACGCATGCATGTGTGTTTGTTTAGTATTTTTCAAAAACATAGAACAAACTAAACCCTACTCCCTCACTTAGTGTGCGACGGCAGTACCCCCCCCCCCCCTTTCAGTCACAATCCACCTCCTCCGTTGGTCTCTCTCTCGTTCGAGCTCTCTCTCTCTCTCTCTCGTACTCCATCTCTCGGTAAGTGTTTATGGTTATCTTGGATTGAAGTTATTTAATTTACATCGTTGTGTTTCCTTCGATTGTTGATACAGGTGATGATTATACGAGTTACTTGCGATATTACTATAAGTTCATGCATGTATCTGTTATGAAACTGTTATAACTTGGCTGTGTTTTGTTATATCTTGATGATTATGTTGATGATAATTTTAAACTTGATGAATAGGACGCATGAGAATCATGTATTATGTTCATTTTAACCGATTAGATATGCATAGGCCTATATAAGTTAATTAAGGTTTTGTCTTCGGGTTGGATCTTACTGATTTTATAGTGTAGATGACATATGGTGATGATAACCTGCTGTAAATAAACATTATAGGTCGTTGGGTGTATTAGTTATTCGGTTGGGGAGGTCGGGTAGTGAAATCAAAATTTGTCCTACAGTTATAGCCGACTTTAATCGGCTATAACCAGTTTATAATATATGAAAACTGGATTTTCTTGAGTATACAACGTGGTATTTCGAAATACGCTTCTAAAGGCGTTGGAATAATAATTTTTGGATGTTGTTTGCCATTTTAAAAGAATTAATTATTTTCAGTAGTCAAAGCTAGATTTTCTACAGATTTTACGTGTTATGTTTTATGTCATAACTTGGGGAATATTCATATTTAGACCATGGAATTTATACTGTAGCTGGCCTTAGGTGTTTGCGCAAACCTCAACGAGAATTATGTCAATCGGATAACCGATGATTTTTAAATGAATTTTCCGAGCGCTGCAATCAAAAAGTGACGAATCTAATTGCTGCTTAGTAAATGATTTATATAAAATTTTGGTAAAGATTTAGAATCTAAAATTAAACACAAGGTTAACCCCTCCGAGGGCACACCAGATATATAGATCGTAATTTTTGCATCCTCATAAGTGTGTTAAAGGAGCTTCCCAAAACAGCTATTTTTATTGTATTTAGTTATGTATTATTATAATTTATAAAGTGACGAATCTACTACTTTTAGTGTCCGCACGTGCTTAATGAGTGTATAACTAATGAAAGACATGTCGTAGGGTACATTATGAACATATGCTTGAAAACTACTTGGTAATGTGTTGTGACAACTTGTGCACATGTTAATTGCTAGATACGTGTAGGATTTGAGTGAATTACATAAACGAACCCCTGATATTCTTGGTAACCATAATAGGGCGTGGTTGACCATACTAGCTCGCATACTTAATTTGTTGCGCTAGTCTAACGTTAGTTCACACAATTACTAAAAGCATGCATTCTAGGGTATTGGAAACCACATGCCTAGTATTCCTAGATTCGAAAACTACTAAACAAATACTATAATTTATATTTCATGTCTTTAGCGGACTAAACGAACCCTATCTGAAAGTCCCAACGCATTATACCAATTAGTTGTCAGGTTTGGCAAACGGGGTATAGTTGATAGCGCTATTAGGTTCGACAAACCTCACACCGTGCTGGGAGTCGAGCGTGAACCCTTGACCTTGACACTTTGTTAATGATGATAAACATTGACGACGGGATACAACAACTACAAGAGTCAAGTTTTTGGCACTACACAGTTTAGTAGCTTAACGACGGGTTAGCTACCCATGACATGTCTTATAAAACTAAAGTATTTATATGAACTTGTTTTTGTAACAACACTGAAAACTGTGAACTCGCCAACCTTTGTTGACATGCTTGTGCATACTTTGCAGGTCTTTATGTACAACTCAGGAGCTTGCACTGTGGGAGTGTCGTGATTGCGATGAACTATTTATTTGGGACTTATTAAACAATTATGGTTTTAAATATTGTCTAGATTTTTAAACTGTTTGCTTTCGTTGTTGAATTGAACTTTGTTTTAGACTTTTAAAACTTAATCACCAATCGTGATGATTGTGATGAATTTTATTTACTTTAACAATTGTTCAACATGATTAGTGGCTTGATCCTAGTCAGTCGCACGCCTCACGGTAAAACTTCGCATGTGGATTTTGAGGGTGTGACAGATTGGTATCAGAGCCATTGGTTATAGTGAACTTGGTTTAAAACTTTTTGAGAAAAACCAGACTATAACCTCTTCTATACTTAGCAAGCCTAAATGACACAACACTCCAAAGTACAAGTCCCGATATTTTTATTTCATAATTCACGTATGTGCCTACTTGTTCCTTATTTATACCTTATATCTCCGATATGACTAGTTCCCAAGACCCTAATGGTAAGAGACCAGTTGCCCCCACCTCATTTCCTTCTAAACCTAAATCATTCCATGGCTCGAGGAGAATCGTACATGAGAAGCGTCGCCTACTAATGCCCGATCTTGGTGAGTCTTAAGAGTGTCCTAGCAAGAAACCTCACCAGCTGACTCTCAAAGAGGCGCTAAATATTGTCTAGATTTTTAAACTGTTTGCTTCCGTTGTTGAATTGAACTTTGTTTTAGACTTTTAAAACTTAATCACCAATCGTGTTGATTGTGATGAATTTTATTTACTTTAACAATTGTTCAACATGATTAGTGGCTTGATCCTAGTCAGTCGCATGCCTCACGGTAAAACTTCGCATGTGGATTTTGAGGGTGTGACAGATTGGTATCAGAGCCATTGGTTATAGTGAACTTGGTTTAAAACTTTTTGAGAAAAACCAGACTATAACCTCTTCTATACTTAGCAAGCCTAAATGACACAACACTCCAAAGTGCAAGTCCCGATATTTTTATTTCATAATTCACGTATGTGCCTACTTGTTCCTTATTTATACCTTGTATCTCCGATATGACTAGTTCCCAAGACCCTAATGGTAAGAGACCAGTTGCCCCCACCTCATTTCCTTCTAAACCTAAATCATTCCATGGCTCGAGGAGAATCGTACATGAGAAGCATCGCCTACTAATGCCCGATCTTGGTGAGTCTTAAGAGTGTCCTAGCAAGAAACCTCACCAGCTGACTCTCAAAGAGGCGCTAAATATTGTCTAGATTTTTAAACTGTTTGCTTCCGTTGTTGAATTGAACTTTGTTTTAGACTTTTAAAACTTAATCACCAATCGTGTTGATTGTGATGAATTTTATTTACTTTAACAATTGTTCAACATGATTAATGGCTTGATCCTAGTCAGTCACACGCCTCATGGTAAAACTCCGCATGTGGATTTTGAGGGTGTGACAGATTGGTATCAGAGCCGTTGGTTATAGTGAACTTGGTTTAAAACTTTTTGAGAAAAACCAGACTATAACATCTTCTATACTTAGCAAGTCGGAACGACACTACACTCCAAAGTGCAACTCCCGATATTTTTATTTCATAATTCACGTATGTGCCTACTTGTTCCTTATTTATACCTTGTATCTCCGATATGACTAGTTCCCAAGACCCTAATGGTAAGAGACCAGTTGCCCCCACCTCATCTCCTTCTAAACCTAGATCATTCCATGGCTCGAGCAGAATCGTACATGAGAAGCGACGCCTACTAATGCCCGATCTGGGTGAGTCTTAAGAGTGTCCTAGCAAGAAACCTCACCAACTGACTCTCAAAGAGGCGCTAAGGGAAATTTGGCTGCTTACGGAAAATCAGGCATTCTTTACTCCACACAACAACCTAGTCGAATATTCAAGGAAGACGCAAACAGATGTGGTTAGTGCAAGCGCTATGCTACGGACCATAACCGCGACCGGATTCTGGCTGTGGATGTGAGGCTTACCGAGGTGCTAAACAACGCCACGGAACCTGAGGAACCCGTGCAAGATCCGGAGGAGGATTTGTAAGAGGAGCCTGAGGAAGATCCAGAGGAAGCGCCGGAGGATAGTGATGAAGAAGGATCAGCGATCTCTTTCGCCGGTGATGACAATTGACATCATCATCTATCGTTTTTGCATTCCTTTTCCTTTCTATTTGACTTATATGAGGAGGGTTGTTGCTCATCCCACAATTGATACTGAATTAAATATTTGATTTAGAATTTCTTTGTGGAGCTTGCAAATGATTCTGATGAAAATTTTTTATTCGGACATTATGTATTTTGATTAATTCTTCTTTTAATTTACGTATACCAATATAATGAATATTATGTGTTATATTATTCTCATTTTTGTATTTGTGAATGTAAAGAGTATGAACAGACGTGGCGGAGGACGCGGTGGACCCAACTTGACTCAAGCTCAGATTCACGATTTGATCAATGCACGGTTTGCCGAAGCTCTAGCAGCACACCCGAGAGGTAAAACAAATCGCTTTGTATCACTCTTATTAGCTTAACGATGGGTTAGCTACCCATAACATGTCTTATAAAACTAAAGTATTTAAACAAACATATTTTCGTAACAACACTAAAAATTGTGAACTCGCCAACCTTTGTTGACACACTTGTGCATGCTTTGAAGGTCTATAGGTACAGCTTGGGAGCTTACACTATGGGAGTATCGTGATTGCGATGAACTATTTATTTGGGATTTATTAAACAATTATGGTTTTAACTATTGTCTGGATTTTAAACTATTTGCTTTCGCTGTTGAATTGAACTTTGTTTTAGACTTTTAAAACTTAATCACTAATCATGTAAATTCTGATGAATTTTATTTACTTTAATAATTGTTCATCATGATTAGTGGCTTGATCTTGGTCAGTCGCACGCCTCGTGGTATAACTCTGCATGCGGATTTTGAGGGTGTGACAAAATTAGACATAAAAGGCAAAATACGAAACGTATATACAATATATGCAATAAATAAGCCAAAAATAAATTCGCAGTTCTAAAAACATATTTTAGTTTGTTGGTTTCTGATTAATTACGGCAGAATTAATAACTACGCAGGTAACCATGGATTATTTTAGCAAATATACAATATGATTAGATTTAATTACGCAGTGTTGCTTGGTCATGATAGGGTCTAAGTACGCTTGAGATGAATAATTATGCAAGATGAAGATTTATCTACGCCGGATGAATGATTAATTACGCCCAGAAGGGTTTTTGATGAACCAAAACCCACAAATCACCCAAAAACTATCCAAATCCATGCTATCTTGTGGTAAATGACCCAAAATGACTACTAAACACTTATTAACAACTCCCAAACATTGTACACACCAAATCAAACCATTTTCAACCAAAACTTCTGAAAAACTTTGAACATTTTGAAATAAAAAGCTTTCAAAAACCCAAGAATCTCAAAAACTAACAATCAATTAAGAGTACAAAGGCTCTGATATGAAATTGTAAGTCCCAAATGTTGCGGATTACAGTGATATTGATTGAATGATGACACAAACACCTATTGATTACTTAACATTGATATCACACAATCACCACTTGTAAATCCGATAATCCGGATCTAACACTGATATCACACAATCACCAAGGATGGGCGGAATCCAAACTTGGTGATCTTCAAGAAAACAAAAACGATGAAGAACAATAACGAATTCACTTAACACCTTGCACACGATTCTATTACTTGAACAGCAAAACCGTCTGGTACAAGATGGAGGTTCTCTAGAGAAAACCTAAAAGTTTACCTAAAGACTTAACCCTAGAAATAACAAAAGCTTAGCTTATATACCTAGGGTAAGGCATAACCCTAATGGGCTTGCCTATGGGCTTGCCTGGCACACATGGCCTATGGCATGCCTAAATGACTTATAAAGGTCCAAACCTAACACAAACTAACCCAGTCAAGCCCAGTTTGCTACCATAGACCGCTGCGTATATTTGAACTTCAGTCTCACAGTTCCAGGACCTAACAATCTCCCCCTAGAATGATGCATCAAATTGTCTTCATAGTGCAAATTCAGCAACGTCCTCAACAGAGACTATGGTTGTCGCTATGCTGTAAGTGTTGTGGTAGTTAGTCTCATACTTCTTGGACCTCATACTTCAATGAACTCTCAGCACTGGGTATTTTTTTTCAGCTTTATGGTTAGCTTCATATCAGGATCTTGATCAGCTTTGCTTGAAACATCTTTGTCAAAAAGAATGCGAGTGGAGGAATCTCAGCACCTCTTTCCTTCTTCAATTCTTCTCTTTCAAGAAAGCAGGTTCACAGGTACTTCTTCAAATGTACTATCATTGTCAGATGATGACTGGAATCTGGTTCTTCTAACTCAGGTACACTTTGCTGTTGTGATGCTTCATGCTTTGTCGGCAACTAACAACATCTCAATGTTCAGCAATCCCTGTTTCTTGATCTAAATCAAGATCTGCACAATTCTCAGAAATTTATAAGCAAAACATTCTTATGCAACAGGGAGAGTACCGCATGAACAATTGGTACATCCAAGTACTTGTACCCGGATCGGAATTCAAATTTCTTTCATCCTTTGATGATTAGCCAAATCTTCAAGAACGGTTAATAATTTTTAATAAAACAAATAAAGCACTCTATTTTTGAATTTTTTTTTTAATTTTCTAATTTTTTTAATTTTTAAAATATAAGAATATAAACAGAAACACAAATGAACAAAGAAACTAACTCAATGGTTACAACCATACAATTGCAATGGGATCAAAATCGTTTTCAGGCAGACCAAAGAACATTTTTCAGTGCGCACTTATTCAGACTGGTCTAAGTGATTGCCAATATGTTTGTCCACTTCAACTTTAACGCTCAACTTTCAATTTTTCAACTTCGTGATATGCTTAAGGTAGTATTATACTATAATACCCATGTGTCCCATACCATGACATACCCCCATGATCAAGGTAAGCACAACGATTCATCGTAGCAGTGAGTATACTGAGATCATCCTTTATCTTTTACAACGTCAGACTATTGGTGAACAGGTCAGTACTTTCGTACAGCAGAGAAACCAACAGTATCTAACGAGGGTTAGGCAAATACCTTATTTAGTATGTTTGGATTCATGGAATTTTCTCATAATGAGATTTCTGTTCTTTTAAGGTTTTGGCCCTTCTATTTTGGCTCTTTTAGAAAGATATCCTGACTGTGCCTAGGTCTGCATATAATCTGGATGCAACAGAAGGGCAGCCAAGATATCCCCGGATGACTCAACAGTATAAAGACCCGAAACCTCAGACGTTGGCTATCTATCAACGCAAGATTTAAGACCATGAAATCATACGTCGATGGTATGTTACCCACAAGATACATAGTTCATTATGTTTATATCACTTAGTATTTTTAATCACTTTGAGCGTAAGCCTACTAACATATCACATTAGATCCTAGTCTTTTCAGCTACAACACTTTACATGTGTCAGCCACACGCCTTTATCACGAATATTCATTTCATTTCCCATGACTTTTTATTTCTGTATTTTTCTGTTTTTCAAATAATGTTTTTGTATTTTTTAATTTTCTCCCCCTCAAACAATACATATATACATATATCGCCCTCTTCCCCCCTAAATTTGTGCATCATACTTTATGCACAAATTTACCTGATAAAGAAAACACATGCACCAAGTTTTAGAACGAAAGGAAAAGGAAAATATTTTTGTTGTTTTTTGCTTAATCGTTCCTTCATTAGATTAAAAACTAATCAATTTCAAATTAAAGCACGAAATTCAAGTTTGTACATTTTCGCTGATCTTTTCTTTACCTCATCTCCTCCAAAGGAAACATCACAATGTAAAAATTTGAACCTTTTTTGCAACAGTGAGATGTTATCCTTCATGTCCCTGGAACAACCGCTACCGACATTTCAGAGATTGTCAACAGCTCCTCCTTGGTTGTTCCTGAAAAATAAGATGATTAGTAAGACAATGGGACCCAGGCCATCGTGGTCCTGGGTTTCCCTGAAGCATCAAAATAAGACACTTCTTTAAGACACAAGTCCCCTTTTGTTTCAAGGATTGGTGATGTTGCTGCTGATTCGAATTTGGGTTTCCAAATCTGTTTTGTTTTAACAAACGTGGTTGTTGCCTTTATTGAGCAACCATCGCTGTTTCAGGTTTAGTCAATTTAGAAAAAGATTTTTGTTTCTAAACAGCCTTGCGTTTGTTTTTGGAAACATTCCAATCCCCATCAGATGGTTTAACCTTGGAATTCACATTCTTCATTGCCTTAGGTGATGATACCTTCATCGGCTTGGAATGATTGTTATTCTTTAGTGTAACCTTCTGATTTTTAGCATGATACTGAACATGGGGAATGTGTGTGCAGTTTTGAGCGATGTGACCAGGAATCTCGCAATTGAAGCACGTTTGTCTCTTCACATGTAAAGCATTCTGATCAGCAGTGATTTGCTCGTGCAGGACTTGAGGGATGAACTGATCCCTTCTGTGCTTGATATCCTTGCACATTTCTTGCAGACGAGGATGAATTTGGATGTCTGTACTTGTCGTTTGCAAGGGCCTTCTTCTGTTGTGGAGATTTCTTTGGATTCTTCTTCTTTTGTTTAGACTGAAAGTCTTGTTCAAAAATCTCCCCAACCTTTCCAAAAGCTTTGCTAGCACGGTCAAAAGCATATCTTTCACATTTGCCATTAACAACCGGCTTAACAAAAGCATTTTTCACAACACCAGCCTTTTGAGGGCTATTGCTGCCCACTGATGATCTTGGAGAACGTAACTGTACTTGACGTTTGGACTTCTGCTTTCTTCGTCTCCGGTTTCTTGTTTTTGCTCTTTTAGCTTGCTCTAAACCTTTTCATCTGAAGTAGAAGGTTCAGGTTGTTCATTTGCGAACTGGGAGCCTTGTTCACGTCAGCTCTCTCTTCATCACCTGAATCATTTGAAGAGTCAACTGGCACCAGATGGTTCTCGTGCGTCTGGCGTATAACACAGGGTTTGCTGTACACCATATGATGTGCTTTCTCAATATCTTCGTCGGTTTCAGGCATTGTTGTGTAGTTGTGATTATACGGTGGGGCAACCTGATTGAATCCCAAACCCTTCCATTGTTCCCCTTATATGCCAGCTGCACATTGCACACGTCTTGAACAAGCTTGCTGGATGTATCAAACTTCTTTATATTAACCTCGTTTTGTTGATATTTTCTAGTAAGAAGTCCCAGCTCAACTCTTACCAAGTCGCATTCCGTGGTTTTTTATTCTAATCTAGTTTTGTAATCATGGACCCAACATTTCTGTTGATTTACGTCCAGGTGGAGCTGAGCTATATCTTTCTTTTGTGCTTCAACCTTTTCTTTGAGTAACTTGTTGCTTTCTCGAAGGCTGATGCACTGAGCCATTGCATTGTTGTATTCATCGGTCATTTTGGAATTAAGAGCCCGGAGTTGAGCAACCCTATTCCTGCAAGGTTCAGTGCACAAAAGATAGTTGACTGTGTCAATGGACGAGCTAGATTTGTCAGCGTTAGTTTGAGCTTGAGGTCGAGGTTGGGGTACTGGGCTGTTGATTGCTGCTTGCTGGGCTGTTATTTCTGTTCAGACACTTGTTCAGGATGAGACTCTGTTGATTTAGCGTATAGATCTTGCAGATCTTGGTTTGATTGTAAACGATCCCATAACCAAGATACAAAATAGTCTTTGTCATCACTCAAAAAGCTATTCAAATCATTCCTTATATCCTCTTTTTACCTTCCACGGTCAAGCAAACGCATCACATAGTCAGCAACCAGATCAACATTGTAGTCTCCGATAAGCTCATTCAGCTTTTCCTTCACTTCATCCCGCAGGCTCGGGTTTTGATTTTGTGCTGGACTGAGAGCTATGTTTGAGTGCTGAGCTTGGGCTGCAAAAATCTTCGGATAATCGAAACCGGACCGGTAAACACGATAAAAATGTCCGAAAACTGTTTTTACCAAAATGTACTGTTAGACTCGTCTTGACAATACGATTCCAATGATATATAATGTCCGATGGTGATTTTAGGAATTTTCGTGCCTTTTTTTTTTGCCCTAAAAATCACACGAGTCTAGTCATGCAACCGGTTTGTTAAAATTGTCTATGGATCAAATTTTGTGTATGAAAACGTTTAACGCCGGTTATATCAGCTGGTTAACTTTCCACCTTTGTGGGTGTAATTCAGAACAGTACCAAATTTTGAACAGTAACTCGGATTAACAATCCGAGATGGAATCTCAAACAGTGATCCGAGATGCTAATCCGAGATGGTGATTCGGAACAGTATCCGAGATGGAATCCGAGATGCACTGTTTCAGTCCGGAATGAGAATCCGGAACAGTAATTTGGAATGCTATCTGATACACAGCAACAGTGAGAATTCAAAACAGTAATCCGGAATGCTATTTGATACACATCAACAGTGAGAATCCGGAAAAATAATCCGGAATGCTATCTGATACACAGCAACAGTGAGAATCCGGAATAATAATCCGGAATGCTTCAGATACACAACAACACTAACTCGGATAAAGCCGAAATGGAGAAACAGATCCGGAATGAAAGTCTATCCGAAATCAGAACAGTTACGAATCCGAAATCTTTGATGATTATCCGAAATCCTTGAAGATTATCGAAATCCTGAAGATATCTGAATCCTTGAAGATTTATCCGAAATCTATCAGAAATTCAAGATTTTATCCGAAATGCAGCAGATTAATCCGAAATCAATCCGAAATGTAACCAGAAAATCCGAAATCCTTGAATGTTGATCCGAAATACTTGAATCTTCTTCGTGTTCTTCGTGTTCTTCAGCAGAAATCGAACAGAATTGTATAATATCAGATCTGAGCCTGGAAAAAAGGTTCAACATGCTCTAATACCACTTGTAAGTCCCGATAATCCGGATCTAACACTGATATACACAATCACCAAGGATGGGCGGAATCTAAACTTGGTGATCTTCAAGAAAAACCGAAATGATGAAGAACAATACAATTCACTTTAACACATTGCGCACGATTCTATTACTTGAACAAGCAAAACCGTCTGGTACAAGATGGAGGTTCTCCAGAGAAAAACTAAAAGTCTCCAAAAGTCTAACCCTAGAAAATGACATAAGCTTAGCTTATATACCTAGGGTAAGGCATAACCCTAATGGGCTTGCCCTGGCCACAGGGCCTATGACATGCCCAAATGACCTATAAAGGTCCAAACCTAACACAAACTAACCTAGTTAAGCCCAGTTAACTACCGTAGACCGTTACATATATTTGATGCTTCAGTCTCATAGTTCCAGGACCTAACAATTAGGTATTTGAATGATGAAACTAAAGAAAACAAGATGAAAATGGAAGTAATTTGAAGACCAAGTGTGAATCAACCAAGAAATGTAAAGAATCCCATATGATGAATAACATAAACAACCTAGATTACACGGATTAAGCACATGAATAAACCACAAAAGTTGTATTTCACCAAGATCACACACACTAGTCTAAGAAACTTTGAAACCCTTATGTGTTGATCAACTATGTAGACATCGGCTAACTGCATAATTATAATTACCCAGGTTAGGTAAATTACGCCACCAATATACTATTCTTAGCTTGCAGCTTTACAAAATACCCCCTGGACTATCAAAAGACTAACAAAGTTCCTACAATGTTTATTCTCATATATCAACGGTCTCACTTGATCTAACATGGAGACAAAGGAGCAACTGAAGTTGCTAAATGTTTTGGTGGTGATAAAGGCAAAGGTGTGTTAGTGGAAGAAGAGCAACATATTGTTTCATTAACTGGCTTAGAATATTACTTATCAAGTTATTCAGATACTTGAGAGAATCCTGAAGCCGGACATTATTTTGATAACAGTGATTTGGAAGAAGGGGAGACAGTGGAAGGTATGTAGAAGATTGGAAATCAGATGAGGATGTAGCTGAAATGGGGTTAAAACGGGCAAAGATAATATTAGATACATTTTAGAGGATGCTAAGTTAGTATATGAGTCTTTCAGATCTTAGATCTATTTGGATAAAGAAGTTGAAGATATTCCTCATCCTGAGGATCGTCCTGAAGAAACCAAGCTAAATTGAAGAAATGGTTTAGAGATCAACCATTAGTATTAACTCAGAAGAAAAGGTATGTGAATACTCGTGGTGAATGTGCAGGCCTGATCTTAAGTTGGATTACGATGAAGAATGCAAACTGGTTATGATAAATGAACAGTTAGAGTTCAGTATTTCAGATGTAGTTCTAAGAAGCTAAGTTCTTTACCAACACGAGGCTTACATCATTTAGCACAAATTGAGTTGAATACTAAACGTTTGTAGGGCATATTAATGATTTGATTGTAAACCTAGAAAGAGAAAGCCGAGAATGTAAATCAAAGATGTTCACACTATGTGTTGGTCAAAGAGTGGGTTATAAAGATCCTGCCAAAAAAATAGAAGTTGTACAGGATGGTTTATGAACCAACAAAGTGTTTAAGAAACATTTGATGAGATAATTTAATCATGATTTTTTAAAGGGGTAAAAAGCTGGTATGTGGATTCTAAAACTTGTGAAATTAATGTCTTCGACGAGATAGTCAGAATTCTTGATCGGATGGATATGAGAAGAATTGCCATGCAATACCAAAGAGTTGTGCAACGATGCTTAAAACAAGGAGCTAGTGCGGATGCTAGTATTCTACCTATTGATGAATTTTTGAAGTTCTCCTAGCATTTATCAAGGGGAGTCTATAAGTGCACCTGTTGATGATGAAGTGTTGAAGATTAACACACTTAGAAATATATGGATCTAAGTGTATTTTTGTGTATTTTGTAAAATTCCGGAAAAGATGTAAATATCAAGGAATGTTGATTATCCCTATGTAGTCCGGATTTGTTAGATATGTGTGTATGTTGGAATGTTTAGGGATTGTTTGTGTTTCCCTAAACACCAATTGTTAGGTCTTTGTGGGGAGATTTCCGGAACATATATGAAGTTCCAAAAATTTGTGAATTCCATACTATACATATATATATATATATATATAATATATATATAGTATACAAATATATATAGTATTAATTGTACAATTATGTGTGATGGATTCCGCACATCACATGTGATCCGCATTCGTTATAGATCCTGATTTAGAGAGGTTAGGTAACTTTGCATAATTAACCATCAAGTTATATATAATTTACCAAAAAGTTATTTACTTGTAAAAACTAGAAAACACAAAATATGACAATATACATTACATTAACCTTTTTTCTTTTATTTTCTTTTGCTATTTTTTTCATTATATTTTTTATAAGTAAACTCCCCTTGACAATAGCTTGTAGATGGTATATAATTCTTCATTTTGGAACCCAATTGATCGGTAGATGATTTCCAGCATGAAGAGAATAACGAATCAAATCGATATTGGTCAAGTTCCCGCCGCTAGCATGGGAATTTTCCACTAGATCTATATATAAGTTGAAAAACATTTCGACAAATTTTATAATATATTACAAATTTTGTGATAAATTCTAAATCGAATATTCTTCTACAAATCTAAATATACTTTTAATTTAAATCAAGGTTTAGACTAATATAAACTTTACAATTTTATTAACATTTAGTATTTTTGAGGTTTTGTAGTGTTATTTTAATATTTTGAAATTTATTAAACTTTAGAATTATTATATATACACTTTTAAAAGAATATAAGTTATCTTATAAACATATTGTATATATAGAATTCATTAAAATCATTGCATACAAAAAGCTATGTTACGTGTGATAACAAATTACAAAAACGACATTATCACCTTAACATCATTTCAATATACTATGCTTCCCATTTTTTTATGCAAAAGAAGTTGTTTGTAACTAGCAAACCTAATTTAATGAAACAAGCTATTTTGTTTTCCTAAAGGGTTGTGATATTTTATAATATTACTAGTGCTAATACCCGTAAACTTCATGGATTGAACAAAATAATATATTTTTCAGGCATTAATAAATGATCATAAACATTATAAGTTTATGATGATCTTAACTTAATTCTCCGAAGAAAATTATTATGGAACTCTCAAATTCATATAGTAAATAAGCAACCAGCTTACTATTGATATAAATAAAACGAAAAGATAAATAAATGATGCAAATTACGTTTCTGTAGTTCAAAATATTAATCAGAAAGTCAATAATCTAATACTTCTGCTTTTTGGAGTTTCTTAACCAATAACCTCGCATTCGTTGTTGACCAATTAAAAAAACCACCATCACCTAACGAAATATCTTCGACTTGAATCATATTATACCATCCATTAACACTAAACCTATGTAAAAAATGTATATGAAAGAAAACATATTAGTAACAAAACTGAAAAATGTAGGAAAAAAATTAAATAAAATTAATCAATAATATGAGTAATGTATTACAATCTTGTTTGACCATCATAATATGATGATTAAATGTAAAGTGATAAATTTATATAAGTAAATTAGGAGGTGACCAAAATCAATTGTTATATTGCTATCTCCTATATAAATTCTCCAATAAATTAAAATTAAAATAAAGAAACTAATGAATATATGTCATATTACCTATTTGCCCACAAAAACAATAGGCACAAAAACAATAGGCAACGAAATCTGACCCATCAGAAAATGCAAACTGCAATGACAAAAAGCAACACATTTTGACTCATTACAAAACGCAAGATGCGATTTGACTGTTACGAACACAATAGACAAAATGCAAGCTGCAATAAACAATAATAAGTAACCTGCAAAAGAAAACATAGAATCTGACCCGTTAAGATACAAGCTTGAATCAACAAAAAGTAACCCATAATTTTATACATTACAAAATGAAACTACAATGTAACTATTAGCAACAAAATACACAAAATGCAAACTCAAATAAACAAAAAGTAACTACAGTATTCCCCTTTTATTTTTTTCTTACTTAATGGTTTTATTACTTATTTTCATGTCCACTAAAAATACAGGTACTTATTTTCATAAAAGCTTGGTGCTAAATACCATACCGAAAACTCTAATACCGATTTGTCGATATGGTACTTATTTAGCATTACCAGTTTCCATAGCAAAAGCGCATGAGTCAACTAAACTCAACCTAGGTGCGTGTCAGAATATAGGGTCCAAATGGATGTCTAGTCTATTGTGTAGGTTTGTAAAAATAAGTTTAATTTATATATCTAAAATATAGTATAAAAACATATTTATGTTCTCAACAATTAAAGATATTGATGTATGTAGTCTGCACATGGGATAGGGATGATATATTATTGTTTGAAGTTCATTTCACCATCCTTTTGAACTCTAAAAAACTAAACCTTGTTTTAAGTAATCGGTACTAGTCGTACAAATGAAATGTAAATATAATTGGTACTAATTCGGTAATAATAATGATGTCGATTCCAAATTTCCCATTACAGAAATATCTTGATATTTGGTATCGGTATGAGTTTCGAATATGGTCGGTACGATACCCGATACCAAATACTCATCTATCATTCATATTGAAATGAGTTTTTTTTTTCATAATTGCACTAAACCTTATTAGTTATGTACCTACTATTATTTTATATATTTTGTTGATCATTTTCTCATAACACTGTGAAATGGCATTATAATATTTTGGGATAATGTAAGAAAGGCTATCCAAGTATTGAAATTATGAAGCCAAGGCTATCAAAATTCTAAAAACAACTTTTTACGCCAGAAATTTGGTTTTGTTTAGTGAAATTCTGGCAAAGAAAACTTGTTGAAATCCTACAATCCAAAACAATGATTCATTTAACATATGTAATTTCCAAATTAATGTTTCATGAAACAAAATTATTATCATTTACCTATTAGGTCTCTGTAAGAGACTTAACTGGCTGTCTTTAGAAGACAATATATCATTCACTTCAACTATGTCAATAATGTTAAAGCCAGACGACAGAATTCTCATTTATAGCCTTTCGATAATAAAAAGTTCAGGAATCTCTTTGCCTCTGCAAAACATTCAAGCAATGAGCAAATAGGTAATTTTTATGTTAGAAATTTGTAACAAAGAGATCTCTTTGATGCTTCCGCTCTCTCTCAAGGTATTGCCATCAAGATTCGTGGCTTAAGGACATAAACATCTCATTTGGTCTAAAAAATACCTTGTATAATTGCACATATTATGCGGTGATTGCCATTTCATTCATTTAAAAACGTAACACCATTCATAACTTTTTACATTGATATTATAGAACCGAGGATGATATATATTTCATAAATAACCTAAAACACTCTTGTAGTTAAAATGGGAATTATTCAAGTGGACTTAAAAAATCCAAAATAGAATTATGAAGCATTACCTAAATGACTTGTAATCAAACATTTAGCCAACTTTAACCCACATGAAATATGTTGCAATTGATTCGCATCAGAAACAAAGAAGCAAACGAAAAAATTATTTTTGGTGCCCAAAACACTGGTCAACCCGTTTGAGATATGGATATAAAGTCATAGGGTAGTGTTGTGACTAAGCTGAATCCATAATGTTAAATCATACACGTAGTTATATATATTTTTTTATAATGCTCGCATAGGTAATTGTGTGGTTAATGGAATGGGTAGATAAATATCATATGAGTAGTTGTGCGATAGCTTAATATAATATAGAGGTCATTCGGATAGTTGTGTGATCGAATTTGGTTTAAAACATTAAGCATATATGCGTTAATTAAAATACTCAATAAATATTACATATAATTGTACCTGCAAATGGGAGATCAAACGAAGGCAACCTCGTCATCCAAGACAAAGTACAGGCTGAGATATCCTTCTGCTCTAGAGGTTTCTCGGCTTCAGGCATTCGTAAAGCTTGTATCAAAAAATGGTATTCGTACCTTGGTGTTCTTTTGAGTATTTATGCATTTCTTATGCTGGCATCTAAAAAAACTTATTTGATTGCATCTTTAACATCTTCAAGAACGTGAATAGGGACCTCACGGTTTATTAGCTGAAAGAATCCCCATTTTTGTTCTGCATGACATACAGATTTTGCTACTCCCAGGTCATTCGAGGAAGACAAATCAATAACTGGGATGTAATCAACATTCGATTATTCATTTCCAGTGTGATCAAACCATTCTTGTGGTGGTTGAATGTATTGCTATGGTAGCACTTCAGCCCCAAGTCTGCTAAGCCTTTGACGCCATGAGCTTTGTTCACCACGAAATCGAGAATGTCAAGTGGGTTCGAGTGGATCATGGAGACTGATGAACCATGGTTCGAGAAGGGTGTGTAGATTACATGGTTTATGTGATGGATTCGTCGTTATAAAAATGTATTCTTCGTACCAAGTTTTGGTTCTTCTTGACTAAGGATCAACCACATTAAGCCTACTTGATCCATCATTAATAATTTTCGAAAGTTAGCCAGAGTGTTGCTATAGATTTTCTTGTTGCTACCAAATCCCCAAATCTCAGCTGTACAAACATACAAATCTTTCAATAATTTTCATAGCAACAAAAAAATGTACATCAAAACACCTGTAGTGACTCCATAACATCAGGTTCCTTGGCTACAACCATTTGTTTTAGCTTGCAACTCCATTGAATCTCTAGCAATTTTACTTAAAAAGTTTACATCATACGACATAATACCCAGCCCTTTCAGAAGCTTTGATCCAGCTTGCAAACTTGTTTATAGTTCCAATAATGTCAGAATAGCAATAAATTGAAATTCAAATTAAACCAAGTACATTAAATTAATGATGTAAACAAGCTAAACCACTACATTTTCTAGAAGTGCACAGTTGCCCTTGCTTCTTTTAGATCTAAAAGATGCGAGATGTCCACGTGCATAATTCGACTTGTATTAAAACATTAAAAGCGTCTTTAATACTCACATCCTTAATACCTGTAGATTGACAAACAGAAGTAAATGATGTTGTAAATACCAAATGCAATAAAAAAATTTTTTGCTAGAGGTTGGCAGATGACTTACTTAAAAAATGTGCAGTGCTCAAATGTTGAACAAACATAAACGTCCAAGATTCTAACTTTACTATTACTCCTATATGCAGCTCAAATGTTAAATGCTAAACTAAACCACTTAACTAAATGTACTTTAAAAATAATTAACATTTTCATCATCTTTGAAAGTTTAAGGCTAGATAAATTATATGAAGAGGGAAGCTTCTCTTAAAAATCAATTTTCCACTCAATGATTTAATGTATCTAACAAAGGCAAGAAGAAACAGACATAAACGCTTTCTAAGCCTCAGCCGCCATCGCCTCGGTGAAACAAAATCCACGGCTACTCTATTGCATGACTACAAATAAGAAGATATTATCATCAATGTATGAAAGTATGAAGAGAAGTGCATTCAACTATAAGAATCTATGCCTACAGGTAAAAATGTGATTGATGAATGAATGTAACAAAGCAAATTTTCATGAGCTCGTGATCTAAAAGGTGGATGCATTAATATTATATTAGCTAATGCATAATTACGATTAGCAAAACCTTGAGAATTTACAGAAATGTCTCATTCAATTGTCTCATGGAAGTCCTAGGTTATAGACCTGTATATTGTCACGTGTTGTATAATATAAATTATATAATTCTACAATGTTTAAAAAACTATAATCACCGCCAACATCTTTTATCAAAGTTACACAAATGATACGAGCCAAAAGAAAAAAATGACACTATACCAAACTTTGAAGTACATGCGTGATGAAAATACATTGACTATGCATACCACTTCCTAACCCTAGACTCCTCCTATTGTCCTTTGGTCTATTTCATCAAACCCTCAAAAACATCTTCCACGGTGGATTATATATTTTAATCACCCATTTATTATTTATCATTAATAAATGATTAAATGTTCATTGTAATAGCAGTTAATTAAATACCTACGTCAAATAATCCCTAACCACAAACAATTTATATCTGAAACAACGGTGAAAAAAATAGTATACACATAAGATAATGAATAAAAGTGGGCTTCATTAACAACATAAATTGAAATAAAAAATAACGATACGAACCCGTATCTTTGATTTCAAAGTGAGTCCCTTCCGTTGAAGCCTGATTTGAGATGAGACATACAAAACAAAAGAAATTAGAAGTTAAAAAATCTATAAAAAAAACAAGAATGATAGTTGATTCATTGACGAAATCAAACCTTTATAGCGAAGATCAGAACTGGATTCACAGAGGGATGAATGAAGAAGGTAGCAATGGTTACATGAAAGGAACTTAAATACTGAACATCACTGCCAAAATTAAAGGAAATCAACGAAGTATTGCAATTAACAGAACTATCATACCTTTCGAACGAAGAAGATGCTGAATCGAATCAATGGAGGCTAGGGTTTAAGGGAATGACAATTTTGAAGTTTAGTGTGAAGTAGGGTTATATCATTTATGTAGTTCCACCTTTTTACCCTTTTTTTCTAAACGGGTCCTCCTAACCTTTGCACCAAAGGGAATTGTTGTGAGTTTTAACAGGAAAATAACAAATAGAGACCCTAGATGGAAGATATATGTTCCCTAATTATAAACTTTATTAGATATGATAGATATAGAAAATTTAAATAATAGAGTTTAAAAAGATATTTAAAATATCAATTATTAAATAATAAATACTATAATACAACACAAGAAAGATTTAATATTTAAAAAAAATTGAATATTAGCACTTTTTTCTTATCGTAATTCACTTTTAGTATATATTGTTTTTCTTTTATAACTTTACACATACGATGTTTTATTAAAAAATCATATGTGCCATTACGTTGTTTTATATGCCTATTGTTTTTAGAAGGAGATGTGAGTAGTAATATTCAAATAATCAATTTACAAACGTACAGCTAATCAATGATTATCACATTACCTTTGTTTTAAGCTAGTGTGATTTCCCTTTTTTATTAGCAAATTATAAAAAAACAAAACAATAACCTTAACGTCATCTCAATATATAATGCTTCCAAGATTTTTATGCAAATTAAAGTGTTTGTTAGTAATATATAATGCTTCCAAGATTTTTATGCAAATGAAAGTGTTAGTAACTAAGAAACGTAATTCAATGAAACATGCTATTTTGTTTTCGTTGAGGGTTGTGATGTTTTAAAACATATTAAATAAAATTTAAATATTAGAGTTTAAAAAGCTATATAAAATATGAATTATTAAATGATAAACACTATAACGCAACAAAAGACTCGTTTAATGTTTTAAAACCTTTTAAAGAAAATTTGAAGTAGAGTTTATTTATGATTATTATAATTAATTTTGATATATAGTGATTTCCTCTTATAACTTTTCACATAGAATGTTTTTTTAAAAATTTTACGTATTTCATTGTGATGCATTTCAATATGTTATAACATTTTTGTTTTAACTTAACTTCATTTTCCTTTTTCTTATTATTCAAATACTATAATGTAGTATTAAATGATATATAGTATTAACGCAACACAAGAATAGTTTAATATGTAATTAACATTCAAATTATATAATATAATTTACCAAAAAGTTATTTACTTGTCAAAAGAAAATGAAATTTACCATGAAATATGACAATATACATTATATGAACATTTTTTTCGTTTATTTTCTTTAATATTGTTTTATTATTTTATTGCTATAATTAATTTTTAGTATAATTTGTTTTTCTCTTATAACTTTTAATATGTGATGTTTTATAAAAAAAATGAGTATGTGGTTGGGAGGTGCCTATCTTTATTTGTGGGTATTAATATACAAATAATCAATGCACAAACGTACAAGTTATCAAAGCTATATCGCATTATCTTTTTTAAATTAACATCATTTACTCATTTCATTATTCTAATAATATAATGTGATGTTCTATATAATTTGGTAGGTTTTTATTGGTTTTTGATAATAAGATTTATAAAAACAAAGATTTATGCAAAAAGAATTGTATTTTTTTGATATCATAAGTTATTCGATTTTAAAATAAATAGAAATTAAATAATAAAAGTCTGGATTTTTTTTCTATGAATCTATAATATGACTTTATAATAATTAAAACATCCAAAATTTAGTGTTAGATAAAATATTTAATATGAAAAATAATACTTATATAAAGGAAAATTAATAAATAATATCTAGAGTTCTATAACACAAGAATAGCTAAATAATTAATAACAAGATAAATGCACACACACTTTACGTAATATATATATATATATATATATATATATATATATATTATTAAGTGGTGCATTATTTGTATATTATTATTAGCTAATATATATATATATTATAAATTAGTATTATCTTTATATATTATATATATATATATATATATATATTTGTATATATATATATGTATACTATATTAATAATAAAAAGGAATATAATATCCATACAATACTTCTGCTCCACTTCAGTAGAAATGTAAAAGAATAACAAAATAAAATACATAATTATAATATATAAAAAAGTTGCTTAAGACTAGAAGTAAAACTATTTCAACCATTCTTCTTTTCTTGTTTTATTATTGTGAGGCTTTTTTGCAAATCATAATGTTGAACCACCTCTCTAAGCAAACCTCAATAATGAAGGGAAGAGACCTTCGCTTGAGCCATAACATAGAATCATTTCTCCGACAATTTAACTTCCAGCACTATTGGATTTCTTAAGGCACCAACACTAATATTCCTTCTCAAAATACCAACAATTCTTAAAACAACCCGCCACCACAGCCGACTAGTTGTCTTCATCTACACCGCGTCGTCTATAAATATCGACGAGACCCGACTGCGGCAACCCACACTCAACTCTCCCTCTCACTCTTGTTTTATTTTCCGTTTTCCGGCAAGAAACGAGTGGTTCCAGGAAGTGGAAACGACATACGATATGGACATCCCCACTTGCCAACCTTCATCGTGTTCCACCTCAATGGGCCACCAGACTCAACAAAGAACCCCCTACCGGCGATATACATATCCCATATCTGTTCACTTTCGAAACTGAGGTACTAAAATGACACCTTATAAGTAGCTTATGCTTGATTGATTATGTTTATACACATCTAAGGTGTTTGATAGAATATAATGTTGGAAATTTTTGTACTGTGAATGATATTAATTTAGTGAAATTATAATTTAAAAAATTATAATTACTAATTAAACCTTTTATATGGTGAATTAAAGATTAAACTCCTGAGTAGAGTTTTATATCAATTTATTTGTTATTATTAGAGTTTAGGTCTCTAATAAAATAATTAATTAAGTGAGACTTTTCACTTATTCTCAACTCTTGTAGAAATAATAGGTTATCCCTTATATTTTTAGAAAAGACTTTATAACCGATCTAAGAAATGCTATAAAAATACAAGAGAACTAATACAAGAAAACACATGAATTCATAGAGAGTTCTTGGAAAAGAAGAGATACTTGAATACCAAGTGTTGGGTACTTAGAGAGATAAGTTTTCTCTACTCAATTTCATCTCCTTCATATTATTATTTTTCCACAAGTTCTAACACTATAGTTTTATCCGGTGTAACCTCGGGCGCGTGGCCATTTCCGGCAGTACAGACTGCTCCGGCTGTTGTACCTGGGAGACAGATGCGTTATCTTTATTAGAGGCGCGAAATCTGTTTTAAGGGAAGCGTGTTGAACATGTGCCTCAGCCACAACCGTCAACACTTGTTTTTTCATTTCGTAGGAAATTATTATATAAGAAGATGTGTTCAAGACCTCGTTGAAGCCCACACAACAGACCATACAAGAAGACATGATTAAGGCTCTTGTTGAAGACAACAATTTGAATCGATTTATTTAAATATGTTGTATCTCATATTTAATTTTGTATGATTTGTACACGGTACGGGTACTACCATTTCCCAAAATTATGTAAAGAGAGTACCTTTACTATTTTTATATTTATTTATATAATTTTTATTATAAAATTATGACACATGTCCTACAAACTTAAAACAGATTTCGTTAGATTGTTGATACAATTTTAAAACCTTATTTATAAGAAATTTGGTTCACGAAAGGATTTATAATAAAAAATATTTTTTAGAGATTATGATTTTTTAAAATTTTTTTTGAGAAATATATATGTAGTACAACTTGTTGTGTTTGGATTTATTGAGATTGAGTTATAATCTTAAATCCTATACCGTGGTAGAAAACGAATAGTTTGGTTCAATTGTTTGGTTTTGAAACGATTATGGAATCGTTAAGTTTTTCTAACCTTTGTGTTAGATCGGGTTTATTAGTGTAAATCACACGTTTTTGGTAAACGTTAAATTTCTCTAACTTTGTGTTAGACCGGAATTATGGGTGTAAACCATACGTTTTTGTAAACGTTAAATTCTCTTGAGTAGAATTTTCATGTCTTTAAATAAGAGTTTTATGTTACTTGATTAGAGTTTTATGTCTCTAATTAAGTTCTATTTAAAGTAGTCTCTTCATTCACCTATGGATTTATATGAACAAATAAGCCTTATATTGGTTTTTAATCATTTATTTCTAGACGATCGTGTTAGAATTGGGTTTTTTATACAACTGATATGTTTTATAACGATTTTGTAATCGTTTATTTCTAACGGGCTTGTTAGAACCTATTGGTATGATAATAGTTATTATAATTATTTATATCTAACAAATATATTAGAACATATTTATTGATAAGATTTATAACAATTTTTGTAATTGTTTATTTCTAACAAAAGTGTTAGAAACAGTTTATAAAAAAACAAATAATTTTTGTAATCATTTGTCTTCTAACATACGTGTTAGAAACGATTCATGAAAAGTGTTAGAAATAGTTTATAAAAAAATTGCAAATGATTTTTGTAATCATTTGTCTTCTAACATGCGTGTTAGAAACGGTTCATGAAAAGTGTTTGTTTGGAAGCAATTTTTAGTTGTTTATTTATAAACATATGTATTAGAAGTGACTTATTTTATATGAACCATATATGTATTTATAACAAGTCGAATTAACATTTAGTGGAAATGTTAATATTTCTAACGTGTGATTATATTTTTTTTTTCATTTTAACATGATTGTTAAAAATTGTTAGAATACAAATGCTTTGAAATGTTTTATGTAAACGTTTTATATAAGTAATTTGTTGTAAAATTGATTTTAGTGAATATAAACACATTAATGCTTTGTATGGTTTAGAAATAAAAAGTCATACATTAAAGTTAGTGTTTTATTGGCTTCAAGAATTAAATCACCTAAAGTGATGGTGTTGTTATATGAGATTTATCACTAACTTTAATTTGTGATTCCTAAATCCAAATGGTCACGTTTTATATATATAAAAATGACTTAAAATTTCTAATACGTGTGTTAGAAAATATGTATCACAAATACAATGTTAGAGATTGTTCATTATATAAGCCATAATGAATGGAAATGTTTTATGTAAACATTTAATTGCCTTTATGTGCATTAAAAATGATGAGAAATGGTTGATATTATTAATATAGTATATTGCAAAACTGAGGAAATATTTTAGAGTGATTTTTTAAGACAAAGTTTTGCATAGTATTGATAATTCAAATGGTCCACTACTCTTGCTAGAAGTAGCATATGGTGAAAAAAGTAACAATCTCATGGATATTATTTGGTGGAAAACGACTTGGTGTTGTTGTGAACAAATTTAGTTGTTCAAGTTCATTACTTAAATGTAGTCTTTGTAACAACTTTGTGTTGTTTTATGTAGAATTGTCCAAGTTTAAAGTTTCAAGATGAAATGAGAAACTTGTACTTACAAGTGCATGGAGTCTTGTTGAGGGAGTATCTCAAGACATGTATGGGACGATATCGTCGAGAAAATTTTGGTCAGATTATAAAGTGTTGAAGATAAAAGCACTTTCATATTTGATGTCTACATATCATCTATACTTCCGTTTAAATTTCAAAAGTGTTTGGCACTTATGATTTAGTTTTCAATGTATTTTATTGTTTTGTGTTCAATATCTTCGGATAGCACATGCAATTTTTTACAAAGAAATAAATCACAAATGTTTGTGACGTCTAAATTATTTTTGTGGAAAATAATTATAACGTCAACTATATATTGTTTAAAAGAATATGACTTTAAACGGATATTACATGAATATATTTGGACATAAACAACTTGAGAGTTGTTGCATTGACTAAAAGTTAAAGATGAAACATCAAATGTATAACCACATCATGAGAGATTAATAAAAGAACATACTGAGTATATTGAGATGAATACACAAACGAGATTCATGTCGAAATACTTCATTAGAAGTCATCGGAAAATTCACAACTTTGAATTCTAACATATGAAAGTAAAAGTACTATATATTATTGTATACCTTTAATAAATCTTGCGAGATTTATATGTAAATGCGTCTACCACTTGAATATGGAAATTTTACCTTCGTTTGGGAGAGCATCCTAAATATACATATCTTCTAATGAATAACAATAGATGTGTGCAAATCACTTATGGCAAAATTATGAATGGCATGTTTTGAGTGTTGGATCTAGTTGACTCTATCTTCCACATAATAGTGATTGTAAATGAGGAACATTCATCTTGTTGGCGATGAGTATGTTCACCAAGTGACTTGGATTAAGACTTATGTTTAAGTACTTATGAGTCGATGGTAAAGCGTTGAAGATCAAAGGTAAACAAGTTATGTTCCTTAATTGAATGATAATATTTAGCTATTTGCTATATACAATAATTTGTGAGACCTTCCTAAATATTGATAGTTTTAGGATTATGAATAGATCTCATTATTTTGTCTTAACAAGGGATGAATATTGCAAAGTGATATTATGACATCCTTGGGGCTGTGAAGACTCAGAATGATGCATCTTCCGTTCACATGCTAAAGTATTGTAGTCTAAAGCATGTTAGACTAGTACTTGGTTAATTATGGGTCCTGACGGAGACTAATTAACTCTAAACATTCAAATGTGTATGAACACAAAAAGAATTTGTGTATAGACAAAGTTGAGGGAGAATTTCATTCATTATAAGGAAAGACATGTAACTTTTGAAGATTTTGTTCGAAAAGCTAATAGGAGAACTCAGTGTCTAGGCTTATACTAGATGTTAAATTAGAATTATTCTAAGTTGGTGACAAACTTATGACGATGGCATGTGTTGCTTTGGTCAGCTCGAAAGCTTATGTAAGCTAATGCAATATAATTAAATTCACTGATACAATGAGGTTGATCTTGTTCAATCATATGTGTATAAAGATCATCATAAGTGAAGTTACAGAAATGATCATCAAATGGAAAAAAGGTGGGGGAGGATCCATTTAAAAAAAACAACCCTATAAGGGTATGTAGAAATGGTTTTCGTTACTTCATCTGGATGTTATCCAATAAAACTTAAATATGGGGGTGTCTTGCATTTGTACCATAATATTTTGGTAATTAGGATTTTATAATCCAATCTAACATTGCAAATAGACGACTAAGTGAAAGACACAAAGGTCATAGTGCATAATGAAGATGTGGATGCCTTAAATTATAAATGTATCATTCTAAGACAAATATTATAACCAGATTCAAGTGGCCACTGAGGTTATAGTCTTAGAAATTGACAATAGGTAATGTTAATTTCGAGTTACGAACACGTCATGACAATTGATCTCAACTGCAAAGTTATCTTCAGTGACTTGTTAATAACAAATATAATGTTATGGATCCAAAACTTGAGGATTTATTAGAGATCAAGTTATGGAATGAGACTAAAGCCCATGGAAAAAGTGTATGTGAGGGAAACCTAACTTTGTTGAGTGGAGATCCTAAGATCTAAGTTCAATAGGACAACAAATTCATATGCCTAAGGGTGGTCACTGTGGGGGCATAGCTGATATGCACAAGCTAGTATATATAGTTAAATATACCCCTAAATGATAAAAGGGTGTTTAAATACGTCCTAGTTCATTCCTATGGAATTCAGTGACAAATTCGAGGCTAAGCATCTTATGTGGTTAATGATTTTGCGTAATCATGGTAACCATGATGCTTTTAATGATTTAAGGAGAATCACCTATGTTAGAGAGAAGTGGGGTCGCTTCGAATGGAATTGGGGGCACAATTCCTAGAGCTCTCGCAGAACCAGGATAGTGTTCCACGACCATTATTGGACACAACTATGAGGGGATGACCCGACAAGAAGAGTATTGTCTGAAGTGGATTGCCATCTACACAAATGGAGGTTTGTGCAAGGACATCGCGTCTACAAACCCTAGGAGAATAAGTATGCTTCACAACGGAAAGTTCAAAGGGAACACCTACTTATCCAACAATACTCAACTATCGAGGTGCCATTGGAAATTTTATGTGTTTTGAACGAACTCCGTTCATGTGGGGAATTGTTGGAAATTTTTGTATTGTGAATGGATATTAATTTAGTGAAATTATAATTTAGTACAATTATAATTTAGTAAAAATTATAATTACTAATTAAACTCTTCATATGGTGAATTAAAGATTAAACTCTTGAGTAGAGTTTTATGTCAATTTATTTGTTATTATTAGAGTTTATGTCTCTAATAAAATAACTAATTAAGTGAGACTTTTCACTTATTCTCAACTCTTGTAAAAATAGTAGGCTATGTGCCTCATTTTGTGAAAAAAGAAATGCTAGAAAAATACTAGAGAAGTAATACAAGAAAACACATGAATTCATGCAGAGTTCTTGGAAAAGAAGAGATAATTGAATACCAATGTGTTGGGTACTTAGAGAGATAAGTTTTCTACTCAATTTCATCTCCTTCATATCATTATTTTTCCACAAGTTCTAGTACTATAATTTTATCTGGTGTAACCTTGGGCGCGTGGCCATTTTGGCAGTAGAGACTGCTCCGGCTGTTGTACCCTGAGAGACAGACGCATTATCTTTAGTAAAGCGCGAAATCTGTTTTAAGGAAAGCGTGTTGAACACGTGCCTTAGCCACAACCGTCGACACTTGTTTTGTTCATTTTGTAGGAAATTATTGTATAAGAAGATGTGGTTCAAGACCTCGTTGAAGCCCACACAACAGATCATACAAGAAGACACGCTTAAGGCTCTTGTTGAAGACAACGATTTGAATCGATTTATTTAAATATGTTGTATCTCATATTTAATTTTGTATGATTTGTGCACGGTACGGGTACTACAATTTCCAAAATTATGTAAAGAGAGTACTTTTACAATTTTTATATTTATTTATATAATTTTTATTATAAAATATGACCATGTCCTACGTATAAAAACAAAGAAAAAATGGTTTGTTGAGTTATTTCCTAAGCATCTATGACTAAAACATTACATGAGGTTTTATCTTTAAGCATTTTCTTGAAAATTTCAGACCTGCATATTTTAAATTGTAAACGATACTAATTTTGCAAATTCTTAACATTTTAATAATATATTTTCACAATAAGTTAACTAACTAAAATAACTCAGATCATTTATCTTATCTGTTGTGTTATGTACGAATACTAGGTGTGACTAAAAGTATCAGATTGAGTCCATTACAATGATATTGTTCTTATACAAATATTTCGGTTGTACATTTGGTCGTATACACTACTTTGCTTTAGCATTTTAATAAATAAAAGATCAATTGTAATTGTTAATTCAAAAAAGTTTAAAATAACCATTCACATTATTTTGAAATGTATGAGTTTAAAGAGTGAAGATATTTAAACGACGTGTGTTTTAATACGTACGCAACTCGGTAATTCTGTTGGAAGAAAGTGTGTATAGTGCGACTTTACTCACAGAATTAAACTAAAAAGATATAAAAAATCAAGTTCTAATTTATGTTTAAATATAATAAATTATATATAACTAAACGACATTTGATAATAAACAATGTTTAACTATATAGGTTATATAAAGAAAAACAATATAGGATTAAAGTATGTTCCTATATGCTAGGAGAAAGTTACAAATATAAAATTTACAAGACATAAGTTACTTGTAGGTTATCACAATCCCTTAAAGAACAAGTTTGACACACTATTGTGAACCGGTTTTAAGGTATAGATCCTTACCCCCTCTTCATTTGTTATCCGGTTCGATTGATTATAAACCCTTTTGATTATATATACCTTTGGAGCTCTTAATGTCTTTGAGATCTCGATTTGTTTGACCGCCCGCCGTTTCATGTTCTTATTGAATATTATTTCTTTCATTAAAATAAGACTAATGACTAATGTAATATGTTTGTTAATGGAAAGTGATATGAATCTCGGATATCTTGGTAAACCGAACTTTAATAACGTATCTGGATGTGGTGGATACGTTGCGGTACTTCCTATATATAAACACCCAACTATATTATCAAGGTATCGCTAATTAGGACATACGAGTTTCATGTTACGATCAGTTCTCCGATCCTTTATGCTCAGTAATAGGTCTTGACTTTGACCTTGTTTCATGTGGTAGATTTTTTTTCTTTCTTAAACTCATTATCACATGATCTAATATATGTTACAATATGTTATGATTGTTATTACTATGGTTATTGTATAAGACTCAGTGCTTTAGATATTTGTGCTCTGTTACCTTGAGTTCTAGTTTCTCGTGGAGTGTCCCTCGGGCATGTTGTTGTGGTATCAAAATCATGTGCTCCTCCCGTGACGGAGAGATTAGTTCACGGCGTCCCTAGGTACAAGTGTGGTATAAAGCTACTAGGAGGCGTATGGATCGTTCCTAGCTATGTTACTGTTTCTGATACGGAAAATGGTTGCGGGTATGCCAACCTACGCCATTTCATATGACTGACTGTGTCTCATTATTTACTATTTACTGTTTATGTGGGCTCATGTGTACATCCATAAGATAGTATATGTTTCTTTGAGTTACTCTGTATCGTATTGTATTACTGATTATTTTTCTGTTATTGTGTGTTGTTTCCATTACAGTTTCATTGCTATTATGAATTTTGTTATTTTGAGCCTATTGTTCCGTACTGGGCATTTGGCTCATTCCGTAAACATTTTCCCTTCACAGGTTCACATGTTACTTTGGGCGGGATGGAGAGCGTGGAATAAAACCATAGGATGTCATCTGAAGATGCTAAGTTATGCTTTAGGATTAATCTAATGATGCCTGTTAGCTTGAAACTCTCAATAGATTATGTTTGACCTTCGGGTTTAGTTTGAGTTATGTTATGTATTTTCATATTCAATACTAAATGAAAGTATGCTTTATGTCTCTCAATACCGATGTTATTGTGATATGTTAGCCCTAAATGGGTTGAGGTGTTAGAGTAATGTACCATAACGAACAAAACATATTTCTGTGAATGATAGTGGTACTGGTATATGTATTAGCGCAATCGATCTTACTATTTGTATTTTTTGTTTTCAATCGATATAACTTTAAATTTGGGCATACACGCCTGTTTTTGGTTTCCTTTTTTAGCTGCAATAACGAGCACGAGTGTTATAATGAATCAAACTAACGCCAACTATGTTCTTGCTGTTTAACGTGGGAAAGTCCAATAGTTCTATACATAATCTCAAAACATTTTCCAATTTTATGATATTTTGTAAACTGAAGATCTGCATATTCAATAATATATTATAAATTTAAATGAAAGTCTTGACTATTAATAATACTTTACAATTTTAATAACTATATGTAGGTCTCGTAGTGGTCAAACTTAGATCTACGCAAGGACATCGCACTCTAGGAACATGCAAAATCCGTCCTTCTACGATATGCGGTGTACCACAAAAAAGAAGTTATCAGACAAACATGTGAACTCAAACTCACTTTGATCCTAGTGGAAAGTCAACTATAGACAAAGTAGCCTGACTTCGATCCCATGAAAGAGAAAGTCAACTATAAACAAATTTGCCTACTCACAAAACAAAAAACAATGATTACACAAAATTTAATCTATCTATAAAGTTTTTGTCACATAAAGGCATCAACAAACTCGCCCTTGACAATACCTTGTAGATGTCTATAGTTCTTCATTCTTAAGCCCAATTGATGGGTAGATGATTTCCAAGTACGACCACCATACTTGACACAAAACTCGACAACTTTCTAGAATTGCAATGTTGCTTATCTACTTTCTTCCTTTCATTTAGAGAAAAGTTAAACCAGGCTAACTTTACTTATCATAAACTCTCACAAGTTCTCGTTTGGTGTTATATTCTTCCATCACTGCCTCAGAAGATACACCGTCTAAATAACACCTTTTCAAGTTGATAAGAAAATCATGATCATATATTTCTTGAGAGAGATTTTCTTTACATACTTGAATGGCTTGTAAATCCTTCAATCACATCAGCTACTCTATCATTATTACAGTGTATGAGATTTCTCAAAGCTAATCAACGTATTTCACAATCCGACATAGTATCAAAGGACTTTAAATTCTTGTGAAAACACTTAAAACCATTTGTTCGTTTTGTAAAGAACATCTTAAACTCAACATCGAACATCCAACTTAGAATCCTGCCGACACTCTCAGACTTCGTTTGTTTGATACGAATACTTCAAACATCCATAGCTTTTTGTTCTCTCCCCCACTTGAATCAGTCTCCCCCCGTAGTCGTTGCTTTAGTTTAATCAGCATTCAATCAAGATTCCAAACCACTCAAATCAAGCTCAACACAATCTGAGTTTGTATTAACATGATTAGCACCAACATCATCTTGCTTAACCTCAATTTCATGAACATCGTCTTTAACTACAATTTCTTTTTCATCATATTTCCAAAATGCAACCATTCTTTCCATCACAAACTCTCCTTCTTCCAGGTCATTTCCCTTAAAATCCATAAGTTCATCAATCTTCTCAGGTTCTTGCTCATCCATTAGGCTTTTATCTAGATTTTTATTCTCATTATCACCATCTTGCTTGTTAGACTCCCCCCTCAACACTTGCATTAGAACCAACAATGGGTGCCATAGGATCATCATCTATATATTCATATTCTCTTCACCTGACTTCATTCTATTTACAAGTATCAGAACTCCCTTCCCCGCATCAAGTCTCATCAATAATAATTTGACTTGAATTTGAAGTTCTTCAACCTATTTTCATGTGTTCCCAAAACGAATTCATGTAACTCATTAACAATAATCCAAGTCTTAATAGCTTGCCCCTAAGACATCCTTCAACATGTAAATATGAGGATTTCTTTGAGAATTTAATGGTCTTGGTGGAGTATTGAAGTTAATATATGCAAATGGTGATAAATTTCTAAATATATAACATGAACCAATGTACATGGACCTGGAGGAGTTGATACACCGACAATTGAGGTCACTAAAGGAATTACAGTCATAGTTACAGTTGATGCTTAAATTCACATTGGAACACTTGTTATTGTGGTTGTTGCTGATGTTATAGTTGACATCGTAACAGGATAAGTTAAAGTTGGAGTAACTGTTGTGACAACTAAAGTTGTTTTAACTGTTGCTGGTAATACTGGAATAGATCCTGAACTTCCCACATCCATTCCGAGCCTTAGCATATTTCTTACTAACTCTTCATGGACTAAGTTCATAGGCATCATACTCATCTTTTTCCTTTGAAGGATTTGGATTGTTATCTGTATCTGTTTTATCATCATCTACACACATATTTTTTTTAAATAAGATACGACTTTTTGGTATGAAGTCGTATTGTCCCAACTTCTCTCGATTCTCTTTAATATGAGGATCAGCAACATTATCATCATCTTGATCATCATCATCTTTGTTATCATCATCATTACCATCAATATTATCTTCAGACTCTTTATTTTCAGTATTAACAAATTCAGAGTCTTCAATTTGATCATTAGCTTCATTCATTTGACCCCTAACTTTCACATTGTCATTAACTTCTTACGCCATGTTCTCTTTCACTGACACTTCAACTAAGTGTCAAACGTTGTTAGGTCATCACCCAACCCAACTTGTATATTTGGTTGTTGTATATGTGGTTGTTGAACTTCAGTCATTGCTTGTGGATTAACATCATCTGGTTGTACACTTCAAGTGAATTGTAAAGTGGATGCAAAATTTGTAATTTTCTTGGACAAATGAGTGTCTGCCAGGTAGCTACCTAGTATGAATAAATATTGCACCGACTCAACCAATTAAATAGCTTGTCCAAAAAAACTAAAACGATGGCATGACTGTAAATTTACCTTGGGGCAAAATCATAATTTGACGGGAAAAAACAAAAACGATAGCAAATTATATATTTGAACCGAGGGAAAAATGGTAATTTGGTTGGGAGAAAAAAACAAAACCAATGGTAAAATTATAAATTTAAACGGGAGAAAATCGTAATTTGGCTGTACTAATGGGAAAGTGCCAGATAACTGTCTGGCACTATTCCCTTCCATGTATATTGTAATATATAAAATTACATTTACCAGAAAGTGATATATATATATACATATATATATGTATAGGATTATGATCAAAAAAAACCCCTACGAGTTGTGTGAACTTAGAGAACTCGGATTTTTCGTGCGAGTTTCTACCCCATTTTTTTACACCCCTAGTTTAAGATGTTTCAAAGTCAGCTGGAAAAAAAATTCAAAGTGTGTTTTTCGACCTCTTATAGCAGCTATAAAAAGCTGATGACACATGCATTAGATCACCTTTTTACAGCACTAGGCTGTTGTGAATTAAAAAAAATTCTTGGAAAAGTTGATTTTTTTTAGGATTTTTGGTAAAAAAAATTGAAAAACCTTTTGTAAGACGTTCTCTAAGTTCTCACAACTCCTTTAAGTTTTATTTTAACCTAACCCTATATCTATACTATCTGTACTATATTAATGCATGAGGGAGGGGCATTTTAAGATACCAAAAAAATAAGAATTTCTTCCCTCTTTATTTATAAATACAGGGTATGATGGTCTATTAAACACTAGTTATATTTTAGTCCCCCATCTAATTACACTTAAATCCTTTTGTTTTAACAAAATTTTGGATAATTAATTACACTTTTCACTCTCCAAACAAACTTATAACTCTTTTACGTATTTTTGCCTTATCTTATAAACTATAATGTTTTAAGAAAATCCAAAGGTACCATAATGACCTACTCATTTTTGTCAAAATTTCGACAGTTGTCTTGGTTAGTATTGTTGTGCGGATTAAAATGTACAAGTAGATGATGCATTAGTGTATAAGTGATTAAAGCAATGTGTTCTATCACATTTCAAATGCTCAAAACTCTCTATGTTGTTATCATTATTATCAATTTAATAATATTATAACCCTTTTCAACGTTGTCACAAATATCCAGAACACACAACATGGTAGCTTGTTCAGGTTTGTTCAGTTTACACTGTCACATTTCAACCCTTTTCAACGTGTTTCCTACAAGCATAACACAAAAAATGACATTCACTACACACTTATATTAAAATATATAAGCATTGCATTAAGTTAATACTTAATAGTTAACTATTAGCTTTATTATTTGAAGTATACACATAATAAATAATTATTGGAGTGCTGTAATATCATATATCTAAAAATAGAATTAGAAACTTAGACTAATTTGAAAAACAATATATATTTGGAACCACATTTATTTTAGGATGTGTGAGTAATACGTTTTTGTTGCCTACTGTTACTCTTCTTTGTTTAAAAAAAACTAAGGAACAATGGATTTTAATAATCCTAATTATTAGTCGTTTGCCGGCAACGGTCCCAACTTAAAAAATAACTAGTGGTGGTCCCACCTTTTCATATATTGTAAACCAATGGACCTTTATTAAATCGGAAAGGATAAGGAGACAAAAAGAAATTAAGGTTATGTTAGTAAAGGCCCATTAGTTTACAATATGTGAAAAGGTGGGATCACCACTGATTATTATTTAAGTTGTGACCGTTGTCGGCCAACAGCTAATAGTGTGGATTATTAAAATCCATTATTCAAAAACTAAATAGGAGTAATATGTTAATTTTAGGACTATCGAACTTAATAAGTATATCATATATTCAAAGAAAAGCCTGCGGCTAGATCAACAACAAACCATCCAATTACAACTCCTCACTACCATTTTCAACGTGTTTCCTACAAACATAACAACAAAGAAACACAAAACAAAAAAAAAGCCTATAGTCGGATCAACAGCAAACCCACAAGCAGAAGACCGAGTCTACCCAGCTGCCATGAAGATAATTTCGACCTGATCTTAAGCCGTTGAAAAATACTATTGTTATTTACAAAAACAAGACAAAGTCACTAATTATAAACAACATAATGAAATCATCCTTTTATATAAAAAATAGTAGCTAGTAATCATTGATAGTTTACAAGGTCCATAACTAAGAACTCAACTAAAATAATTGATTAACGAACCAAAACCTAAAGAGTTGACAATAGCAAAGAAGCAAACCAAAATAACTTACCTAAGCTAATAACTGACAGTAACCAGTTTCAATTTTGGTTTTGCATCGCTCTAAAACTAAACCGAACTGAATCGAACAACACTGAAATTTGGTTAGGCCAAAAGTTTTATGCCCGAGTTTAGTAACAAGATGATTAACAAAAATTTACATAAAAAAGTTTTAGCCTAGTTATTTTGGAATATTTTTACTTGCCCAAACATTTGAAACATAAATGAACAAACGCATAAATGAACTAAACCGAACTCACACGCAAAAACCAAAACAAGAAAACCAAAACCGGACAACAGTCTAAAACTTAAAGATTGGATTTTCGGTTTGGTTTGATTTAAGCCCAAAACTGAACGGATCGACCCATGCAAAACCCTGCAAGTATTAAGTTTCATCTTCAAGTTTCCTCAATACCAACCAACTCATCAACCCTTGAAGATTCTCAATTTTTTTGTAATTTATATCACATAGCAACAACATGAATGAATAAGAGTCGTGAACTTGTCTTATGAGAGACATGTCTCCTACAAATGAAATAATTATAAAATACACTGAATTTAACGCAACAAAAATAGCTTTATATTTTGTTATGGTCGGTGGCTGAAAAATCCACGTTCAATGAAACTTCTTCATTTTCCAGACCTTTTAATAAACATATCTTAGAAACTTTTTATTCGCCTTAAATATCTAATTCTAGAAAAACTTATATAAAAGCTATTCTATTTGTCTTAAATATCTAATTCAAAAAAACTTTATATAGAAAGTACCATATTCAACATAATGGCATTTTAATTTTCATAGAAACTTTATATCCTTTAAATGTTTAAGTCATATGATTACTAAATTGATCTCATTATGATGAAAATTACATGACACTTGATCTTTTAGTTTTCAACTTTTATGTTGAAGACTTATCTTTTCTTATTCGTGTGCTACTTTATATAACCTTATTTATGTTTAAGACTTATTTTTTTTATTCGTGTGTTACTTTAATGTATCAGTGGTTTCTTGAAGTACTTAATAATTTAAATTATAAATTTAATAATTACTAGACATGTGTACCACTTATGACATATATATGCCACAATAATGCTACCGTAAATATTACACGAATAAGAAAACTAACAGAAACGAGTGCCGTAATGCAAAGTGTCATCCCCGCTGCATCGCACGGGCACCCTTCTAGTATGTGTGTATATGTACACACACACACAACACACACACATATATATATATATATATATTATAGTATAGGTTTAAGATCCTTTAAAAAAGATGAAATTTGTAAGAATGATAAGAAGAATACGATGAGGACAAATGTCATTATTTAATTTTATAGGATAATGGACAATTAAGTAATTTAATAAAAAACCTAATTAAAGATAAAATTTAAAAACCCACATGCAATACACACGCAAGTTACCCGTCTTTTTTAAACGTTAATAACTTTTTATAGGTAACTTTTTAAAAAAAAGTATACCATAATAACATGTGTGTTTTTATCTTTAATATGAGTACCACATTGTTATACTTATATAGAGAAAAAAATTACCTTTGGATCAGATGTTTTAGTCCTTGGTGTTTTGTCTATATTGTTTTAATTGTATAGTGATTTAATGCGTTGTGTTTTACAGTGAAACACCGTGAACGTATAACATTGAAAATACTATTTACATTCAATCTTTCAATCTTGTTTACTATAGTGTTTAATCTTAGGAATTCAAAACAGATTATGATGTCTTGTAAAATAAAACACCATAGATAACAAGACTGTAAGATTAAATGTAAATGGTATTTACAATGTTATGGTGTCTTATATACATTCATGGTGTTTTGTTGTAGAACACAAAGCCTTTAATCACTATACTATTAAAATAACATAGACAAAAAACCATGGACTAAATATCCGATCGAAACATAATTTTTTCTCTATATAAGTATAGCAATATGGTAATCATATTATAGATAAAAAACACTTGTTATGGTGTAATTTTTTTAAAAGTTACGTATAAAAAAACTATTGACGTTTAAAAAATACAGGGGAACTTGCATATGGATTTTTGAATTTAAAAATGTTAAATTTACCTTTATACTCTTAATATAGAAAATTAATTATTTTAAAAGTAAACACTATTTACAATTTTACCATTGTAATCTCAATCATTAGATTACAGATCAAATGGTGTAGATCATTCCTATACTTCTCACAAAGCACACCCTTTTTACACTAACCATATATATATATATAGATGTATATATATATGTACATATATGTGTATATATATAGGGGAAAATGAAAACTTATACAGGTTGTGAGAATGAAACGCCCGTTTCGTCGAAGGTCAAATAGTTATATAATTTATACGAACCAAATGTGACATTTAAATACTTAAGAGCAATAACCCAAACTATCACACAAAAGTTCGAACTTTAAGTTTACACATGAATACATAAGTGTATTTATTTGACCCATTAACTTTAGAACTTGAGTCGGAAGCACGTAAAGGGGGCGGTGCGATGTGTTCGTTCCAAGCACGCCATTACCAAGATTTCGATTTCCCTACCATACACAACACAAAAGTGATTGTTAGCATGACTCGTTAACATAATAATTTTATTACTACTTTTATTTCCTTAGATGATCCATAATGAGGATATGATGATGTAACATCCTTTCTATCTACATTTTTTACTTGTAACAATTTTGCCTACAACGAAATCGTAGTTTTCATTCTTATAACACCAAATATATATAAATCATCCAGCCCGATCATACGGGTCCTTACAAAGAACATTTCATCCTTATTGACACGTTAACAACGAGTCATTATGTTCATAATTACAATCATCTTTCTAGTCATTCATTTTGACCCGTTTGTAATGGGACAATGCACATACTTTACAATTTTATTGTCTAACAAGTTCCTTCTACGTTCATCACTTCGCATTTACATACCTCTAACTATAACTAACAAACTAGTAATAATTTAAAAGAAACGAAGTTCGTATGAACTTACCTTTGCTTTGCGTTGCGTTGCTTGTGAACCGGATTTGTACCTTCTTCCTTCATGCCTACAATTTAATATTCAACATTCTTTCAATCTCATGCTTTCATCTCACATTTAAATTAACATTGTGAGCTAACAACTCATCATTTCACAAATTCTAATTAGTTACCATTATATGCATATGAAATCATCTTTATTAAGTAAAACCAATACCCAAGCATTTCATCAAACACCTGAAGTGCATATCACTAACAAAGCATAAAGTACAAGTATCTTATGCATCTCCTTACTTAATCATTTCAAGATCATTAAATTCAACTAATTTCATAAAACATTCATTCATAATCAGTTCCATCATTCTAATATTTGTAATAAGCAACATCATACATAACCATAACACAATTTTTTGCACACAATCCATCATTGTTCTACACAATGCTCCTACTTCAAGTTGGTTTTAGTCGAATTCAAGCCTAATTCATCTTCTATGTGATGCTTCTAATCCATACTCATACCAATTTCTCATAAATTTGTAGATTTGCTAGAACCTACTTCATACAAGATCATCAAAAGATGAAATTCCACTTTCCTTATGGTTTAGTGTTCTAAGATGGTCAAGGAATCAAGGACATGCATGGATTTTAATCAAATTTTCCTTCTTAATGGGCTGCATTCTTATTGTTCAATGATGGGTGTTCTTCTCCTTCTTTCTCCCTCTGGTTGACACACACATATCTAACCACAATTCCTGCACTTTTCTTCTTAAGCTATCACTTTCCTAAGTGTCACATTCAGCCCTCATATTTTTAGAACATGTCACTTAAATACATACTATTATCTAGATTACTTTTCTCTTGATTAACTTTATTCATTCTAATTAATTAAACTTACTAGCATATCTAAACCATCATCTACCCAATACGACATCATACGTATAATATTATAATAGAACATATAAAATTTGGGGCGTTACAAGTCCACCCTCCTTAAAGAAGGTTTCATCCTCGAAACCTAAATACGTACCAAATAATGACGGATAGTGTTCTCGCATCTCTTCCTCTAACTCCCATGTAAGGTCAGATCCCTTTCTATGTTGCCACTGTACTAACACTTGCTTAATAACTTTGTTACACAGGTTCTTCACCTTAGAGTCCTTAATGGCTATCGGCTTTTCGATATAATTCATTCGTTCGTCTACCTCAACGTCATCTAGAAGTACATGAGTTGTTTCGTCCGTAAGACACTTTCTCAATTGTGACATGTGAAACGTGTCGTGTATTCCATCTAATGATGGAGGCAATTCGATCCGGTAAGCTACTCTTCCAACCCGTGCTAGGACCTTGAAAGGTCCTATATAACGTAGTCCCAACTTTCCCCATTTACGAAAACGAATTATAGCCATCAATGGGAGACTTTCAAAAAAACACGATCTCTCACTTGAAATCCAATAGGACGCTGTTTTCTGTCGGTCTTGTGCCGCCTTCAAACGTGCTCGTACAAGGTCAATTTTTTCATTTATTTTAGCTACCACATCCTTTGGTGCAAGCTCTCTTTGCCCAACCTCTCCCCAGCACACAGGAGTTCTATATTTTCGTCCGTACAACATCTCGTATGGTGCCATTTGGATGCTTTGGTGATAACTGTTGTTGTACGAGAACTCCACTAATGGTAGATATTCATCCCAATTTCCCCCAAAATCCATGAAGCATCCTCTCAACATATCCACAAGTGTTTGGAAAGTTCTCTCTGACTGATCATCCGTTTGGGGATGATAAGCGGTACTTAAGTGCAATTTATTACCCATCCTTTCGTGGAACTTTTGCCAATAACGAGAGGTAAATCCCGTATCCCGGTCTGACACAATGGATACGGGCACTCCGTGATGGGATATAATTTCATTCACAAATATTTCCGCCATCTTTTCTGAGGGATAAGTTTCTCGTATTGGTAGAAAATGGGCACTTTTAGTGAGACGGTCAACAATGACCCATATGGCATCATGCCCCTTCTACTTCTCTGAAGCTTAGTTAGGAGGTCCATGGTCACGTCTTCCCACTTCAACGTTGGGATTTCCAAAGGTTGCAACTTCCCATACGGTTTCTGATGCTCTGCCTTTACTTGAGAACACGTCAAACATCTCAAGACGTACTTGACAATATCACACTTCATTCCCGGCCACCAATAATTCTTTCTTAACTCTCGATACATTTTCGTGGCTCCCGGGTGAACTAAGTATCGTGACTTATGAGCTTCCTCAAAGAACAACTCCTTTACATCACAATGCCAAGGTACCCAGATTCGGCCATATCTTGTTTTAATTCCATTCGCATTCTCTTCCAACTTGTGTGCAAACCCTCTAGTTCTTTCTTTCCTTGGATTATCCGCATTTAATGACTTGATTTGAGCTTTTCGTACACTTTCGAGGAAATTAGGTGTAACTATCATTTTCATTGATTTTACCCAAATTGGGGGCGGGTATTCTTTTCGACTTAGAGCGTCTGCCACAATAATAGCCTTACCGGGATGATAGTGGATGTCACACTCGTAATCTTTAATAAGTTCTAGCCATCTTCGTTGCCTCATATTTAGATCTTTCTACTCGAAGAAGTATTTGAGGCTTTTATGATCTGAGTAGATCGTGCACTTCGTTCCATACAAGAAATGTCTCCATATCTTCAAGGCGTATACTACTGCTAACAATTCCAAATCATGCGTCAGGTAGTTACACTCATGTTGTTTTAGTTGTCTAGAGGCATAGGCAATAACCTTACCCCTTTGCACAAAACACACCCCAAACCTTGATGCGAAACATCCGTGTACACAACTACATCTTCCGCACCATCAGGTAATACCAATACCGGCGAACTTGAAAGTTTTTCCTTCAAGGTCTAGAAGGCTTTCTCTTGATCCGTACCCCATTCAAACCTTTCATTCTTTTTTGTTAGCTTAGTCATGGGCAAAGCTACCTTAGAAAAATCTTGAATAAATCTTCTATAGTAACCGGCTAAGCCTAAGAAACTTCATATTCACTTGGGTTTTTAGAGGAACACATTTCATTACGGCCTCTACCTTAGAAGGGTCTACTTGAACACCTTCTTCATTTATCACATGGCCGAGAAAATGCAATTCTCTTAACCAGAATGCACACTTGGAAAACTTTGCATACAACTTTTCTTTGCGAAGCATTTCTAACACCTCACGCAAATGGCAGGCATGATCGGATTCACTTCGGGAGTATACCAGTATGTCATCTATGAAGACCATCACAGACTTGTCAAACATATTCCGACATACTCGATTCATTAAATCATGAACGCAGTTGGTGCATTAGTCAACCCAAAGGAAATTACTAAGAACTCGTAATGTCCATAACGGGTCCTAAACGCAGTCTTGGCTATATCTTCCTTACGTACCCGAAGTTGGTGATACCCCGATCGTAGATCGATTTTTGAGAACCAACTCGCTTCTTGCAACTGGTCAAATAAGTCATCAATTCTAGGCAAGGGATAATGGTTTTTAACTGTCAATTTCTTTAATTCTCGGTAATCAATGCACATTCGCATTGTCTGTCTTTCTTTTTCACGAAAAGCACGGGTGCACCCCATGGTGATACACTCGGGAGTGTGAAACCCTTGTCGAGTAATTTTTGTAATTGGGTCAAAATTCCCGCGTCTCGGTAGGAGCTAATCGATAGGGTGCTTTAGCCACCGGTTTTGCACCCGGATTTAATTCAATCCAAATTCTACTTCTCGTTCGGGTGGAATCCCCGGTAATCGTCCGGGAACACATCAGGATATTCATTTACCATTTCCACCTCTTCAAATTTGGGGCCCCATGGTGGGTATCCACCAGTAGGCTAAGTATGCCTTACTACCGTTTTGGACGTATTTGACTGCTTGATAAGGGTGCACAATGTAGGTTTTATTTTTCTTTCCCCTTGCACAATTATATGTTTGCCACTAGGCGTCGTCACGCGAATGGTCTTACTTTCACATTGAATTTCGGCATGATGCCGAGACAGCCAATCCATACCAACCACTACCTTGAACTCCCAAGATCATGGGGATGAGGTCAATATCAAATTCTTCGTCTTCAATTGTTATCTTGCAACCCTTGCATATTTCATGTAGTAGATAGTTTTTGTTGTCGGCTATTTCTACTTCTAAAGGTATCGGCATCTTTTCTATCCTAAATGATGGGTGACATATAATCTCGCTTGACACAAATGACTTACTAGCCCCGGCATCAAATAACACATAGGTAGGCATCAAATTTAATAAAAATATACCTGACAAACATTTGGAAGTGCCTTAGCTTCTTCAAATGACATTTGAAACATTCTGCCTCAAGCCTTTGGAGCTTCTTCTTTCTTTCCTTCTTTGCCCATTCTTTGTTGAAGCTTTGGACATTCGGCCTTAATGTGTCCTGGTTGGAAACAGTTGTAGCATGTTCTCGAGGGATTAGGACACATATAGTACGGGTTTCCTTCTTGCCCACAGTTGTAGCATCCCTTCTTACCCATTAGACACTCTTCCATGTGAAGCTTCCCACAAGTCTTACATTTGGGTATGTCACCCTTCGCTTTATCCTTCTTACCAAAGTCTCGAAACTTCTGCTTCTTTGACGAGCTCGAGTTGGGTAACTTCTCAGATGTTCTTTTCTCACCCCTCTCCACTTGTCATTTCAACTCGATTTCCTGATCTCGAGCCCAATTGATGAGCTCGTTCAGGGTTTCACATTTAGAGGGAGTTATTGTAACATCCGTCAAAAACCGGATTTACCAAACCCGCTTCGTTTATTAACCGAACAATCAGTTAAAAATTCGTTGCGTATTTAATGCTCAAATTAATTTTAAACGATACATAATTAATAAGTATATTGGAATATATAATTTATATTTGAAAATGTATTAAAAATAGCGAATTAAAAATGAAATGCTAAAACGGGATTGAACCCGGGTCAACGGGTCAGCAAAAGCCTTAACTCTCATCCATCAAACCACTCCGCCACTGTGTTCTTTAGTAACATACCAAAACAATTAATTCAAATATCACAAACTAGAATTCAAACTGACGCGCCCAATCGCAGTCGTCGAAATCCCGACGATTCCCGATAATTGACGGTTTCTTCTGATTTAACCGAAGCATTAACCCCAACGTCGGTTATAACCGATGTCCAGTCCGCGACATTAGTCATAACCGCCGGAGAAATTATTGACCGACGAATCAAGACGGTAATCAGACTAAATTCATCGATGTTCTTCCCTATAAATACACCCACAAGCTTCTGATAACCTTTTCGCTCACAATCACACGAATTCTCGACGTAATTCACTCGCCGGAAAATCTCTGCAAGTCGCCGGAAAACCGAGACTTTCATCTACACGGTAATTACTTCGATTTTTCTGTTTCATTCCATTATTGGACAAATTCTAATATCAATCCCTCACCCAGAATCTTTTCCAGACGACGTTGCCGGATTATCTGTTTTCGCCGCAAAATTTCTGAAATTTCAGAAACCTGCTGATAACCGGTATGATCATTTAAACCTACTGATAATCGTTACTCAGTAGTTCAATTTCACATCTAATCCCTCCAAATTGTTAACTAATCCTATCAGCCGAAGGTCACCAAAACAGAGCCGACGATCTTTGCCGGACTTCTGAAGAAAGACGAACAGTTCGGTACAATCAATCCTCAAACCTTTTTCTGTTCATTACATTACGATTGCTCATAATGTTCGTTAAATTAATTTAACCAATAACAGTCAGTTAATCGATGTCTGTGTTTTGAACGAAGAAGATGAAGTTGTGTATGTTATAAGATTAATTAAAATCGATATTATGAACGGGTTAGACACACAGTCCAGCGGTGGACTGTGTGCAAACAATATGCATAACGTCTCGAGTTCGATCCTTGTCACACACACATTCGCTGTAATAAAATGCCTTTTTTTAGAAACCGAACGGGTTAACTCAGTAAGATGTTAAGTATAATAATAACCAGAATATTTACCAAGTTAGACACACAGTCCAGTGGTGGACTGTGTGCCAAACTAAACCACAGGTCCCGGGTTCGAGACCTGTGGCGAGCACCGAGTTTTGCAATTAAATCGTTTTTAAATAAATGATTTTCGGATTAATCTAATTAGTATATAAATATAATTAAAAACAGAAATATTTCGGGTTAGACACGTAGCTCAGTTGGTAGAGCTGCGTGCACGCGTACGGGAGGTCACGGGTTCGAGTCTCACCCAGCGCACACATATAACCGACCGAACCGGTCAACAAGTCAACGGTCAACGGTCAACAGTCAAAGGTCAAAAGTCAACATTTTTTTATTATTTTTATTTATTTATCTTATTTAAAAATCAATTAAAAATACTTAAAAATAACATTTTTAAAGTTAGAAAATAGCCTTAAACTCACAAAAATATATCCAATAATCCTACTAAAAATTGATTAATAAAATCCGCTTTTTTACCGAACCATTATGTTATTATCTAGGTTAGTTTCACTCGTGGTTAAATCTAACTTCGTGCGCATTCAACATCATCAACCGAACGCACCCAATGTGAGTGAATCTTACAACTCCCCTTTTTAATTACACGTTTTGGGGTGTATCATGTGTCACTTAAATTAATTCGTTTATTCTAACTCGTGCCATACCATATTATGATTTAAACTTAGAATGTAAATATTGTTTGTAGTTATGTATTACATATTGTCTAGTTGTATGCAAATCATTCATTAGGCCCATCAGTTCATAGAACAACGCGTGCCTCAAAACTCATTCATTAGGCCCATCAGTTCCTCGTGGGAGACGGGTTGAGCAACGCGTGCCTCAAAACAATCTATTATTGTATGTGTGTGCATTATTTAATAATTAAGTGTTTTATGAATAAGTTTACATCTATATTTACTCATATGTGGTTATGCACTTTATTTTATAATCAATTCAATAAACTTGTTCAAATGTTTTTCATAGGATTCACTCGCCAACTTTTTGTTGATCCAAAAACCATTTTTACACATGATACAGGTGAACAGGATGAAGCAAGGAAAACATAGGAAATGCCTTAGAAGAAAATAATGAAGTCTAGAAAGATGTAGAACATGTTGTAATTATGATTGTACGATTCCCTTTGAATTGTAATAATAAATATGAAACGTTATAATAAATGTCATGAGCTTTGATTATAACCCAATCATGCCCCGATCACCTTTTTCCGCTGCGGGTCGGGATGTGACAGATTGGTATCAGAGCCATGACTATAGGGATATAGGATAGGTTATTAGACCCTTAGAGCCTACACTATAGTTGACTAGATTTTAATTGTTTATGTGGTTACACGCAAACTTATGATATTTATTTGTTTCATATTTATTACACACACAAATGCATGCAAATACTTCCGATACTACATTTTGTGATACATAGTGAATTATACTTACAGTCAAACATACATACTTACATACACATTCATCATACATATTTCAATGTTCACATATTCAAATCATCTTCATACTTCCGTTATTCAAGATTTTGTTGCATTTTTTCATTTTTCAAATCTCATCAAAGTGAGTTCTGCGACGGGCATGTAGTAACTGTAAGGGTACCAGTACCGGTAGTCGGAACGTCCTATCTAGGTTGGCATTCGTATAAATCCAATATAACGGACCAGTTTGCCTACCTGGGGACTAACGATGAGAGTACAAAGGACCTATTAGGCCAAAGCATGCCACACCAAACGTCGTTCGAACTAACCCCACTTTGAAGTGTCACCGTGTCCATACCGAGATACATTCCGAATATCATACGTTACATACATATTTCTCGATTTTCTCCGGTTTTAGTGTACATAACCAGGCTAACACATGCGAACCATATGAAAAATCCGGTAGTCATGGGGGCCCACATGATTACGAAGGTGAAGTATGGCGGCATGCAAGGCCCAATTACGAGCAAAGCCCAAGACATCCTATGGATGTAGTAGATTTATTATTTTATATTTATTTTATAATGTTCATTCCTAAATACGACATCTGATCCCTAAAACATCCAACTCATACTCTTGATATGTATTCCTTGTAGATGTCTTCTAGCCTCGCTCGTAGGAAGATGAGAGCAGGAAAAGCCCGCGAGCGCATGGCTGCCCTAATCGCTCAACAAATGGCTGTCGTAATACCCAACATTGTAGTTCAAGTCCAACAAGCCCTTACCGCTAATCCTGTCAACCAAGAAGATCAAAATGTTATCAACCCTCCCCCAAATACCACTAAATGCACCTACAAACATTTCAAGTCCTGCGACCCTCCAAAATACGAAGGACTGAAGGTGTCACCGCTCTCCTCCATTGGTTTGAAGAAATGGAGAACACTTTTCTAAATTGCGATTGCCCCGATGATCGCAAAGTGCGATATGCTACTGGTCGTTTATTTGGAATAGCACTTACTTGGTGGAATACAGAGAAGGCCAAACGAGGTGTTGAAGATGCTATGACTTTAACTTGGGATGAATTGAAGGAAATCATGACCAGACGGTTTTGCCCAAGGAGCTAAATCAAGAAATTAGAAGATGAGTTCTATTCGTTGAAGCAAAAGGAAGGCGACCACACCACATACAACAAAAGATTCCTCGAGTTAAATCAAATGGTTCCCAACTTATTCACTCCCCTCTACCGTTTGATCGAGCACTACATTCGAGGTCTTCCGTAAAAATTCAAGACTCTGTAATAAGTACCACACCTGTAACCTTGGAAGCCGCAATGGAGTTAGCTACAGAGCTCACTGAGAACCGCATCCGGAATAAAGACTTCAAGGAGGAGAAGAAGAAGGATAAAGCATCAACTGAAACTTCAAACTCCACCCAAACCGAATCCCCTTCTCAACCCATTTTTAAGAGAAAACGAGATGGGCAACTTTTCGCTGTCACCCAACGTAATCAACCAATTTCACAAGCCATACCCATCCAAGCTATCCCAATCACTCAATTAGCACCCAACTCAACTTACCCAAATAAGAAACCATACCTTGGACCTCACCCTCGATATAACACCTGTTTTTTTTTATCACCATCCATCTACCTTACCTTGTCGACTATGTGCGAATTGTGGACGCTATGGTCATTTGAGAAGGCTTTCCGCATCTCTCAAAACCAAATCTCTCCCCCTACTCAAAACATGATCCAAACCTATCAACAACCCCAATACCCCATGTTCCCATATGTTCAAGCTTGTTTTAATTGTGACAACCCTACCCACTTTAGAAACACGTGCCCTCGATTGGTTAACATCATAAACGCTCAAGCTCAATCAAACCCAGTTAACCAAGCAAATCAAGAAAACCCAACCACTAGGCCACCAGCAAGAGGAAGAGTTTTCAACATCAACGCCAATCCTGTTGAAGATAATGACGGCCCAAACGAAACCACCCAACTAGTCCCCTTCACCAAAAATCAAGATTCAACTCCAACCGCTTAGTTTTTACGTTTTCTTTATGTTATCTCAATTTTCCCGTATCCCAGTTATAAATTGGAATCTTATCCAAGGATCTTAATGCGAATTACTATTTCAGTTTGTTTATGTTTTAAAGTCACATAGAACCAATCATAACTTACGGATAAAGCCAATGAAAATTTGACAAGAATATGGTGGATACGCCGCTGTACTTCCTATATATAAGTATTCTTGCCAAAGGATCAAAGGCATTGTCAGGTGGTTATGAGAAGTTCCATGTAGGATTTAGTAATATCTTGGTCGAAGTTTGTTTTATACTCACTGATTTAGTATTTACATCATCATACATCTCAACGTATTTCAATTTCATCATTTAAAGAAGTTGAGCTATGTCTCACTTCCACAAGGATAACCTCTCCATCATAACAAACGAGAGATGTACTATCATCATTCAAACATGTATACTATCAGAATTAAGACTCAAGCTTTGGTTGTTGTGTTTGTTTATGTTTTAGAGTCACATAGGACTAATCATAACTTACTGATAAAACCAATGAAAATTTGACAAGAATATGGTGGATACGCCGCTGGTACTTCCTATATATAAGTATTCTTGCCAAAGGATCAGAGGCATTATCAGGCGGTTATGAGAAGTTCCATGTAGGATTTAGTATTGTCTTGGTTGAAATTTGTGTTACATTCACTGATTTAACATTCATATCACCTCATCATTTAAAGAAATTGGATTGTGTTCCATTTCTACATAGACTAACCTCTCATCATAACAAACGAGAGAGGTACTGTCATCATTCAAACATGTATACTATCAGAATTAAGACTCAAGCTTTGGTTGTTGTGTTTGTTTATGTTTTAGAGTCACATAGGACTAATCATAACTTACTGATAAAACCAATGAAAATTTGACAAGAATATGGTGGATACGCCGCTGGTACTTCCTATATATAAGTATTCTTGCCAAAGGATCAGAGGCATTGTCAGGCGGTTATGAGAGTTCCATGTAGGATTTAGTAATTTCTTGGTTGAAGTTTGTTTTATACTCACTGATCTAGCATTTATATCATCTCATCATTTAAAGAAATTGGATTATGTCACCAATCAAACATGTATACTATCAGAATTAGGACTCAGACATTGGTTGTTGTGTTTATTTAGGTTCTAGAGTCACATCATAGAACCAATCATAACTTACTGATAAAACCAATGAAAATTTGACAAGAATATGGTGGATACGCCGCTGGTACTTCCTATATATAAGTATTCTTGCCAAAGGATCAGAGGCATTGTCAGGCGGTTATGAGAAGTTCCATGTAAGTTTTAGTATTAGAAGTTTTGTTTTAGGATATAACCTTATCCTTCCAAACATATCAAAACTCTTACGCATGATATCATACTTAGTGAATCAACTCTGCTTATCAATATTTTTACCGTAGGCAACAAAAAGCGATTCCTGTAGCAGGGTACTCAACCCTTACAAGGAACGTTACCGTCTCAAACAAAAATTTGAAGTCTTACTCCTTTCTAAGTATGTAACATTTTTAGACAAATATGTCACTACCTAAATTTCGGGACGAAATTTCTAAAAAGTAGGGGATACTGTAACATTCGTCAAAAACCGGATTTACCAAACCCGCTTCGTTTATTAACCGAACAATCAGTTAAAAATTCGTTGCGTATTTAATGCTCAAATTAATTTTAAACGATACATAATTAATAAGTATATTGGAATATATAATTTATATTTGAAAATGTATTAAAAATAGCGAATTAAAAATGAAATGCTGAAACCGGGATTCGAACCCGGGTCAGCCGGGTCAACGGGTCAGCAAAGCCTTAACTCTCATCCATCAAACCACTCCGCCACTTGTGATCTTTAGTAACATACAAAAACAATTAATTCAAATATCACAAACTAGAATTCAAACTGACGCGCCCAATCGCAGTCGTCGGAAATCCCGACGATTTCGCTGATAATTGACGGTTTCTTCTGATTTAACCGAAGCATTAACCCCAACGTCGGTTATAACCGATGTCCAGTCCGCGACATTAGTCATAACTGCCAGAGAAATTATTGACCGACGAATCAAGACGGTAATCAAACTAAATTCATCGATGTTCTTCCCTATAAATACACCCACAAGCTTCTGATAACCTTTTCGCTCACAATCACACGAATTCTCGACGTAATTTCACTCGCCGGAAAATCTCTGCAAGTCGCCGAAAAACCGAGACTTTCATCTACACGGTAATTACTTCGATTTTTCTGTTTCATTCCATTATTGGACAAATTCTAATATCAACCCTCACCCAGAATCTTTTCCAGACGACGTTGCCGGATTATCTGTTTTCGCCGGAAAATTTCTGAAATTTCAGAAACCTGCTGATAACCGGTATGATCATTTAAACCTACTGATAATCGTTACTCAGTAGTTCAATTTCACATCTAATCCCTCCAAATTGTTAACTAATCCTATCAGCCGAAGGTCACCAAAACAGAGCCGACGATCTTTGCCGGACTTCTGAAGAAAGACGAACAGCTCGGTACAATCAATCCTCAAACCTTTTTCTGTTCATTACATTACGATTGCTCATAATGTTCGTTAAATTAACTTAACCAATAACAGTCAGTTAATCGATGTCTGTGTTTTGAACGAAGAATATGAAGTTGTGTATGTTATAAGATTAATTAAAATCGATATTATGAACGGGTTAGACACACAGTCCAGCGGTGGACTGTGTGCAAACAATATGCATAACGTCTCGAGTTCGATCCTTGTCACACACACATTCGCTGTAATAAAATGCCTTTTTTTTAGAAACCGAACAGGGTTAACCCAGTAAGATGTTAAGTATAATAATAACCAGAATATTTACCAAGTTAGACACACAGTCCAGCGGCGGACTGTGTGCCAAACTAAACCACAGGTCCCGGGTTCGAGACCTGTGGCGAGCACCGAGTTATGCAATTAAATCGTTTTTAAATAAATGATTTTCGGATTAATCTAATTAGTATATAAATATAATTAAAAACAGAAATATTTCGGGTTAGACACGTAGCTTAGTTGGTAGAGCTGCGTGCACGCGTACGGGAGGTCACGGGTTCGAGTCTCACCCAGCGCACACATATAACCGACCGAACCGGTCAACAAGTCAACGGTCAACGGTCAACAAGTCAACGGTCAAAAAGTCAACATTTTTTATTATTTTTATTTATTTATTTTATTTAAAAATCAATTAAAATTACTTAAAAATAACATTTTTAAAGTTAGAAAATAGCCTTAAACTCACAAAAATATATCCAATAATCCTACTAAAAATTGATTAATAAAATCCGCTTATTTACCGAACCATTATGTTATTATCTAGGTTAGTTTCACTCGTGGTTAAATCCAACTTCGTGCGCATTCAACATCATCAACCGAACGCACCCAATGTGAGTGAATCTTACAACTCCCCTTTTTAATTACACGTTTTGGGGTGTATCATGTGTCACTTGAATTAATTCGTTTATTCAAACTCGTGCCATACCATATTATGATTTAAACTTAGAATGTAAATATTGTTTGTAGTTATGTATTACATATTGTCTAGTTGTATGCAAATCATTCATTAGGCCCATCAGTTCGTAGAACAACGCGTGCCTCAAAACTCATTCATTAGGCCCATCAGTTCCTCGTGGGAGACGGGTTGAGCAACACGTGCCTCAAAACAATCTATTATTGTATGTGTGTGCATTATTTAATAATTAAGTGTTTTGTGAATAAGTTTACATCTATATTTACTCATATGTGGTTATGCACTTTATTTTATAATCAATTCAATAAACTTGTTCAAATGTTTTTCATAGGATTCACTCGCCAACTTTTTGTTGATCCAAAAACCATTTTTACACATGATACAGGTGAACAGGATGAAGCAAGGAAACATAGGAAATGCCTTAGAAGAAAATAATGAAGTCTAGAAAGATGTAGAACATGTTGTAATTATGATTGTACGATTCCCTTTGAATTGTAATACTAAATATGAAACGTTATAATAAATGTCATGAGCTTTGATGATAACCCAATCATGCCCCGATCACCTTTTTCCGCTGCGGGTCGGGGTGTAACAGTTATGAACTCCCGATACTCAGCCTTCAACATGTCATGATAACGAATTATCTTCATTCTTTATGTTCCCACTATTTCTTGACAAAACTTCATCTTGTCAAGGAAGATGTTTGTGATCTCGTCGATTGATTCATCTTTCTGATGAAGACGCAGAAAATCCTCTTGGATTCTGTCGATAGCAGATTGCGGCCAATGATACTTTAAGAAAGGTTCCTTAAATTCTTACCACATTAAGGCTTGGATCTTATCTTCTCCCACCTCTTTACAATAGGCATCCCACCGATCCTTAGCTTGGAATTAGAGTAGGCCTGTTGCAAACATCACCTGATCCTTTTTCTCGCATCGACTTCTTATTAATACCGCTTTCGTGCTCGAGATACACCTTTGGCATACTATTATATCAATCTCCCCCTTGTATGGTAAGGGGTTACAAGCCATGAACTCTTTATATGTGCACTTCTAAGTTCCCTTCTTGCTTTGGGATTCATTTATCATTTCTTTCAATTCTTCCATTTTACTCATCATCATGGCTTCAAATGCTTCTAAAACATGGCTTTCAACTTCTTGAGCCATTTGAGGGAGGTTGGCTTGAATGGCTTTCCCTACTTCTTCTGAAATTTTCTCGTTCATTACTTCTTGTTGTACTACTTCATCATTACTTATATTTAGTTTGTCTGCCATCATTACCTGAACATGTATTTCATTAGTTATTTTTACATACTTTACTTCATCATACATTAACTCATATCATCACTATTGTATTCTATTGACTTTGGTTTCCTATTCACTTTTGTCATAAACAGTCACAGTGGATCGTACTATGCATACATTCTAATTGCAAAGATTGAGAATCCATACCCCTTCTCATTTATGCATTCACATCATGCATTCCACAAAACGCGTTCACGTAACTTAATCATTTGGTATTATTGTGGCCCTAGCATTGGCCTTTGCAGATTACGAAATTTTAGGACACAATAGGGTTCCCAAAAAATAAAATAAAATAAAAATTTTATACTTTGGAAGGGCCCGTCGTAAGCTACAGTTTCACCACCGTAACCTACGGTGGTCACTAGATCCTTTAACCATAAACCGTTGACCGTAGGTTACGGTCACCTACCATAGCCTACGACACCTTCCACCTTGAATTCATACTCATCGTAAACTACAGTATGTCTATGGTAGCTTGTGGTAAAAATGCTCAGTTGCACATGACAAACAGGACATTATCATCGTAGCCTACTGTTGGTGCATATTTGTGACAATAGCTTAGATTTGGTCTTTGGATATCTTGTAGTTGGTAAAACAATAAATAGTTAGCGGGTTTAGTATTGTAGTAGTTGATTAGAAGTGATTGGGCTAAACCAGACACATTTTAGTGAGTGGTAGGCGAATTGGGCCTAGACCAATTTGCAACCCATGTGGTTAAACTCTAGCCCAGTTGCAAACTTGTTTCTATATAAAGAGAGTTTTGCATTAGGGTTAAGGTTGCTTAGTTAATCACTTTTGAGAGAGTTGAGAGAGATTTCTTGTGGTCTAGATTGATTGTAATCATTGTGATAGATAATCAATAAAGATCGGGTTTATAGTGATTGCTGTTCTTGTTCATTTTCTGTGAAATCTGATCTAGGGGATTCTGCACTCTAGGTTGGATAGACGATTCTGTGAAGATCCATACGGATTAGGGGACCTACAATTGGTATCAGAGCATTCGGCTATTGTTTTGCTTGGTTCGGAATCGTTACAGCAGAAAACGTTGAAGTTTTGGACGTTGTTGTAGGTTGGTTCAAAGTTTTGACGGCTTTTCTAGGGTTTATGTTGTTATTTCAGATAAGCAGTAGGGATCTCGGATAGAGGAAGTGCATCTCAGATCATTAGAGAAGCATCATATCAGAAAGCTTGCATTTCGGATCATCAGGGTTGTATTTCGGTTCATCAGAGAAGCATCTCAGATCAGAATAGTTGCATTCGGATCAAAATAGTTGCATCTCGGATCAGAACAGTGCATCTCAGATCATAGGTGTTCATCTCGGATTGCATCTCGGATCATAGGTGTTCACCTCGGATTGCATCTCGGATCATAACTGTGCATCTCGGATTTTTAGTATTGATATCGGATCATCTCAAATACCATCTCGGATCATCTCAGTTCATCTCAAATACCATCTCGGATCACTGTTCCGAATCACCATCTCGGATTAGCATCTTGGATCACTGTTCCGAGTTTCCATCTCAAATTGTTAATCCGAGTTATGGTTTCGAATTCGGGACGGTTCTGAGTTGTACGCACAAAGGTGGAAAGTTAACTGGCTGACGTAACCGGAGTTAAACATTTTCGTACACATAATTTGATCCATAGACAATCTTGACAAACCGGTTGCACGGTTAGACTCGTGTGATTTTTAGGACAAAAAAGGCACATAAATTCCTAAAATCACTATGGGACATTATACATCATTGGATCGTATCGTCGAGACGAGTCTAACGGTATAATTTGGTGATCACTCATTTCGGACAAATTTTTAATGTTTTTAACGAGCCGGTTCGGTAAAAATGTCGAATATATCTAACTTAAATGAATTGTTGAGAATGGAGCATGAGGTAGGCACGACTAACAAACCTCCAAAGATGTTGAAGGTAGAGAATTACCTTACATGGAAGGATATGTTTCAGACGTTCATTGAATATCATGACACACGGATGTGGATCTGTATTCAAGATGGGTACGTTAACCCAACTCATCACTTTGAAGGCAGACAACGTGTCACTGCCTATGTGAACATGTCAGAGGCTGAAAAGAGAATGTATAAGTGTGAGAAGAAGGCCTTAGCTGCTATAAAGATGTCGTTACCTGATGGCATCAAACATACATTCAAGTGTTATACTACTTCTAAGGAGATGTGGGATGCTCTAGAGAACAGATATGAGGGCAATCCTGATGTGAAAAAGAACAAGGTTGATTTGCTGAAGAAACAATTTGCTGTCTTTAAAGGCATGAGAAATGAGTCCCTTGAAGATATTATCATGAGATATTATCATCTAATGTCATAAATGGACAATTATGACATAGAGGGATACACAATGTTGAAATAAATGATAAGTTGCTTGATGCTTTACCTGCCAAGTGGGATAATAAAAGACTTGGAAGAGGTTGTTGGGAAACTGAGAGCTTATGAGCTCAACATGAAGAAGAAGGAAACTGGATATGATTAGGTTCAAGAATCGGGAATTTACAAAGGGCTTACATCTTCATCTTCCAACAATGTTTCAAGTGATTCTACAACTGCGTTTCTCTCATGTGAAAATGAGCAGATTGTGACAAATGCTAATGGGTGAAGTATGTTTTGTAGCTGCTTCAGGAGGCTCGTCAGGGGCAAAGAGACAACAATCAAACAAAATAACAGTAGTACTTGGTCTATACCTCTAATTGTCAAGGCTGCTAAAGATCATCTGGCCTTGCTTGCTTCTTTCGTTGCTTCCTATGAGAACTACATTCAGGGAAGATATCTGATCTTACTAAGTTTGACGAAGATTATGATCAGATTGACCCTGATGACCTAGAAGAGATGGATTTACATGGCAGATGGCCATGATCTCTAGAAGAGTAAAGAGATTCATGAATAGGACAGGAAGGAAGTTCGTTGGAAAGAATGTGGGTTTTGACACGTCTAAAGTGAAGTGTTACAATTGTCAAAATTATGGACAATTTGCTAGAGAGTGTCAAAGACCTAAGTCTGAATCTCGTTCTAGCACATCTTTTCAAGATTTTCCTGGTCATGGTTCAAGCAACCCGAAAGACCCAGAGTAGTTCACCTAGAATGAATAACTATAATGGTCAATCAAGTAATTTCAGAAGTCAAGGTCAATATCAAACTCGATATCCGAATGTTGGTAGTCGAAATTTTATAACAATGGCTTTAGAAATTATTATCATCAAAATTCATGGAACCATAACCAAAATTTCCAAAGGTCACAAAGTCCAAACATGTTTAGGAAACCTCAGGACCAGAGACCTAGTGGAAATCAAAAACCTTTTCTAGCAACAGGTCTGAGATCCAAGACTCCTGTTAGGAGTGATGGATCTTGGATGAATGTTCCGGTAGTTGATGAATCTAGAAGACCTAAGACATTAAGGCTTGGGTCCCCCAATTTAACTATTTTGGTTGGGTTGTGGAGGAGCTGCTAAGGAGGATTATCAACTTGTGGTATGTTGATAGTCGCTGCTCCAGGCATATGCGGGGGATGCAAGGTTGTTGACTGAGTTTGAGAATATAGATGGAGGTTATGTGAATTTTGAAGGTGCTAAAGGAAGGCAGATTACAGGTCGAGGAAAAGTGACCAACGGGAAGATCACATTGAACAAAGTGAACTATGTTGAGTAGCCGAAGCACAATCTAATGAACGTGTCTCAAGTATGCGACATGGGTCACTTGGTCCACTTTACTAAGTCTGAAGCTTTGTGTTGAAACCTGGTTTGCTGATACTGGATGATTGGATAGTGATGAGACTGCCAAGGAGAAACGACACTTATGTCATGGACATGGGTGCTAAGGTTTCTTCCACTGTGGTGGCGTGTTTACTGTCAAAAGCATCTGAGGCTGAGTCATTGATGTGGCACAGACACATGGCCTACATCCACTACCAAAAAATGAATTATATTATTAAAAATGGTTTAGTGGAAGGGGTGCCAGTGCAGAGGTTTCACGTGGAAGATAAATATCTTCCATGTCAAAAGGGCAAACAACATAAGAAACCTCACAAGTCTAAAAAGTAAATTCCATAGATGCCCCTTATGAATTACTTCATATGGATCTATTCAGTCAGGTGAACGTAAGGAGCATAAGTGGAAAATACTATTGTTTAGTTGTCACAAATGATTGCTCACGATATTCATGGGTTTTTCTTTTTAGGTACAAAAGATGAGACAGCGGAGATGCTGATAGATCTTTTTACAAAATTGGAAAATGTCCATGATGCACGGATCAAGAGGATAAGGAGTGATAATGGTACGGAGTTCAAGAATCAGATTCTGGATCTCTATTGTCTTCACAAGGGAATTGAACATCAATATTCTGCTCTTATACACCTCAACAGAATGGAGTCGCTGAGAGGAGAAACAGGACGTCGATTGAAGCCGCTAGGACTATGCTTTCTGAGTTAAAGCTTCCAGTTCTTTTCTAGGGAGAAGCTGTGAACACAGCTTGTTATCTCCTAAACAAAGTTTTGATGAATTAACGGTTTAACAAAACATGTCACGAACTATTGTTTAACCAAAATCCAAACTTGAAAGGCTTTGAACCTTTTGGATTACCCTGCACCATTGTGCGAAATAAAGATAAGCAAAAATTCGGTGAGGTAGCTGACAAGGGTTACTTTCTAGGCTATATGCCCGGAACACCGAATAAAAGGTTTTTAATCTAAAAACTGGTAAAATTAGGTTGTGTTTAACATGGAAATCACTAGTTATACACCTCAACAATCAACGAGTGGTCCTACAATATTATATGATTATGATAGCATTTTTAAATCATTTAATATTCCTGATTTTTCCAATGCAGATGAGTCTCAAGTGATTCAAACTGTGATCAATGAAGATGAAGAGGGTGACTTCATGCCTAGATCGAGTATATCAATGACAATGCTCCAGAAACTTCTTCCAGTGCAGCTCCACATGATTCAAGTGATAGTGAGTCTGAACCTATTCAGGGGGAGGACTTTACTAATCCGTTTGCCAATAAGAACATTCATGGGGAGATTGGATCAAATCTGGGAGATATGTATTGTTAACACATTGTATAAGCCTACGGAGATCATCCAGTTGAGAACTTCATAGGTGATGCTGTGTGTGTTCAGACAAGAAGAGGTGTGATCGAAGGTTCCTGTTTATTTACTTCGATTCAGAAGACATGGATGATACATGAGTGTTTGTATAGCTATGTAGGTCCCCTAGTCCTTATGGATCTTAACAGAATCGTCTATCTAATCTAGAGTGCGGAATCCCCTAAATCAGATTTCACAGAAACAAGAACACGAACACAATTCTTTTCAAACTGTTTTATTGATTATCTAACACAAATGTTTACAACCAATTCAAGACTCACTAGAAATCTCTCAGCCACTCTCTGTAGATTTCTTACACTCTTCCCCTCCAACCACCCAAAACCCTAATGCACAACATGTATATGTACTACATGTCTCCATACTAGGCTTTATACTGGGCTAGGCCATTCTCCAAGCCCATTACCACTCTAAACAAGCTAAACACAAATGCTAAGCCCAAAGCAAAATATCCAAAGACTAAACTAGCAAACTATTAAGCTGTTGTCACAAAATATGCACCAACAGACTCCCCCTTGACAATAGCTTCATAGTGTAACTTTATCTTCAAACATCTTGTGAACTTTTGGTCTTTGGATAGCTTCAGCTACACAAAGATTCTGACATCAACAGACTCCCCCTTTGCTAATGCATCCAATCACCAAAAGTGTCATCATTGTAGATTAGCAAGCTAGCATTCTCTGGTTGAGCTCTTATATCCAAATTCTTCTATATCTCCCTTTGCAATGTAGTAGAAAGATCCTACGATGCATCTTCACACTTTCTGCACTCCATTCTTAAAAATGTACTTTACTTGAATTATGTACTTCATTTTGATAACTGCATCAATCTGTTTAGAAACACAAGCAAGTAACTCGAAAAACCATTAGTTCTTTTCCACATTAAAGATAAACCAATATTTTATCTTATCATGCAAAAACAAACAACTTATCAGTTCAAAATGGGAGACTTTAAAAACAAATCTTTTTGGATTTTTATATTTTCTGAAAACAAATAACAAACGAAATAATAAACACTCTATTTTTGTGAGTATCACCGTTAAGAAGATCATATCAGCAACATCAAACTATTTTCACACTATTTGATAATTCTTTATAGAAAATTCATGAAAAGCAGTTCAAGACGATTACCAGTATTGTTTATCCACTTAAACAAAATACATGAAAATTTCAAGTACCATTACCTAGTGATTTGTTTAGATAATTTATACTGATATACTAGTGTGTCCCACTTCAGAACATACCCCACGATTAAGGTATGCACAAAAATTCATCGTAGTTCGTGAGTATACCGAAATTTCATCCTTTTTGATTTACAACGTTAGATAATTGGTGATCAAGTCAGTACTTCTGTACAGTAAAGAGACCAATATCCAACGAGGGTTAGGGCAAATACCAAATTTTGGTACGAATAATGCAATTTGCACTTTTGAATGACTCTCTAGGAGAGCTTCTTCAATTTTTGGGATTTAACATTTTTAGCTCTTTTAAGATATCCTGGTTGTGCCTAGGTGAGCATATATCTGGATACAGCAGAAAGACAACCTTGATACCCCGATGAAATAACGATATAAAGACCTAAAATCTCAGATTTTGGCAATCTATCAACGCAAGTTTTAAGGTTATAAAGCCATACGCCACTGATTTGTTACCCACTCATACACATTTATTATATGTGTATCACCAAGGTAAGTTGATTATTTCATGCTTTTTGCCTACTGGTACATCATATGATGAAGCTGCTATCGCACTTAAGCAATTTTAATTTTTAATTTCAGTGTGACAGTTTAACTTGCCGATGTACTATCATTTCTTCTTTTCCAAACAGTGAAACTCATTTTTCATTTTTAACAAAAACTTTAAACTTTTCAACTTACTCCCCCTAAACTCACGCACTAACTAAAACTCTTTTTGGCTTAGGGAAATTTTCCCCTAAATTTTTGTTATTATGGAGTAAGGTTTTAAAAACAAAAATTTAAATACAAACAGACTCCCACTTCAACCTGCAAAAGGTTTTTCACTTTTAGTAAACCAGTATCTAACACAGAAGTAAATAATTCGTTACCATGTGTAACCTACTATTCACCTCAGATGATTTACAAGAATAACCATTGTTGAACACATCAACAGTCCTTCTTGGTCATCCTGCACACACTCAACAACTTAGCTAGACTGGGGGACCCAAGCCTCAAAGGTCTTGGGTCGTCCAGATTCATCAATCACTGGAGCATCCATCCAATATCCATCACACCCAACTGGTGTCTTGGGTCTTCCAAGTTGTTGGACACGATTTATAATTTTCACGAGATCTTTGATCGTGAGAATTCCAACAAACTCTCGGATTTTCCATTATCATAATCTGATCTTTGAAAACAATTATCTCGAAACCCTTTTTCTCCATTATCATAATCTGATCTTTGAAAACTTTTTGGATTGTTTTGAACATTTGATTTACTAAAACCCCTATATTCGTTTCTTCTTTGAAAGTTTCGATTACCGAAGTTTGGAATCGACTTCGACATCCAAAACTTTTACTTTGAAAAGAATTTGATTTGCCATTATCACGATATGATTTAGGAGAAGAGTTTCTTGAACCAACACATCTTCTTGATGTAGAAGGTTTAGGTTGAAATCTCGGTTGATTTGTCTGAAAACTGGATTTAACATTTTTATTTGAACCAACCTGATTTCCATCCTTAACCTCAACCTCAGCCTCTGCTTTCTTACCCTTTTTAAAAGGACAACAACTAGCCACATGTCCTTTGTTGTGACATTTAAAACAAGATCTTTTCTTAAAAACTTTCTTTCAGTTAGATCTCTTTTTAAATGTTTTGACTGTTTGGTCTTTAGTATCCTCATCCACTTTATGAGGTGTATTGTTAGACCCAGCCGATTCTTTCAACGAAACTGGACTATTAGGTATGTCAACGGTTATCGGATCCACTACATCTGGTGTAGTAGGCACAAAATCTGTTAGCTCATTTTATTTGGTAAAAAGTAATAATCCTGATCCTCAGAAGATGAAGCTTTACTAAACCCCACTCCTGTTTTATTACTACTCCTTTTCAAACTTTTCTGAATTTGAGTCCTGAGGATTCTCCAAATTTGTCTAACTTTCCCTGACACTCAACAACTTTGGCTTGTGCACTATCCAATTCTGTGCACTTTTCTGAAAGCTCGTTAGTCTTATCCTTCACAGTCTCACGAGCCAAATCAATGATCTGTAATAGTTCATTGACTTTGCTGGTCAAGCTGTGACTTCTTGTTCATTTGATTTGAATGAATTTAAACAATTTGACTCCCTTTTACTCAAAAGAACATTTAACTCTTTCAGTTTTTCTAATTCAACTAACAGAATTTTGTTTTGCTCCAATAGTTTGTCAACTTTATCTTGTAGTTCAGTGCAATTTTGACAAGTACGACTTACAGTTTGTAATTGTACCTGTACCACTGCTGTAGGCTCATCAGTATCATCCATGCACACTGTAGCACTTCCCTCATTGACCTTCATTTTCTCCTTCTCAGCTTCCTTCTTCTCTTCTTTCTTAGCTGCTTTTTCTTCAATCCTCTCAACTCCAGACTCAGCTAAACATGCTTGTTCATGGGTACTTTGTCTTGAAGAACTCTGATAACGTTTTCCTAAAGCTTCCCACAGCTCTCTAGACGATCCATACCTACTACAAATGTGTTTCATATCAGTTGGCAAGGACATCTTTATCGCTGCTAAAGCTTTCTTCTCAGCATCATACATCTGTTTCTCAGAGTCTTCCATCTTCTCATATGAAAGTACCAGAATTCTCCCGTTAACCTGACGTGTGGGAGAAATGTACCCATCGATCATACAATTCCATATCTTATATCTTCACTTTGAACTGAAGCCTCAAACTTCGTCTTCCAATCTACATACTTTTTAGCATTTATCAGCTTTGGCCAGTTTTTAACAGCCTCACTGAGATTGTTCAATTTGACCATCTTTAATACGCAGCTGACAGTTTAAATGGATTTTGGTATACCTGTGTCAAAATCCAAATCTAACCCGCAGCTTATCGTAACCAAACCATTAAAAACGTTCAGAAATTTGTCCGAAAAGTGTGAATCCAATGATATATAATGTCCGATAGTGATTTTAGGATTTTCTGTGCCTTTTTTTCTTTTTTTTTCCTAAAAATCACACGACCCTAACCGTGCAACCGGTTTGTCAAGAATTTTTTTGGGATCAAATTCTATGTCTGGAAACGTTTAACTCTGGTTATGACAGCTAGTAAACTTTCCACCTTTTTGTATATAACTCGGAACAATACCAAATACAGAACAGTAACTCGGATAATCAATCCGAGATAGAAATCCGGAACAGTAATCCGAATTGCTAATCCGAAATTCTGACTCGGAATAGTGATCCTAGATGAAATCCAGAATGCACTGTTCTGATCCAAAATGGAATCCGGAATAGACTATTATGATTCGAGATGGAATCCGGAATACACTTCTGATCTGAAATTCAATCTGAAATAGCTTCTGATCTGAAATTCAATCCGAAATAGCCTCTGATCCGAAATTCAATCTGAAATGGAATTCGAAATGGGCTTTTCTGATCGAATTACACTTTTCAGATCCGAAATGCAAGTTTTCCAGATCCAAATTTCAAGTCTGCAATTCGAAATGCTTCACTTTTTGATTCGGAATGCAAGTCATCAATCTGAAATGCCTTCTGTTAATCCGAAATCGCTGGAAAACCCTAGAACAGCCACCGAATCCCTAATTCAGCCGTCGCAAACTTCAAAACAGCCTCCAAAACGTCCAAAAACTCAACCTTTTCTGCTGTTACGATTCTGAACCGAGCAAAATCAAGAGCCGAATGCTCTGATACCAATTGTAGGTCCCCTAGTCCTAATGGATCTTAACAGAATCGTCTATCTAATCTAAAGTGCGGAATCCCCTAAATCAGATTTCACAGAAACAAGAACATGAACACAATTCATTTCAAACTGTCTTCTATTGATTATCTAACACAAATGTTTACAACCAATTCAAGACTCACTAGAAATCTCTCAGCCACTCTCTGTAGATTTCTTACACTCTTCCCCTTCCAACCACCTAAAACCCTAATGCACAACATGTATATATACTACATGTCTGCATACTAGGCTTTATACTGGGCTAGGCAATTCTCCAAGCCCATTACCACTCTAAACAAGCTAAACACAAATGCTAAGCCAAAACAAAATATCCAAAGACTAAACTAGCAAACTATTAATCTGTTGTCACAAAATATGCACCAACAAGCTATTTTATTGCCCAAGAGGAGCCCAAGAATGTTCACATGGCTCTCAAAGATAATTGTTGGGTTGAAGCTATGCAAGAGGAACTAGCTTAGTTTAAGAAGTTCAAGGTTTGGGAGCTAGTTGACTTGCATGAAGGAGAGAAGGAAATAGGCACCAAGTGGGTGTTTAAGTGCAAGAAAGACGACCGAGGGATCGTGATAAGGAATAATGCTCGGTTGGTGATGAAAGGGTTCAATCAGCAAGAGGGGATTGATTACAATGAAGTGTTTGCACTAGTAGCAAGGTTGGAAGCAATCCATTTGTTCCTAAACTTTTGCTTCATTCAAGGGCTTCAAGGTTTACCAACTTGACGTGAAGAGTGCATTTCTTTACGGGAAAGTCCAAGAAGTGGTGTATGTCTCACAACTAGATGGGTTTATTGATCCAGATTATCCAGATCGAGTCTATCGACTTGATAAGGCATTGTATGGATTGCATCAGGCAGCTAGGGCGTGGTATGAGACACTGTCAGCACATTTGTTAAAGAATGGTTTTGAAAGACGTCAGATTGACAGTACACTTTTCATTGAAAGGAAGAAGGAAGACTTTCTGCTGGTACACGTATATGTAGATGACATCATTTTTGGGTCATGTGATGAGAACATGTGTCATGAATTCGAGGAGGTAATGAAGAGCAAGTTCGAAATGAGTGCGATGGGTGAACTGTCCTACTTTTTGGGTTTACAAGTTGAACAGAAGAAGGATGGGATGTTTATACATCAGACGAAGTATGTGTATGACATTTTACTCGTTTCAAAATAGAGGATTGCGCTATTTTTAACACACCTATTTGCGAGAATCACAATCTTGGTCCAGATCATGAGAGTGTGGAGGATGTTGATCCAACTCAATACAAGACAAAGATTGGTTCTCTGATGTAATTGACTGCTTCTAGACCAGACACCATGTTCATAGTGTGTCTTTGTGCCAGATATCAAGCGAATCCAAAGGAGTCACACATGAATGCGGTGAAGCGGATTCTTCATCACTTAAAGGGGAAACCTAAACTTGGGCTACGGTATCTAGCTGCTAGTGATTTGCAGTTTGTTGCTTTCACTGATTCAAACTTTGGAGGATGCAAATGAACAAGAAAGTCTACCACAGGTGGTTGTCAGTTCTTAGGAGGGAGCATTGTATCATGGCAATGCAAGAAGCAGTCTTGCGTGTCTACCTCTACGTATGAAGCTGAATACATTGCTGCGGGTAGCTGTTGCTCTCAGGTTCTCTAGATCCAACAGTAGATGCGTGATTACGGTTTGAATTTCACTCGTACTCTTATTATGATAGACAATAATGCCACTATTTCAATCACCAACAATCCTATAAAACACAGTCGCACAAAACATATTGACATTCGTCATCATTTTATACGGATTGTGCTGAAAAGAAATTGATTGAACTGCATCGAGTCGACACACTAGATTACCTGGCAGATATGTATACAAAAGCTTTTGACATGGCTCATTTTGAACATTTAGTCGAACTCAACGGGATGAGGAATCCTAAATAACCAGTTTTCATAAAATTTTTGTAAATAAATTTATTGTTTTTTAAAAATCAAAAACATAAAAAAATAGAAAATCAAAAATGAGTTTTCACTGTGGGGAAAAGAAGAAATGATAGTACATCAGCAAGTTAGATTGTCACACTGAAATGCTTAAGTGTGATAGCAACTTCATCATATGATGTATCAATAGGCAAAAGGCATGAATTAATCAACTTACCTTGGTGATATAAACATAACGAATTGTGTATGAGTGGGTAACATATCAACGGTGTATGGTTTTATAACCTTAAATCTTGCGTTGATAGATTACCAAAATCCAAGGTTTTAGGTCTTTATATCGTTATTTCATCCGGGGTATCAAGGTTTTCCTTCTGTTGTATCCAGATGTATGCTAACCTAGGCACAACCAGGATATCTTAAAGAGCTAAAAAAAAAATTGAAGAAGCTCTCCTAGAGAGTCATTCAAACGTGCAAATTGCATTACTCGTACCAAAATTTGGTATTTGCTCTAACCCTCGTTGGATATTGGTCTCTCTGCTATACGGAAGTATTGACCTGTTCACCAATTATCTAACGTTGTAAATCAAAAGGATGAATTTCGGTATACTCACCTACTATGAGGAATCTTTGTGCATACCTTGATCGTGGGGGTACGTCCTGAAGTGGGACACACTAATATATCGGTATAAAATTACCTTAACATATCACTAGGTAATGGTACTTGAAATGTTCATGTATTTTGTTTAAGTGGATAAACATTACTGGTAATCATCTTGAACTGCTTTTCAAGCATATTGCATATAGAATTATCTAATAGTGTGTAAACAGTTTGATATTGCTAATATGATCTTCTTACCGGTGATTCTCACAAAAACAAAGTGTTTATTATTTCGTTCTTTATTTGCTTTCAGGAAAATAAAAATTCAAAAAGATTTCATTTTCATGTAAATTCTTAATGTACGAAAAATGGTTGTTCGTGGAGGACTTGGTACCGATAGGGGGAGACGGTGTTAGAAGATGAGTTCAAAATTTTAAAATCTTATAGGTTCGGTGTGCTTGAAATTTTAAGTGTGTGGTTTATGTTGAGATATGCTTAATCTGTGATACAGTTTTACTATCTCTTGAATAATAATACTCCCTCCGTCCCATTAGAAGTGTCCTATTTTGAATTTTCAAAGTCTTTATTTATAAATTTTAACTTTAATTATATATTTTTTAAGTTTTTTAAAACTTGATGAAAATTAACCCGATAAAAACAATGTAAAACACACTCAAATCATATAACTTTCATCAAGTATTGCCTAACGCAAACAAAATTATTTAAGGTCAAAGTTTATAAATCAAGACTTTGAAAATTCAAAATAGGACACTTCTAATGGGACGGAGGGAGTAATAATTTGTTAACTTGTGTTGAAAAATTCTTATGGTTTCTCGACATGTTTGTTTTATAGTATACAGATTGTAGCAGTGTGTTACTGTGAAGTTTGGTGAAGAGGAGTTTGATTTGATGCATGGTAGAACCTCCTTTCTACATTGTAGACAGAGTTGAAGAGTTTGAAGTTTGCTATGCAAGTACTAAAGTGGAGTTTACTGAAATGCAAACGGTTTAGAAGATTTGGTGATTGGGTACATTAGCTTAGGGGGAGTCTGTTGCTGACAAAAACTATTAAAGCTGAAGCTATCCAAAGACCAACGATTTTCAAAGACGTTGAAGATTGCAAGATGACTGAAGACGAAATTGTTTATGAAGTTATTGTCAAGGGGAGTTTGTTGGTGCATATTTGTGACAACGACTTAGATTTGGTCTTTGGATATCTTGTAATTAGTAAAACGATAAATAGTTAGTGGGTTTAGTATTGTAGTAGTTGATTAGAAGTGATTGGGCTAAACCAGACACATTTTAGTGAGTGGTAGGCGAATTGGGCCTAGACCAATTTGCAGCCCATGTGGTTAAACCCTAGCCCAGTTGCAAACTTATCTCTATATAAAAAGAGTTTTGCATTAGAGTTAAGGTTGCTCAGTTGCTCAGTTAATCACTTTAGAGAGAGTTGAGAGCGAATTCTTGTGGTCTAGATTGATTGTAATCATTGTGATAGATAATCAATAAAGATCGGGTTTATAGTGATTGTTATTCTTGTTCGTTTTCTATGAAATCTGATCTAGGGGATTCCGCACTCTAGGTTGGATAGACGATTCTGGGAAGATCCATACGGATTAGGGGACCTACACCTACGGCTATCAGCCGTAGGTTACGGCCAGTATCTGCTGTTGATTTTTCAGCCATTTATACTTCACCGTAAGCTATGGTGAAGTTACCGTAGCTTACGGTTGTCCCCCTTCAAATCTTATCTTTCCTTTTTATTCGACCCATTTTGGAGTCGGTTTAATTAAGCCAGTCCCCAAAGTCTTTCAAACATACTATTAACTTGTTTTCACTCCTTACTAATCTTCCCATAACATGAGCAAATTCGAATTTAAATCTATAAAGGAAAAACTAAGTGCTTACCTTCCTGTTGCGTCTTGAATCAAACACACACCTCTTTGAGAGCTTTCGGTTTGAATTCGAACACTTCATTTCATGCTCGAATCCCTCAAACCTGGGCTCTGATACCAACTTGAAATGCCCGTATCGTCGATGGTCAAATAGTTATATAATTTATACAAACCAAA